>CM035433.1:81887105-82487105 GCA_020310875.1 Ceratopteris richardii
AGACGACCTGGTACAGCAGCAGGAATTGAAGATGATCAGAGAATAGCAGCTACTTACAATGATCAGCAGGACACACTGACGTGTGTAAAGGAATGACCTGGTACAGCTGCTGTACATCTTTAACTCTTGAAGTGATAGGTAGATGACCTGGCACAGCAGCAGGAATTGAAGATGATCAGAAAATAAAAGCTACTTACACCAATCAGCAGGACACACTGATGTGTGTAAGGGAAAACATGGGCAGCAGCAGCGAACTCCACGAATCAGCAGTAAAAGCTCCTCGAAATTAGCTCCATAGCAACCCTAAACCTAGAGCACACTAGTATGTAAGCAAGTGTATAAGAAGATGTTCCAAAGAGTGGGATCCAGGTCTCTTTATATATTCCTCTTAACGTCCAAGGTATGCTTTGATAAAAAGCTGCAAAAAATCTAATGAAAAAGCCTAAAAAGCATTTTTTCTCAAATCGTTTGGCGAAAGTTGCTTTTTGGACAAAACTACAGAAAATTTAGAAAACTCTTAAGTAATGATCTTCTACTTATGAATGATGGTGCTTTTTCCTGATGAGGGTAATGAAAGCTATCCAGTGATGTGTTTCATCTGAAAATGGACCCACCTGCAAATTAGGGTTAAGGTTTTGGAACGCTAAATGGTGTGTGATGGTAAAGTGTCATATATCTAAAGAAAGCCCTTGGAGAGAGCTACAGGAATATATAAAAACTTTTTGTCTATGTTGACCTAATTGACCATTTTGATTATTAGGAGCATTTCTGAAACTAGGGTTTGCTGGTTTTAGGGTAACCTGACATTGCTTACCAACAACGAGTAGTTCTGAACAGATAAAACAGGAGCTTACCTTTTGACTTTACCTGTTGATGTGAACTCCTCCTGACTCTTGAATGAACTGTGAATTCTGAGTGGTCTGAATGGACGAACAGTGAAGCTGTCGCCTTCGTTCTGACAATGTGACACCCAAACTGCGGACCTGCTGACATGTGTTGTTGCTGATACGCAAGGCAACCGACAACCTCATGCCTTCCTGAGATGACCTATGACGGACTGACTGACTGATGAACTAAACAGAGCTGATGCATACCTGATGCCCCTCTGATCTGATGCCCTGATGCACTGAAGCCCAACAGGTGCTCTGATACACTTTTTGTGTCTTAGCTGAATTAGTTGATGGTTTAGGTGTATATACATTTGAAGGAAGTGAATCCAGAAACAAGGAAATGAGGAAATGAAACCTAGCCAGGAAGGGTACGACTTACAAGGTGGATAAGAGGGAGAAGACCTTCAAAAAAAAGGTTTACCTGAGGTCTCTGAGTTGCTCAATAGTATCATGGTGGTTCTGGAATGTGACTTGAAAGGTGGTGCGAAGTAACACATACGCACCTAAATAACACTGGTTCATACAAGTTTGTGACAGTCTCTAACTGCAACATTATCATTCTAATAAAACCTGTCAGCTGATCACATCTTGGTTTGCAGATGGGCTATCTGATGGAATAGTTATATATATTCATGGACAAATTTTTGAACTGCTGATTACTGTCAGAATCACAAATCTAGCTAAGTTAACAATGGGATCTTGCTTGGTCAGGTAATGATTGACTTTGGACTCAGTTTTACATCAACTCTTCCAGAAGACAAAGCAGTTGACTTGTATGTTCTGGAGAGGGCTCTGTTGTCACTGCACTCAGCTTCAGGGGATGTTGTAAGTGGCGCAGTTCTTATCTTATCATTAGAAGAGTAATAACTATCTATGTTTTCATTCTAGATGGTCCTTTTTCAAAAAAAATCATTTCTTTTTCAGATGGAGCTCATTCTTTCAGCTTATAAGAAATCTTCAAAGCTTTGGTGTTCAACCTTGAACAAGTTAGCACAAGGTAAATTCAGAAATTGTGCAAGCATATTCTGGATATATAAAATTTTCAGAGAATATTTCCCACTAAGGCTGAAAGTTGAATTATTAACGTATGTTTGTCATCTGTAGTGTCAATCTTTTCTTCTTCTTTCATATTTATACCACATGATTGGTGCCATGTTTCAATTCATGTTGATGTGCCTGAATGACATGGTTACTGCTCTGCACTTGTGGAGTCCTTCGTTATGCATAGTGCATGTAGGGCTGTAGTATGAGTTTGAGATACTTATCTGTGTGGCTTGCTCAATATTAGTGAGTGTGCACAATGATACAAATCTTTGTTTAGTTAAAGATCTGTAGCTAATCTGCTAGTACTGTTTCTGACAGTGCGAATGCGAGGGAGGAAGCGTGTTATGATAGGATAGTTGCCGGAAAATATTCTCATTCATTTATATCGGATGAGATGGATATGATTGGATTGAAGAAGCATTATGTAAAGCTTCAGAATGTGGGCCAATGTGTTTTTATAACTGATTTCAGAAACGAGTAGGATTCTGGAATTTCAAATGCTTATCTGATTTGATTTGAAATGCCAAAGCTCTGAGAGTTGCCTCGATCTGGGATATTCTTATCAGAGCTGTTGCCTACCATCATTTTGCATGGAAGAAAGGTTCTTATAGCTGTGCTGCATGTACATTCTGTGAAAAATTATTCGCATTTTGCGGGTCAATGAACAGAAGTCCATTTGGCCCCAAAATTTTCTTTGATGACTTGGGTAGGACATTGCCAATGTAAGGCATCAAAACATTTGTTTTACTAAATTCCTCTTACTTCTGAAACTCACAATGCACATCCTGGTATTATGGCACATTAATAAGAAGTGTAATGCGAAGAATGTTGCTGTAGCCTGTTTTTGAAGCATTGGTATTGTGTAAGATCATAGATGAAGTGTTTTCTTTCTCAATTTGATGACAAGTGTTTCAGTGTTATCCTTGAGTCTTTACATGTAGATCAAAGGACGACCTTATGCATACTATCATTACTATCAATTGGTTGGACTTAGTGCTACTTTGTAGATAATGGAGATGATTATTCTACATGAAGGGGAATCGTTATAATTATTTTCATCAGATATGGCATTGCAATGCATGATCATTACTTGTATCTTTAACCGAGTCAATCCTGAGGGCATGATGGAATCGTGGTCTGCATTGATTTCAGCATGCTATGGAGTGGCACACTGGGAAATCATTTGACATTTTTTGCTTTATAGGTAATTTTGCAAATGACTGTAGTGTTCATATTCAGTTTGGGGGGTCATTAGTGTGAGCGATGAGGTGAAAGGCTGATGGTTTGTCTGTGAGTATTGAATCTTAGTCGTTTGAGGATTGATAACATGTTGAGTCCTCAAAATTCAATCTTGGTTACAGCTTCATAGGTCATGGTCACGCATTTGTAAGAATTTGTTGCAAAGAGGACTTTTTTTTGAGGTCTTCAACGCTCATCTATGTCTTGGGCTTGTAAATATGCTCATTCGCTACTCTGTCAATATCTTTAGTTTCATCTTACTTTTTGTAGTGCACCACGTTTAGTGCACTGGCCTGAATGGGTATAGATTATTTTTAAATTGTTGGATGGAGATTGCTGAGGAAAGGCTTAAGCGATCAGCTGTCAGATTTTTACAACGGTTAGGAGACAAAAATTAAGCTGACAGGTCAGTGTTTACGGAGGTTTGAAATTGTAAGTGGAACGTGAATGCATATAATCAAAGTTTCTTTAAATTTCATGCTGTTGTCACCATTCATTATGCAATGCAAGGCTTTTGTAGTGATATGTATTGGCATGTTAAATAATAGATCTACACTGAAGACTGCCGCTCGTATTTGCTGAATGAATTCACCCTTGTTTGCCCATCTTTAAAGTATTATAAGAACCAGGCAACTTTTAGGGGAATTCCAAACTTGAGTTTGATTTCCCTAGACTTCTGGCAACGCTTGATTGTAGTGATTCACAGCTGTAATTGAGATTGTGAACCAAAACTTTCACGTCGATCTGTGGACACAGGAGTTTTCATGCTTAGTCCTAGATAGGCTTGAATCACTACCAGATCTATTATTTTGATGTGATTGGCTCATGCCTAGAACCCTGAAGTTGTGTTTAGGAAATTCATCCTTAAGACTTCAATGCTTGTGATTCATGATCCATATTCTGGTAAAACTGCATTAAACCTGGAGTGTGGGGATCTTTTGTTAGCTCACTTGACTTTCAATTGATGTGTCTCAATAAAATTCGAAGGGCCAGGTTTTGTTACAGTATGTCACTAAGTTTTCAGTAGATCTAATAGATGATGCATCCACCTGTAACACTATCTAATTATGATAAATCCTCTGCCATTGTGCTCACACCCACAGCTGGATTTTTTTTTTTCATGAATGACGTGTTGATGGCCACTGAACAAGAGGTCAAGGTGGATCAGGAATCGAAAATAATAGTAAATAAAGAAAGACGTATGAAAAATTAGTTGGAAAAAAATGGAAAACTGTGATGCATGTGAAAGATATGGACCCTAGCCCAACAAATGGCAACAGCCCTTTTGGTAGTCTCTACCTTATGGCAACCCTTTGAGAAATGGGGTTTGGACTTTATTGGACCCATTTATCCTACATCCTTCCCCAAGAAAGACAAGTATTTGCTGATTGCAACAGACTATGCTACGAAGCGGCCTGAGGCCATTGCTTCGCTAGATTGTATTGCCCAAATTATTGCTGACTTTTTGTATGCTAATCTCTTTTGCAGATATAAGTGGTCATTAGAGATATTTCATCGACCTTGGGCCCCGGGGGGGGGGGGACACTTTGTTAATAGAGTTTTGTATGAAAATTTTAACAAATACATGATTCTCTATTGCACTTCATGAACTTATTATTCAAGGGAAAATGGGCAAGCAAAGTCAACCAATAAAGTATTAATAACATTGCTTAGAAAGGAATGTAGTTTGAGGTGTACCACTTGGGATGCTGCCTATGTAGGGACTTTATGGGCATACAAGCTAGCATGCAAGGAATTCATAAGCCATTTCCATTCCAATTGGTGTACAGTAAGTGCAATCGAGATTTTTGAGTTTTGCATGGATCTCCTAGGACAAAAGCTCCAACAGAGAAGACATCAGCTCTCTGCAAGATTATTATTTAAAAATGAACTCCAGCTCAAGTGGAAGTAGAGCAAAAATTACAACACAAGCAAAGTGAAGCAAGATCATGATAAATATATGTAGAGGCATAGATTGCAAGTTGGAAAGTTAGTCTTGTACATCGACCACAATTGGAGACTCAACTACGAGGAAAATGGCTGTCCCATTGGGAAGGTCTATACTACATCAAAGAATAGCTTAACTCGGGTGTAATGCAGCTTGAAAGCTTATCTAGAGAAACACTATTGCTAGTCAATATTTCTAGGCTTAAATTCTTTTGACCATCAATGCATTGAAGTGTTTTGCTTTTCTTGCATTTCTCTCTCTCTAGCAAGGTTGAAGGTAGTACTCTCCCCTTGCTCTCTTTTGGGAAAGAAAATTGATTCTTACAGTAGATTAAGACCTGTTTTTGGGTTGAAGCAATGTAAGTTTAGTTCTTTAGTGAATTTTGTGTCAAGCAATAGTTTGAGAAAGAACGTCTTGGTAATTTTTCATGATTTTGTGGTGATTTTTCAGAATTTTCTAGTTTTCTTTTTGGAGTTTTTCTAACTTTCTATCACTTTTTGTGAAGATTTATTCACTTGAATATGGAGTTAGAAGGGAGTCTCCTTGGTAGATATATGAACAATGTTGTTATAGGCAAACTTTGCAAAGGGTAAAAGCTCAAAACGATCATTTTGATGATGATTGATGGTGCAATAGAGATACTGTTCTAGGACTTTATTCACCCATTTTGTTTGTCTATCCATTTGTGGATGATTTGTCGTAGACATTTTAACTTGAATACCAAGGAGCTTGCAAAGACTATTCCAAAAGCTGGATATGAACTATGGACCTTGATCATTGACAATATCATGAGTCAATCCATGAAGCCTAAAGATGTATCTGAGAAAAATGCATCATACTTATTCGACCTTGGTAGATCTATGATGAAATCCATAAATAATGAAAACCATCACCTTTTTGGAATAGGTAAAGGTTGCAAGAGGCCATGGGGTTTTGGATATATTATTTGGTTTCCTCTGACATTGTTGGCGCCCTAGACGATACATAATGACAAAATCGAACCTAGATAGAAAGTTACTCCATTGAGATGACTTCTATTGAGGATGAGGATGGTTAGAAAGAACTTTAAATTCTTGTGATCTGTGTATACAATAACTTTATGAGCTGCTCCTTCTAGATAGTGATGCCAAGTATCAAACACATCCACTATCGCAAGAAGCTCTTTATCATGGATTTCATAATTAATCCCTCGAGGAGACAATTTCCTTGAATGATATGAATTGGATGTAGGTGCCCATCATCCTCATGTTAGGATAGGATCACCCCCAAGGCGGAGTCCAATGCATCTATTTCCAGGAAAAAAGACTTGGTAAAATTCGGATGAAGTAGAATTGGAGCACTAGTGAATGATGATTTAAGGGTCTGAAAGGCTTTCTTTTCATCTTCATTCCATGAGAATTTTGTGTTTCTTGTAAGCTTGGTAAGAGGTGTCACTATCTTGGAGTAATCTTTGATGAATATCCTCTAAAAATTGGCAAATCCTAGAAAACATTATACATCTCGAACACATGAAGGTGGTTGCAAATCAAGGATTGTCTTGATCTTTTTAGGGTCCATAAAGATTCCTTTCTCTAATACAATGTATCCTAAAAAAACCACTTTTGTATAATGGAAAGAGCACTTCTCTAATTTTGCATATAAACCTTTTTCTCTTAGTGTCTCTAGGACTATCTTTACATGACATTCGTGATCCCTTAGATTTTTGGAGAATATCAAGATGTCATCGAAGTATATTACCACAAAATCATCTAAATACTCTCAAAAGATATCATTCATCATATCTTGGAATATGGCTAGAGCATTTGTGAGATCGGCAGGCATAACTACAAATTCAAAATGCCCATACCTTGTTCGAAATGAAGTCTTCCATTCTCTCCTTCTCTGATCTTGACAAGATTGTAAGATCCTCAAAGGTCAATCTTCGTGAAGAACTTTGATTTTCCAAGGTGTTCCAAGAGCTTAAATATAAGTGACAGAGGGTATCTGTCCTTATAGTGACTTTATTCAATCCATGATAGTCTACACACATTTGGAGAGTGCCATCCTTCTTCTTTACAAATAGAATAGGTGCTCCTGTTGGAGACTTTGAGTGTCTAATAAACCCCCTGGCAGGATTATCATCAATATTCTTGCGTAATTTTGTAAGCTTCTTAGGGGATAGTCTTTAGATTGGTCCAAAGAATGGTTGTGCTTCCTCTTGAAGTTCTATGGCACAATCGTAAGGTATGTGCTCTAGGAGGATATTTGCATTCTTCTTTTCAAAAACATCTTCAAAGCCTTGGTACTGATTGGGTGGCTACATTGGATCATCTTTCTTGGATTCTTGAGCCAATATGGCATAGATCATATATGTCGGTTCCTTCCTTATTACATGTATGAATGCTTTGGCTCCTATATATATCGGGTTCTCTGGATATCTCAACGAGTGATTTATTCTTTTCCCAATTAATGTTTGGATTATATTTCTTTATCCAATGATAATAGGATTTATTAGACTTGATATTACATTAAAACGTATGTTGGAATCATGATCACCAAGGTGTACTCTTAATATGGTTTCCTTGGTAATATTCCCACATGCTAGAAGTTGTTCATCCACAACTATTGGTTTGTTCTTTTGAAGTACTAGAATCCTGTGTTTCACAACCAATCCTTCATCGATCCTGATTCGACTAGGGCTGTAAGGGAAAGGGTCTTCTTAGGTAGGATCAACTTGACAGGGGCAAGGCATATTTCTACGAGTGTTCCTGGAAATAGAAGACCCTTTCTTATATCATGGTCTGACTGTATGGTCTCCTTTACAATTGGACTTCCTCGTTTCCTTGATTTACAAGGATGTGTGACTCTGGAGCTTGTCTCTTGTTGGGACAACTAACTGGACGTAGCTTCTAGAGTTTTGTTTCTGCCACTTGACTCATATCTACATCTCCAAACATGGTGGTGAGCTCTCGAAGAAACCCCTCATTGTCACGAAGTACTTCCATGTTCTTGTCCAAGATCAGGGCGAACCATGGTAATGTTTGACCACAGAGAAGGGTTCCAATAAAACCAACCTTGGATGCATCATCAATGTATCTATAAGGCTACATATGGATGTACAATTTGACTTGTTGCAGGAACCCACGAAACTTCGTGCAATCACCATTGAAATTTTTGGGCATGCAAATCTTGGGTTCCTTCATGAAGGATGAACTAGGATGTTGGTTCACTTGAATAATTTCTTGATTTACGTGAAGATTCCCGATTGTTCTTGTAATTCTTAGATGAGTGCACCTATATGCACGGGATGTCCCATCTCGACTTGTGTTTGTCGATAGTTAGATCCTCGACTTGTTGTTGGAGACTCTGAATTTTTGCCATAATTTGTTCATAAGTATTCTCCATGATACCTAGTCTTGGATAGAAGCTAGTCTTGCTAAAATGTCAGGGGAGCACTAGATTATGCTCTTTGACTATATTAGATAAGATTTTGGAATTATATTTTTGATTACAAGATCACCCACGTAGAGAAAATAATAGAGGAATATGTAACATATGTAAGAAGTCCCATAAACTGGGATTGATAGGTATGGATAAATCGATTAGAGATGATACAGGAGATCCCATAACCTGGGACTGTAGGTATGAAGCAAGATATATTGATTACAAGAACTCCCTTCAGGGAGATGAACTAGATATAAAAAATAATTAGACAAGATCTCATACTACAAGATTACAAGAGAATAAGGTTAGATGTTTGAGAACTAGATTAATAAGGATTATAACAAGGAACAAGACAAGAACTAGAATTGGAACTTTGAGAGTATTTGCTTGGTGATCACAACTCCTTGAGCTCCCAAGATTGGGATTGACAAGATTGAGGATTTATGTGGCCAAGACCTCTTTATATAGGTATTCAAGGGCTATTATCAAAGGCGTTTACAAATTGAGGATATCATCGATGACATCAACAATATGAAAGAGTACCTCTATTTATCAAAATCAAGCAAGTAGGTAGTTGACCTTAGGGTTTTTGCACATTCGAGATGCAATGGAGGCATTAGTTTCTCCAAATTCTGAACCAATAATGAGATATAGAAAGTCACATGGAATCTGAGGTTTAGGATGGTTTCCTCTATCCATGACACCTTGCCCCATGTCAAGAGAGCACTAGACTGTCCTTATGACTAGACTAGACAAGATTTTGGAACTATTCTTTGATTACGAGATCACCCACATTGGGGAAATAATACAAGAATATTGAACTATTACCAAGTTTGACAACTTGGACTAGAGATGAGAACCGGAACCGTAGGACTGAAGCAAGATACATAGGTTACAAGAACTCCCTTTAGGGAGATGAACTAGATACAAGAAATAATTGGATAAGATCTCATACTATGAGTTACATTTGGAAACTACTTACTTGGTGATCGTGACTCCTTGAGCTCCCAAGACTGGCATTGAGAAGAATGAGGATGTACATGGCCAAGCCTTCCTTATATAGGTGTTCAAGGCCAATGGTCAAGGGCAGACCTCTAGATATCAAAATCAAGCAAGTAGACAATCGATCTTAGGGTTTTTGCCTATTTTAGATGCGATGGAAGCATCAATTTCTTCAAATTATGAACCAATCATGAGATATAAAAAGTCACATCGTATCTAAGGTTCAAGATGGTTTTGTTTGTGTTGATGATATCATTTCCCCCTCAAGCAATAAGTTCCATAAGGAACTTTCATGTTCTATGGTCTCGGGTTCATTGGATTCTTCTTATGAAATTCTCAAACCTTGATTGCTCTCTGAAGGTTTTCTGCAGGTTCCCAAGTATGATCATTGAGGGAAAACCCTTTCCAATGAACAAGATACTCCAATCTTCCTCGAGATATTCTCGAATGTAGAACATGATCCACTTTGAATTCTTCATGATCATCAATATCGATAGGTGATGAAGGACTAGGTCCAATATGGATACTTGGAAAATTGGATGTATTCTCATGGTAATTGGTAATTGAAGATTGAAAGTGATTGGATTAATCTCGACCAAGATTGTGAATGGACAAAATCTTTGATGGTCTAGGTTTGCATAAGTCCTTGAAGTTTGCAAATTTTTTTGACAAGATCTCATACGACGAGATTACAAGAGGACAAGACTAGATGTCCGAGAACTAGACTAATCAGGACTAGAACAAGGAACAAGAAAAAAATTGGAATTAGAACTTCAAAAGTACTTAATGATCATGACTCCTTGAGATCCCAATATTGGCATTGGCAAAGAATGAGGATATATGTGTCCAAGCCCTCCTTATGCAGGTATTCAAGGGTGATGGTCAAGGGTGGTTATGAATCGATGATGTCATCAATGATATCAACAATCCGAAACAAGACCTCTGGATATCATAATCAAACAAGTAGATAGTCAATCTTAGGGTTTTGGCACATTTCAAATGTGATGGAAGGATTAGTTTCTCTAGAATTTGAATCAATCATGAGATATAGAGAGTCACATGGAATCTAAAGTTCCTGATGGTTTCCTTTGTGTTCATGAAACCCCACACCCATTAATCCTACCCACTTTGGCCCCTTGCTTTTATTTATAGCTAGAGTGGCCATTTGGATTTGCTTCACATATTTCTATACTTGGTTTTCACTCAATTCTAGTGGCATGTTTCTTCATCATACCTAAGTTATTAGTGGAAGTGCCTCATCAGTGGATACTTTAGTGAGTTGTATTTTCTTGGTGGTTCCTACATTTGTTGTTATGTTTGGATTATGCTTTTTGGGAGGGAGAGGATGCTGGATGGTGGGCAATTTTTGAGCCTGAATCGATGCACAAATTGGCAAGTGGGATTGCATAGGTGGTGCACATGTGGCCATTAGGTGTGCTGAGGCCATTGTGGGTGTGCAGGTAGTGCACAATGTATATATATGCTCACAAAATTTCAGATTGGTGGAGTTTATTTGCAGGTCTATAATGTCTAGGTAAACCCTCTCTTATATGTATGCTTTGAAAATTTTCAAATAATATGTACTGTGGCAGAATGTACATGTGAAGCTCCCTCATTACAAAAACATATTTTGGATTACTTATCCTAAGGCCACTATAGGACAAAATAAGATCAGATGGATAGGGAGTTGTATATGAGAAGATTTTTTAAGGTTCACTTGAAGTTTGAAATAATCGTACGATATACAAAAAGGTTGGGTAATGTTGCATGAGTATGGCACAATACATCAAAGAGTGTGTTGCATGTCTAAGGAAAAGATCTTAGGGGACACATGGACAAAAGAGAAGTGTGTGTACGCACAAGAGGAGTCAACAAGTAGGTGAAGAGTGAGTTAGTGAAGCATATACTAAGTGTGTAAGCATAGGAAGAAAGTGGATATTATATAAGAGTGTGCAATTAGTTGTTCGATAGTATGTCGTAGAGAGTTTCAAGTGAAGTGAAAGAGAGAATAGGGTATACTCCACTATACATTGTCTATCATTAATTAAACCTCGATTAAGAGAAGATAAAATAGTGTGCCTAGAGTGCTACCCAAGGAGGGTAGTTGCAAGTTATCCATGCAAATGCGATCTGTGATCCACCCTTGGCAGAAGCTTGAGTGCAAGGGTGCATAGAAGCAAGCCAGTTAATCAAGGTGAAGAGGCTGCATGCAAAGATTTTATACCGACAAGTATACTACTTCGTGTACCATTTAAGTTGTACTCTTTTGTCTCAAAGTGCATTCTTGGAGTACATGAAGGCATTTTGCATGTCTAATATATCTAAAGTGGATAGAAATTTGTGATTGAGTGTCAAAATGGCGTTATTTTTTGATAAATATTTAGTTTCAGCTTGTCTTTGGCAAAAAGTCTTAAAGTTTTGTCTAAAATTTCTTTCTTGTTTTTGTTTGATTTAAAATACTAGTAAGTGGAAAGTTGTAGTAAACGTAGTAATGATTAGGATTTGAAAACGCATTAGTCCTAGAATAAGAAGGCAAACTGGTGAGAAAAATAAAAAAGTATATAGATACTCAAAAGAAGAGAAGAAGATATAGTTAGAAAGAAGCAAAAAAAAGAAGACAATCATAGATGCACACAAGTGTAGAAGAAGCACATCCATATCAAAAATTTCCTCCTTTGTAACCATCTTGATATACTTGTACAATGATGAAAATGCAATTATCTACTTTGTGTACCATATTGCCAAAGAGTAGTGAGTTTGAATCTTTGTTGTTGCTATATGTGGAGGTATAATACTTCAAATGTTTTAGATATCAACATCTACGAGTAATTTTCTCAGTGTATTTATCTTAGCACATACTATGAACTTGAGTGTGTAAACTCTATATTCAATAATCTTTTGGGAAAAGTTTGGGAGTGTTTTGGTAGTTTCTAGTGATTGCTAAACCTTGATTTAATCGCTCATTCTCTACATTTGGCCACATGTATGTGCTTATTCCACTCTTTTGAGAATATGTTCTTTTTCTCCCAAACTAATAGCATATTAGTGATCCCGTTGGATCTTTGGAAGTGAGAATATCGTATGTCCCAAGTATGAAGAATAGAAGAGTTAGTATCTCAATTGCGTTTGTTCAGGTAATGTGACAAACAACAATGATTTTTTAGATCTGAGTAGCTTTTAATCTTTAGATACCAAAGGGATGCAATTTGCTAACACACCATCAAGAGGTCCATGGAGATGGTGAAGAGAAGAAACCTACACCAAAATCAAGGAGGCAGTGGGGGACTTCTACACCACTTGCATAGGCATTTGAATAATTAGTGGGTGTGCACGTGTTAATTTATCATTGGGGAACAAAGCGAAAACTTAAGTTTCTTAAACATGTTATGATAGGGTTAGAATTTGATCTGTTAGGGACAAAGGGAAGTGTATTAGTAGGGTAGATGGCATAGTAACCACACGTGAAGAATCATGAAGTAGGGGCATCCCACTTTAGTGGGAAAAACATGAGGATGTAGGTAGCCATGTGATGAAACTAGATGGGCCACCAATGGTTTTGATCAAGTATATAATGATCAAATAAAAAGGAGTATTTTGATGCTATCTTAGAAGGTAAAACAATACAGTGGTTCATATAGTGTGGTATGGCCACCTTTATAGATTATGACCTCTTAAAATCCAAGTCTTTTGCTTAGAGTAAATAAGACACCAAAAGATGTTTTATGTAAGCTAAGAAAAATTAAACAACAAGATTTATTAATGGAACATTATGCTCAAAGGAAGAGGACTTTTTGTAACAAAACAGTATAATCATACTAGTATTGGAATGGATGTCATCAAGATTGTTGATTAGAAAAGCTTGAATAGGAAGGGAACTAAAAAGCAAGAGAGGAACGAGAATCATGATAGTTGTTTACTCTCACAATGGATGAAGTTTAGCAGACACTTAATAACATGGAAATAATGTTTGAAGATTTAAATAAGCAAAATGCTAGAGTAAAACCATATGATTTGGAAGGATTGAATTTGGGTACTAAAGACTTGAAAATAGTAAATGTTTTATTAGATTTGGACCCCAAATTTAAGGGCAAGTTAAAGACATAAGTTATAAAAAGTACCAAGATGAGTTTGCATGACCATATTTGGATATCAAGGGAGTAGATCTAGTATCTTGTCAGCATGTCATCGATTTAAAGGCAGACACTCTCAATTAATCTATTAAGTGTAGGATTAATATACCTTGTAGAAAATGTGGAATGGATCTCACTAGTTGTGGTGGTTCCAAAAAAAAACTATAAAATTAGGGTTTGTGTTGATTATAGGAGGCTTAATGCAACTATAGTAATAGATCCATTTCCTCTTCCATTTTTAGATACCATTCTTGATTCTATAGTTGGAGCAACTATATGCAATTATTTGATGACTTTAGTAGTTACAACCAAATATACATGGTCCAAAAGGATAAAGAGAAAATAATTTTTATTATGGAATGGGGTGTCTATGCACCAAATGTAATGATTTTTGGACTAAAGGGTGCTCCATCAGCTTTTCAAAAATGGGCGATGCACATTTTTGAACATTTTCTAAATTGGTTCATGAAGGTATTCTTGGATGACTTTAGTATATCTAATAAATTGGTTGAGCATCTCTACCATCTAGGGTTGTGTATCCAAAGATGTTGAGATTATCAATTTTCATTAAATCCTACAAAGTGTGCATTCGCAATTAAGCGAGGAATTATTTTGGGCAAGATTATCAATAATAAAAGAATCAAAATAGATCCATGTAAGATCTAGTAGATTCAGGATGCAAGGTCTCCTAGGATAGTTAAGCAAGTATGGCAATTCTTAGGACAAGTGAAGTCGAGTGGATATTTCCTTAGGTGTTTTTCTCATATAGTAATTGGTGTTGAATATCAAACCCTTGTGTTTTTGGTTTAAAAACCTCATTTTTCAATGATGATTGGCCAAATGGGTATAGCTTATATAGGAATTCGATTACTCAATTGTGCATCAACGAAGAAAAGAACATGCCATAGAAGATTATTTGAGCCGATTAGAATCAAAACTCTGGATGATTAAATGGATGATTTATGAGACACACATTTGATTTTCATCACAAAAGTGGATCACATAAACAATTGGTATGAACCAAATGATATATATTTTTTTAACACCAGTGTCCATCTATAAAGTTAACAAGAGCATTAAAAAGAAATCTTGTCAACATTTAGACTAATTATAGGTACTTTGTACAGGGTGACAATCGATCAGATTTTGAGATGTGTTCCAAAGGATGCAAAAAAAAAGATTTTACTAGATGCTCATTCGAGAGATGCAGGTGGAGATTCCTTTGGAGAAGTTATCGCTAGAAAGATGCAACAATCATGAATGTGGTGGCCTTCATTATTCAAATATTTGTTTACTTTTGTCAAATGTTGTGCACTATGTCAGAGAGGTGACAAATCCCTATACAAAAACAAAATGCCATTACAATTGGTTCTACTACTTGAGCCATTTATGAAATGAGAACTGGCCTTTGTCGGTCCTATAATTGTGCCAACTAAACAAATGGGAAATCCTTATATTTTGGTAGAAATAGATATACATATGAAGTAGGTAGAAGTGCAAGCTATGAAGGATAATAAGGTTCAAAATGTGGAAAAATTTCTCCACAACAAGATATGACATGATTCATTTGTTTGGTTGAGATTTGTTTTTATGGAATTCGAATCTATTCTCGTATTTCTTGTGTCAAAAGTAACTCTAGTTTATGGATGCCCTTAATTCTAGCTTGAATAAAGACAACATGTGATACAAAACAATCAATGTTGTCATTTGCATAGAATTTCTCAATATTTTTTGAATAATCTAATTTTCTCTCTAACTTGCATTGCCACTACGGCATGAAAATCTACTCTCATCATTTCTATTGTCAAAGATGAATCACTTGTGCATAAAGATAGTGACACATTTGTCCAATGGTCTATGAGGCATACTGCAATACAAGCGGTGCACACATGAGTAGGAGATGGAGATGATGATGAGACCAAAAGGGAGCCCCTCCTTACACTAGAATATTCAAGATTTTCAATATGACTCATGTTTGTAGTCTTCAGGAAATCATAATTAGTAAAAACAATTACGTTTTTGTGAAATGTTGCTAATTTATAGTGTATCCAATTGTAGTTTTTGGGTCATAGGTGGCTATCTTATTCCATGTCCAAGATACAAAAATTCATCTTTTTGGTTCACATTTTATTGTGAAAGAGTTGATAGCCAAGGTGTTTCAAATTCTGAGTTTTAAAAATTTCTATTTTGGTAAAGCTTTTGATAATGCAACGGAGGATGAATTTGCACCAACTAGTATCGGGTAGTATTATATGGTAGCATAAGTTGAGAATTTAGGTAAAGTTCTATAGATAGGATGTTTCCTTGAGTGATTATGTATAGTTGTTAAATTAGAGTATAGTTCATGCAAAAATCATGTGATCATTCTTGCAATGGAGCAAGGACAATTATTCAGAATTGCATCTTTAATATTTCATAGGTTCATGCACGATTTACACCAAAAGGCCAAAAAGAAGAAAAAGTCTAAAAAAATGGGATATTTATGGCATTATAAAATTATGACAAGCATGATTCTCCCTCTTGCATGGTTTCTTTTAAGCAATCTCTTATTTTGTGTTAATTGATAAAAGAATGCACACCATCATGGTATCTCCACAACAAAGAAGTTTTGGAAAAAAAATGGAACCACAATATTTGTCTGATCCAAGCTCGGCGAATTTCAAACCTATCAAATCATGCATGAAGTGAAGGATGTATGACAAAGTAACAAATACATCACAATGTGTGTAGAAGCACATTGTGATGAAACTCACTATATGAAAGAAATATGAAACTTGTAAACTAAGCACAAAGGCATAAAAACAAAAACTATACAAAGCTAATTGCACAAATCCAACCTCAATCAGTACAGATGATAGAGAAATATAAACAACAATCAGCAAAGCTAGACAAATTGGACATGCTTGTGATGGAATTTCACAAAATCGACAATAAAAAATTAAAAAGTTAGATGCTTTTTATAGAACAATTGGTAGGGAAAAAAGAAAATTACATTTTAGATTTATAAGTGTAGATACAAATGTTAGAAGATGAATCAAAAAGTAAAATTACATATAAACATGAAGCCACTACTTCTAGAAGGTCTTTTGAAAATCAACAACAAAAAGAACAAGTGGCACATATATTGTTTTTAATGGAGGAGAACAGAGAAAAGGGTCTTGTTCAACTCTGCATTAAGATTTCTCTAGTGATGTCCATATGCAAGTCTATCTGGAATTTTGACTTATATGGATCGTACCATGTTGGGAAAGATGGATGGACACTCCAAGAAATAAGTTGGTACTACTAATCCCTTCTCTGTACCTACCCTTTGTTACTTCAGAGTTGAGTTGTAGGCTCTTTTAGCTTTCCAATGAGACTAAATAAGTTCCTATGTAATTTGGAGATGATGCATGTAATGATTAATCCAAAATAGATAACTCCACAATTCACAAGCCTTCAAAAACTTTCTATTTTGGTTCACACACCTACTGATTCTTAAGCTCAGTACTCCCAACACAATAGTAATTGGAAAAATTCCTTCTGAGGATATCTAATTAGCTTAAAGAGCTAATGATTCCAAGTGGAATCACTTAAAATGATGGACTATACACAGAGCAATCAATTTAGCAAGTAAAGCATTACCCCCGACCTTTTAGGACCTCTGTAGAGAAAGACTAGCGACTACTTTGAGATGCTTTTCTCCCAATTTTTTTAATAGAATGGCTTCCAAATTTTTCAACTTGTGCTAGAAATAGAGCTTATTCCAACAAGCCATAGAACATTAAAAATTATGGAGTAATGGCTGAGATATGAGCAAGACAAGGACACTGTTCTGAGTGACAATGACAGAGAGACCAACATAGATGATCAATGATATATTGTATTATATGACAATGTTGTACATGATCATTGACATGAAGAATAATGCCCAATGATAGTGAGAAGTGTAGGCTATAGTATGATCCACACATTCTCTACAATATGATCAACTAAGGCACTAGAATAGAGAGATCTATCTGCGATATTTTTCAATCATCCTTGACTTTTACAAAGGGTTAATGGTAAAAAATCCATAGGCAATGCTTCATGTGGATTTGCAAGAAGTACACATAACTTCTTCCATCCCTAGCCAAGTGCGAAGGCTTGGCATTTACACCAACAGTTGCCCCTCAAGCCAAACATCTTGACTTGGTCTTCTTCATCAATCCTCTTGAATGTCCTGCAATCCAATCATAGCTTTAAACCAGCAAAGTTTAGTACCATCAAGTGCTTTGGTCAATAAGTCTGCACATTGCATATTAGTAGATACATATGTTACCATTAGTGTCCATGTGAAAGGCCAAATGGCCACCAGACACTTCTTTGTATATGTTATTTAATAAAACATATAGTGGCCTGGTCAGTCACAGACTGTAAGTTCGACCGCATTTGTAAGACCTAAGAAGTCTGTCTTCGTGCTCCCTATGTACTATGTTTTCTGCGTATTCTGCAGCCTCTGTGTGGAGTACTACGTGCGGCCTTTTAGGAGCTCGATTTTCTACTCCGAGCATATTATCCTGGAGCTCTCGAGAAGGAGAGTGCACTGTGGTGCATCGCCATCGAAATACTTCACTGGTATCAGAGCAGTTCGAAGCAAAAGCTTTGTTCCTTTTGTGGGAGCGAAGCGAGCACCCCCCCCCCCCCAAGGCTTACGACTAAGGCGGCGACCAAGGCATAGACCTTGGCATACCTTGTCATCCGAGTCACCGAAGTCACCATTGGCGCCGTTGGCTGCGCGCGAGGGAGGACCTCAACGATCAAGGAATATAGAGGTTCCCGGTACTTCCCGGGAGGTCATCCATCCCAGTATTGTTCCCCCCAGAGCTCGCTTAACCGTGGCAATCTCTTGCCACTAAGTTACACTCTTGTGGTGTTTGAAGAAAGGGAAAGACTAAGGTTGACATTACCTTCAACAAGTTTTGGTCACTCAAAGCTTCATTCTTTGCTTTCAAAGCCTATTTTTGAAGCATTTTTGGGGTGTCTTTTGGAGCCATTTGGAGTAGTTTCGCACATAGTTCTCTTCACACAGGTCCAAGAACATCAAGAAGAGTGTTCTTTGTACTTCTTAGACAATAAATATCAACCTTTGGGGCTGTATTTTCAACCACACTCGTAAAACTACAGGTTTCTCGAGAGGTCCTCAGTTTTGGTGGGAGCAGTCGCTGCAAATTTATGCAGGTTTTTTTAAGCTTAAAACATCAGAGTTGACAGACACTTACAAGTGTTATTTGCTAGTTTTTGGGCTGTGTATTCAGCCTTTTAGTGTCATTTTACTTCATATATTGAGCACATACACAACATGTATGCTTCTGTGGATATCGCTTATGTACGTCCATGTGGTCATTGATATAGCGGTTACGTTATTTGCATAAAGCCTTTTACGTTTGATAAAGAGGGTCGTGGTGAGGTTTTCTTAACTGGGAGACACCCATATGTCGGGCTCTCTTCGGTGATGCAGGTGGAAGACTTACCCAGCCTCGCCATAGGAGATGTATGATAGTTGTTCATAGGTGCTTGATAAGCCTAGTTGGCTTCTATTGGGTAAGTGATTATATGCAGTGGAGTCAATGATTCACTATGCAGGTAGACATATCAGTACTTGCAATTTTATGATACTTTGACACTAGTCATATGCTAATTTTGCAGAGGATACTCTAGAATTTTTTTTCCAGATTTCTGGTTTAGTCAACTATACAGTGGTCGATTTACTCCTTGATACACTTATTTGTTGGTGTTTGGACTCCTCTAGCTCCATTATCATTCTATTCAGTTCTCTACCATCATGGCATCAGAGGTCTCAGGCACATCCGGTGGATCAGGTCTAGTGCTAGTGTTCCGAGGAGGAGCTATAACTTGCAGGGCAAAGACCATTTTGAGATCCGAAAATTTGATGGCACAAACTTTGCTCTATGGAAGAATCAAATTAAAGATGTTCTGATTCAAAGGAGGCAATGGAAGCCAATAAATGGGATTTCAAAGAAGCCTGCTGACATGGATGAAGATGATTGGGATGAGTTAGATGAAATGGCCAGGTCTACCATTCCCTTGCACCTGGCAGATAATGTTTACTTTACAGTATTAGACTGTGAAAGTGCAGAGGAGCTTTGGAAGAAGTTATGCAATACATATGAAAAAGAGATAGCATCAAATAAAGTGTATCTGATGAGAAAATTGTATGACCTTCGTATGAAGGACACAGATAGTGTTGCTGCTCATCTAAATGAGTTTGATGCTATATTCTCCCAGTTACAGGCTCAGAAAATGGATATGGATAATGAAATGAAAGCAGTATTGCTGTTATGCACCCTGCCATCATCATGGGATACGTTTTGCACAACTATTAGCAATAGTGCACCTGGTGGTAAACTCGTCTATGATGACATATGTGGAGCACTCTTGAGTGAGGAGATTCGTAGAAAATCTATGGTTGGCACTCAGAGTGGAGATGCATATAATGTTCGTGATTCTTACCAAGGAAAGAATCAGCAACGTGGTAGGAGCAAGAACAAGGAAAAGAATGGTCAACGGAATAAGAGTAGAAGTAAATCAAGGAAGGGGGATATCGAATGCCATTATTGTAATAAGAAAGGACACATGAAGAAAGACTGTTATGCATTAAAGAATGCTAAAGGTAAAGGACATAATGTTGATGGGCATGTTAAACAGTTACTTGCACCATGTACTTCGACTGTGAAGATTGAAGAAATCAATGCTATTTCTGATGATGGTGATGTGTTGACACTTGATAGTACTATACCATCTGAGGCACTTATGGCTGATTCTCTTTCCCACACCTGGCTGCTAGATTCTGGTGCTTCTTTCCATGTGACACCACATAGAGAATGGTTCTCTAATTATGCAGCAAAGTCTCTTGGTACCGTAAGACTTGGTGACTCTTACGAGTGTGATGTTGTGGGGATTGGAGATGTGGTTGTGCAGTTCATTGATGGTTCAAAATTTACTATGCATAATGTAGGCCATGTACCTCAGTTATCACGCAGTTTGATGTCAGTTGGTCAACCTGATGACCTTGGTCACAAGGTGGTCTTCTATGCTCAGTCCTTTCGTATATCAAAGGGCAATATGGTTATTGCAAAAGGAAGCAAAGTTGGCTCACCTTATCCTTTATTTTTATCACAGAAAGAACACTTGTTTAGCCTATGGCTTGTATTGTTACACTTATGTGTTCCTCGAGTAGCTTTTATGTGAACCTTTTCCCTATACATGGGCACTTTTTACTCTAGTGCTGGCTAAAGGTTTTTTCCCCATGTTACCACATACTTGATACTCTCATATGTGGTGGTACTTTGTACTTAGGGATATTATTCAGCTCTGACTTCAGTTCAGTTTATCGATCAATAGAGAGAGCTATTCCAGCCATCGTCTTCTCCGTGTGTCTTGCTACGTTTGTGCTCCTTGTGTGTGCTTCTTGTGTGTCTCTCACACTTCTACACACACCCAACAATGGTATCAGAGCAGGTTCATCTTCTTCTCAAGTTTTGGTTTTTCGCATCGCGGCGCGCGTGCACTTCAATAGTGCAAATCGACTTCGGAGCATAGAATTGTGAATTTCAGGAGCCCGGAAACATTTCCAGCAGGTGTGCTGGGGTTTTACCCCCATTTTGAAGCCATTCGTGCACTCAGAATCGCCATCAGAGTGACGGTTTGTGAGCTGAAATTTCAGCACTCATTTCAGCTTTCGTCGAAGTGAAGGTTTTGTCACATTCTTGTTCCTTAGTGAAATGGCGGGCAACAATGAATTGTTTGGCATGCTTCAAGCTGAAGATAAGCTTGATGGGACCAACTATCCGATGTGGTCTTACATGATGAAACATGTTCTTGTTGCAAAACAACTTTGGAACATAGTGGCAGATGTAGATCAAAGACCGGCAGGTGCTTCTACTCACAGTCTACTGTCACAGATGGAGCTTCTTCTTCGAGTACAGTGGTTTCTCCTTCTCCACCTACACAGGAGCAGCTTAGATGGGATGGAAAAGATGCTCAAGCTTATGCTTTGATTGTGCTTTCAATGAAGCGTCATATAGTTCCACATATTCGGTCATGTTCTACATCACGACAGGCATGGGACACTCTTGCTTCTTTGTATGCCGTGCATAATGAAGCACGTGTTGCATACTTGAGGAAGCAACTTGAGGATGTATGTATGGCTGAAAATGAGTCGGTGGATGTGTATGTGACACACATCAAGGACTTGAAAGAGCAATTGGCAAACATAGATGAGATCATTCCGGATGCATCACTCATTTCTACATTGTTGAAAGGATTACCAGAATCTTTTCAAAGCTTTGCTACTACACTCCGTTTGGTTGCAAAAGGAAATCCTAATATGTATGCATTTGATGAGGTTGTGTCTCTTCTTTTGCAAGAAGAGCAATCTAGAGTGAATAGGAGTGGTTTGATTGAAGGAACACAAGCACTTGCTATCTCACAAAAGGGGAAAAGCAAGTATGGTTCAACTTTTGGTTCATCAAAACCAAAGCCTCAAGCTTCCTCTTCCTCTCATTCCTCTAATGATGGTGATTTGCAAAAGAAGAAGAGATGCAAATATTGCCGGAAGGCTGGTCATACTATTGATGAGTGTAGAAAGCTTGCTAAACGCAATGAAAAGAAGAAGGAATCCGACATGTCCATTGCTGAAAATTCAGCAAATGCAAAGAATGATGAAGCTAACATGGCTCAAGATTTTTGGGCATGTGTTGTTACATGTCATTATCATGCTTCTTTACATTCTAAATGTATGGTTGTGAGTGAGGCTGATTCGGATTGGTTCTTTGATAGTGGTGCTTCAAAGCACATAACATCATGCAAAAGATTTTTTGCCTCTTTGAAAGATGCTAAAGGAGGACATGTAGTGTGTGCAAACAATGCCTCTTATCCTATCATTGGAGTAGGAGAAATTGAGCTTACGGCTGCAAATGGCGGTGTGATTCTCTTGAAAAATGCATTGTATGTGCCCGGTATCAAGAAGAACTTAATTTCAATTCCGTTGATTGCCAAAGCTGGACTTCATGTACACTTTGTTGATGATAAATGTATGGTTCATGATTTCAGCAATGGCGATGTTATCGTGATGTTCGGTACATTATGTAATGGTTTGTATCGCATGGATAAATACAAGAGGGCTTCCTCGAATGCCTTAGTTGCTCATACTTCTTCCATGGCTGAAATGGAGCTTTGGCATGCTCGTTTTGGTCACTTGAATTCAATAGTTTGCTCTACTTGCAAAAGAGGGACATGGTTATTGGCTTGCCTACACTTGAGTCCATTGAAAAGCATGCATGTGAAGGTTGCATTTTTGGAAAAATGAATCGTGCTTCTTTTCCAAAAGATAGTCACACACACACTACAAGAAAATTGCAACTTGTTCATAGTGATGTATGTGGTCCCATCAAGACTCCATCTTTTGGGAAGCATGTATATTTTGTTACCTTCATTGATGATGCTACTCGCCATACATGGGTGTATCCTATGAAAGCAAAGAATGACGTATTTTCTTGCTTCAAAGCATTTTTAGCTATGGCTGAAAATTTTTCTTCACAAAAGCTTTTGACTCTACGCACGGATCGTGGTGGTGAGTACATGTCACATGAGTTTAATGTTTTTCTTCGTGAAAGAGGTATTTCACACCAATGTACGGTGCCATATACACCTCAACAAAATGGTGTTGCTGAGCGTAAAAATAGAACTTTACTTGAAATGGCATGATGTATGGTTAAAGGAAAGCATCTTCCTCATAAGTTTTGGATGAAAGCGGTCATGTGTGCAAACTATGTGTTGAATCGCTTCCCTACAAAAGCATTGAGAGTCATCACTCCTTATGAGGCTTGGAATGGCCATAAGCCTATGGTTAGTCATATGCGTGTGTTTGGTTGTTTGGCATATGCTCTTGTGCCATCACAACAACGTCACAAACTTGATGAGAAGGCAAAGAAATGTATATTTGTTGGTTATAGTGCTGAAAGTAAGTGATATTGGTTGTACCATCCATTGACGAACACAATTATTGTGAGTCAAGATGTGGTATTTGCTAAAAATTTAATTTTCCCTCTACTTGAATGCAAAAAACTGCCAACAGTTAGCTCACAAGATGTGTTTGATACACTCATGCCTTTGTCACAAAATGGTGCGCTTGACTATGGCCATGTAGACCAGCCAACTGAGGTTCAAAGGGCTGAAAAATTCCAGCCAAATAGGGCTGAAAATGTAGAGAATTTCCAGCCAAACATGGCTGAAAAAATTCAACCAAAAATTATCAAAACTGTTGGAAATTTCTAGCCACATATGGCTGAACATTTGCGTCAAAATATGGCTGAAACTGAGCATGAAATTCAGCCCACGCATGATGTACATATTGAAGATGTTTTACATAATGAATGCATGTCTATCAAGAGTGTACAAGCTATGCCAAAGTGGTTGAAACAAACTTTGGAGGACAGCAAATTCAGTGCACCTTTACTTGGTAGAACAAGATCAAGCTCTCACCATGCATCAAGTAATTTTGTGGATTATTCTCTTATTGCTACAGCATGTAATGAAGAGCCAATTTCTTTTGAAGATGCATGTGAGGATCCACAATGGATGAGTGCTATGCAATCAGAAATGGATTCCATACATAGGAATGGTACTTGGGAGTTATGTGAATTGCCAAAAGGAAAGAATGCCATTGGTACAAAGTGGGTTTACAAGATTAAGAGAAAATTTGATGGTAGCATTGATCGCTACAAAGCTAGATTGGTTGCCAAAGGATATGCGCAACAATATGGCATTGACTATGAGGAAACTTTTGCACCTACTTCACGCATGACTACCATTCGTATCGTGGTTGCATTGGCTGCCCATCGAGGTTGGAAAGTGCATCAATTGGACATAAAAACAGCCTTCTTGAATGGAGATATGCAAGAAGAGGTCTATGTGAAGCAACCTCCTGGATTTTCTATGAAAGGGAAAGAGCATATGGTTTGTCGCTTGCATAAAGCTTTGTATGGTCTCAAGCAAGCTCCATGTGCATGGTATGACAAAATACATAAGCACTTGATTGCTCTTGGCTTCACATGTAGTCTGATTGAAAGCACACTTTATGTACGCAAAAATGGGGCTAATCTTATAGTGCTTGTTCTTTATGTCGATGACATACTCTTGACTGGGTCATGTGATGCAAAACTTGACATTCTTATGGCTGATTTGTAGCATACTTTTGATGTCACTTATCTTGGTCTTTTGAGCTACTATCTTGGCATCCAGTTTGTATCCGTTGAGGGGGGAATTGTTATGCATCAAGCAAAGTATGTTGAGAAACTACTTCAGCAATTTGACTTTGAGGATTGTAAGCCAGTTTCCACACCAGTTGAGACAGGATTCAGGTTCTCAATTGAGGATTCCAGTGATGCATTTGACACTTCTCTTTATCAGCAAGCTGTGGGATGTCTTATATATGCATGCAACACAAGGCCGGATATACAGTATGCAGTTTCCCAGTTGAGTCGATTCATGCATATCCCTGGCACTAAGCATTGGCAAGTGGTGAAACGTGTGTTTAGATATCTTCAAGGCACTTTGAGCTTAGGTCTCTTTTATGGCAGATTGTTCAGCCATGCTTGCATGCTTTTACAGATAGTGATTGGGCTGGTTGTTATGATACTCGCGTGTCCACTAGTGGTAATTGCTTTTTCCTTGGAGACTCATGCATATCTTGGTTGAGTAAGAAGCAACCTACAGTGGCGACATCGAGTTGTGAAGCTGAGTACAGGGCAATTTTCACAGCAACAGTGGAGTGTATATGGCTGAGACGCCTGTTGATGGATCTTTGCATGGAGATTCACGCTGCTACGCATATTCTCATAGATAGTCAGAGTGCTTTGGCTGTTGCACGAAACCCAGTGTTTCATGCACGGACCAAACATATTGAGGTGCATTATCACTATGTGAGAGAGCGCCTTCATGCAAGAGATATTGATTTGGTATATGTGCCCACACAAGATAATGTGGCAGACATATTCACCAAAGCTCTTCCACGAGAAAAGTTTGAAGCTTTTCGCAAAGCTTTAGGCTTGTTACCTTGTGGTGGCTGATCTGTCACTCGCTATATGTGTTCACATCATTCGCTCCAGGGGGGTTTGTTACACTTATGTGTTTCTCGAGTAGCTTTGATGTGAACCTTTTCCCTATACATGGGCACTTCTTACTCTAGTGCTGGCTAGAGATTTTTTTCCCATGTTACCACATACTTGATACTCTCATATGTGGTGGTACTCTGTACTTAGGGATATTATTCAGCTCTGACTTCAGTTCAGTTTATCGATCAATAGAGAGAGCTATTCCAGCCATCGTCTTCTCTGTGTGTCTTGCTACGTTTCTGCTCCTTGTGTGTGCTTCTTGTGTGTCTCTCGCACTTCTACACACACCCAACATGTATTTGGCATGGTCGTTTGGGCCATATATCTCGTAGTGGAATGGAGAATCTTTCTCGTTCTAGCTACTTACTTGTGTTATCTTTCTCTGATTTTTCATTTTGTGAGCATTGTCAATATGGAAAGCAAACCAGAAATGTGCATAGAATGCACATGGACTCTTCAATTTAGCCTTTAGATCTCGTTCATACAGATGTGTGTGGTCCTATGCCCACTAGGTCCTTAGGTGGTTCTCTTTACTTTGTCACTTTCATAGATGATGCTCCTAGAAAATTCTAGGTATATCCTATCAAATCAAAGGATGATGTATTCTGTACTTTCAAAAAATGGTTTGCTTCAATTGAGACTGAAAAAGGAACTAAGCTTAAGGCTTTACGTTTAGATAATGGGGGTGAGTATACCTCACATGATTCAACCTTTTCTGTCAGTCTAGAGGGATTTGTAGAGTTTATAGCTCCTTATACCCCAGTACAGAATGGTGTAGCTGAGAGGATGAATAGAACTATTCAAGATAGAGTAGTCTCTATGTTGCATCATGCAAACCTCTCACAAGGTTTTTGGGCAGAAGCAATATTGACTGCAGCTCATGTGATTAACCTTTCACCTAGTACTGCCAAAGGTCTGAAAGTGGCACAAGAGTTATGGATAGGGAAACCACCATATTATGATCATCTTCGAGTTTTTGGGTGTGAAGCATATGTTCATATACCCAAGAATCTTAGACAAAAGTTGGACCATAAGTCAAAGAAATGCATTTTTCTTGGATATGGTCGAGAAGGACAATTTGGATATCGCTTATGGGATCCTGAAACACGGTCAGTGATCAAAAGTAGTGATGTCATTTTTAATGAGTCTAAGATGCATAAACAGCCCATTAAGGAGGTTGAAGTGAGAAGAGTGGTGTTTGAGGATACTAGTCCTCCAATTAGCATGCATAAAAATGCTGCACATAGGGATGTTCAACATATGAGGACATATAAGACTTTGAGATCACATGAATGGCAAGTTTCAATAGTGCTTAATAAATAATGGCATGCTAGGAAACGACCAATCATAAATTTTGCATCAAATGTTTAACAATTTGAGCATAAGAGAAGGCAATTGCTAATCCATGAAGAGTCGAATCTCCAAGAAACGAGATTGGTGATTGCAACCAAGTTGCTTTAGATTGATTGTAAGTACATTTATTTTTTATATTTTGTATATTCATTATCATGGACACAAACCTAGAACATGTAAAAACCCTAAGATCAATTGTCTACTTGTTTGATTTTGATATCTGAAGGTCTTTTTTTGAGTTTTTGACATCATCAATGATATCATCAAGCCATAATTGTCCTTAGAATTGCCTTAAATGACTATCAACAACCTCTCCATGACTAGCATATAATGAGATCATTGATACTTCACTCATGAGTCTTAGCAATGCCAATCTTAGAAGCTCAAGGAGTCAACGTCTTCAAGTAAGTATTTTTCGAATTCTAGTTCTTGTTCTTTTCTAGATCATTATTCTAGTCCTATCTATTCTAGTTCCTAAACATCTAGCCTTGCTATCGTATAATCTCATAGTACAAGATCTTGTCTAGTTCTTTCTTGTACCTAATTCATCTCCATGAAGGGAGATCTTGTATTTCTAACATTTTTTTCCATACCTATGGCCCTGGGTTGTATATCCTATCTAGTTCAGTTATTCATACCTATTAGTCCAAGGTTATGGAACTTTCTCTATCACTTATATATTCTTGTATTGTTTCCCCTATGTGGATAATCTTATAATAAAAATTATAATTCAATAATCTTGTCTATTCTAGTAAGAGGGAACAATCTAATCCTCCCCTTGCATTCATCTTATGTTGCGATGGATTATGATACTCAATGAAGTTCTAGTTGGAATGCTCAAGAACTTTCCACAAAGATGGGAGCAGAATTTCAAGACTTATTTATGTGTGAATTACCTTTGGATTTACCTCCTTATAAGAACATTGCTCATACGATTGAGTTGGTGCCAGGAATGATTTTGACTACTTATCCATCAATTCGCATACAGTTGCACAAGCAAATCGAGGTCCACAAGTTTATGGACAAGTATATGGAGAAATAATCAACCCCATTGCAGAACTATTTCTTTAGTAAAGAACAAGGATGATCTTATCAAATATGTGTAGGTTACCATGCACTTAATAAGAACACAAATACCCCATGCCAAGAATAGATAATCTACTTGATGATTTAGGTGGAATAATTATATTTAGTAAGATAGATTTGAAAAGTGGCTACCACCAAATTAGAGTCACAGTGCAGGATGTATATAACATAATTTTTAGGACCCATTTTGATCATTTTAAGTATTTTGGTTAAGCATTTTGGACTTAGGGATGCACCTACTACTTCCATGGTTTTAATGAATGACATTTTGCATCCTTTCATTGGTAAGTTTGTTGTGGATCATGTGGATGGTTTGTCAATATTGTGAAGAGGTGATGGGATGTGTCTAGATATGAGTAGGTGTTGTAACAAACCTAATCTACACCGGCCAAAGTAACTCCAGGGATGTTTAGTAGACTCTGTTAGCTTCCCAATAATGTATAATAATCCATGAAGTCCTTTGGAACATCATTTCCAAATGTTTATATCAAAACAGATGACTTCTACTTTGCAAGGTGTGAAGAAAACCTTCTATATTGGGATGAGAAGGTCTCAGTGTTATGCTCAGAGCTCACAACCTAGTATAAATCGACCAAAGAGATTTTGCACACATATAATTGAATTACATAGCTAACTAAAGCAAGGTATTTTATGAGTTTACCTATACCATACACTGTGAAATGAATTTAACAAGTCTAGGGGGTCACCTCGACTTTTTAGGAACAAGAAGATGTGCAGACATTGTCAACTTTAAAGCTTCATAGCTCAATATATACTACACTAATGATGATGAAACTTGATACTAGATACTTGATATTCTTATCTAACTACCCCAAGTGAAAGTATAGCAAATTGATACTCATGCACAGAGAAATAGACAAAACAAGTTCACTATGTACATGTGTGTACTACATCATCATGTAGAGAAGAATTTACACAATGTAATGATTCCAAATGTATGTTTTATTGTACATATGATACATGGGAAGTGTAGAGAACTACTCCTTCATGAAGTGAGCACAATGTATGCTCAAAAATGTAGCTTGATCTCTTGGTAATGGGGATGGTTACCCATGACTACGGAGTGAGTATATTTATACTCATATTTTGAATTTGAATTTGAATCTTGCTCAGCTAAAAGTGATCCTATAGTTTAGGAATGATTTGAATTAGATTCCAATCAACTAAATCCATGGACTAGGCTCCGTAATATCACGAGAGTCTTCTTCAATATTTATCTTTTACATTTAAGCAAGGTAAATATAATGAGAACTTCACAAGCATATGTTCCCATGTGAACTCTTTTGAGTAGATGCACTTCATGAGAATAATCCTGAATATTAGAAAAGCTCTTAGGCTTGCTAATTGCACCAACAGCTCCCCCTCAAGCCTAAGTATCTTGAGTCTTTAGTCCTTCAAGATTTCTTGCAATCCAATCATTGATTTGAATCTATTTAATTTGCTTCCATCCAATGCTTTAGTCATCATATATGCACATTGTTGATGTGTAGACACATGTGATAGTTGAATCTCTTTGCTTATGAACTTCTCTCTAACATAATGATAATGTACTTCTTTATGTTTGGTCATGGCATGATAAATAAGGTTAGCAGCAAAATGTAAAGAATTGATAATATCTCCAAAAATTTGTGGAATGGAAGACTTAAAGCCCTAGATTAGAATATAGGGTCTTAATCCACATTGCTTTTTGGGTAGCATTTGCAAGTCCTCTATACTTAGCCTTTGTTGATGAGATTGCTACAATTGGTTGCTTCTTTGAATACCAAGATATAAACTTTTTACCTACAAAAGTAAGGTATCCAGATGTGCTCCTATCATCTTTAGAACCTTCCCAATCTACATCAGAAAAGAGTTTGATATCTATATTAGATGTGTAGGGATAGTACAAACCTTCATTGTTTGTACCCTTCAAATACTTGAGGATTCTTTTGGCTGCTTTCATATGAGGTTTCCTTGGAGTATGCATGAATTGAGTTAATACACTAATTGCATAACAAATGTCCACTCGAGTTAGTGTGGCATAATTTAAGCTTCCAACTAGACTCGGATAGCTAGTTACATCTTCAATCAGCTCACCTTCATGAGCACTTAGCTTTAGGTTCACTTCCATAGGAGTAATTGCAACCTTTGAGTTCTCCATTTTGAATTTGGCAAGCATATCTCTGATGTACTTCCTCTAAATGACAAGCATACCTCTTTCTGTATACACAACTTCCAAACCTAAGAAATATGTAAGCAAACCAAGATCAATGATCTTGAATTCTTCTTTCATTTGGAGTTTGTTTTTTCTAATTCCTTTCGCATCATTACTTGTAATCATTATATCATCAAGATATACACATAGGTATATGACCTTTGATTGGTTCCTCTTAATGAAGAGGGAAGGATCTGCCTTGCTCACATTGAATCCTTTATCCTACAAGTAAGTGATAAGCTTGTGATTCCAAGACCTAAGGGCTTGCTTCAATCCATATGGAGCTTTGCTCAACCTGCACACATGATCAGGAAATGATTGATCTTCAAAACCAAGAGGTTGAGCCGTGTATACCTCCTCTGATATCCATCCATTCATAAAAGCATTTTTAACATCCATTTGATAGATCTTCCAATTTTTGGAAGATGTTACACTCATGAGTACTCTAATAGGCGGCATCTTTGCAACATGTGAAAATGTTTCTTCATAATCAATAGCTTGTGTTTGTGCATATCCTTTGGCTACTAGCCTTGCTTTGTACCATTTATTGAACCATCAAAATTCTTCTTTATCTTATATATTTACCTTGAATCTATGACTTTCATAGATGGAATCTTGGGTACAAAATCCCAAGTCTGATTCTCTTGTAAGGCTTCTATCTCGTCCTCCATAGCATTCATCCATTATGGCTTCTCCTTTGCTTTTTCATAAGTCGAAGGCTCATCCCAGTTTGAGTCATGTGCTAGATATATTGGGCATTTAGTGTCTAATGAAGTAGCATATCCATAGCTTTCTGGTTTTCTTTTTTCTCTAGTTGATTTTCTAATAGTTTGTTGAGATGATTCTTCCACATCTCTCAACTCTTGCACTTAGTCTTTGCCTTTGGAGTTCCAAGAATTGATTTCTATTCTTGGAGTCTTTTGGTCACCATCAAAATCACTTGATGCTTCAAATGTATGATCATTCCCTTTTGAAAGTGTTGGAAAGTCTTCCTCTAGGTCATAGGGAATTTTGACTTTCCTACAATCATCTTCAAACCATGACTTGTTTTCATCAAATGCAACATCTCTACTTACAATGGAGCCTTTTTTTCTTGGATTGTATAACCTATAACCTTTCTGATTAAGCTCATAGCCGGCACTTTTTTCCCTCTTTAGAAGGTTTTTTCCCCCAGCTTGTATATACGCCTATTGCCCTAATGGGCTACTTATCTTTGTACATTCTCTAGTAATACATTCAGTATTATGTGTTGTGCTCCAAGCTTCTTCTTCTTCCTCGTGCTGTTCACATGCTTCCGAAGACGTCTAACTCCAACAATTGGTATCAAAGCAGGTCGTCGCTTCATCTAGGGTGTCGTCGACACTCCTCCGGTTGCAGTCTCAGAATCGCACGAATTTTGGTGAGCATATGGAGCATGTTTTCTGAGCTCGTTTCGACCTCCGAACGCACTATCGCAGTGCTTGTGCAAGCTATTTTGTCTTTTTGTGCCAAAGGTATATACCAGTTTCTGTTCGCTAGTATAAGCATCTCGAAGTCTACTACAGGTCTAGCGGAATTCGTCTGGGCAGTTCTGTTCAACTTTTTGAGATACAGTCAATTTTCTACGTCAAGGTATTTTAGTCACCGGCCATGGCTCAAAGCAGTGATGTATTCCGTATGTTGGCTGTCGAGGATAAGTTGGATGGTACCAACTACCTGTAATGGGCTTGTATCATGCGACATGTGTTGGTTGCAAAAGGACTATGGAACATTGTGCAGGGTGTCGAAAAACGTCCTATCACACTTGCAACTGTTACAACTACAGGTACTGAAGCTGATGCAGAAGGTGTCGAAGATGATGATATTCTGCATATTCTTGTTCGTGTTGCAATTTTTGCTGCACCTACTACAGAGCAGATTCGCTAGGATGGCAGAGATGCGCAGGTACATGCATTGATAGCTTTGTTTGTCAAACGTGCCATTATTCCTCACATTCGCTCTTGCAGAACAGCTAAGGATGCTTGGTATACACTTACCACATTGTACCAAGCTAGGAATGAGGCTCGTGTTGCTTACCTCCAAAAACAGTTGGAGAGTGAGCACATGAATGAAGGTGATTCTATGGACAGTTTCCTAATGAAGATCAAACACTTGAAGGAACAATTGATTTCTGCTGATGAGGTTATACCAGATAGCTCACTTGTGCAGACCGTTCTAAATGGTCTTCCTGATTCATATCAGATTTTTGCTTCTACTCTTCAGTTGAAGATGAAAGGCAATCCAAATGGCTTATCATTTGAGGAGTTAGTCTCTGTTCTGTTGCAGGAAGATCAGCCCAGGCAGAACAGGCCCATTATGCGAGTTGCACATCAAGCTTTCTTGGCTAGTTAGAAGGGCAAAGGAAAATGGAGCTTTTCAACTAGTAAGCAAAAATCTACTAATTCTGCATATTCGAAGAAGGAAGATAAAGATGAGAAGAAATCAGAAAAGCAGAAATTGTTTTGTAAGTATTGTAAAGGGAATGATCATATCATAAAGAACTGTCCAAAACTAGATGCTAAAGAGGCAAAGAAGAAAAAGGTTGGAATGGTTGTTGCAGAGGCCTCTACACCAAAAACAGAGTCTGCTAATCTTGTGCAGGAAGAAGAATGGGCTTCTACTACTGTCTGCAATTTTGACCCATCTTCTCATGAGCAGTGCATGTCTGCAGTAGACTCAGATGTTTGGTATTTTGACAGTGGGGCGACCAAACATAGTACCTCGCAGCGTAGTTTCTTCTCTTCACTCGAGCCTGCCCCTACAGGGAATATTGTTACATGCGCCAACAACTCCTCTTATCCTGTTATGGGAAGTGGTAAGATCATTTTGACTACTGCTAATGGTAGTTCTTTCACTTTGTCAGATGCTTTATTTGTGCCAGGGATCAAGAAGAACATGTTATCAGTTTCTACATTAGCCAAGATTGGTTTGGTTGTGAAATTTGTTGATGACAGTGTAGAGTTCATGATCTATCAAATGGCAATGTGATTATTGCTTCTCGCATTTTATGTCATGGGCTGTATAAGCTCATAGACTATGAAAGATCTGTAAATGATTTGGCATGTGCAGTAAATGATTCTCAGGCTATGTCAGATGTAAAGCTTTGGCATGCACGCTTTGGTCATATGAATTTTGCTAGTTTGCTACGCCTGCAAAAATCTGAAATGGTGTTCTCTTTGCCCAAACTTGAGGCACCTAGAAAACATGTTTGTCAAGGCTATGTTTTGGGCAAAATGCAGTGTTCGTCCTTTCCAAAAGATGGTTCAGTTTGGGCTACTCGGAAATTGCAGCTTGTACATAGTGATGTATGTGGTCCTATGCAAACACCCTTTTTTGGGAATTATCTTTACTTCGTGACTTTCATCGATGATTTTTCCAGGCATGCATGGGTATATCCATTGAAGGCAAAGTCGGAAGTGTTCATGTGCTTCAAACAGTTTTTGGTTTTGGCTGAAAAATCCGTGAGCATGTAAAATGGGCACCCTCCGTTCTGATTGAGGGGGGGGGGGGATATATGTCTTCTGATTTTAATGCATTTCTGGTTGAACGTGGGATAAAATACCAGTGTACAGTGCCGTATACATCTCAACAGAATGGAGTTGCTAAATGAAAGAACATGTCACTCATGGAGATGGCGAGGTGTATGGTCAAGAGTCAGGCTTTACCACATAGTTTTTGGCTTGAGGCTGTCATGTGTGTAGCATATGTATTGAACAGGTGTCCCACTAAAGCGCTACAATCTATCACTCCATATGAGGCTTGGCATGATCGCAAGCCATCTGTTGCTCATCTGTGTGTTTTTAGTTGTTTGGCATATGCATTAGTGCCTGAACAAAATCGCAGAAAATTGGATGATAAAGCAGTAAAATGTATTTTTGTTGGGTACAGTTTTGAAAGTAAAGGCTATCGTCTGTATCATCCACAGACTAAATGCATTTTGGTTACTCGTGATGTTGTTTTTGTGGAAGATGCTATTCAACCATTGCTTTCATGTACTAAGGAGACATCTGTTAGCTCCAAAGACATGTATGATACTTTGATGCCTCTTTTGACAGGTGGACAGTCTAGTGCTTGTCGTGATGAGGCAACTTCTCAGCCTTTGCAGGTTTCATGTGATGATGAAGATAATTCCATTTCTGATGCAGATGTACATGATGCACTTATTGATGAGAGAGCTGATATTGAGAAGACAAGAACTATGCCAAAATGGTTGGTGCAGACTTTGCATGATAGCAAATTAGATGCACCTCTGTCATATCGTACTCGTTCAGGCTCTCATAGTGCCTCTTTTGCATTAGATTGCTATGCAATTGCTGCATCTAGTCTCTGTGATGAGAATGAGCCAGTTTCGTTTGATGAAGCACAAAATTCAGAAAATTGGATGGCTGCTATGCAATCTGAATATGATGCTATAATGAAGAATGGTACTTGGTCTTTATGTGACTTGCCTCCTGGCAAGAAGGCCATTGGCACTAAGTGGGTATACAAGCTGAAGCGTAAACCGGATGGTACAGTTGACACGTATAAGGCTAGGCTTGTTGCAAAGGGTTATGCACATGAAAGAGGCATTGATTTTGATGAGACCTTTGCACCTACATGTCGTATGACTACTGTTCGAAGCATCTGTGCACTTGCAGCTCATCATGGTTGGAATGTACATCAGTTGGACATTAAAACAACATTTCTGAACGGTGACTTGCATGAAGAAGTGTATGTTTTTCAGCCCCGTGGCTTTGTGCAGAAAGGGCATGAAAACCAAGTGCGCAAGTTAAAGAAGGCATTATATGGTTTAAAGCAAGCACCACGTGCTTGGTATGAGAAGACACATGCCTATCTGATTGCATATGGTTTTGAGAGGAGTCCAACTGAAAGCACCTTATATGTTAAGCGTGCTAATGATGTGCTTCTGATCATTGTTGTCTATGTTGACGACATGCTGCTCACTGGTCCTATTGAGAAGCATATTGCTGATTTTAAGGCTGATTTGCATGCCTCATTTGAGATGTCTGATTTGGGGCATTTGCATTGCTATTTGGGCATTCAGTTTATGCGAGTAGATGGGGGAATGGCTTTGTGTCAAATGAAATATATTTACACATTATTGCAGTGTTTTGGCCTTGAAGATTGTAAGCCTATTGCCATTCCTATGGGGACAGGGTTATGATTGAGTCTTCATGATGCTAGAGATGCATTTGATGCTGTTCTCTATCACCAAGTTGTTGGATGCTTGATTTACTTATGCATTACTCGGCCAGATATTCAGTTTGCTATCTCATAGATGAGCAGGTTTATGCATTGCCCAGGAGTCAAGGATTGGCAGGTAGTTAATCACATCTTTCGCTATTTGAGTGGTACTCGATTACTTGGGTTGTTTTATCCTGAGGGGGGATCACTACCGCCAGATTTGCATGCTTTTTCCGACTCTGATTGGGTTGGTTGCTATGACACTCGTTTGTCCACTAGTGGCTTTTGCTTCATGCTTGGTAGCTCATGTATATCTTGGTTGAGCAAGAAGCAGCCTACTGTGGCCACTTCCAGTTGTGAGGCTGAGTATAGGGTAGCTTTCACAGTGACTTTTGAGTGTGTGTGGCTCAGACGCCTTATGGCTGATTTGGGTGTTGGTCAGACTTCTGCCACCACCATCTTCACTGACAATCAGAGCGCATTGGCAGTTGCGAGGAACCCTGTGTTCCATGCTCACACTAAGCACATTGAGGTGCATTATCACTATGTCAGGGAGAGGTTCTCTACTAGGGAGATCAGCTTGGCATATGTGCCCACAGAGGAGAACATTGTAGACCTTTTCACAAAGGCTATGCCTAGGGAGAAGTTTGAAGCTTTCCGCAAAGCTTTGGGCTTACTTCCTTTTTGTGGAGTGATTTCCACATAGCTTGGCACTTCCTTATACATGAGTGCCAGCTCATTGTTCACCGCATCACTCCCAGGGGGGATTTGTTGATATATTTAGGTAGTGATATTGTGAACACACTAGGACTACCGGGGCACTTTTTTCCCTCTTTAGGAGGTTTTTTCCCCCTGGCTTGTATATACGCCTATTGCCCTAATGGGCTACTTATCTTTGTACATTCTCTAGTAATACATTCAGTATTATGTGTTGTGCTCCAAGCTTCTTCTTCTTCCTCGTGCTATTCGCGTGCTTCCGCAGATGTCTAACTCCAACATCCATTGCTCAGGAGTATACCTGGTGGTGATTTCTCTTTTGATCCCTCTCTCTTGGAGATAAGAATCAAAATCATAGGAGAAATATTCTGCCCCTCCATCTTACCTTAGTCTTTTTAGGGTTTTACCTGTTTGGTTCTCCACAAGAGCTAATGAAAACACTTCATCTTTATGCTTCATTAAGTATAATATAGTCTGTCTACTACAATCATCAATGAATGATACATAGTACATGAATCTAGAAACTGAAGGTTCTTAGCTTGGTCCCCATATATCCGTATGGACCAACTCCAATAGGTCTCCATGTATGTATTCTTTCTTGGTGAAGCGTTGCCTATGTGACTTACCAAATTGATAAGCACTATATTTATAAATCGTATGTTTTTTAGATATATTTGGTAGTCCAAGTATAGTTTGGTCCCTATTGATTTTCTTGAGGGCTCTTTCAACTATGTGACCTAACCTCTTGTGCCAAATCTCTAACTCTGATAGATTTTGGGTACCATAATTGAACAATGCAATGTTCTTGGTGTCTTGGAGTTCAAAGGTGAACAATCTAATGATTTTTCTCCTTTTCTATCTTCTTGAATCATTGATGTGGTTCTTCAACAAATGCTTCATGCTTGGTGAATTTGACCTGCAAACCCTTCTCAAAAATTTGTCCTATATTTATGAGGTTCTTAGTAATAGTTGGCATATACAATACTCTGCTTACTAAGTTCATATTTCCATCTGAATTTTTCACATTACCTATCTTCTCAATTGGATGCCTTGTATCATCTCCTGTTTGAACTTCATGTCTATTCCTTGGATCTTCCAAGTTTGAGAGAATAACTACATTTCTTACCACATGATTTGAGCATCTTAACTCTGTATAAAATACATGTTCATTTGATTTACCTTCCTTCATAGTCATGTTTATCAGAAGCGAGTCCTCTTGAGTTTGATCATATGCATAGTTATTGTTGTCTCTCGTGCCTTTGTATCCTCCTTGGTAGTTGTTTTTGTTGTTGTAGGAGTTTTCATTGTATCCATTGAAGTTGTTGAATCTTCCTCTTGAACTTACATAGCCTCCTCTATTGTAACCTCTTTCTCTTTGGTTTCTAGGATTCTTGATACCATTCTCAGTAATGTGATTGGTTAGGCCACATATGGCACATGGAGATGATTATTGGGCTCTCTCCCTGCCTTGTCTACCTTCTTTGCCTCTTCCTCTTGAGCTTCTACCTCTACTTGAAAAATTTGCTTGAGGGGTACTACCTTCATCATCAGAATTTTTGCCTTTTCCTTTGTTATTCTTGCTTTTATTCTTATCTGTATAGAGAGAGCAGAGGATTGATTACCTTTTGAGTTGTCTCCATTCTTCATGATTTTTGCCTCATGTGTGAACAATTATCCCATGAGGGTGTTGAAATCAAGAACTTGCATATCCATGTAGAGTTCCATAGCTGTTTTGAAGGCTTCTCATTTGTCATGTGCCTTTATTCCATTGATCACTTTCCTTACTATTTGTTCTTCATCAATAACTTCGCTAATACTTCAAAGCTAGTCTGCAATGTCCTTCAACTTGGTGACAAAATCAATCACAGTTTTCTTGGGCATCTTCTTAAGTGTGGTGAACTCCATCCATAGTTGGTTCTTCTTTGCCTTGGTGCTTGATGAGAAGAATGCTTCAAGAGCATTCCATGTCTCTTGTGATGTCTTGCAATTCCTAACATGTGGAAGTAGAAAATCAAAAATAGATTTAAGAATGTATGACCTTGCTAAAGCATCCTTTGAGCACCATACATTCAGCCTCTCTTATTCTTCTTGTGTTGGTTGACCCTTGCTCCTGAGGATTGGCATCATCTCATCTTCAGATATGTAACCATAGAGGTTCCTTCCTTACAGGTATGCTTCCATTCTTAGTGAACATGTTGAATAATTACCTCCATCCAATTTTTCAATGGATGAGGGGAATCCATCACCCATGATGCTTAGTTGCTCTGATACCACTGTGAAGAGGTGATGGGATGTGTCCAGAGATGAGTAGGTGCTCCACCAAAACTGATCTACACCAACCAAAGTAACTCCATGGATGCTTAGTAGACTCCTTTAGCTTCCCAAGAATGTATACTAATCCATCAAGTCCTTTGGAACATAATTTACAAATGCTTGCATCAAAATAGATAACTTCTACTTTGCAAGGTGTGAAGAAAACCTTCTATTTTGGGACAAGAAGGCCTCAGTGTTATGCTCAGAGCTCACAACTTGGTATAAATTGATGAGAGAGCTTTTGCACATATCTAATTGAAATCTCTAGCTAACTAAAGCAAGTTATCTGATGAGTTTAGCTGCACCATACACTGAGAAATGAATTTAACAAGTCTCGGGTGTCACACCGACTTGTGACAGCTCATTTTTTAGGAAGAAGGAGATGTGTTGACACTGTCAGCTTCAAAGCTTCATATCTTGAGATCTATTGTATTTGATGATAAAACTTGATATATGGATACTTGACACTCTTATCAGTGAAATTATAGCAAATGGATACTCATGCACAGAGAAATAGACAAAACAAGTTTACTGTTTACATGTGTGTACTACAGCAGCAAGTAGAGAAGAATTTACACAATGTAATGGTTCAAAATGTATGTTGAGTTGAACATATGATACATGGGAAGTGTAGAGGACTACTCCATGAAGTGAGCACAATGTATGCTCAGAAATGTAGCTTGATCTCCCAATAATGGATGTGATTACCCATGACTAAGGAGTGAGTATATTTATACTCATATTTTGAACTTGAATTTGAATCTTGCTCACCTAAAAGTGATCCTATAGTTTAGGAATGGTTTGAATTAGATTCCAAGCAACTAAAGCCGTGGACTAGGCTCCCTAATATCACGAGATTCTTCTTCAATATTTAGCTTTTCCATTTAATCAAGGTAAATACAATGAGAACTTCACAAGCATATGTTCCCATGTGAACTCTTTTGAGTAGATGCACTTCATGAGAATAGTCCTAAGCATTGGCGAAGCTTTTAGGCTTGCTAATTGCACCAAGAAGTATATATTAAATTAATATATAAACATGAAATTCACCTTAGAGTAGTGTTAAATAAATTAAAAGAAAATCATGTATAAGTAAATCTAGATAAAATTCAATTGTTCTTACTAGAGATAAGAGTATGTAGGGTATGTAGTTCCAACCAACGCTTAAGATATACCCCAAGAAGGTCTCAATTATTTAAGAATGGTGAACTCCTCAAGATGAGAGATAATTTTTGTAATTTTTAGGAATTTCCAATTTCTATCAACAATTCATTTTATTTGTCAATAGCAACATATATGATAAATTTTCTTCAAGAAAAAGTACCATTTTTATGGAAGCAAGAACAACAAGATAGTTTTGATACTTAGAAACCAATCGTTTTAGATGCTCTCATACTCAAAATGGTGGATCCAAAGAAGTTATTTGATCTAAAGACAAATGCTAGTGGCATGGTCATAGGGGTTGTTTTGAGCCAAGATGGTAAGCCCAGTGTAAGAAATTAACATTCACCACTACATATAGCTCCTCCTCGTGTAAGAAATTAGGTAGTGCACAATGCAATTGACCAATACACGAGCAGGAGTTATATGTAGTGGTGAATGCTCTTGAAGTATACAGATACTATCTTTATGGTGCATATTTGCTTATTGGGCTAAGCTCATGTAGGAGTTTCATACGGAAATCGTGTGTAGAAGAGGCAAAGATAATATAGTAGCTAATCCACTATCTCATATAATGTACCAAATGAGCTTTACAACTCTAGAAAGATCATTGCTTCAAGAGAAAGGAAGCATAGGTGGAAGATCCACATTTATTACATATTATTAGAGCCATCAATGATGAATCTATTATAAGAAATGAGGTGTTCCCATCTACTTATTTCCATAGTAAAAAGAACACTTCATTTCCATATTCCAATTTCTTAAAAGGGAAAGGTTTGCATAGCGGATGCTCAAGGTTTAAGAACAAAAGCCATGATGCTCCTTGTGCAAGACATCCTACTATTGACAAGACCATACAGCTAGTCAAAACAATATTTTGGTGGCCCATATTAGCTAAAGATGTCCAAACGTATGTTTGATGGGGCTTTAAGTTTCAAGCCAACAAGGCAGAAAGGGTCAGGATATCAAATTTGCTACACCCTTTAGGCATTCCATAGCATAACTAGGATACTACATCCATGAACTTCATAGAGGGGTTATCATGGACCCAAAGGAAGAGGGACGCTATCTTAGTAGTGGTAGATAGATTGAGAAAGACAGCTCATTTCATAATCATGCACAAGATGGTAGAAGCTCCACCAAGTAGTGGAGCTATTTATTCAACATGTCTTCATCTTGCATGGATTAGCGACATCCATAATTCAAATAGGGATGTTAAATTCATGAGAGACTTTTGGAAGTTTGTCTTTGAAGAGCTTCAAGTGTCATTGAAAATGATTAGTGGTGGACATCCATAGACAAATGGTCAGACCAAGGGGGTCAACCAAACATTAGAGAACATGCTAAGGGCACATGCATTTGAGAGGTAGAAAGACTAGAATAGTTATTTGATATTAGTAGATTTTGCATATAACATTAGACCTCATAAGATAACAAGGATGTCTCCTTTTGACATGAATTGTGACATGTATCCAAATGCTCCCAATACCATAGGAATACCATAGGAATACCAAAGAAATATCCTAGTGCTACAAAGATCTTAGACAAGTCTCCAAAAATATAGAAATATCTAATGCCAAAATGTAGCAAGCAATTGATAGGGCTAAAGAATATGTTAACTAGCTAAAAATTCAGGTGATGTATACCAATTAGACCTTTCTCCAGAACATAGAGTCCATTCATTGTTTCATTTGATGAACTTAGAACATATATTTCTAGGGTGGCTAATCTAATAGAGGGTATTGTTTCTTTGTATGAAAGTGATAACACAACTCATTCTCCAAATAGGATACTAGATAGGAGACAAACGGTTAAGAAACGTGGTCATCCAAGAGTATCTAATAGCCTGGAGAGCATTACCACTTGCAAAGTCTACTTGGGGATCAAAAGCTCTTGTTTACAAGTGCTTTCCCTCATTGATCATTGCAAATGTAGGACAATGATCTTTAGAAGGGGAAAAGAGTGCTAGATATCAGTCTAATATCTCATGTATGTGTGGGGCAAGGGCTAGTTTAGCCAAGGTCCCTCGCTATGGGGATATCCTAAGGTATCTAATGGATAATGGGTATGAGTGTTGCATGATGGCCACATGTTGATATTAGAGAATTCCAAAGCACTCTAATTTGGTACAAGTGGATAAAAAGAATAGGATGTGAGTTCCACACACAACCTTGAAGTCTTCATTCTGAGAAATTTAGCAAGAGCGTCTAAGATTTTCTCAAGTGTTAAACATTAGGCCTAGAAGTGTTAGTCATTAGGCCTAGTGGGCCTAATGACTAACACTTCTAATTGTTGGTTCTGAGGTTACATATACAAAAACAATCATAATTAGTGTGTAATGCTCAAACGTCATGTTCCATGTTTGCACAAAGCACATTGAGGTATGCTATCATTGTATTTTGCATAGGCTCTACCATGCAAAAAGTTCAAAGGTCTTCTCGAAACTTTTTTTGTGAAATGTTCATAATCCACATAATTTTGCACTTTCTTATACGTCTTACTTCTTTGTTCACTACATTACTCCCACAAGGGATTTATTAGTATATTTTGGTAGTGGTATGCAAACCTATTTAAGTATATTATTAGTATATTAGTATGTCATGGAATTTTTTTAGTTATCTATAAGGGTTTTTTTACCTTGACTTGTATATATACCCATAATTCTAACTGACTAATAGCTGAAACCACACCATCCATCGATCGTTCTTTTTGCCTCTATATCTATCTATTTATCTATGGATCAATTGATCTATCTATCTATCTATCTATTAAGGACAACCATATCTCACCATCTAAGAATACAATATCAAGAAAAAAAACATTAATCTAGACGCTAAATACAGATGCATATAAAACTTATGAATACAAAGCATAAATGACTCCGATTCTAAAACATTGATTTGTGGTTGTAGTTTACTAGAACTTTCGGTAGACACAACATGACACATGCATACCCAAAACATGAAAGTTTTGATGATTGTCCATGCATCACCTATTGTTTATAGTGCCATGCAATAATGGTTGATAACTGAACATTACATACAAACGCATTCAAAAACTGCACAACATCAAGCATAAACAACATGATTTAAGTTTAAGATATTAACTCATCATTGGATATTAAAATACTTTATTTTGCCACTACAATGACCATTGAATACTAGGACACCCTGAAAAAAACAAAAAAATGTGATTTCTCAAAAACTTTATATTGTTATTAGTGTTATGAATTCATGGAAGTTACAAGGATATCTAAAAAAATCCAGTTTCCACTTGAACTTTCCAACAGAGTTGATGATACTCGCACTACATAGAAGTTCAAGATTGTCCCCAGAACAACAAATTGTGAACCTAAGCGTCCACCTTGCTTACAGAGCACTGCAACTATACTTTTTGCAGATAACATGAATCCATTATTGTTTGACTTTCCATCCCATTCGTGTCCAAGATCAAAGTAATAAAATATAAATCCTGTTGTAAACTTCGACCAGATACATGTATGATCAAACATAATTGTATCACTACCCGCAACACTTCTTCAAATATTTTGAATAAAAGAAACATTCAAAAGCGTGTGCCTGTCAATCTCATGACTAACAAATATTATTCACGAGCGTGTGCCTGTCAATCTCATGACTAACAAATATTATTCACGTTTCAGTCATGAGAGAGAGTCTTTCCTTTTGTACGCTCGTCCACCTGTAGATGCATCTCACTAATGCTACCATTGATAAATGACGAATATTATTCACGTTTCATGACTAACAAATATTATTCACGTTTCAGTCATGAGAGAGAGTCTTTCCTTTTGTACGCTCGTCCACTTGTAGATGCACCTCACTAATGCTGACATCAATGGTAGTGATAAATGTACATACTTATACAGAAGGTTCCGATATATGCATTGACTCAGTCACACGTGTACACTCATACATATTTTTGAAACCAACCACTTCCAAACCAAAGCACCTCTAGACCATTCGCTCATTTTCTATGTAACATAATTAAAATTGTTATCATGTGCCCAATAATTATAGAGCGAAAGTTACAATTAGATTTATAAAACTTCATTGACCGTCTCACATCATATGCAGATTCAACATGCAAATGTAGAAAACGTTAATATGGATATTCTTTTCGATATCCTTTTCAATATTCTTTATAAATAGTAATGCTTTTATAGATCACTTTGCATATATGATAGGAATTCTAGGTTACGTTAACATTTGGTAACATTAATAAGAATATGTGGGGAACATAAATGCAATAATACACAAACAAAAAAGGAATACATAGTTCATGCTTTAGTGAGAAAGCACATCATTGAAAGACCTAGCCAATCTTCTCTTGCATTGAAATCAACATATGCAGTTCCTATATGCTATAAACATGGCACGTGTGACTGTCATTGTCAACAGCCTAGCAGCTCCTAATGATGTTCTATGGGAACCGGTAAACCTTCAGAGGTTCATGAAAGCACCTGTGCCTTATTCCGAAAAAGCCCATCATAAAATGAATGCATGATGATATCAGTGTATTCCACATCCATTGTATTTTCCAAACCTTGTTCATTTATACATTAAGAACAAAACCATGGGAACTTGTAAACCTTCAAGAGGTTTATGAAAGCACACGTGCCCAAATCCAAAAAAGCCTATCATCAAACCAATGCATGATAATATCAGTATATTCCACAACCCTTGCATTTTTCAAACCTATCTTCATCTATGTGTTAAGAACAAACTCCAATAAATTCACTGATATAGACACATCAACATGAAGTTTTACATGCCTTCTGCAGTCGTATGTCAGACAGAGATAAAACCAAAATAAAGACTTATCAGCTGCAACATGCAGGATAAGTTAATGGACTGATGTGTATTGCACGTGCATTTATAAACTAAGCGGCGTGACCTATATGACTGAAAATCCCACCTCTCTCTTTCAGACTGAACTCCATAAACTTAACAAAAGCATATTACTGCAAACCTTTGATATAAAAGCTGTACATAATTTGAAAACAATTGTATTAGTTAAGGCTTCACCTTTATGCATGAAATTTTCTCTACCCTTGCACTTCTTGTTTTCTTCTCTTTCAAACTGGCATACAGGAGTAAAAATGTCATTGTAAAATAAAACCCTTTATGTGAAATAGCATGATTCCTTTTCTTTGATCAACTATTAGCCAAAGAAAAAGTCAATTACTCTGCTCTACATGTAGCATGCAAACGTTGCATCTTATGATCACATTAGTTGCTAGCGCGCCAGTAACAAAAACTTTGCTCCAAATTGAGCATTGAATATTTGTATGCATGAGCATTTATTCCCATGGGCTTCTAGAATCAGTGTCTACAAATGTTCAATTTCGAGGAACTGATTTAAGCATCTCCTTCAGCTCCCCTGACTGCAAATTAAAAAGGATTGTTAAACCAACTAACTCATATGTACCACAAACACTAAAGCTATGAGGAAACAATAAGAAGACTTGCCTCATGTAATTTCTTTAAGATATCACAGCCTCCAATAAATTCCCCATTTATATAAAGCTGGGGAAAAGTTGGCCAATTACTGCAACCCCAAAAGGAAAAAAAGATGCATCATATTTCTGAAGTACCCGATTGCATATAAAAATAAGAAGTAGCATATAACAAGAACAAATAGAAAAAACTAAACTGGCCTATAACTGTTACAGTCAGGTAGATGCAAGTATTTCATGCTCCAACTCTGTCAAGGCTCGAGGTCAATTGATCTCAAGTGAATCCAAACTGACTTCTTAGTCTAAGCAGTATTGTCTTTTGACCCATGTGCATGTACACATGTATACGTAACAATAAAAGCTTTGTCTCTTCAATAGATCCATAAGCATAATTCATATTTACTAAAAACACCATTTTAAGCATTCAAAATTCTACACAATATATATACACACAAATACCATGGAAAAAACGTGCACACACACTTTGAGGGAGGATACATTTTTGTAGATTTGATTTTAATATAAATCATGAGGGACAGACTACACAAAAGCTCACTCATCCAATTTCTGTTGTCACATACATGACACACCCCTAAAACTTAAAAAAATATTATAGCCATATAGACCCTAAGTTCCTAGGGCGATGGAAACCTTCAACTCATCAAATCTCTTGTACCTCCAATTATTGCCCAGATTTTTGACTGGGCTTCCACAGATTTTGGCATATGTCTGGTCACAGAGTCTTTAAACATACAGCCAAAGGAATTTGAACTCTTGAACTACCATTGACTTTTGATTTTTTTTTTCTCTGTAATACTCAACTCGGGCAAAGAATCTCTAAACCAAAATGTGCTTCAAGTTAAAGGAAGTCGATTGAAGTATTCACAACACATGGTTATGGTATCCCTTCTGCAATTCCTTTGGACGCAGAGAGAGAGAGAGAGAGAGATGAAATGAAATCATATGCTCATGTATTCCAACTGCTAAAATGGCCTGTGAGACCAAACAGTTAGAAACTGATAAATCTGATGCAGAGTCTGTTTGCTGAAAAGCACCAGAATCTTTTTTTTTGTTTTTTTTTTGTTTTTTTTTTTTTTTTTTTTTTTTTTTGGGGGGGGGGGGGGGATCATTCTCTTATCGGACATAAGCTAGAAGTGGTCGATGGACTAGAGGCTCTCTAGTCAATACAAATACACTGGGGACACTAATAAACCTGGGTGATACAATGAGATATAATCACATGAAAAGCAAGATAAATAAGGCATACAACATCATCAGCTAAAGAAGAGTAATCCATCTCCAAGGAAATCAAGCACCCACTAATGTTGGATCACCTCATGTCCTGCAAAGACAATACTCTAGATGGGTATCACACCTTGTGAGCCAAAATTATCCCAATCCTCATCTGTATTTGCTATCTATGAGAAGAAAAAGGGGGCTCTTTTTTTTGTGTTTTTTTCTTTTTTTCTGTTTTTTTTTCTTCTCTTCTTTTTTTTTTGGGGGGGGGCGGGGAGGTTTGGGAGGGGAGGTGTGTGAAATGAAATGATATATTAACATCTTTTGAAGGCCAGAATGTCCTATAAGACAAAAAAGATACAAGCTATGAATCTGAGATAATGTCTGTGCACTGAGAAACACTAAAAAGGTGAAGAAAACTAAAAAGGTGTGCCTTAATTCTATCGGCTCTGCTGGCTCCACTGGCTCCACTATAGCCACATAACTTGCAAGTCCATCTCTCGCTACCCCCCGAGCCCATCTTGCTTTGGATTGTGACATATTGCCAACAAGCTCGCTTTGCTTTGGGCATGGTGATAGGAGGGGATAAGAGAGTGAGCCTGTGAGGAAACTTGGTGGAGGGGATAGCTGAGGCCTTGGGGGGGGGGGGGGGGGGGGGGGTGTGCGCGCCCGCGCGCAAGCTTAGAGCAAGCTTTACCTCCCTTGGTCACGTCTCTCTCTTTTCCACAGTTGACTATCGACGGAGCAGCTCTAAGCTTGTTTTCTCAAAATGCCTCAATGAAGCCGTTTCAGCAAAAAGGCCTCATTTGAGGCAAAAAAAAATTGAGTTTTATCCCAAGGCGTTGCGAACGTCGCAAAGTTGCGTTGCAATGCAACACTAGAGCTCCACCTAAAGCTTTGGTACCAAGTTGGGAGTACACATGCAAAAGCAAAAAACTAAAACATACACTCACAAAGAAAAGCTTGAGACTCGAAAGTGAGTAGACCATGAAAAGGGAAAACTCACATATGCATTAGAGTGAGCTTAAGAGCATGGATTGAGCTCTCAAGCTTCCAACCAAGTACAAAAGTGAGCACTTGTCCTCCTTATATAAGTTTGGAGGAGGCTCTCTCAAAGTATATCTAGTATGAGATAATAAAGCATGCCTGAGACGCTTTTGGGTTAGGCATAAGTTTTTAACATGCTTATGTGGCATGACAAGTGGCAAAAATAGCATGAGGGACCAAAAAAGTGGCACAAGCACTTACTCTTATGTGTCTGTTTGGGACTTTTCTATAAGGTCTAGATTTACCAAAAATTAAGATTTTTTATGGAATTTGGGCAACTGTTGTATATGGTTGGATTGCTCTCTTTGAGTACGACATGAATATGCGATTCATCTCTTATGATAGAAATGACCATTTTTTACCATTTATTTGACTTAAACCTGATTTTGTCCTAAATTACAAGCTAATCAAATAGTTCATGAATATATACAATGAATGAATAAATCTGAACTAAAAATATACAATTTGAATTTAATAATGTCAAGTTCCTAATATCCAATGCCATTGTAGCTTGGGAGTCTACAATAACGCTTGATAAAATCTGTTGTCATTGTCATCTGTAATAATTTCATATTAATTAATTTACACTATGCATCTACAGGTTAATTGATTAACAATATGCAATGCATTATGCTTCATGTATCATTAAACATTTGTATGTATTTGCACCTCCAATGTGAAGGATAATCATCGTGGTGAAAGATGCTGCATGGAACCACATCATCATCATCATCTCATAGTATTCAAGTGGAGATGGTTTCAAAAGATGGAAACGCAAATATTGTGGATTGCAAAAAAAAGAAAAAGGGGGGGGGGGGGGGGGGGGGGGGGCCAAGGAGAGAGAGAGGTACAAGCATCAAAGATAACTTGCAAATGCTGCCAAAAAGATAAATAAAGGTTCAATTTGAAGATCGGAAACAACTATGAGATAATTCTCCTTGCAAGAAAATGAATACAAAAGTAGATGCTTCATGGCAAGAGCCCCAAATAGGAAGAAAGAAATACAAAATGATGATGCTCTTAAAGAAATGAACTACACATAAATAGATGATGAAAAATTTCTATGTTCATCCAAAAGAATTACCATATTTTAGACTTTATCATTCATAAGCTTGAACAAAGGGCTAGAACATTGACACTACCCATTATTGACATTTGTTGCCATCATTTATTTGCATGTATACATAATGCCAACATCAATTACCTGGGTTTTAACATCAGCCTCATGTGTGTGTATTGAAGGTTTTATTACAATTTTTGTGACTATAATCTTATAGTTCCTCCAAGTATGCATTAGGTTATGCCTCCCATATAGGCCCCTGGCCTATGTACACGCTTCCCTCTACACACCTAGATATCAGTCTTATGTCCTAAGTTCTAATTGGAAGTATGCTCAATCACAATGTTAGCAGTTACCTCTTGCTTGTGATATACAGCTGTCGACCAATAGATGTGACACATGTACAAGTCTCGAGGAGCAGAGCAGAAAAGCCATAATGAAGCCTAGGATCTAGCACAAGGAATGTAAAAAAGATTAGAGGAATGTTTGACACAGAAATACCTGTATGTCTTCATTGCTTGTCGAAGTTCTTGATCTTCCAGAATATTTCTTGCAGCAAAAGGCACACCTGTAATAAAGAACATGTTTACCCTCAATCTTCAAAGTAAACAAAAGCATGCAAGTACATCAAATACACAACAAAAGCAGCATGTATCATTATTACCGTGTATTTGCAATATCTGTGTTGCCATTGCACTAAAACCACATTGAGGGGCACCAGGAACACCTTTCATATAAAGCATAACTGGATTTGCTTTGATATCCTACAAAACCGTTAGTAGGATAAGCTGAAGAAAGCCATAATGTGATACGGCCAAAATAAATAAAGTAAATCTATCCCAAAGCGCTTACACAATGAGACTTAACTCACATGAGCACCAACAATGTGTGTGTGTGTGTGTGTGTGTGTGTGTGTGTGTTTTCCTAACATAATCATTATCACTATGAGCTGAAGGGTAGAAAGTCAAAAATGTTATGCAGGAAAAGTAAATAAAGTAAATCAATGTTAAAGCCCTCCTGCAGTGAGATTTAACTCCTTTAAGCACATGTAAGTGTGAATGTGTTCATGTGTGTGTACACGAGTGCATGCACGTGTCTATGCATGTATGTGTGTGTGTGTGTGTGTGTGTGTGTGTGTGTGTGTGTGTGTGTGTGTGTGTGTTTGTGTGCACGCATGCACACGTGTCTATGCATGTGTGTCTGAACATTATATACACCTACTACAATGTGAGTGGTAAAGTGAAGAATGAAATGTTCGATGCACACCATACAGGTACAATGTGGTGATGCACAAAGCCCCAAGTCTCAAACACGCTGCACAACATTATGCTACTATGCATGCAAATATAAGTTTTAAGTTGCATGCATCTGCACATTTCAAGTACATATTGCAAATGCACATTGCACTCTTCATATTGCATAATGCACATGTGACAAGAGTTCCATTAATCATGTGTTATGGATAGCTCTTTCTCGCAGATAGAGCGTTTGTAATCACCTAATTATACATACTCAGATTTATTTATTGACAATCTTGTGGAACATTTATCCTCAATTCTTGTTCTATCTCTTGTCCTTTCTAAAATTGTGGGTAAAGAAAATACAACATTTGGGTAAATGTCATATCTTTCTAATTCATATCAAACCTCCTCCTCCTAATGTCTCAAACATGCTGCACAACATTATGCTATTATGCACACACACGCAAGTTTTAAGATGCATGCATGTGCACATTTCAAGTACATATTGCAAATGCACATTGCAGTCTTCATATTTTGCATAATGCACATGTGACAAGAGTTCCATTAATTCATGTGTTTATGTTTAGCTCGTTCTCATAGATAGAGCTTTTGTAATCACCTAATTATACAAACTCAGATTATTCATTGACAATCTTGTTGAACATTTATTCTCAACTTCTTGTTCTATCTCTTGTCCTTTCTAAAAATGTGGGTAAACAAAATACAACACTTGAATAAAAGTCATATCTTTCTAATTCATATCAAACCTCTTTTCAACTAACTCCTAATCTCAGATAGGGAGGAGATTATCACATACCAACTATGGCTATTCCTAGAATTGTTGCCACCAACAATTTAAATGAAATTGGTTTCACATACGCAACAAATCCATCATTTGCAATTTACAAGAGGAACAAAAAAAGTTTATCCATGCAACTATTGTGAAAAATGCAACATTGGAGAGAAGATTATATCATTCAAAGGGCTCCACAAACGTGTCAAGTGACAAAAGTCAAATTATTCACAAGGGCTTGAGGTTCTCCGATGTCTCTAATAAGATAGAATGGTGGTTTCGGTGGACGTACACTAAAAGGTACACTAGATTGCTTACGTGATGTTGCGAAAGTTTGGAGTTGAAGCCTCAACTAGCATTAGAACTAAAGCATCCATCACAAACAATAAATCTTGAGCAAATTCTTTTACAGTCTCATCTAAAGGCTTAATAATATCTTTATGAAATTCTTTCTTTTTTGAAAGAACATGTCTTCCACTAAATGTCTTTTTGAACATAGGATCATAAAATCTATAGAATTTACTTAATTGCTTTATCATCAGGTTTATCTCTAGTTTCAAATGGAAGATGCACATAAACAGCACATCCAAACACTTAAATGACCAGCATTGAGCTTTAAATCATAAAATGTCTCATAAAATGTTTTATTTTTAAGAACTTTAGTGGAAGCTCTATTTCAAAAATGGTTGGCACATGTTAAAGCATCAAACCAAAAGAAATGTGAAAGTTTTACTCGTCATCATAGTATATGTCATTATTAGAATCCAGCTCTTCCTTTCTATTACTCCATTCCTTCGAGGAGTCATCTTGATAGTCAATTGGTGTTTTATAGATTATTCTACATGAAAGTTAGAAAACTATGTTGACATGTATACCCCCCCCCCCCCAAAAAAAAAAAAAAAATCCACTCAATATGCACTCTCTGAGCCTTAAAATTTGTCTCATTCTCAATAGTGCCAAGTTGATTCTTGAGTGAAACAAAAACTATAAACCTAGAACAATCATCCATAAGAGTAGCAAAAAATATGTGTATCCAAATCTACATTTAGTTCTCATAGGCTCACACACATCTAAACATATAAGATCAAGCTTCTTAGAAGCTCTAGCAATGTTGCCTTTCTTAAAAGGGAGTTTATGCATCTTACCTGGAATGCAACTCTCACATTTGTAAAGCATAAAGCACTTCTATTTCAAGTAGTGAATGAATAGCCATGGCCAAAGCGCCATGTTCTTTTCTAATGTGTTGTGCAAGGGTGTTGGCATGAAGCCCTTTGTCTGCTTCTTCGGTTTTTGTAACACTAGGATTTTACTTTTTTCTAGCCTAAGCTTAAATTTTAAAGGAGTACCTTTAATCTTCAGAAAGAGTCAAATGTCTTGTGTTGAACTTTCTTTTTTCACCCATATATATATATATATATATATATATATATATATATATATATATATATATATATATATATATATATATATATATATATATATATATATATATATATATTTATTTATTTATTTTTTATTTTATTTTTTTTTAAATTTTAAGATAGATTCTAAAGAAGATACTTTAGGAAGTCTTGTAAAATTCACACTAGATTTTTTGTGAGAATATATTTTTGGAACCCTCAACGAATTTTCTAGAACTTTCTTTTAAAAATCAAGAATCCCCCCTCATTCATATTAAAAGGCCCTTTGGAGTCACATCAAAAGAAGAGTGAATAACAAGTGTCAAGACTCATTGTAGAGATCTCTCTCTCTCTCTCTCTCTCTCTCTCTCTCTCTCTCTCTCTCTCTCTCTCTCTCTCTCTCTCTCTCTCTCTCTCTCTCTCTCTCTCTCTCTCTCTCTCCCCAAAAAATATATATATATATATATATATATATTCTCTTTCTACCCTCTATCTTTATTCATACAAGTACTTTCTCCCCATCTCTCTCATCAACTTGCACCTACATATCTGTTGGAGTCAATGTCAATATGGTCCAACAATAGCTTCATTAGAAGCTCTCTCTCTTTAAGTCTGAGATGGGCAGATTAACATGTCATTATGTTTAGACAAGCTTTTTACAACAAAAGCGCATGGGTGGTGTGGATAGAAGGAGCACTCCCATCACCGTCACTCGAGTTCGAATCCTAGCGCCTTCATCGTGCAAGAATTGGCTTATTTTTTCTATGTAGCTTTTATGAAAAGCTTGCGTGCGATGACGGAAATAAAAATAACGTAGCGCAAAAAATTTCGAAATTTGATTTTGCTTTTGCAAAACTTAGCGGTGGTATCGCGATTGTAGCTTTTAGCATACGATTTATGCTTTTCATTGAGTGCTTTTAGAAGCATGCAAGCCTATATAAACGAAGCCTCATGCTCATTGTAATATCATCCAAGTTACTCTCTTTGAGGTGTTCTCAAGGAGATGGAGGTGATCGATCTTCTCAAGCAAGGAGGAGATATTGGAGGCCATCTTGGAGGAGGAGTGCTCACACTCTTGGAGGAGTTGTGGTCTACATCTTGGTGATTATTTGGAGGAGATTCTGGCAGCTTAACATCAACATCAATTGTTGATTTACTGAGTAGCAAGTCTATTTCCGTTCTTACTTGCTAGGTCACTTGTTTCTGATTTAGGTTGATCAGAATTTGGGTTTGCTGTACAACAATTATAAATTGTTCGTATTCTCCATATTCTCATGCACATACCCTTCATACCTCTTAGGCACACAATCTCTTATCTAGTTCCTATTTTTGCCTAGATATAGATATTGTCAGTTTTTATCATATTCACAGATTGTAATTGACATTGGAATATAGGTAGTGTCAGTGAGCCTCATAGCTTACCATTACACTTGAAATCTCGTCTATTCTCTCTCTATCTCTCACTCATCTATTTTTAAGTCTTGAGGTGTGTATGTTAAGGTTCATCTATTGGAAGATCTTGTAAACCTGTGATATATTGTTATTGGGGCCCATACCACTTCCAACATTTATGGTATTCAGACCTTAGAATACCAACATTTGGTATCAGAGCCTAGTTGACATACACCCTTAACAAGATGAGTGACTATAGACTTGATAATGAAGAGAAGCTTGAGCGCATGTCTAATTATCCAATGTGGAATTTTATGATGATGATTCTGTTAGTATCAAAGGACTTATGGAATATTGTCAATGGCACTTATCCAAGGCAAAGACAAGTCTGAGAAGAGGCTACTTCATCTTCTAGAAAACCCCCTGTTCCTATTTCTAATCAACAGGAGGTTAGTGAAGAAGAAGAAACTCTTTCATCATCAGGAGTCCGTACTACTACCAGACTACTTTCTATTGAAGAGCAATCCATATGGGATTCAAGGGATGCTTTAGCACTTTCATATATTGCTATGGGAGTTAAGAGGCATATTATACCCCAAATCAGGTCTTGTAGAACTTCTCGTCAAGCTTGGTTGGAGTTAGAGAATCTCTATCAAAGCAAAAACCCTGCTAGGAAAGCTCATCTAAGGAGAAAGCTAGCCAACACAAGGATGAAAGTTGGTGAATCCGTTCAAACACATTTTGAAGCTTAAAGATTTACGAGATCAGTTAATGAATGTTGGAGTCAACATTTTAGATGAAGAGATGGTAAACACACTTCTAAACTCACTTCCATCTACACACCGTGCTTTTGTTACCTCTTTATCTCTCTCTACAAGAGATAGAGAAATTTCATTTGAAGAGCTATAGTTCCTATTACTTCAAGATGAAGATCAACAATAGGGTATGGAAGAGAATGATGAAGCCATGTTATCATCATCGAAGGGTAAGAAGAAGATGGAGACAAAGAAGGAGAAGAAGAGTCAGCAATCCAAGAAGGAAAGTAAGTCTTCTAATCCAAAGTCTTCCAATCCTTTTCCTAATACTTCCTCTACACCCAAAGAAAAGTCTTCGACTACATCTGATTGTAAGAAAGGAGCATCGCCATTACTGTAAGAAGCAAGGTCATTTCATAGCAGAATGTAGAGCAAGGATTTTCAATGAGAAGAAGAAAGCATCAAGTAATAGTGTTGAAGATGATCCAAAACCTAAATCTTCAAAGGCAGATTCATATGCATGTGCTACTATTGAAGAGAGAGCTTTTGACCGTTAAATGCAATCTCAGATAATCCTTGGATTTTTTATTCTGGAGCTACTAAGCATATGACAGGTTACAAAAAGGTATTTTCTTCACTTTCAAACTCTTCAGGTAAAGAGTAACCATTGCAGACGGTCATGATTTAGATGTTCTTGGTGTTGGAGAAGTAAACCTTAAGTAAAGAGCAGGAGGAAATTTTACAATTTCTAATGTTCTTTATGTTCTAGACATGAAGAAGAATTTGCTCTCTATCTTTACTTTCTTGTCAGATGGTTATAAAGTAGTTTTTGAGAAAGATTCATGTCAGATCCTCTCACCTGATGAGGAGCATTGTCTACTTCAAGGTGAAAACAGAAGTGGCATGTTTGTGTTATCCAAAATTAGTCATCCTAATGTTGCTAGGTCTACTACACCTAAGAAGAACATGAAGTTATGGCATGCTAGATTTGGTCATATCAGTTACACAGCTCTCAAGCATATCAAAGATCAGGTATGGTGGAGAGTTTGCCTACTTTTGCTTTACCAGATGATGCAGAGTCATGTGAAGGATGTCTTGAAGGAAAACTTCACAAACTACCTTTCAAGAAACATGGATTTATTACGACCACAAGGAATTTGCAAATCATACATCCAAATGTGAATGGTCTGATGAGAACAGATTCTATTCAAGGTTATAGGTACTTTATTATGTTCATAGATGATTTCTTAAGATATTCATGGATTTACGGTCTTAAAGTGAAGTCAGAGGTTTTTCCTGTTAGATATGCTCAATACTCCACCCTCATGTGACCACAAATGATCCATGGTGCTCTAAGTTGTAAGGCCCCCATTACGAGGAGAAGCCATTATGAGAGCTCGAACATTTGTGGAATCCTAACTTCCAAGTTAGATGAGGTCTATGTGTGACCATTGATGGTTGTAGATGATCTTTGTGAGCCTAGCCGTTAGGTTAGGTAGGGCATAAACTTCGAGGCCATTAGGTTGCCATTTGAGGTGAAAATAAAGGCCTTGTGGCGTCGCGCGATTTCCCCATAGAACCTTAATTGGGGGAGTGCAGAGGGGGGCTTGCCCCCTTCTGCGGGGTCCGGGGGGCCTATCCCCCCGACCTGTAGGGCCGAGACGGTAGGACTTCTAATCGTGGAGATATTGTCGGATCATATATTTTACCGACTATTTTGTATCTCCCCACTATGTTTATCTATACCGAACCGCCTTGTAAAAGCTATATAAGCACGGCCCAAGTTGAGCTTTACATAGCATTGCGCACTAGTAAGCCCTTCATCTAGAGTCTTTCTAGATCGCCATCTAAGCTCCACAGTGGGAGCGCACGGGTGGACAACACCATCATTGTAACTGCATTACACTCGGCAATCTAAGAATTTGAGTTCTCTATCTCTCTGTCTGCGTCTATCTTTGTCTGCGTTTTTCTCTCAACTCTGTCTACAGGTCTATTCCACTGTGCTTTTATTTTCTTACATTTTCTACTTTCAAGAAATTCTTAGCTATGGTTGAAAATGAAAGTCAATCAAAGATTTATATTTTGAGAAGTGATAGAGGAGAGTACATATCGAAAGACTTTAAGTCTTTTTTAGAAGACAAAGGTATCTCTCATCAACTCACTATTGCTTACACGCCAGAACACAATGGTGTTGCAGAGAGAAAGAATAGGATACTTGTTGAGATGATGCGAAGTATATGTCATCCAAAAAGCTTTCTCTCAAGTTTTGGTTTGATGCAGTACATACACCTAATCACATTCTGAATAGGTCTTCCACGAAAGCTTTGAAGGTCATTACACCTTATGAAGCTTATTACAGGAAGAAACCCAATGTGAGTTACTTCAAAGTTTTTGGTTCCGCAGCTTATGTTCACATTGAGAAGAAGGATCGTGGTAAGCTTGATGTAAAAGCCATTAAAGCGGTCTTTATTAGTTATGCAATTGAAAGCAAAGGATACAGATTCTATGTTCCAGATACAAGTGATATCCTACTATCACGCAATGCATATATTGCAGAAAGTCAGATATATGATAAGAAGGAAGAGATTCCAGAATTCATAAAGGCAGATGACTATGCATTTTTTAGAAGGAATTTGATACTTACATTCAACCATACAAGGGGGGTGATGAACCTACTCAAATCCTAAGAGATACAGGTGAATAGAGAATTTCATTACCTACACCAGTACCTAGACCATCATCAGTAACTCTTAAAGTTCATACTTATGAAGTTGGAGAAGGTTCTAGAGTTCCAGAAGAAAGAGATACTAAAGAACCAGAAGATATACCACCACTTTTCAGGAATACGCCAAAGTGGTTATATCAAAGACGGAAGGACAGTGGTATACAAGAATACACAGGAAGAACCAGAAGTCAAACAAGAAGAGAACAAGGAACCAGGTTATGCAGAACATTTTGAGATTCATAACATTTTAGCACTTACTTCATTTGAGAATGAACCAACTAGTGATCATGATGCACTAAAAAGTGATATGATTATCATAAGTCCCAGGATTGAGTTTAAGTACAGAGACGAGTGTATCTATATGACACAACAGAAATACATTGTGAAATTATTGGAAAGGTCTGCGATGACAGAGTCTAAGCCTATGCAGACACCTATGGATGTTAATGTGTTATTACAGTCCCGGATCCGTCACAGATTCAGAACCATTTGTTGCTACATTATATAGTCAAGGAATAGGTTGCTTGATATATATATGTAATACACGACAGAACATTTAGTTAGTAGTTTCTCAAGTATCCAGGTTCATACACAGTTAGCTCAAGATTCAGTGGAAATCAGTTAAGAGATATTTGCAGAAATCAGTAGTTTTGCACGTTATTAAACCTTGTACCATTGTGACATTGAAGGGAGGATTGTGGGGGTCAATGTCAATATGGTCCAACAATAGCTTCATTAGAAGCTCTCTCTCTTTAAGTCTGAGATGGGTAGATTAACATATGTCATTATGTTTAGACAAGCTTTTTACAACAAAAGTGCATGGGCGGTGTGGATAGAAGGAAGCACTCCCATCACCGTCACCCGAGTTCGATTCCTGCGCCGTCATCGTGCAAGAATTGGCTTATTTTTTCTATGTAGCTTCTATGAAAAGCTTGCGTGCGATGAAAGCAATAAAAATAACATAGCGCAAAAATTTTCGAAATTTGATTTTGCTTTTGCAAAACTTAGCGGCAGTGAATCGCGATTGTAACTTTTAGCATACGATTTATGCTTTTCATTGGGTGCTTTTAGAAGCATGCAAGGCTATATAAACGAAGCCTCATGCTCATTGTAATTATCATCCAAGTTACTCTCTTTGAGGTGTTCGCAAGGAGATGGAGGTGATCAATCTTCTCAAGCAAGGAGGAGATATTGGAGGCCATCTTGGAAGAGGAGTGCTCACACTCTTAGAAGAGTTGTGGTCTACATCTTGGTGATTATTTGGAGGAGATTCTGGAAGCTTACCATCAACATCAGTTCTTGATTTGCTATGAGTAGCAAGTATATTTCAGTTCTTACTTGCTAGGTCACTCATTTCTGATTTAGGTCGATCAAAATTTGGGTTTGTTGTACAACAATTATAAATTGTTCATATCTCCATATTCTCATGCACACACTCTTCATACCTCTTAGGCACACAATCTCTTATCTAGTATTTCTGCCTAGATATAGATATTGTCAGTTTGTATCATATTCACACATTGTAATTGACATTGGAATATAGATAGTGTAGGTGAGCCTCATAGCTTACCATTACACTTGAAATCTCGTCTATTCTCTCTCTATCTCTCACTCATCTATTTTTAAGTCTTGCGATGTGTATGTTAAGGTTCATCTCTTGGAAGATCCTGTAAACCTGTGATATATTGTTATTGGGGCCCATACCACTTCCAACATTTATGGTATTCAGACCTTAGAATACCAACAATATCAAGCTTTTCCTCATGGAACTTTCCAAAGAAGGGAGAGGTAATATCATGGATACTCAAATTCAATTTACCTCATCCTGCAGCATACCTATGTCATATGAGTTACACTAAAGCCAAGGCCCCACACCATAAATCATATGCATTACACTACCTTTTGAGTATGGGAACTCAAGCACTCAAGGGATCCAATTATTTTCAAAGACTTTGTTCCCTTAACTACTCTATCATGCTTTCATTTTCTCCTCATGGAACTTTTCACTTGAAGGGGGGGGAGGGGGGGGGGAGGGGGGGGGTAATTTCAAAGAATCTCACATATGATAAAGTATGAGATTATTCTATCTTACATTGAGCATCTTGACTTGCCCATCCTACATGACATCTATGTTAGATGACTTACTCTATGACTTTGAGTATTGTATCTCATATAGTCAAGGAATCCAACTACTTTCACAATTTCCTAATATGGAATCTTATTCTAGTTTCATCTTGGTTCTTAGTTTCCTTGTCTTGTCGTCTTGCTATCTAACATCTAACGGTACAGTATCTCATTTGATCCTTGTTATTGTGCCTGAAGACATTGAATAACTTTCTAATGAGACAGACTAAGGGAAGTGTGTTGATACCACACATATATGCAAACTAAGTACAAACAAGCTTGCATCTAAATCAAAGGCTTGAAAGAGGAAGTAGAGAATGCCAATAGTAGTATTTGATAATAACATGCAAATTGAAGATATGTAATATACGAAATCATGACTGTAATAACACAAAATTGCGCATGATTTTTATGTTAGAAGTTCAAATAAGATGTTATGTATCCTTGCAAATGTAATGGAACAAGTAGATACGGGCTACAATTTTCATTTTTATGCTCTTGAGGAGTGCACCCAGTGATCAAATCTATCTTTTGATAACCTTCTTATTCCCAGACGCAATGAGTAAAACAAATAAAACAAAGACTGGCAACCAAATAAAACAAATTATCATCTTGACATTTCATATTCCAATGACATGAAATGCTACCCCACAGCCACCAAACCCTTGACAAACTTCTTGACGCCAAGTAGTTAGACAAAAACACTCATAGTTGATTTAATTACTATGGATACTCAGAAAACTACACATTTTTCCATTTCAATAGAAAATATTCACAGAGGACCTCTCTACTAAACGTTTCAATAAGACCCAATCAGATCCTCCCAAAAAAAAAAAAGCACCTCAAAAAGGATCAGCAGGACATACCGCATCTATTTGCTCCTTTACTGAAAGAACATCTTGATCTGGTTTGTGAACTGGCTTGAAATCACTATGAGAATCAAACTCTTCTCCACTAGTGGAAAAATTTCTCGAGTAAAACTGTTGAAGAGAAGCCCTAGCACCTATTATGCCAGGAATTGAATCTCTCTCTCTCTCTCTCTCTCTCTCTCTCTCTCTCTCTCTCTCTCTCTCTCTCTCTCTCTCTCTCTCTCTCTCTCTCTCTCTCTCTCTCTCTCTCTCTCTCTCTCTCTCTCTCTCTCTCTCTCTCTCTGTGTATGTGTGTGTCTGTGTGGACGTCTGGCGACGCGTACGTGCGCGCATGTATTCCGAATAAGATCTTCTAACCTGAATTATGCCGAGTCGATCCTCGAAAAAGGGCTGTGAGGGTCCTTGAGGCGGATTGCATGCTTCTGAGGCGAACAGCGACCGCTATTAAGCTGTCAAAAATGGACTGAGGGATGTGCAAGCATAAGGCAGCTTGTGATCGATGACAACCACCCTTCCTCGTATTCTCTCTTAAATATTGAACCTCGTAATATTAAGTAATCAAATCCAGTGTCGAGCAGCGTAGGCCAATTGTTGCTGCCCTTCGGAAACATATCCTGTTGGTCTTTGGGCATTTTCGGTGGGGACTTTGTCGACGCGAACATGGTCGTAGGTGCCATCTCTTCATCTCACTATAGGCCGGTTTCACATACTATTGGCGGAACCAACATAAAAAATGTATCTCTTACACTAGGAAATGCTTACAAAAGATGTGTGTCGGTATTTTCACATAGGAGCATGGAACTCTGAAGTCACATTTATGTACCTCCATGCTATGTGAGGGCAACATAAAGTGGAACAATCCCATATGCTAGGGTAGAGTTTCCATATTCTACATACATGTTATATTTTTTTAATGAATTTTATTCCATGATGGAAGGCGGAACTTTTGCAAGGCGGGCAAGGGGGTCGAAATAAATTGGCTGAAAATGTATCGTGACTAATGATATATTTAGGTAGTGATGTGTGTGAACACACTAGGACTGCCAGGGCACTTTTTTCCCTCTTTAGGGGTTTTCTCCCCCAGCTTGTATATACGCCTATTGCCCTAACGGGTTGCTTATCTTTGTACATTCTAGTGGTAATACATTGAGTATTGTGTGTTGTGCTCCAAGCTTCTTCTTCTTCCTTGTGTTGTTCGTGTGCTTCCACGAACGTCTAACTCAACAATTGGTATCAGAGCAGGTCACCACTTCATCTAGGGCATCGTCGACACTTGTTATATTCCAAAGATGTACATTCTTAGAGGAACGAGAAGTTCCTTGCTCAGGGGATAGCCAAGGTCAAAAGCCAGAGAGCTCATACGAGGTGCCTACTCATGATGGCCAGATGAGTAAAGGGGCCTTAGAGAGAACTCTAGATGGTGACTAGGCAAGGGCTATAAATAGGCTGGGAGGATTAGGAAGTAATCCTCAACCATGGCTTTTGGGGCAAGTGGTTAGCCCATCATACTCCTAGCTGGTAGGTCGTGAGTTTAAATCCTATGATAATGATAATTAGGAATTTATAATAATATTTTGAACCACACCCTAAGAGGGAGGATTAGGAAGTAATCCTCAACCATGGCTTTTGGGGCAAGTGGTTAGCCCATCATACTCCTATCATGAGTTCAATCCCACAATTGGTATCAGAGCTAAGGAAGTAGACTTGGGCAAGGCGGATGGAAGGCGCACGTGTCGATTTCGAAGGTAAGCTTAACAAAGATTTGAGTGTATCTCCTAATCTGTAGGTCAGATTTTGACGTGTAATATACCGTTGGAAAGCTCTCGGAATGAGCATTCCAATGGAGATCCTAGATTGGAGATCCAAGATACCTAGCATGGGTGAGAAGAACCAGGTTCAAGAGACCAAGGTTGAGAGCAAGGCAAGTCCGTAGGCTAGTTGCCAAGAAGTGGAAAGGCAAGGTTCAAGATACCAAGGTTGAGAGCAAGGCAAGTCCGTAGGCAAGTGGCCAAGAAGCGGAAAGGCAAGGCTCAAGACACCAAGGTTGAGAGCAAGGCAAGTTTGTAGGCAAAGTGGCCAAGAAGCGAAAAGGCAAGGCTCAAGAGACCAAGGTTGAGGACAAGATGGTTCAAGAGACTGTGCGAGGGTGAGGACATCAATCCAAGGGGAGAGCAAGGATTGATCATTGAGGACAATGAAACACTTCACAAATACTTCATGATTTCATTTCCACCAACAAATAGTAGTCATTGCCTTGGGCATACTATAGGAATCCCTTTGAGACCCAATGAGTCCATATGTGTGCAGCATAAGTACTCAGAATATCCTTGGATTCCCTATGCCTAGACCTTGACCACTAACTTGTGACGGCTTGTCACCTGTAGAGACCTTGGTAGCTTGCCCTAGTCTCCCTGAAATACCCACTGACAGCTTTTCATATGGTATAATCATGAAAAATTACTTACTCCACTAGAGTAATGAAAAAAAAATACTATGCTCATTCAAAACAATGTGACTACGTCCCAACTCTCTATGGAAAAAAATACTAAAGATAAATGGAACTTATACAACTACACTTAGATAGTAGTAGCTATATGCTGTTAAAATTTGAAAGAAATTGGACATCATTTGATAGGTCAAATGATCTATTCTTCTCAGACTAATCTCTGGCGAGGATTTTCCAAAGATTGGTACATGTGACTGATGAGCACATGATACTTTCATATTGGAAACTCCAATTTCAAAATTTTTTGTTGGAGAAGCTACTCTAGACCCTATTCTATAACAAAATTCAAGGATTTTGGAATTTATCTTCATAGTTAGAAGATATTACAAAAGTGAAGCAGCAGTGTTTCTAGGCTCACCTAAGCGTAGGTGTAGCAGAGAAAGAATTATACTTTTGAATGAGTATTTGATTTCATTTTGAATTGAAATTTTGTGAGAAAAAACTAGATAAGTTGATCTAGATTTGGGCACAAAGAAAATGAAATTTGGAATTTGTTTGATCAGTCTAAGGACTTCAAGAAGATGAACCTGTACATTCTCAAAGTTGATCGTCAAGTGTTTGATCCTTCTAGTAAAATGGTCATAAAACTCTGAGAAAATATCCAAATCAAGTGATTTTTGTGCCTATGAAAGCCTAAGAAAAGCTACAAAAGGTGGAAAATTTCATAGATTTTGGATGAGTAAAAGCTAGTTAGAATTAACATTTAATATGCTACTATTGGAAATTGTTTATGCAGGAGACATTGTTGAAAGGAAAAGACTTTTCACAGGTTCTTTATGATTTTTTTTTTGAGATGGTGTGATGACCATGGGCTAGCTATGCCCTAGATATTTGTTTATTGAGCATTGGTTTTTGATGACCATTCTCAGTAGGACAGAGGAGACTCTATCGAAATTTTCAAGTATATATATAGTCGCATGAGAGCATGGAACAGGAGAACTTTTCTCATTTCAAATAATTGGATTCATACAAGTTGTATAGATTCCAATTTATTGTGAGTTAATATTTGATTCAAGATGCATGAGTTGATATTTGATGCAAGCCGCATCCTTCACAACTCTAGTTGAGTTGATTTACTAAATAATTTCTCAATTCTCAACTCAAGATGAGTTGATGTTACAGATAGTTATGAGTGGTAGAGTCATAGGAATGACTCTATTCTTTCCATCGAGGGAAGGAAACACTTCAAGAATACTTCATGATTTCATTACATTATTTATGGTTGTGAGTACTCACTGAGTTATTCTTATCATTTTTGAGAGGAGTGTTCGACTTCAATCTCATACACGCATCTATGTGGAGTATAAAGTTGGTGGTATGGGACATCAAACTTTATATTCTACCTGGGTGTAGGAAAGATGGTATGGGAGAGAAGTCTCTGAGATTGTATTTTTTTTATATGATTTGGAGTTCATTTATATGATCTTCTGGTATCATCTTATTATTAGACAACAGAAGGGCAGTTGAGACAGTCACTCTGTATGTGATCGCAAACAAGGCAAGTCTGCAGGCAAGTAGCCTAGAAGCAGAAAGGCAAGGTTTGCACATAAGAACTATGAATAGGCAATTCCATTGAGAAGAAATTCACAGAGTACGTACTACTTTATTTGATATGCCTTGGAATAGGCCATGGTTCATACATAGCATGTATGAGGTGAGCTAGATGCTTAGCCTAGTGGGCTATGAGTGTGCACACATCTAGTTACCATTTTTTTCAGTGTATTTAGTGGACTCATATTATGGTCCTCATTATATCTGGGAGTGCCAGATTATTACAGTAGTTTACTTGAGACATCTCATTCCTAGTTAGGAATAATTTGATCATAGTGATGATCAGATGGTGATCATGAATAAAGCAAGTTTCATCCACTTGGAACATCTTGCATGTTATTATTGAGAAGGCGGTGGTAGTTTCACTAGTTGCTAGACTTTCTTAGCACGTCTTCACTTAGCATGATGGACTTGGTTCCAGAGAGTGGATTAGGATTTATTTTGTATGAAAGATATTTTGATCCATAGTTTGGATTATTATATATGATAGATTGAGATTTGGATCCATAGTTTGGATGTGAGTGATTGCAATCTTAGTCCATGGTTTGGATATGACTAATTGCGATCTTAGTCCATAGTTTGGTTGTGACAGATTGAGGTCTTGTTCCATAGTTTGGATCATTGACATATTGATATCTTGGTCCATAGTTGATAGATTGACATATTGATATCTTGGTCCATAGTCTAGATCATTGATAGATTGTCATCTTAGATTCATGGTTTGGATCATGCTGAGACTTTCTTAAGTTTCATTTTTCATTATAGTAGGTAAATCAAGTAGATTTACTCGAGCGTAGGAATAGTAAATCAAGCAGATTTACTTGAGCTTAGAGATAAAACACTATTTGGAAAAGATTTCCATTTATCTTTAGTATTTTTTTCCACAGAGAGTTGGGAAATAGTCATATTGTTTTGAATGAGCATAGTATTTTTTTTTATTACTCTAGTGGAGTAAGTAATTTTTCATGATTATACCATATGAAAAGCTGTCAGTGGGTATTTCAAGGAGACTAGGGGAAGCTTCCGAGGTCTCTACAGGTGACAAATCGTCACAAGTTAGTGGTCAAGGTCTAGGCATAGGGAATCCGAGGATATTCCGAGTACTTATGCTGCGCACATATGGACTCATTGGGTCTCAGAGGGATTCCTATAGTATGCCCAAGGCAAGGACTACTATTTTTTGGTGGAAATGCTAGATATAAAGCACAAAAACTAGTTTTCTACTTTTTGAGCATCTAGTATTTCAGACACCTACCACACTCTGCTTTTATTATTTGGAATCATAGATTTTGATTCCCAAGTTTATAGCTCCTTCTATATCATTGAGGACAATGATCTTTAGAAGAGGGAGAGAGTGTTATATTCTAGAGATGTACATGCTTAGAGAAACGAGAAGTTCCTTGCTCGGGGGATAGCCAAGGCCAAAAGCTAGAGAGTTCATACGAGGTGCCTACTCATGATGGCCAGATGAGTAGAGGGGTCTTAGAGAGAACTCTAGATGGTGACTAGGCAAGGGCTATAAATAGGCTGGGAGCATTAGGAAGTAATCCTCAACCATGGCTTTTGGGGCAAGTGGTTAGCCCATCATACTCCTAGCTGGTAGGTCATGAGTTCAAATCCCACAACAATAATGATAATTAGGAATTTATAATATTTTGAACCACACCCTAAGAGGGAGGATTAGGAAGTAATCCTCAACCATGGCTTTTGAGGCAAGTGGTTAGCCCATCATACTCCTAGCTGGTAGGTCGTGAGTTCAAATCCCACAACACTCCTCCAGTCATAGTCTCAAAATCACATGAAATTTGGTGTGCATACTCAAGGTGATTAGGAGATCGAAACAGCTTCATTATGTCGTGCCGAAATCGCAATCTGAGCTCGTTTCGACCATCGAACGCACTATCACAATGCTTCTGCAAGCTATTTCATCTTTTTATGCCAAAGATATATACAAGTTTTGGCTCACCAATATAAGCATATCAAAGTCTGCTACAGGTCTAGTAGAACTCGTTTAGGTAGTTCTGTTCAATTTTTCATATACAATAATTTTTCTGCATCAAGGTATTTTAGTCAGTGGCCATGGCTGAAAGTAGTGATGTATTCCGTATGTTGGTTGTTGAGGATAAGTTGGATGGTACTAAGTATCCATTGTGGGCTTATATGATGTGTCATGTATTGGTTGCAAAAGGACTATCAAATATTATGCAAGGTGTTGAAAAACGTCCTATTACACCTACGAACACAAGTATTACAAATAACGGTACTAAAGCTCATGCAATGGTGTTGAAGTTGGTGATATTCTGCAGATTCCTGTTTGTGCTTTTGTTTTTGTTGCACCTACTACAGAGAAAATTCATTGGGATGGTAGAGATGCTCAGGCACATGCATTGATAGCTTTGTCTGTCAATTATGCCATTATTCCTCACATTCGCTCTTGCAAAACAGCTAAGGATGCTTGGGATACACTTACCACATTGTACCAAGTTAGGAATGAGGCTCGTGTTGCTTACCTCCGAAAACAGTTGGAGAGTGAGCACATGAATGAAGGTGATTCTATGGACAGTTTTCTAACAAAGATCAATGATTTGAAGGAATAGTTGATTTCTACTGATGAAGTCCTTCATGACAATTCACTTGCGTAGACTGTTCTGAATGGTCTTCCTGACTCATATTAAAGTTTTGCTTGTAGTCTTCATTTGATGATGAAAGGCAATCCAAATGCCTTAACATTTGAAGATTTAGTTTATGTTTTGTTGCAGGAAGATTAGTTTAGGCAAAATAGGTGTATTATGCATGTTGCAGATCAAGCTCTCCTAGCTAATCAAAAGGTCAAAGGAAAATGGAGCTCTTCTACTAGTAAGCAAAAATCTGCTAATTTCTGCACAATTGAAGGAGGAAGATAAAGATGAGAAGAAATCAGAAAAGTAGAAATTGTTTTGCAAATATCGTAAAGCAAATGATCATGTCATTAAGAGTTGTCCAAAACTGGCTGCTAAAGAGGCAAAGAAGAAAGAGGTTGGAATGGTTGTTGTAGAGGCCTCTACATTGAAACAAAGTCTATTAATCTTGTGTAGGATGAAGAATGGGAGTTTACTATTGTTTGCAGTTTTGACCCATCTTCTCATGAGCCGTGCATGTCTGTAGTAGACTCAGATGTTTGGTACTTTGATAGTGGGGCGACCAAACATATTACCTCACAACGTAGTTGCTTCTCTTCACTCGAGCCTGCCCCTACATGGAATACTATTAAATGTGCCAACAACTCCTCTTATCCTATTATGGGAGTTGGTAAGATCATATTGACCACTATTGATGGTAGTTCTTTTACATTGTCAGATGCTTTATTTATGCTAGGGATCAAGAATAATCTATTATCAGTTTCTGGTTTACCCAAGATTGGGTTGGTTGTGAAATTTGTTGATGACAGATGTACAATTCATGATCTGTCAAATGGCGACGTGATTATTTCTTCTGGCATTTTATATCATGGGCTATATAAGCTCATAGATTATGAAAAATTTGTGAATAACTCAGCCTGTGCAATACATGATTCTCAAGCTATGTCAGATGCAAAGCTTTGGCATGCACACTTTGGGCATCTGAATTTTGCTAGTTTGCTATGCCTACAAAAATATGAAAATGGTGTCCTCTTTGCCCAAACTTGAGGCACATGGTAAACATGTATGTGAAGGATGTATTTTGGGCAAAATGAAGCATTCCTCTTTCCCAAAAGATGGTTCTGTTATTCAAACATAAAGATATGATGCAGGAGGTGAATACATGTCAAATGAGTTCAATGGCTTTCTAAAAAGTCATGGAATTTGATGATAGTTTTGATATAGGTACACACCACAACCGAATGGCGTTGCTAAATGCAAAAATAGACATATTGCAAAAATAGCAAGAGCCTTGATGGTTGAGAAAAATATGTTTCATTGTTATTGGACATAAGCTATACACATTGCTATATACATCATGAATAAAACATTGGCTCTTGTTGTACATCAAGTTACACTTGAAGAGAAGTTTACAGGTAAAAAGCCAAACTTATCACATATGAGTATTTGGTTGTATTGCATATGTACATGTTCTAGATGAGTTGAGGAAAAAGCTTGATCCAAAAGTAGGAAAATGTATCTTCATTGGAGACTCCCTTGAGCAAAAGGGATATAAATGTTATAACCCACTCACATGATAGATGAAGGTAAGCAGAGATGTGATGTTTGATGAAATGTCAAGCTTCTATGAAAATGCCAAAGAAGGAGTTAATCTTGACTCAAATGACAAAGGAAATGTTGAAAAATCAAGTGTAGAATCTCAAGTTTTGAGTGGACCTGATGCATCACCAAGCAATAGTTCCAACTCAAATCCATGGAGTGGAAGATTGCGGAGAAATTTTAGTCCAGCAAATTCAACAACTGCATCAAAGAAAGGCAAAGAAAAGCGTTCTGTTGGTAGTAAAACATCTACAGGTTTTGAAGAAATTGATGGAGATTCAAGCGGTTCAAAAAAGAGCCTTGATCAGGAACCACAAAATCTAGTGCAACGATTGATGTATGATAGTTACATGGCTTGTCATTGTGCCCACATGAACGAGGTAAGAAAGATGTTGAACCTTCTTGTTTTGAAGATGTGATTGGAAATGCAAAAGGTTCATGGATACAATGATCCAGATTGGGCTGTTAGTATTCGAGATACAAGCTCTACTAGTGGATTTCTATTCTCACTTAGGAGTGCAACTATTACATGGAGCAACAAAAAGCAACCCACTGTATAGAGGTGTTGTAATGGAAGCATGTGAAGCATCATGGTAGAGATGCTATTTGCATATTTAGATGTGGAAATGCAAAAGGCGATCATCATCTATTGTGATAATATTAGCAGCATTTAGTTAGCACAAAATCCTATTTTTCATGCTAGAACAAAGCATATCAAGGTACATTATCACTTCATCATAGAGAAGGTATTGGCAGGTGATATTGATCTTGTTTATGTGAGGACAGATTAGCAGGTTGCTAAGATTTTCACTAAAGCACTTGGAACAAAGAAGGTGAAGAAGTTTCAAAAGATGTTTGAATTAGAGGACATGACATTGAGCTTGACGGAGAGTGTTGAGATATCACGCTCAACTTGTGATGATTGAGGTTGATACATAATACTTTTTTTCATTTCTTTGACATGCATAGTGGTCATGTTGGTATATGTCATGGATACTTTAGTGAGCACCAGAGTGATGTTTCTTGCCAGCTCAGTCATTCGCGAACATTGGGGTTTTCCTTATGTATATTTCTTTATATATTGCACTAGTTGTATTGTTGTATTAGGTCATTGCTGTATATTCCTTTTATGTAATAGAAGAAGACAAAGAAGAAGATTATTCTTCCTTGCCTCAATCGATGTGTGCTCCTCTTGAGTGTGAGAGTGTGTGAGTAAGCTCTCTTCCTTATATCCTTCCTCATGAAAATACCGACTTGACATAATCTTGTGATGGTAACCATGGATTAAAATTACTTAAGCTTCAAAGAAATAGTAATTTTGGAAAAAATTGGGACCTTGATCATGAACTCACTTACCACCTAGTAGTTTGTGAAGTAGAATTGAAACAACTTTGAACTAGTCATAGGGGGCCTCAAAAAAGGCCATTGGAAGTACAATGTGTGCAAAAGCTCATTGTCACAAAAGCCAAAAGCTTGAGCCTAGCACTCCATTTTGACAGCAATCCAGGATGGACCTTATAATGATTGGGGTGTATCTCTCAATCCGTAGGTCGGATTGAGGCATATAATATACCGTTGGAAAGCTCTCGGAACGAACTTTCCAATGAGCTAGCGTGGAAGTGTGAATTCGTTGGGAATACTTAGGTGGCACTTGATTGAGTGTTGAAGATACCAAGCATGGGTGAGAACAAGGTTCAAGATTGAGGTTGAGAACAAGGGCTCGAGACACCAAGGTTGCGAACAAGAAGGTTCAAGACACCAAGGTTGAGAGCAAGGGTTCAAGAGACCCATGACAGCGCGTTGGAAGTTGTGAGGAACCCTATGTTCCATGCTCGCACAAAGCACATTGAGGTGCATTATCATTATGTTAGGGAGAGGTTCTCTGCTAGAGAGATCAATTTGGCATATGTGACCACACAGGATAACATTGTAGATATTTTCACAAAGGCTCTAACTTGGGAGAGGTTTGAAGCTTTCCATAAAGATTTGGGTTTACTTCCTTTTGTGGATTGATCTCTTTCCAGATCGCTTGACACCTCCTTATACATGAGTGTGAGATCCTTGCTCACAACATCACTCCAAGGGGGGATTTGTTGATATATTCTAGTAGTGATGTGTGTGAACACACTTAGGACTGCCACAATGGTTTTTCCCTCTTTACAAGGTTTTTTCCCCAACTTGTATATATGCCTATAAGTCTAACATGTGATGTATCTTTGTACATTCACTTGGTAATACATTCAGTATTGTGTGTTGTGCTCCAAGTTTTTTCTTTACCTTGTGTTATTCGTGTGCTTTGACAAGTATCAAACTCCAACACTGACAATATGAAAGAACTACTATCAATAGTAGTCAAAAAGATCTCACCAACTCCCATTACAAGATATGAGGAGTTATTTACACATGTGATAATATTCCCTATAGGGGCAAACTCAAGGGAACTAAAGAAATTGTGCTACAAGGTAGTATGTTTGGTTGCCCCTCTATCAAACTACAAAACATATGAGTCTAATGCATACATACTCTGCTCATAAGAAGATGGGTCATAATTGCATACAATAGTAAACACCCATTCTTCATTCTGCACAAGATGAGCAGACTTTATTTTTGGTGTAGATGGCTCTACAACTGCTACACTTATGTGTTCATCGAGTAGCTTTGATGTGAACCTTTCCCTAATACATGGGCACTTTTTACTCTAGTGTTGGCCAAAGGTTTTTTCCCCATGTTACCACATACATGATTCACTCATATGTGCTGGTACTTTATACTTAGGGATATTACTCAACTCTTACTTCAGTTTTGAATATCTTCAATAGAGAGATCTATTCCAACCATCCATCTTCTCCGTGTGTCTTGCTGCATTTGTGATCCTTATGTGTGCTTCTCGTGTCTCGCATACTTCTACACACACCCAAAAGTGGTATCATAGTAGGTCCAACTCCTTCTCAAGTTTTGGTTTTTTACATTGTGATACGTGCACACTTTTAACAATGTAAATTGACTTCTAAGCATAGAAAAATGAATTTTAGTAGGCAAGAAACATTTCCATAAGTTGCAATGGGCTTTGATCCCCATTTCAAAGCCATTCATGCAGTCAGAATCACCCTAAGAGTGATAGATTGTGAGCTGAAATTTCAGCATTCATTTCAGCTTTCGTTGAAGTAAAGATTTACACATTCTTGTTCTTTAGTGAAATGGCAGGAAAGAATGATTTGTTTTGAATCCTTCAAGCTAAAGATAAGCTTGATGAAACCAACTATCCAATGTGGTCTTTCATGATGAATCATGTTCTTGTTGCAAAACAACTTTGGAACATAGTGGTAGATGTAGATCAAAGACCCATAGGTTCTTCTACTTCACAGTCTACTGTCACAGATGGAGCTTCTTCTTCAAGTATAGTGGTTAGTCCTTCTCCAGCTACACAAGTGAGCAGCTTATATGGGATGGACATGATGCTCAAGCTCATGCATTGATTGCGTTTTTTGTTAACTCTCATATAGTGCCACATATTTGGTCATGTTCTACATCAAGACATGCATGGACACTCTTGCTTCTTTGTATGCCATGTGTAATGAAGCGCATGTTGCATACTTGAGGAAGCAACTTGAGGATGTATGTATGGCTGAAAATGATTTAGTGGATATGTATGTGACACACATCAAAAAATTGAAAGAGAAAATGACAAACATAGGTAAGATTATTCTGAATGCATCAGTCATCTCTACATTGTTGAAAGGATTACCAGAATCCTTTCAAAGCTTTGCCACTACACCCTATTTGATTGCAAAAGGGAATCCCAATGTGTATGCATTTGTTGAGGTTGTGTCTCTTCTTTTGCAAGAAGAGCAATCTAGAGTGAACATGAGTGGTTTGATTGAGGGAATGCAAGCACTTTCTATCTCACGAAAGGGGAAAAGCAAGTATGGTTCATCTCTAGGTTTATCAAAACCAAAGCCTCAACTTTCCTCTTCCACCCATTCCTCTAATGATGCTGATTTGCAAAAGAAGAAGAGATGCAAATATTGTCGAAAGGCTAGCCATACTATTGATAAGTATAGAAAACTTGCTAAGTGCAATGAAAAGACGAAGGAATCCAACATGTCTATTGCTCAAAATTCTTCAAATGCAAACAAGGATGAAGCCAACATGGCTCAAGATTTTGGGCTACGTATTGTTACATGTCATTATGATGCATCTTTGCAATCTAAATCTATGGTTGTGAGTGAGGCTGATTCGGATTGGTTCTTTGATAGTGGTGCTTCAAAGCACATAACTTCATGCAAAAGATTTTTTTGCATCTTTGAAAGATGCACCCAAAGGAGGACATGTTGTGTGTGCAAACAATGCCTCTATCATTGGAGTAGGAGAAATTGAGCTTACGACTACAAATGGTGTGATTCTCTTGAAAAATGCATTGTATGTACTCGATATCAAGAACTTAATTTTAGTTCTATTGATTGCCAAAGTTGGACATCATGTACACTTTGTTGATGATTATTGTATTGTTCACGATTTCAACAATGGTGATATTATCATGATGTCATGTACATTATGTGATGGTTGTATTGCTTGGTTACATACAAGAGGGATACCTCAAATGCCCTGATTGCTCATACTTCTTCCATGGTTGAAATGGAGCTTTGGCATGCTCATTTTGGTCACTTGAATTTCAATAGTTTGATTTACTTACAAAAGAACCCTGCTTCTTTTCCAAAAGATAGTCATCCACACACTACAAGAAAATTGCAACTTGTTCATAGTGATGTATGTGGTCCCATCAAGACTCGATCTTTTGGAAAGCATGTATATTTTGTTTCCTTCATTGATGATGCTACTCACCATACATGGGTTATCCCATGAAAGCAAAGGATGAGGTATTTTCTTGCTTCAAAGCATTTTAACTATGGCTGAAAATTCTTCTTCAAACAAGCTTTTGATTCTACGCACAGATTATGGTGGTGAATACATGTCACATGAGTTTAATGCTTTTTTCACACCAATGTATGGTGCCATATACACCTCAGCAAAATGGTGTTGCTGAGTGTAAAAATAGAATTCTCCTTGAAATGACACAATGTATGGTTAAAGGAAAGCACCTTCTCGATAAGTTTTGGATGGAAGCGATCATGTGTGCAAACTATCTGTTGAATCGCTACCCTACAAAAGCATTGAGAGTCATCACTTTTTATGAGGCTTGGAATGGGCATAAGCCTATGGTTAGTCATATGTGTGTGTTTGGTTGTTTGGAATATGCTCTTGTGAACAACATCACAGACCTGATGACAAGGCAAAGAAATGTATATTTGTTGGTTATAGTGCTAAAAGTAAGGGATATCATTTGTACCATCCATTGATGAACACATTTATTGTGAGTCAAGATGTGGTATTTCTTGAAAATTCAATTTTCCCTCTACTTCGATACACTCGTGCCTTTGTTCCAATGTGATGCAGCCAATTGAGGCTCAAAGGACTGAAAACTTTCAGCCAAGTAGATATGAAAGTGCAAAGAATTTCCAGCCAAACATGGCTGAAATTTTTCAACCAAAAATTATTGGAACTACTGGAAATTTCTAGCCGCATATGGCTGACCATTTGCATCAAAATATGGCTGAAAATGAGCATGAAATTCATTCCACGCATGATATACATGTTGATGATGTATTGCATAATGAACACATGTCTACCAAGAGTGCACAAACTATGCCAAAGTGGCTGAAACAAACTTTGCAAGACAACAAATTGAGTGCACCTTTACTTGCTAGAACATGATCAAGCTCTTGCAATGCATCAAGTAACTTCGTGGATTATTCTCTTATTGCAACATCATGTAATGAAGAGCCACTTACTTTTGAAGATGCATGTGATGATCCACAATGGATGAGTGCTATGCAATCATAAATGGATTCCATACATAGGAATGGTACTTGGGAGTTATGTGAATTTCCAAAAGGAATAAATGCCATTGGTACAAAGTGGGTTTACAAATTAAGAGAAAATTTGATGGTAGCATTGATCGCTACAAAGCTAGATTGGTTGCCAAAGGATAAGTGCAACAATATGGCATTGAATATGAGAAAACTTTTGCACTAACTTCACGCATGACTACCATTCGTATTGTGGTTGCATTGGCTGCCCATCGAGGTTGGAAAGTACATTAGTTGGACATAAAAACAGCTTTCTTGAATGGTGATTTGCAAGAAGAGGTCTATATGAAGCGACCTCTTGGATTTTCCATGAAAGGGAAAGAGCATATGGTTTGTCGCTCACATAAAGCCTTGTATGGTCTCAAGCTCCACGTGAATAGTATGACAAAATCCATAAGCACTTGATTGCTCTTGGCTTCACATGTAGTCCACTTGAAAGCATGCTCTATGTACACAAAGATGGGGTTGATCTTAGAGTGCTTGTTCTTTATGTCGATGACATACTCTTGACTGCATCATGTGATGCAAAACTTGTCATTCTTATGGCTCACTTGCAACATACTTTTGACGTCACTGATCTTGGTCTTTTGAGCTACTATCTTGGCATCCAGTTTGTATTTGTTGAGGGGGAAATTGTTATGCATTAAGCAAATTATCTTGAAAAACTACTTTAGCATTTTGACTTTGAGGATTGCAAGAAGCCACTTTCCACACCAGTTGAGACAAGATTTAGGTTCTCAGTTGAGGATTCCAGTGATGCATTTGACACTTCTCTTTATCAACAAGCTTTGGGATGTCTTATATATGCATGCAATACAAGAGTGGATATACAATATGCAGTTTCCTAGTTGAGTTGATTCATGCATAGCCTCAACACTAAGCATTGGCAAGCGATGAAACATGTGTTTAGATATATCAAAGGGACTTTGAGTTTAGGTCTCTTTTATGGAAGAGATATTTCATCATGCTTGCATGCTTTTACAAATAGTGATTGGGTTGGTTTTTATGATACTCACGTATCCACTAGTGGTAATTTCTTTTTCCTTGGAAACTCATGCACATCTAGGTTGAGTAAAAAGGAACCTACAGTGGCGACATCCAATTGTGAAGCTGAGTACATGACATTTTTCACAACTATAGTGGAGTGTATATGACTGAGGTGCCTATTGATGGATCTTTGCATGGAGATTCATGCTGCTATGCATATTCTCAATGATAGTCAGAGTGCATTGGTTGTTGCATGAAACCTAGTGTTTCATACATGGACCAAACATACTGAGGTGCATTATCCCTATGTGAGAGAGTGCCTTCATGTAGGAGATATTGATTTGGTATATGTGCCTACACAAGATAATGTGGTGGAGATATTCACCAAAGCTCTTACACGGGAAAAGTTTGAAGCTTTTCACAAAGCTTTAGGCTTATTACCTTGTGGGGGTTGATATATCACTCCTTGTATGTGTTCACATCATTGGATCTAAGGGGGTTTGTTACACTTATGTGTTCCTCGAGTAGCTTTGATATGAACCTTTTGCCTATACATGGGCACTTTTTACTCTAGTGCTTGCTAGAGGTTTTTTTCCCCATGTTACCACATACATGATTCACTCATCTATGGTGGTACTTTGTACTAAGGGATATTATTCAGCTCTTACTTTAAAATCTGAATATTGTCAATAAAGAGAGTTATTCCAACCATCCTTCTTCTCTATGTGTCTTGCTGCATTTGTGCTCCTTGTGTGTGCTTCTCATGTGTTTTGCTGCATTTGTGCTCCTTGTGTGTGCTTCTCATGTGTCTCACACACTTCTATGTTGGAGTTAGACGTCTGTGGAAGCACGCAAACAACACAAGGAAGAAGAAGAAGCTTGGAGCACAACACACAATACTGAATGTATTACTAGAGAATGTACGAAGATAAGTAGCCCATTAGGGCAATAGGCGTATATACAAGCCGAGGGAAAAAAACCTCTTAAAGAGGGAAAAAATTGCCCCGGTGGTCCTAGTGTGTTCACACACATCACTACCTAAATATATCAACAAATCCCCCCTGGGAGTGATGCGGTGAACAAGGAGCTGGCACTCATGTATAAGGAAGTGCCAAGCTATGTGGAAATCACTCCACAAAAGGAAGTAAGCCCAAACCTTTGCGGAAAGCTTCAAACTTCTCCCTAGGCAGAGCCTTCGTGAAAAGGTCTGCAATGTTCTCTTGTGTGGGCACATATGCCAAGCTGATCTCCCCAGCAGAGAACCTCTCCGTGACATAGTGATAATGCACCTCAATGTGCTTAGTGCAAGCATGGAACACAGGGTTACTCGCAACTGCCAATGCGCTCTGACTGTCAGTGAAGATGGTGGTCGCAGAAGACTGAGCAACACCCAAATCAGCCATAAGGCGTCTGAGCCACACACACTCAACAGTCGCTGTGAAAGCTTCCCTATACTCAGCCTCACAACTAGAAGTGGCCACAGTAGGGTGCTTCTTGCTCAACCAAGATATACATGAGCTACCAAGCATGAAGCAAAAACCATTGGTGGACACATGAGTGTCATAGCAACCAGCCCAATTTGAGTCAGAAAAAGCATCTGGCGGTAGTGATCCCCCCTTGGTATAAAACAACCCAAGTAGCCGAGTACCACTCAAGTAGCGAAAGATGCGCTTAACCGCCTTCCAATGCGTGACTCTTGGGCAATGCATAAACCTGCTCATCTGTGAGACAGCAAACTGAATATCTGGCCGAGTAATGCATAAGTAGATCAAGCATCCAACAACCTGCTGATAGAGAACAACATCAAATGCATCTCCAGCACCATGAAGACTCAATCGTAAACCTTTCTCCATAGGAGTGGCAATAGGCTTACAGTCTTCAAGGCCAAAATGTTGCAATAATGTGTCAATATATTTCGTTTGACACAAAGCCATTCCACCATCAACTTGCATAAATTGAATGCCCAAATAGTGATGCAAATGCCCCAAATCAAACATCTCAAATGAGGCATGCAAATTAGCCTTGAAATCAGCAATATGCTTCTCAATAGGACCAGTGAGCAGTGAGCAGCATGTCATCAACATAGACAACAATGATCAGAAGCACATCATTAGCACGCTTAACATATAAGGTGCTTTCAGTTGGACTGTTCTCAAAACCATGTGCAACCAGATAGGCATGTATCTTCTCATACCAAGCACGTGGTGCTTGCTGAAAACCATATAATGCCTTCTTTAACCTGCACACCTCGTTTTCATGCCCTTTCTACACAAAGCCACGGGGCTGAAAAACATACACTTCTTCATGCAAGTCACCATTCAGAAATGCTGTTTTAATGTCCAACTGATGTACATTCCAACCATGATGGGCTGCAAGTGCACAAATGCTCCAAACAGTAGTCATATGGCATGTAGGTGCAAAGGTCTTATCAAAATCAATGCCTCTTTCCTGCGCATAACCCTTTGCAACAAGCCTAGCCTTATACCTGTCAACTGTACCATCAAGTTTACGCTTCAGCTTGTATACCCCACTTAGTGCCAATGGCCTTCTTGCCAGGAGGCAAGTCACATAAAGACCATGTACCATTCTTCATTATAGCATCATATTCAGATTGCATAACAGCCATCCAATTTTGTGAATTCTGTGCTTCATCAAAAGAAACATGCTCATTCTCATCACAGAGACTAGATGCAGCCATAACATAGCAATCTGAAGCAAAGGAGGCACTATCAGAGCCTAAACGAGTACGATATGACAAAGGTGCATCTAATTTGCTATCACGCAAAGTCTGCACAAGCCAGTTTGGCATAGTTTTTGCCCGCTCAATATCAACAAGTGCATCATGTAAATCTGCATCAGAAATGGAATGATCTACATCATCATATGAAACCTGCAAAGGCTGAGAAGTTGCCTCATTAGGACCAGCACTAGACTTTCCACCTGTAAAAAGAGGCATCAAAGTATCATACATGTCTTTGGAGCTAACAGATGTCTCCTTAGTACATGAAAGCAATGGCTGAATAACGTCTTCCACAAAGACAACATCACGGCTAACCAGAATGCGTTTAGTCTGTGGATAATACAGACGATAGCCTTTACTTTCAGAACTGTACCCAACAAAAATACATTTTACTGCCTTATCATCCAATTTTCTGTGATGTTGTTCAGGCACTAGTGCATATGCCAAACAACCAAAAACACGCACATGAGCAACAGATGGCTTGCGATCATGCCAAGCCTCATATGGAGTGATAGACTGCAGCGCTTTAGTGGGAAACCTGTTCAGTACATATACTGCACACATGACAGCCTCAAGCCAGAAACTATGAGGTAAAGCCTGACTCTTGACCATACACCTCGCCATCTCCATGAGAGACCTGTTCTTCCATTCAGCAACTCCATTCTGTTGAGGTCTATACGACACTGTACACTGGCATTTTATCCCACGTTCAGCCAGGAAATGCATTAAAATCAGAAGACATATATTCCCCCCCTCGATCAGAACGGAGGGTGCCCATTTTACATGCTGACAGATTTTCAGCCAAAACCAAAAACTGTTTAAAGCACATGAACACTTGAGACTTTGCTTTGAGTGGATATACCCATGCATGCCTGGAAGAATCATCAATGAAAGTCACGAAGTAAAGGTAATTTCCAAAAGAGGGTGTCTGCATAGGACCACAGACATCACTATGTACAAGCTGCAATTTCTGCGTAGCCCGAACTGAACCATCTTTTGGAAAGGAGGAACGCTGCATTTTGCCCAAAATACAGCCTTCACATACATGTTTTCCAGGTGCCTCAAGCTTGGGCAAAGAAGACACCATATCAGATTTCTACAGGCGTAGCAAACTAGCAAAATTTAGATGACCAAAGCGTGCATGCCAAAGCTTTGCATCTGACATAGCCTGAGAATCATGAACTGCACATGCCGAATCATTCACAGATCTTTCATAGTCTATGAGCTTATACAACCCACGACATAAAATGCAAGAAGCAATAATCACATCGCCATTTGATAGATCATGAACTGTACACCTGTCATCAACAAATTTCACAACCAAGCCAATCTTGGTTAATGCAGAAACTGATAACAGATTCTTCTTGATCCCTAGCACAAATAAAGCATCTGACAAGGTGAAAGAACTACCGTCAGTCGTAGTCAAAATGATCTTACCAACTCCCATAACAGGATAAGAGGAGTTGTTGGCACATGTGACAGTATTCCCTGTAGGGGCAGGCTCGAGTGAAGAGAAGAAACTGCGCTGCGAGGTAATATGTTTGGTCGCCCCACTGTCAAAGTACCAAACATCTGAGTCCACTGCAGGCATGCACTGCTCATGAGAAGATGGGTCAAAACTGAAAACAGTAGTAAACGCCCATTCTTCTTCCTGCACAAGATTAGCAGACTCTGTTTTTGGTGTAGAGGCTTCTGCAACAACCATTCCAGCCTCCTTTTTCTTTGCCTCTTTTGCAGCCAGTTTTGGACAGTTCTTTATGATATGATCATTCCCTCTAGAGTACTTACAAAACAATTTCTGCTTTTCTGATTTCTTCTCATCTTTATCTTCCTTCTTCGAATATGCAGAATTAGTAGATTTCTGCTTACTAGTTGAAGAGCTCCATTTTCCTTTGCCCTTCTGACTAGCCAAGAAAGCTTGATCTGCAACTCGCATAATGGACTTGTTTTGCCTGGACTGATCTTCCTGCAACAAAACAGAGACTAACTCCTCAAATGATAAGGCATTCGGATTGCCTTTCATCATCAACCGAAGAGTAGAAGCAAAACTCTGATATGAATCAGGAAGACCATTCAGAACGGTCTGCACAAGTGAGCTATCTGGTATAACCTCATCTGCAGAAATCAACTGTTCCTTCAAATATTTGATCTTCGATAGGAAACTGTCCATAGAATCACCTTCATTTATGTGCTCACTCTCCAACTATTTTCGGAGGTAAGCAACATGAGCCTCATTCCTAGCTTGGTACAATGTGGTAAGTGTATCCCAAGCATCCCTAACTGTTCTGTAAGAGCGAACATGAGGAATAATGGTATGTTTGATAGACAAAGCTATCAATGCATGTGCCTGGGCATCTCTGCCATCCCAATGAATCTGCTCTACAGTAGATGCAACAGAAACAGCAGCACGAACAGGAATTTGCAGAATATCATCTTCGACACCATCTTCATCAGCTCCAGCACCTGTATTTGTAGTACCTGTCGTTACAGGTGTAACAAGACGTCTTTCAACACCCTGCACAATTTTCCACAATCCTTTTGCAACCAAAACATGTCGCATCATATAAGCCCATAGTGGGTAGTTGGTACCATCCAACTTATCCTCAACAGCCAACATACAGAATACATCACTGCTTTCAGCCATGGCCAGTGACTAAAATACCTTGATGCAGAAAATTGATTGTATCTCAAAAAGTTGAACGGAACTGCCCAAACGAGTTCTGCTAAACCTGTAGCAGACTTTGAGACGCTTATACTGGCGAACAGAAACAGGTATATACCTTTGGCACAAAAAGAAAAAATAGCCTTCACAAGCGCTACGATAGTGCGTTCCGAGGCCGAAACGAGCTCAGATCGCGATTTCGGCACCACAAAGTGAAGATGTTTTGATCTCGAAAACACGTTGAGTATGCTCACCAAATTTTGTGCGAATCTGAGACTACAAATGGAGGAGTGTCGATGGCGCCCTAGCTGAAGCGACGACCTGCTCTGATACCAATTGTTGGAGTTAGACGTCTGTGGAAGCACGCAAACAACACAAGGAAGAAGAAAGAAGCTTGGAGCACAACACACAATACTGAATGTATTACTAGAGAATGTACGAAGATAAGTAGCCCATTAGGGCAATAGGCGTATATACAAGACGAGGGAAAAAAACTTCCTAAAGAGGGAAAAAAGTGCCCCGGCGGTCCTAGTGTGTTCACACACATCACTACCTAAATATATCAACATTCTACACATACCTAATAACAACAAAAACAACAACAACCATTCTAGCCTCTTTATTCATTGCCTCTTTTGCAGGTAGTTTGGACAACTCTTTATGGCATGATCATTTCCTTTATAGTATTTGCAAAATTTTTTATGCCTTTTTGTTTTCTTCTCATCTGTGTCTTCCTTCTTTGACTGAGTAGCATTAGCATATTTCTACTTACTAGTAGGTGAGCTCCATTTACCTTTGCCCTTCTGACTAGCTAAGAAAGCTTGATGTGCAACATGCATAATGGACCTGTTCTACTTAGGCTGACCTTCCTACAACAAAATAGAGACTAATTCCTCAAATGCTAAGGCATTTGGATTGCCTTTCATCATCAATCGAAAAGAAGAAGTGTTAGCTCAATAAATGGTCAGTTTTGGTGCACTAATATGTTTGTATTTGGCAGAAGAAGATGTTTGATTACAGGTATTTGAAGAGTGATCAAATGTTTGAAGGGAAGTATTTGCAACTACATGACGCCATCATGATCAGAATGGATCGGGAACTTGGTACTGCTGTTGGAAATGCATTTTTAGACATGTATGTCAAGTGTGGCTTGATCAGAAAAGCACACGAAGTCTTCAATAGGCTTCCGAATCAAGATGATGTGTCATGGACTGCCTTAATTGCAGGATATGTAGAACATGATCATGCTGATAAAGCTCTTGCTTGCTATGAGCAGATGAAAAATTGCTCCTAATGAAGTCACATATGTTTGTGTTTTGAAAGCCTATGCTATTCAAGGAGCTGTTCATGTGGGTATAGAGTTGCATGCAGGTATTGAAAGACAAGGATTTGCAACAAGGACCTTATTTTTGGGAAGTTCCTTGATCAGTATGTATGCAAATTTATTTTTGGTATCAAAAGCTCAAGATGTTTTTGACAAGCTGTCAAGTCAAGACTTGGTCACATCGAACTCTCTCATTTTGGGTTATGATGAGAAAGGATATCCACGTTTATTAGACCCGCATTGGGAAGTTTTTTTTGCACCGAAGTACAGATAAGAAGGGTGTGGCGCTCCTTGTAGTTCAGAAATCAGATTGATTATAAAAAAGAGACAACGTTGTGGAATTTTGGCATGGAGGAGCGTTGGCAAAGAAGGCAGAGAAGTGGTGTCACAAGAGGAGAAGATTGAAATTTGTACTTGTGTGGGGGGAGAAAAGCTGCTGAAAATGAGAAGACTTTGAAGTTATCTGACAGAGGAGAGACTATACGATCTGAAAGGTGAGACACACGTATTTGAGGGAGCTAGACAGAAGGGAATCAACTGATGCATGTTGCAGAGAAGGCGTAGCCATATCCAGCAAAAACGCCCACAGGGGAGAGGTAATTCTGTTGTTTTTCCTCCAATGCTGTTGTAGAAAGTAAATAGGATAACACTCACGAGCTGAAAGGGTTCCACGCGCTCAGAGAGGGGAATCGGAGCCATCTAATAGAGAACGCTGGAATCAAAAGAAAGTTTTGCTCATAGTATGATGATGGGAGATCTCGGATAGAGCATTTTTTGTCATTCGTGTAGTCTGAGGGTGCGTTGGTGGTTTGCGAGTATGCACTTCAAGCCTTTTTGAGAAGTATTTTCTCCCCATGTTCATGCTGACTTCTTCACTTCAATGGATGACTGTATGAATTTATCAATTGGGGGGAAAGGCAGATAGAGAGTGTCGCAAGCCTCAAAAGGGGGGATTTTTCTGTGGATGCTTCCAAGTCCGGAAATGAATTGAGAAGGGTCTCCCCGTAGCTGCTCTCAAAAGAAAATAACTACCGATGTGGATGAAGGAAGATAGCGTGGGCTATAGCTGTGTGGGGGAGGGTGCTTTCAACTCTTTTCTTCTTCGTTCTAATGAGGGAAGTAAAGGAATTGCTGCAGCAAAGGACCTGAAGAAGAGAAGAATACATGACCACCGAGTCCCAGAGGTCTATGGAAAACAAAGGAGCCCATATAGTAGATAGATGTAGGGAAGAAGTGCAAACAAGAGGAGATCTTCTCTTCTGGGAGGCGGCACCGCTAGAATCAATAGAAGAAGATGGTTAATGTAGGCAGCAGCCAAGGTGAAGCTCTGGAATTGAAGAGGGGCGGTAGCTGCTTTGCAATGGAGGGGAAGTTTGAAAGGGAAAGGGATACATCAGATATTCAACGGAGAGATGTGGAGAAGTTTTCCTCAAAAGGCATCTGCTACGCATCTGAGCATATTCGAGGAGCTGCAAATATAAGATGAGAGTTGTGTTGGAAGGTGTTGCAGAAGCTGGAGTTAAATATATGCTTTTCCTCAGACTTTTCCAATTGTGCAAATCTATTGGTGCATGTTGGTGCAGTAGGTTCACATGCCTTAATGATGCATTCAGAGCATGTATAATGCTAAGAAAAGACGTGTTGAATCGTACATTTCTTAACAATCAACTTAAGTCAGATCATCACTCTATTTAAAAGAAAATGACAATGCAATTTATGTATGATGCAGCGCAAAACTCTATCGGAGGCTATTTGATCATGATTGATGCTTGAATGTCTTTGTCTTAGTAGGAGCTGGAAGAAATTAAGGTCACCATGACATAGCATTACAAGAAATAGAAAGGCTCGAAGCACCTATGAGTGAGAAAGATTAAAACAAATTTTGCGCAGCTCTATAAATGTTCAGTACGAACACCAGGAGAATATGATGGTCCACTGCAAGGGAGAGCTGTGCTTTTGTATATGCACAGAAAAATATTGGTGGAACATGTAGCAATTCTATTCAGCACACAACATTATATTCGGTGAGTAATTAACCCAAAGTTCTGACTTCTTTGGCTTCTGAATGATAGATGTTCCTTCATTTCTTCCTGCAGGAATTGGTACCGACTTTGCAGAAATGCAAATCATTCACATATTACGATTTTTGTGAAAAGATATGAATGGAGTGAAACTTTGGTCGTGTTTTTTTCCTGTTGATATCTCATGAGGGTACTCTAGGGAGTGAAGTTCTCGATCCGGCCAAGATTTCTTTATTGATGGTGTCATATAAAAATTGGTGAATGATTGTGGACCCATGTGTGGCTGATTATTGCATGTCTAAGTTGAAGGTTCGTGCTCTCCGAAATGCACATGAACTGTACGAAAGGGGACTTAACATTTTGGTGCGTTTGCCGGGAACATATGAGCTAGTGCATTGACATAGGAAGAATCCATTGCGAGGTAATTGTGGGCTCTAGGTGATCCAAGTAAACCGATTCCGAGGGATTTGAACAAAATAAAGTCTCGTATAATCATCTTTTCCTTGGGCTAAAGAGCCATTCATTTTGGTGCGTTTGCCGGGAATTGGCTTAGCACATCTCATAGAGAGTGCTACGAGTTCGCTTGGTGCCCCAATCGTGTGGCACAGCCAATTCGATCCCAAATTTGCTCTGATCTTCATTAGAGAAATGGCCCAACAAAGACAAGCCTCTAGTTTTGAGAAAGCGAATATAAGGCAACCGAATTTTGGACAAAATAGGAGATGGATAGATTCTCGTCCGACCATGAGACATCATGTGAACCGAGGGTGGCGATTTGGCCCGATATCAAATTATGTGAGATGTTGGTGTTGCGAGCAGATTGGGCATATAGCCAAATATTGCCCTCGTGTATGCACTCCGTTGGATTTTGTCCCCACATGTGCGGACTGTGGGAAAAAGAGACTATGCGAGCACGTGTGTGGCTCAAAAGAGATGACTGACACAAAGGTTGCAACGAATCAAGCTGATAGGTGTTTATCCTCCTTGTATGTGGAAGTTGACAAGGGTGGAGTTACTTCGTCGACGGAGACTGCGAGAGCAAGTGGAAGCAAGGACACTGGATCTCATGATCGAGACTTGGTAGAACTTGTGAAGAGCTTGGAATGTCAAGTCAATTGGTTGCAGGTGGAGCGAGATAACGAGAGGATCAAAATAGCGAAATTAGAGGAAAATCAAGAGAAAATGGCCGAGGTCCTAGGAACTTGGGAAAAGCAAGTACGAATGTTGAAAAATGAAAACAAGGAGTGGAAAAGAGTAAACAAAAGCTGGAGGCAAGATCTTGTGAAGCCCGAGAGTGAAAACGTGGTCTGGGACTTGAGATCCGGCTTGATGGTAGCCGACTGCTTTGGAGTTGCGATCGAAGAAGAGCTCTCAAGAAACGAGGATGACCTGATGAGGAGAGTCGAAGGAATGGAGCATGAAATCGAGAAGGTACAAAGCATAATCCGTCGATACAGTGATCAAGCGGGTAAGGCATGTGAGGAGTTCCACCTAGAGTTAGAAAGAATGAAGAGTGCCCAAGCAGAGAGCGATGAGAAAATGAGACATGTAGAAAAAGAGAATGCAAAGCTGAGTAGCAAGCTCGATAGGTGGATGAATCGGAAAGATGACGAGATGCGAGGACAGGTGGAGGATCCGAGAGCGAGGAAAACGGAGGAAGAGCTGAAAGCGGTGTTGGATAGGTTGGATGCGTTCGGAGCTGAGTTAGAAAGAACGAAGAATGAATTGTCGAAGAAGGTAGATGATCTGGATGAAGAAAATATGAGTAGAATCTGGGAGGAGAGGTCGATTCGAGAAGAGGTTGAAAAGTTGTCTGGCCAAGTCGGGAGGAGCGAGGAGGTTCCTTTGGAAATAGAAAGAAAGATGAGCCATTTAGAAGAGGAGAAGAAGAAAATGTGGGTTCGGTTCTATCAAGTGGATGATGAGATTTTTCGACTCCAAGGCAGTGATGAGCGAAAAGAAGAAGGGATAAGGGATTTAGCTTTGAAGCTCGAGGCATTAAGAGGTGTAGTAATGAATGGTGGCCTTCCAGACCGTATCGCCTGGCTAGAGGACAATATCAGCAAGCTGTCGAATCCTGTGGAATCTCTGCAAGGCAGAGGATGGAGATGAAAAAGAAAAAGATGATATGATGGATGCCGGTAAGGATGGCTTGAGTCTGATTAGGGTTTGCTTTGCAGATTGCGAGTCAGAGATGTGAGGACGGATGGATCGAGTTGGCTGTACACTTAGGACTGAAGTGACACTTTTTGAGGTTTCAGGTCGGCAAAGTAAGAAGTGTGTGCGGGTTTTGAGAGGAAAAGTTGACCATGGCATTAGTGGATGGATTTTGGTTTGAGTAGCGGCAGAGAGGAGATATGTCTCATCGGGATGTCCACAGGGAGTCTATATGTGTGTGTCGTGATTGGTTGGGTTGGGAGAAAGTCCTTTCTTTTGTCTCCTAATTCTCGAGATGCGGGAATGAAAAGAAAATGAAAAAATATACGTTTGTGTATGTGTGAGTGTGGCTACGCGCCTATGTGGGCCGATAGGTGGGTGGACCCACTTTGGCCGGGTGGTCAAAGCCACGAACCGACGTCGGTTTCGCATAGGGCTAGCTGTCTGTGTGTCGCGCGCTGCGTTGGGTTGGTAGATGGGTGGAACAAACTTGATCGGGTGGTCGAGTCCACGAGTCGCATCCAGCTTCGGCGTAGGCCGGCAAGTGTGAGTAAATATGTAAAAAAAAAAATGATGAAAAAAGAGAGAAAAAATGTGGAAAAAATGAATGAGAAGAATTCCTCGCTCGAGGGGGGACATAAGAGAGGTGAGAGAGCATGACGCTCGGATGGGAATATATGTGTTTGTGTTGTGGGGATTTGGGTTATGTGTGGGCTCCCGATGAAACATGTCAAATTGAAGCTTAAGCTCGGCTAGGGTTTTGGTTGCGATGTGTCTATGGAAATCTTGGACTTGAGGGATCCAATCGTGCTAGTTGCATTGTTTGTCTGCAAACCTTCCGGAAGTGTTCAGTTTGGTTCTTAGGTTGTGCAACTACTTGCGATGTCCTGAAGCACGTTGATGATGAGCGGTCTTGTCGAGGCGACCCGACGTTAGACTTGAGTGGTCCTTGTCGTGTATCCATCAAGTTAGAGTGGTGTGGTGGTGACCTAGCAATAGAAATTAGAGGGGAAAAAAAAAAAAAACCAAAGAGTCAATGACAAGAAAAGCGGGTAGTGGAAATCCTAGGTGGGAAGGAAATGGGAAATTGGCGAGAGAACTCAGCTAGAAACGAGAAAAAGAAATCAGGAAAGCGATCGTATGGCCAAGAAGAGTATCAAAAATAAAAGTGGGGAATGGTTTTGATTATATATGGTGTGTGTGGAAAGTGTGTTGAGTATGCATGTGGAACAAAGATTTGTGACGTGTTGAATGAGTAGTCGAGAAGAGTGACGAGAGCGAATGTGGACATGTCTTCTGTTTGCATGTATGTATGTTGTGTGTGATGAGAATGCATGTGTGACACGGATCATGATGTGTGTGTTGAATATATATGTGTGATGTGGATCAAGGATATGATTGTCTTTTCAATTTGGTTGTACATATTGTGAGTTGATGAAGAAAGGTTCTAATGTTTTAATGAAGTTTGCAGACAGGTGGACATGTCAATGAAGATGCGAGAAGATGGACGAAGATGGTAAGTGAAATGATTGGATTTTGGTACTGACCGATGATTGTATGAGGATGATTTCAGGTGCTACATTGAGGAAGAAGAGAATGGGTATGCAAGGTAAAGATTTGTATTTGATTGAGTGATGATCACATGTTGGAACTGGAGTGCAGGTAGCATATCACTCGTCGAGGACGACTTCGCAATTAAGAAGAGGGGAGTATGTTAGCTCAATAAATGGTCAGATTTGGTGCACTAATATGTTTGTATTTGGCAGAAGAAGATGTTTGATTATAGGTATTTGAAGAGTGATCAAATGTTTGAAGGGAAGTATTTGCAACTACATGACGCCATCATGATCAGAATGGATCGGGAACTTGGTACTGCTGTTGGAAATGCATTGATAGACATGTATGTCAAGTGTGGCTTGATCAGAAAAGCACACGAAGTCTTCAATAGGCTTCCGAATCAAGATGCTGTGTCATGGACTGCCTTAATTGCAGGATATGTAGAACATGATCATGCTGATAAAGCTCTTGCTTGCTATGAGCAGATGAAAAATTGCTCCTAATGAAGTCACATATGTTTGTGTTTTGAAAGCCTATGCTGTTCAAGGAGCTGTTCACGTGGGTATAGAGTTGCATGCAGGTATTGAAAGACAAGGATTTGCAACAAGGACCTTATTTTTGGGAAGTTCCTTGATCAGTATGTATGCAAATTTATTTTTGGTATCAAAAGCTCAAGATGTTTTTGACAAGCTGTCAAGTCAAGACTTGGTCACATGGAACTCTCTCATTTTGGGTTATGCTGAGAAAGGATATCCACGTTTATTAGACCCGCATTGGGAAGTTTTTTTTGCACCGAAGTACAGATAAGAAGGGTGTGGCGCTCCTTGTAGTTCAGAAATCAGATTGATTATAAAAAAGAGACAACGTTGTGGAATTTTGGCATGGAGGAGCGTCGGCAAAGAAGGCAGAGAAGTGGTGTCACAAGAGGAGAAGATTGAAATTTGTACTTGTGTGGGGGGAGAAAAGCTGCTGAAAATGAGAAGACTTTGAAGTTATCTGACAGAGGAGAGACTATACGATCTGAAAGGTGAGACACACGTATTTGAGGGAGCTAGACAGAAGGGAATCAGCTGATGCATGTTGCAGAGAAGGCGTAGCCATATGCAGCAAAAACGCCCACAGGGGAGAGGTAATTCTGTTGTTTTTCCTCCAATGTTGTTGTAGAAAGTAAATAGGATAACACTCAGGAGCTGAAAGGGTTCCACGCGCTCATAGAGGGGAATCGGAGCCATCTAATAGAGAACGCTGGAATCAAAAGAAAGTTTTGCTCATAGTATGATGATGGGAGATCTCGGATAGAGCATTTTTTGTCATTCGTGTAGTCTGAGGGTGCGTTGGTGGTTTGCGAGTATGCACTTCAAGCCTTTTTGAGAAGTATTTTCTCCCCATGTTCATGCTGACTTCTTCACTTCAATGGATGACTGTATGAATTTATCAATTGGGGGGAAAGGCAGATAGAGAGAGTGTCGCAAGCCTCAAAAGGGGGGATTTTTCTGTGGATGCTTCCAAGTCCGGAAATGAATTGAGAAGGGTCTCCCCGTAGCTGCTCTCAAAAGAAAATAACTACCGATGTGGATGAAGGAAGATAGCGTGGGCTATAGCTGTGTGGGGGAGGGTGCTTTCAACTCTTTTCTTCTTCGTTCTAATGAGGGAAGTAAAGGAATTGCTGCAGCAAAGGACCTGAAGAAGAGAAGAACACATGACCACCGAGTCCCAGAGGTCTATGGAAAACAAAGGAGCCCATATAGTAGATAGATGTAGGGAAGAAGTGCAAACAAGAGGAGATCTTCTCTTCTGGGAGGCGGCACCGCTAGAATCAATAGAAGAAGATGGTTAATGCAGGCAGCAGCCAAGGTGAAGCTCTGGAATTGAAGAGGGGTGGTAGCTGCTTTGCAATGGAGGGGAAGTTTGAAAAGGGAAAGGGATACATCAGATATTCAACGGAGAGATGTGGAGAAGTTTTCCTCAAAAGGCATCTGCTACGCGTCTGAGCATATTCGAGGAGCTGCAAATATAAGATGAGAGTTGTGTTGGAAGGTGTTGCAGAAGCTGGAGTTAAATATATGCTTTTTCCTCAGACTTTTCCAATTGTGCAAATCTATTGGTGCATGTTGGTGCAGTAGGTTCACATGCCTTAATGATGCATTCAGAGCATGTATAATGCTAAGAAAAGACGTGTTGAATCGTACATTTCTTAACAATCAACTTAAGTCAGATCATCACTCTATTTAAAAGAAAATGACAATGCAATTTATGTATGATGCAGCGCAAAACTCTATCGGAGGCTATTTGATCATGATTGATGCTTGAATGTCTTTGTCTTAGTAGGAGCTGGAAGAAATTAAGGTCACCATGACATAGCATTACAAGAAATAGAAAGGCTCGAAGCACCTATGAGTGAGAAAGATTAAAACAAATTTTGCGCAGCTCTATAAATGTTCAGTACGAACACCGGGAGAATATGATGGTCCACTGCAAGGGAGAGCTGTGCTTTTGTATATGCACAGAAAAATATTGGTGGAACATGTAGCAATTCTATTCAGCACACAACATTATATTCGGTGAGTAATTAACCCAAAGTTCTGACTTCTTTGGCTTCTGAATGATAGATGTTCCTTCATTTCTTCCTGCAGGAATTGGTACCGACTTTGCAGAAATGCAAATCATTCACATATTACGATTTTTGTGAAAAGATATGAATGGAGTGAAACTTTGGTCGTGTTTTTTTCCTGTTGATATCTCATGAGGGTACTCTAGGGAGTGAAGTTCTCGATCCGGCCAAGAATTCTTTATTGATAGTGTCATATAAAAATTGGTGAATGATTGTGGATACATTATATTGAAAAACCCATGTGTGGCTGATTATTGCATGTCTAAGTTGAAGGTTCGTGCTCTCCGAAATGCACATGAACTGTACGAAAGGGGACTTAACATTTTGGTGCGTTTGCCGGGAACATATGAGCTAGTGCATTGACATAGGAAGAATCCATTGCGAGGTAATTGTGGGCTCTAGGTGATCCAAGTAAACCGATTCTGAGGGATTTGAACAAAATAAAGTCTTGTATAATCATCTTTTCCTTGGGCTAAAGAGCCATTCAAGAAGCAAAAATTTTACATAAATCGAGAAGACCATTTAGAACAATCTACACAAGTGAACAACTTGGTAAGACTTCATCAGAAAAAATCAACGGCTCCTTCAAATCTTTGATCTTTGTCAAAGAACTGTTCGTAGAATGTCCTTCATTCATATGCTCACTCTCCAATTGTTTTTGGAGGTAAGCAACACGAGCATCATTTCTTGCTTGGTATAAAGTGGTAAGTGTATCCCAAGCATCATTTGCTATTTTGCAAGAGTGGATATGAGGGATGATGGCACATTTGATAGACACGACTATCGATGCATATGCCTAAGAATCTATACCTTCCCAATGAAGTTTCTCTATAGTAGGTGCAATAAGAGCCATCTGCATCACCTTCAATAATTGTATTTGCAGGTGTAGTAGGGTGTTTTTTAATACCCTACACAATATTCCACAATCTTTTTGCTATCAATACATGATGCATCATATATGCCCATAATGGGTAATTGGTACCATTCAACTTGTCCTCAACAGCCAATATACAGATTACATCATTGCATTCAGCCATGGCCACTGACTAAATACCCTGATGCAAAAGAATGACTGTATCTCAAAAAGTTAAATAGAACCACCTTGTCGAGCTCTACTAAACTTGGAGTAAACTTTGAGCTGCTTGTAGTAGCAAACCAAAATGTGTATATATGCTTGGCATAAAAGCATGATATTTCCTGCATAGGCACTGTGATAGTGCATTCGGAGGTCCAAAACGAGCTTAAATCAAAATTTAAACACCACATAGCGAAGCTATTTTGAATTTATAACCACCCTCAATATGCTCACCAATTTTTATGCAATTATGAGATTGTGTTTGAAGGGGTGTTTACAATGCCCGACATGACACGATGACCTGCTTTGATACCAATTGTTGGAGTTTAAGGTTTGCGCAAGCAAACAAACAACACAAGGAAGAAGATGAAGCTTGGAGCACAACACAAAATTAAATAAATTACCAAGTGAATGTATAAAGATAAGTGACATGTTAGGGTTATAGGTGTATATGCAAGTTAGGGGGAAAAACCTCTAAAGAGGGAAAAAAGTGCCTTTGTGCTCCTAAGTCTATTCACACACATCACTACTAAAATATATCAATAGTAAAAAACCACCATATCACAATCGAGTGATGCCGCTGTGGAGGTGATCGCAATCCGGGTGGATCGGGTCCGGTCGTGGCACACACAGGGTGTATGAAGCTAATGAATGTTGGAAGGTTTAAGGACATGAAAGTGAAATTAATTTTGAGTATGGAGAAGAGAGAGATGTTGAAATGTTTATGGGAATGGGAATGTAGGAGTGCAAGTTAGATTTATGAACATGAATGATAAGAATGAAAGAGAACCATACACACGAATCAAATTTGGAATGAAGAATGGTCCATTGAAGGAGCTTCTTAAACACTTCCTAATTCTAATCCATATGCATAGTCTTCTTTGGATGATATGTATGCATGACGTGAATAGATGGAATCCTTACACATAAATCAGTTTCGAAAGGAAGAATGGTCCAATATTGGAGCTTCTTATACACTTTCATAAACTAATAAATATGTATGGATATGTATGGATTATATGCATGCAAGTGAATCATGATGGTAGAGTTTACTCACAAGCTCAATGAGACATCCTCACTGGTTCAACACAATCGTGTGGAGCCTTCTCACACATACAAGAATATAGAAGACATTTAAAAATACTTAAGAGATTGAGAGACATGCGAGAAGAGATAACTGACAAGTGACATGAATTAAAAGAATTTGAATTAAGTTACATGTAAAATATCGTCGTGGTACGTCATGCTAAGCAGTCTACTGATCAAAGGTGGTTCCGACCCTCAAACCATGACAGTTCAACAGAATGTCACACGTAAGAAGGTGAGTTCCACTCTAGTGACCCTATGTCTGTCTAGGCTCGTAACGTCTAACTAAAGAAGTCTAAGACTCATTAAAATCAGCTCTAACTCACTCACACGCTCCACCGAGGGTGAGTCAAGATAGAGATGCTGGTTTCAAGAGCCTATCCTAGATTGGAGTTCTAACTTAAATTTGAAACTAGGTTCTATACTCATACTAGCTCACCTTGGATCCTCACTCGCTCAACCGAGGGTGATCGTCTCAAGGAAACCGTAAGCTAGCATGAGCCCTATGGATGCCTAACAATGATGCTCTAGGAGTTTGGAGGGGGGTTTATATAGTTTTTTGAATGAATTTGGGCCCTTAGATATAAAGAAATCAACTCTCAACTCTAGGATCACTACTTTTGATTACAACCATTTGATTAATCAAATCAATGGCTTGGAATTGTTCTTTCTATCAAATCTAGTGTAAAGGAGTGAAATTTAGGCGCCCTCATTCTCCACCATTGGATCTGGGGATGATCTGGACCGTTGGATCAGTGCTGACATCAACTCGGATAAGATAAGCCACTATTTTTGGAGAAAAGCTGCATTATTGATCTTTGATTGTCAAAAATTATCTTCTTTTATGGAAAAACTCGTGGATCCTCCTTGCTTTAAGCATAAGTGCATCTCCACCCTTGAATATGAGCTCATCTTGATCGTACAACATGGCTCAATCAGCTTTCACCATGTGGTGGCCCTTCAACCCTTCAATTTGCTTAAACTAGAAAACTGCGGTGATCTTGAAAACTGGACTTTGTGCTGTTTGACCCTCCAAATAGGCTTTGATGAAGATGAAACTTTGTAGGACTATGTTTCCAAAGATCTCCTTCAGGAATATGCAGAAATAACTCCCATCTGAATCTCCCTTGTACAAGTTTGACTATATTTGGAAGCTTGCAAGGTGGCATTAAGGTCTCTAGGAAGCTCTGATGGCCTTGAAAATTTGTACAAATATGTAGCCACATATGATCTTTATACATGCCAAACCATATGGCTAACATAAATTTCTATACAAGAATTTGTAGGGTGAAACTAGAAAAAATACATTTTTACAAAATGAACATAGCATATCAATGTGCTACAAAATCCATTTTCTGCTGAAATTTGGGCTATAGATTGCCTTTGACAATCTTTACAAGTATATGGATTTTCATCTAATTTGGTGACAATGAAATTTTTGCCCTAATTTCCCAACTTTGACCAGCTTTGACTAGCTTTGACCGCTACCATGGACTTTCTTGATTTCTTTGAAACTTTGTATGTGACCTTCCTTTGACATCCTTGATGCATCCTGGACTTCTCGGGGAATTCTGGCTACCTTCACCAAATATGTTTTTTGTAGGCCTTCACAAGTGAGAGAGGAGAGAAAATCCCGACGACATTCGCCCCCACTAAACTTGCGATTCCTCCGGAAGCGCCACTCTAGCATCTGTGAAAAACAAAATGTTCCAGGCATCAAATTCTTTTATAGGCAACATAAGAAACATGGAAGGAAAATTGATTATATGCATGAATAAGTAGGTAACGTGACATGAAGCAAAATTTGCATGAAAGAAAGAATTGAAACAGGCAACATGAATATGCATGAACAAATAGGCAACATATATGCAAATGAACAAGCAACATTGGCAACAAGAAAGAAAAAAAACAAGCATCAATATGAAGTGGAAGTGGATGTATTGAGTCGTTTTAAGCATCAGTTCCTCTCATCTTGAAGAAAATTTTGTACCTTTTTCATAAAGCAATCTACCTTAAATATGATTATAAACAAAGATTTAGGATTTTCAAGAGACATCTTTCATCTTTAGCTTATTTTAGATCAACTCCTTTCCTACATAAATATGAATATAAACAAAGATTATAAACAAAGATTTAGGATTTTCAAGAGACATCTTTCATCTTTAGCTTATTTTAGATCAACTCCTTTCCTACATAAATATGAATATGCTCTTTCTCTAATAACATGCAAGGAAATCTAACTAAACTCCACTAATGCATAAATCTGCTTATAGCCTGTGATTTATTCTACTATGCCTCTTTATCCTCCTTTGGCTTGCTCTTTTTTTTTTTTTTTTTCGATGATGATGATGATTCGGCAACTTTATGGTTACGATCACTTTTTTGGGGTGGAAGAAAGTGTAAACTTCTTGGTAACATGTAGCTTTTTTTTTTTTTTTGACGAGGAAAAATTAAACCCCGATACAAGGTACAACCATTTTTGATGACGGAGAATAGTCGTTTAAACTCCGATACAAGTGCTGTGAGGTGGACTAAAGATGTAGAAACATGCAATAGCAGGAGCTAGGATTTCAACAATTATGCTTTCGATACAGGATACATATGCATGTTTATATATGAAAGTCTTGTCACCAAAATAAACCTCCAAATCTACATGCCCTATCTTTCCACAATCCTAGATTATAATCAATTTCTTAGTAGATAAGTTACTACTTAAGATACAATTTTACACAAGTAGAGAAATCATCATTTGCCTTTTTTTTGGCTCAAGTGATGTGGATATGCAATGCAATGCAAAGACTCAAAAAAACATGCATGAAACAAGCATGGAAAAAAAATAGAATGAACTTGAAAAAAAAACAAAGCAACATGAACTTGAAAATTAATGATGTTTTTTTTTTTCTTTAATAACATGGATACTCCTGTTTATGAATCGGCCTCATTGTTGTCATCTTCTTCAATGTCCTCATCCAAAATGTACTCGTCATTATCACGCTTCTTGAATAACTTTATCCTTTTACCTGCAATCAAAGCTTTTAGTGCAACACCATTTAATTCACAAAGAGCATACGTACCATTGTTGTTGACTTTTGATGCTATGTATGGCCCAAACCACCGTTGAGTGAGCTTTTTGCGTGCATCATATTGAGAGTCAAATGTACTATCATAAATGAGCACCCAATCTCCTACTTCAATTGGCTTAGGACGCAATCGATGAGTTTTATCAAAATAATGCTTGTTCTTCATTCTAGATTCTCTTAATTTTTCAACAGCATCATCAAGTCTTAATTTACCTTGTTCTAACTGTTTAATACGCAAATTCAAAAAATCATCAGTAGACATGTTTTCAGACCAAGGCAAATTTGACCATGCAGAAATATGAGACTGAATTGGAAACAATGGTTTTTGACAGTACATGAGTTCAGCAGGCATATATCCAGTAGTACGTGTGCATGTCATTCTATCTGCCCAAAGTGCAAAAGGTAAGAATCTAGGCCATTGTTTGATGCCACCGTTACATGCTTTAGATATGGCTTTCACAATAGGTGGATGCCCTATATGCAGTAGTAAGAGACAAACGAATACCGTGATGATCAAAGAACTCTTTAGCTTCTCTCGCATTTAACTCTCCACGATCGGCAACTACTTTCTCTATGTACCCAAAGCGACTTATGACATCTTCAAGCAAGAATTTGCAAACATTGTAAGTGGTCTTAGATCGTAGTGCACGTCCCTCTACATGATTAGTTAAATCTTCTCTTGCAAGTACAATGTAACACATTTTATCAATACCTTTAGGCATAGTTACAAGATCTACTACCACTTGTAGTGAATACAAGGTGGATAAGTAGGATGCAACGGATCTCTATGTTTGACTGATGAATGAAGTTGACAAGTAGAACATGTAGAAACATAGCTACTAATGTCAACATACATCCTAGGCCAATAATAGGTACTTCTAATTTTTTCATATGTTCCAAAAAATCCTTTATGACCGGCCCATAATGTCTCATGCATTTCCTTCATTACTTGCAATTGAAGACCTCGTTTTCCTAGGACTCTTTGTGGATTCTTAACCTTACCCTTAGCATGTCTCCAAAGATAACCATTACATAGGAAAAAGTTATAAGCTCGTTTCCTAATGTTACGGAATCTATTCGTAGTCCAGTTAGGTAATGGTTGTAGTGTACTCAGATACTTTCCTATGTCTCTCCATTCATTTTCATACTCAGACTCATGAAATTGCTCATACTCGTATATATGTGGAACATAGTCAACTAAATTCACATTCTTTATTAGATCACTTTCAAGATCATCATCAAATCTAGCTCTCGATAACATATCAGCAACTGAGTTTGACTTACCTCAAATATGAACTAACTCAGGATTTATGAACTTAATATATGAGATCCATCTAAGCATGGCTATATCAGGAGATGAATAATTGGCTATCATTCCTATGAGAGGCAAACAATCAGTCTCAACTTTGACATTTGCACCAATGAAATATTCTTTGTCTGTTTTCAAAGTTGTTACCATACCCCATAGTTCTCGTTTGATCTGTGGATATTTTCGTTGTGTTTCATGTAAAATTTTGGCATCAAACCTAATTGCATATCTATTCCCTTCACTATCATCTTGACTTATAACCCAACCTATACCAATAGGACTAGTATCAACAGTCAATATAATAGGTTTGTTAGAAGAATAGTCTACACGCTTAAGGATGGGAGCTTCAAGCAATTTTTTCTTCAATTTACGCATAGCTTGAGTGTGTTTGTCAGTCCAAATAAATTTTCGTTTCTTCCTCAACAAGTCATAGAGACAATCAACAACATGAGCAAAGTGTGGGATCCAAATAACATAAAAGATGCAAGCACCAAGAAATCTACGTATCTCACTCACGTTGTTACATGTTTCAGAAATCTTGCTAATGGCATCAACTTTTTGTGGGTATGGCTTTCGACCATAATGGCCACATAAATGTCCAACAATAAGCACCTTGTTGACACCAAAAACAGATTTCTCTATGGAAAATGTGAGACCTACCTCTTCAAATCGTTGAAATATTCTTTCACAATCAGAGATATGGTCAAGAACAAATTTACGACATCCAAATGAATCTAAAGTAATGTCCTTTACACGTTCCTCACTCCCTTTAATTGGAATATCATCAATGAATGGCATAGTTATATGAGGGATAAAATCATGTAAGACCATATTCATAGCACTCATCATGTGAGCCACAGAATTGGTCGCTCCTTGAGGTAAAGTACACATTCGCACTAAGCCTAAAGGAGTTTTCATTGTGGTTATGTCACGACTATCAATTGCCAATTGGAATTGGTCATATCCCGAATATAAATCACCCATTGAATAGATAGAATGTCCTGAAAATGATTCAGCAAACTCATCTATAATGGGTCCTGTTCCTACATTCCTTATGGTGACTTTATTAACAGGTTGGAGATCTTGAATAAAACGTAGTTTCCCATTCTTTTTAGGCACAGTGAACCATCTGTTTGAGTAAGGTGCAAAAGATGGCTCTAAAATTCTCATGTTTATCTTCTCCTTAAGTAGTTTCATTAGCTCAGGTAAGTGAGCCTTTGGAACAGGTATAGGACAAAGATTCCATGGAATATGTGGAATAGTAAAGATTATCATGGGTGTAACTAGCTTAGGATCTACACAACCAATCTCATGAGGATACATAGTAAAGGTTTTTCCATGGCTACGTATGACTCTCTCAAATTTATCTCTCTCTGCTGGCAAAAGAAAGTCATCATCTCTACCAATTTTCACCTGTTTGATTGTCTCATCCGTGAATGTATGTCCTATGTTTTTCTTATCCCGAAGAGTTGGATCATTTTTCACATCAATAATTTTTTCATTACTTCCTTGAGGTAATGGTTGAGCTATGGGTTTTATTTTTTTATCTACAGTTTTGTACTTTGTTTCAACTAAGGCATCATGTGTTTGGTTAAATTTTGAGCACTTGTCAACATTGAGAGCATACTCTTGGATTAGAGCATACTCATTAAGGGAAGAAATAAGAATAATATGGGAATTAGTATTTTGTTGAAGACATAACTCTAACTCCTCAAGAGTAGAGAAACAATGAGATGTCTCAATCACATGCTCAATGTTCTCATCATGTTCCATGATTTTGTTGTTTTTATAATTTTTTTGGCTTTTTTGGATAAAAGACTTGGACAATTGACTCTTATGAAGAAAATCTAATCTAGAATGTGGAAAACAAAGTGACAAACTATTGTACATGTTGGTTGGCTGCGAGATGTCAAACCAATATCCACTGTTGTCCCGCTCAACAATGGATTCTATCCGAAATTTTGATCATATGTAGCTCCAAACATGAATCGAGGTGCACAATCACTACAAGCATGCTCATGACCCTGAGTAACAATAGGTTTCTTTCTAATTGACAATCGATTCCTAGGATGATTCACTCCTACTGTTATGACTTGAAGTGATTGCATTCCATCCTTAGACTTGAATCTAGCATAGGTAGACCCATCATCCATGGCTTTAGTTTCCATACGACTCTCACAAATAAAGGGTTGACCTAAGAGAACTTCATAGGAGCAATTATCTTGAATAAAAAAGTGAAACTCTTCTGTGATTCCTCCTATGGATATGGGCACACTAGCACAAGCTCCATACAGGATACCTACACCATTATCTGCAGTTCTCATATGCCATCCACAATCTTTATCTATGGGCCATCGAAACTTATCATAGACTTCTCTTGAAATCACATTGATTTCAGAGCCGGAATCTACTAATGCATTTACAGTGATAGTGTTCTTATCATTTCCTATTTTAACATGCATCTCTGATATACCTCTAGACCAAAATGTTCTTTTAAAGTGGCTTTCAGGATTGTTTTCATGATTTTCATGGTCAGGTTGAATAGGTCCTAAGAAATTTTTATTAACATTTACTTCATCATCATCAAAGTCCTCTTCATCAGATTCATCAAAGTTTAAGGCTTCATTCATAGCTTGATCTTGATCTAGAGAATCTTGCATCTCAGTATCTAGATTAAGTGGAAACCTCTTCCTTTTAATTAGGCCGATAAAGTTATCTTTAAAAACAGGCTTTGCAATAGAGAAAACTTGTTCTAAAGACATAGTCACTTGACTCTTAAGCAAAATGTCATCTAAAATCTCCATAGGATCTATTTTTCTCTCAATTTCTGAAATCAAGATGGCTTTAGGTTTTCTCTTTGGTTTCTTTTGTTTTTGCTCAGGGTCTTGTTTTTGTTCATGTTCTCGTGTTTGGTCTTGAGTTTGTTTCGATTGTTCTTGTTTATCCAAAGGCTTTGGTTCTGTTTTTCTTTGCTTTGTCTTCTTCCCTTTTTGTTTCTCCTCTTGTTTTTGTTCATTGGGTTGTGCTTCTTGTTTTTTATCTTTGGATTGTGATGTTTCTCCCTGCTCTATGATTGTTTCTATTCCCTCTGAGGTTTGTTTTCGTGTTACTCTTCTTTCACTAGGCTCAGCTTCATCTCTTTTTCGTTTTTCTTCTACATTGGATATGTGAGAAATAAGAGATTGATCTTCTATCGGTGACTCCCAAGCCGTTATTCTCCTAATCTCATCCCGTGCTCTTACTAAAGCCTCTATGGAAAAATCACCTTCCTTTGTGGGTTTACTTGATTCTACTTGTTGTTCATCAAGAGCTTCTAGTTTCACTCCTCTAGTTCCTACGTCCATTATGGTTATATTTTCATAATGTTTTTTCATTCCTCCCTTACCATAATTTCCTTGCAAAGGTAGCCTAGATCGATAGTCACAAATTTTCTTGTCTATGTCTATTACTAGTCGTTGCTCCTTAGCAGCCTTCAATAATTCACAATCTCTCAAAAAGTGCTCTAACGAATCACACCAAGGACACCTACGAGGGCCACACACAAAACCATTTTGATTTTGAGGATTTTGATTAACTTGTGGTGGGAAATTTTGAAATTGAGGATTTTGTTGATAAGGTATTGCTTGAACAGGATAATTAGGATTTTGAAAATGCAATTGATGTATTTGAGGAGCTTGGGGAGCAACATGTGGTACTTGAGGTGCAAGAGGAGCTTCCATATTATATGGTTGATGATTTTGAAAATTTTGATTTTGAGGATTTTGAAAAGCTATTTGAGAAGCTTGAGGATACATGTTTTGATACATTTGAGGATTTTGCACATGAGGATGAGGATTTTGCATTGAAGGATTATGCATTGGAGGAACTTGATATGCTTGAGTAGGAGATACTTGTGGATTTTGATTGGTAGCTATAACATGTTGATTAGGCTCTTGAAAAGTCATTGGGTTCATTTGATTTCGGAAAGTTTTGGTGTAATTAGATTGTAAAGCATCTATAGTCTTGGCCAAATTGGATTGTGTAGCAATAAGACTTTCCATTTGCTTAGTGAGAATTTCCACTTGAGATTGTTCAACTACACTTTTATTTGGCTCTACTTTAAAACCTTGAGTAGGCTCCATCGTTTGAGGAATAGGAGTAGAGTCAAAAAGCATAGCATGGGATTGTTCTCTAACTTGCTCCTTAGTTTGTGGAAGGCTAGCTTGAGGAAGACTAGTTTGCTCATAAAGCATGGATTGCCTTTGATGTCTATGGGCTACAGCCTCTACTACTTTACGCACTTTTTGCCAATTGTCAGTAAGACCATAGCGCTTATCTGGCTCTTCTAATCACCGTTCAACTTCCCTACGAGTTTCAGGATGAAGAAGCTTAAGAAAATTGATCACAAGATCAGGTTCCAAAGTTATCTTATCCTCATCAGGAAGTTGCTCATAGCGTCTAATATACTCATTTTGTAAGTGAGTAATAGAGCTACTAGGCTTTGGGGAATTGACCCATCGTAAGAATCCATCCCGATTATGTTGGCTATAATCTTCAAGATAGAATTCTTTGAGCATCTCCTTTCTAAAATCACTCCAAGGAAGAGTATCATATTGAGTGACACGGTTTATGATAGAGCTATGAACAATTCGTTCAAAGAATGATATCAAAAGATCTTCGGGAAGACCAAAAATCATAGCTTGCTCTTCAAACAAATCTAAGTAGCTTGTTATGTTGATGCCATTGATTTTTCCCTTCTCTCTCAACATAGAAGAGACTATTCTTTGGCCTTGTTTCTCAACAATAAGGGATTTGAATCCTTCCTCCATCTTATGTGAATAAGCAAGTGATGCACGATGCTCTAGATCTCTCACAAATGCGTTTACTTCACGACAAAGATGTGCACGATACTGTGAGAAATCCAGTGCAACACTCAAGACTGATGATGATGATATGATGAGGATGAAAAATATGAAACAAAGGATATGGATCACAACCTCCCAACAAGATCAGAAGCAAATGCCACGAAGCGTTTCACGTCGGGTTCAAATGTGGAGGTGATCGCAATCCGGGTGGATCGGGTCCGGTCGTGGCACACACAGGGTGTATGAAGCTAATGAATGTTGGAAGGTTTAAGGACATGAAAGTGAAATTAATTTTGAGTATGGAGAAGAGAGAGATGTTGAAATGTTTATGGGAATGGGAATGTAGGAGTGCAAGTTAGATTTATGAACATGAATGATAAGAATGAAAGAGAACCATACACACGAATCAAATTTGGAAGGAAGAATGGTCCATTGAAGGAGCTTCTTAAACACTTCCTAATTCTAATCCATATGCATAGTCTTCTTTGGATGATATGTATGCATGACGTGAATAGATGGAATCCTTACACATAAATCAGTTTCGAAAGGAAGAATGGTCCAATATTGGAGCTTCTTATACACTTTCATAAACTAATAAATATGTATGGATATGTATGGATTATATGCATGCAAGTGAATCATGATGGTAGAGTTTACTCACAAGCTCAATGAGACATCCTCACTGGTTCAACGCAATCGTGTGGAGCCTTCTCACACATAGAAGAATATAGAAGACATTTAAAAATACTTAAGAGACTGAGAGACATGCGAGAAGAGATAACTGACAAGTGACATGAATTAAAAGAATTTGAATTAAGTTACATGTAAAATATCGTCGTGGTACGTCATGCTAAGCAGTCTACTGATCAAAGGTGGTTCCGACCCTCAAACCATGACAGTTCAACCGAATGTCACACGTAAGAAGGTGAGTTCCACTCTAGTGACCCTATGTCTGTCTAGGCTCGTAATGTCTAACTAAAGAAGTCTAAGACTCATTAAAATCAGCTCTAACTCACTCACACGCTCCACCGAGGGTGAGTCAAGATAGAGATGCTGGTTTCAAGAGCCTATCCTAGATTGGAGTTCTAACTTAAATTTGAAACTAGGTTCTATACTCATACTAGCTCACCTTGGATCCTCACTCGCTCAACCGAGGGTGATCGTCTCAAGGAAACCGTAAGCTAGCATGAGCCCTATGGATGCCTAACAATGATGCTCTAGGAGTTTGGAGGGGGGTTTATATAGTTTTTTGAATGAATTTGGGCCCTTAGATCTAGAGAAATCAACTCTCAACTCTAGGATCACTACTTTTGATTACAACCATTTGATTAATCAAATCAATGGCTTGGAATTGTTCTTTCTATCAAATCTAGTGTAAAGGAGTGAAATTTAGGCGCCCTCATTCTCCACCATTGGATCTGGGGATGATCTGGACCGTCAGATCAGTGCTGACATCAACTCGGATAAGATAAGCCACTATTTTTGGAGAAAAGCTGCATTATTGATCTTTGATTGTCAGAAATTATCTTCTTTTATGGAAAAACTCGTGGATCCTCCTTGCTTTAAGCATAAGTGCATCTCCACCCTTGAATATGAGCTCATCTTGATCGTACAACATGGCTCAATCAGCTTTCACCATGTGGTGGCCCTTCAACCCTTCAATTTGCTTAAACTAGAAAACTGCGGTGATCTTGAAAACTGGACTTTGTGCTCTTTGACCCTCCAAATAGGCTTTGATGAAGATGAAACTTTGTAGGACTATGTTTCCAAAGATCTCCTTCAGGAATATGCAGAAATAACTCCCATCTGAATCTCCCTTGTACAAGTTTGACTACATTTGGAAGCTTGCAAGGTGGCATTAAGGTCTCTAGGAAGCTCTGATGGCCTTGAAAATTTGTACAAATATGTAGCCACATATGATCTTTATACATGCCAAACCATATGGCTAACATAAATTTCTATACAAGAATTTGTAGGGTCAAACTAGAAAAAATACATTTTTACAAAATGAACATAGCATATCAATGTGCTACAAAATCCATTTTCTGCTGAAATTTGGGCTATAGATTGCCTTTGACAATCTTTACAAGTATATGGATTTTCATCTAATTTGGTGACAATGAAATTTTTGCCCTAATTTCCCAACTTTGACCAGCTTTGACCAGCTTTGACCGCTACCATGGACTTTCTTGATTTCTTTGAAACTTTGTATGTGACCTTCCTTTGACATCCTTGATGCATCCTGGACTTCTCGGGGAATTCTGGCTACCTTCACCAAATATGTTTTTTGTAGGCCTTCACAAGTGAGAGAGGAGAGAAAATCTCGACGACTCCGCTACAATATATGATGGGTGAAAACTCTTAAAGATTCTTAGTGTTAGTCACACATGTGTCCGACCTAGGAGTTCTGAATCCAATATAATTATGGCTATGATACCTATGTGGAAGATCCCAATGAATATTCATCAGGTTAAGTTTACCAAACACAAGCTTGAGATCAAGGCCAATGGTAATATAGCAAGAATGAACATGAACACTGGGGTGTTTGGTATAGAAACCCCAACAATCAAAAGTTCATTCATGTAGGACCACAACAAAGAATACAAATGCAAAGAGGTCCATGTTATAGATATAATCAGGATCACTTCATTAGCAAATTTCTCTGTTACATAGGTACAAGTCCCTCAATAGATACTAAATTTTGGATTTTGTGAAGATTTTGTCATCAAACATGTGCTCAAGAACTATCCCAAGAATCCTGACACTATGAAAGTGATACATCTAAATGTGGCTTCACATGAACCATCAAATAGTGATAGTGACAACATGAAGCTACTTTGGGTAGTTACAATAGCACAAGATAAAGCCCAACGAGGGAAGAAGATGAACCTCAATTAAGATTCAAATGAAACACCTAAGGGAGAAAAAATAAAACTATAGACAAAAAAAATCTCTCTTCTAAAATTCATTAAAAACATAATCAATGACTTGGAGAAAAAGAAGAAGTATTCTTGGAAATTGAGATGAAAAAAGAAGGCAACTCTTTTAAGAAGAAAATAACTGAAATGGAAAATTTTCTTTCTCAATGGAACTCTCAACTACATGATACGGAATTGTTGGAGCTAAGTGCAAGATCAAATGATCATGAGAAGGTAAATCTCCTTCAAGAGAGATGCATTGCAAGCTAGATACTGGCAACCCCAACCCTTGAGTACATGCAAATGATGATGAAGGCATATCAAACTACATTTTGAGAATCACGAGAAGTTATATCAAATAGCTCACTTGGAAAAGGAAAGGTTGGATATGTGTATAAACATATGATTGAAGTGGCTTATCAATTGCTAGAAAAGGCACGCACCCCTATTCCTATCACATGAATACCTTAGCCCATATTTCAAGAAATGTCCAACTCTTTCAATTACCTCAATAGCTCATGATGAGCATCTTATGAGAAAAGGAGAATACAAACCAGCTCAGAGAAGTTAAGAATAGACATGCCTATCACTAAAGAACCTGAACATTACATAGCAAATCTTGTACTTCATCCTAAGGTCTAAAATCCTTGAGTAACCTTAGTGAGTCAATAAGGGGAGACCCAAAATACAAACAACAATCTCTCAAAGTCACAAGGTTCTACCTTCACAAAAGCCCTTAGTGTAGCTACAAGAGAAGAGCAAGGATGGTTGCATTGATGAGACCATCCCCCAAAGGGAGGAATCCTCTAGGCAAAAAAGGAAAGGTTCAAGTGCTCCTATACCACAAGCAAGTAAAATCACATCCAAATCACCAAGGATGGAGTCTTATCAGAAACCCTTAATGGATTTTGTGCCTTTTCAACAAGAAGATAATCATGACATGGGATATGTTATCCTCGATCTTGATGAGTTGTTGTCGTAATGATTTTCATCATCTGAATTTTCATGGAAACAAGTGATTGTTTCAAAAAAAATTGAGAAGGTTTCTTTTTCTTCATCAATGACAATCAAAGGACAAGGACTTGAGAAGTGTATACATCCAAGTAAAAGACAAGAAGAAGTGCTTCACTTTGGCTTATTTATTTCTATGACTTTTTGTGAAGATCTTGGAATCTTCCTTTTGAGCATATGCAAGAATAAGAATTGGAGTTGATGTAGCAACTAACATTTGTGAATCCTTGAATGTATACATTGAGAGGGAAACTATATTTTTGGTTACACCAATTCATGTTTTACCTATCGAATGGCAATGAAGACACAAGAATTGGAAAAGCACACGATGTTTATTTTATCATTGATTTCAATTAGTACTCTTTAATCCAAAACTTTTGTTGACACTTTTTTGTAACTGTTAGTCTAGAGCGAAAAAAAATGGTCATATAGAAGAGGCATTTTTGCATGATTGCATGAGAATGCACATGGAAGTCAGAGTTTTTTTAGTTGTGCCATGCAAACTTGAAGTGGAGAGGAAGGTGTCTATGTGTGTCGTGGAATGCAAAGGAAGAAACTCTTCTTACTAAGGTCGCATGATGTAAAAAAATGGATTTCAAAAACCAACTCACCATGAAGAGGATTTCACCATGAGATTAGTGTGTAAGGACGGCAAGTTGTTATGGAAGACATGGAAATTTTATGCATAGAATGGAGCTCTATCCTGTTGTTGGTCCACAAAAGGAGATAAGTTGTGCTCTTTGAATGTAGCTATGGGAAATTTATTTTTTCCCCCTCTTATGATCATTTCTTTCCAACACTATAAAAAAAGTTTGAATGTTGTAGACAAAGTAAAAGTGTTGTTAGTATACAAGATGGTGCTTTGAAATGATTAAATAATTGAAGAAGTGCTCTCTCAACTTTATTTTTGAGCTTCTTGAATACAAGAAGAGTTTCATATTGAAAGTAAACACATGATTAAGGTGGATATCTTCAATCAACTATCAAGGAGTGTTTTTATTATCAATAGATGCGTTGAAAAGGAATACATCAAGCACACATGAGTATTCAAATATTAACATAAAAGGGATTAGGAGGCAATGCTGCAACAAGGATTTGAAGATCTTTATGAATTTTTTAGAGGAATTATGAGTTTTTAGTGAGCATGAATACAATTATACGCTTGCTCACAAGAAACAAGATCAAGTAGAGGTATTAGCCATGTGAATTTTTAGATCGCTATCCTCCTTTTGCTACGATTGATAGCTTTAACCTTCCATTTTTGGTTGCCGTCGGCATTCGAATGACCATGACACACACACAGAGGATTGTTGTTCTGTCCTCCGAGCCACGCCCTAGACTTCCTTGTTCTAATATGAGAATATATATATATATATATATATATATATATATATATATATATATATATATATATATATATATATATATATATATATATTCTCCCTCAATCTTCTATCTTTTAAACTTTCCCATGTGGTAATACACCATGATCTACCATAGGCCCATGATGTGATAACCCATGATGTGACATAAATTCATAGGAGGTGGAGAGTCGTGATGATCTTTGGAGATAGAGTAACACATGGAATGGATTGGAGAGTGAATCATTCATGAGATCTCTTCAAGAGATGTTGACATGTGTTTAAGGCAGCCACTTTAGGGATATTTGCTCAAGAATAGAGGATGGGGAAATCAAAGGACACACTTCAATAGGGTGAAAAGAGCGCTATGGTGATAGACATGGCACCTCGCTCATGACTATATAATTGAGAAGATAAAGGGTGCCAAGAGTAACTTTGACGATAGCATAAAGCTTTTAAATCAAGAGTTCTATTATTATGAGTATTTATTTTATTTAGAAAGAAAGTTCCAATGTGGATGCCTTATGATTAGATTCACAAACCCTTAGTACTCTACTCCAAGTATTGATTGTATCCTAGAGGTTACCCATAAATAATGATGGAGTTATGCAAGCCCTAAAGATGATTTCAAAAGCATGCATTTTTTAGTGGGCATGATGTCACAAAGTTTGTGAAAGTCTATGATAACAAAATGGACTTTTATGGATTGCTCACATCAATGAAAATTGAGGAGTATGCAAGAATTGTGTTACCTAGATTCAAGCCTATAATTTTCTCTCTTCAAGAGTGAACCCATACATGGAATGCATTTGAAAGTATGCTACAAGAAGAGTATGACATGGATGATTTAGCCCTTCCCACAGGTTATTCATTTTGAGAGTGGTTGGCTACTCCAAATCAAGGTGTAGAAGTGAATGAGTTACTTTAAGATTTTGAAGAGCAATTTGACCACTTGGATAAGAGGGACTAGGAAGTTTTAACTCATAAAAAATTAGAGCTCTTTATTAAGGGTGTAAACCTTGATTTGGCCCTAGAGATAGGTGACTTATTGGAATATTTGGCTACCCAATGGGATTGATTGGAGAGCGGGGTAGAGTGCATAAATATATGTCCATACTTATGAGACAACAAACTTGTAAGTCACATGTAATGCATGATCAAATTGAGAACATTCAAACTTTCTCAATATCCACATTGAGACCATTATTTTGTATGGATGATATTGTAAAAGGCATAAAAGACCTTGGACTTAATCTTGTATCCCTTGATCAATCAAATACACATACAGTTGAACCAGAGCCCACAAGTGTTGAAGATAAGAGGATTAGAGGGGATTTGAGTGATGATACCATTTCCATTACTAGAGATGAGGAGATACATCAATATACGGATATTGATTGTGATGAAAGATTACAGAGTGAATTTGATGATGAATGTTTGGTTTGTGTTCATCATCTAGATAAAAGAGAAAGGAGGGTAATGTGATGAGTTGAGTGAGGAGAAAGAGAATGTTTGGGAAGAGGCAAGTGATTCAAATGATGAAATATTCTTTAGTGATATTGAGAACCTGATTTACTTGAGTTTAGAAGAGGTTGGTGAAGCAAGTATCAAGGTTTCCCGTAGTGATGAAGATGGGGCATTAGTCACTAACATTTCTATAGTTGAGGATGAATTGAAACTTTGTGATGAAGTGTTTGATGATGATTTGCATGATGAGTGTTTGAGTTTCATAGATTGTGAAGATTTTTTTCCCATGGGTGATTTTGTATCTCAAGATATGCTTGTTGATTTGATATATGCAAATTTTGGATTGCATGAATTTTGATAATGCACAAGGAGATAGTGTGATGATGTGTATGAAGAGCATGAGTTAGAAAGTGCACATGAAAATGAATTGATTGATTCAAACTTGCATGACAATTTCATTACTAATCCATTTGAAATGAATACTTTAAATATGCAGTATGAAGAGCATGAATCATTTGAATATGTTTTTGTTTAATATGAAAATACTAATATTGGCTATGAGTTTATGAGTGCAAGTGTAGATTGAGAGCAATTGTTGATCCAAATTTTGAATGTATTGTGAGAAATGTGACTACTTTTGAGTTGGTTGTTTATGTTCTTTTGCAGATGGATTATCACAAGATTCTATCATGGATTGCACATATAGATGATATCAAAGTTTGATAGCAATGCATGAATTTCATGCTGATGTTTCATATGGTTTATCAAGTTTCAATGTGTTGTAGGAAGATGATGCAAATGTAGATGATTGAGATGACCACCAAAGAATGGAGTTAAGAAAGCCTATTTTATTAGTAACCCTTATTAAACCTTGATCCAATTGCACCATTTTGAGTTGCATTACTTTTATAGGTATGCATGTTCGAATAGAAAAAAGAATTTATAAGTCCCATGAATAAAAGTAATATTTGAATCATGAGAAATTCTTCCATTTTTTGCACCATGATTGAGATTGCTTGCATCTATAGTATGCATGCTTGATTTTGTAAGTGCACTAAATTTTTGAATCCAATAAGAGCACATTCATTTTACACAACAATGATTTTGTAACTAGCATGATTGAATCTAGAGTTTGAGGTCAAGTGTGAAAGCTTTGTCATTGGAAGCCAATTAACTTTTTGTTTGCATCATGTTGTTTCCATATGCATGCATGAGTTAGGGCCCATTTCATGGTCACGCATAAGGCACCCCATCTTTAAAAAGCATGCACATGGTTTGGCTAATTGCACTTGAAGTCTTTTACTCATACTTTTGATTCATAAAAATTTTATAGAAACAACTGATATGACTAGTTCTGGTGCATTTAGAACACACATATTTGGAGGAGGTGAATGTCATGATGATTTCCATCATTCTGATTTGCATCGAAACAAGTGACTATGTCAAACATATTTGAGAAGGTTGATTTTTCTTCATCATTGGCAGTCTTAGGAGCAGGATTTTAGAAGTGTGTACATCTACCTAGAAGACAAGAGGGAGTGCTTCACTTTGATTTTTTTTATTTCTATGAAATTCTTATGAAGATCTTGGAATCTCTTTTTTGACCATATGCAAGAATAAGAATTGGAGTTCACATAGTGGCTAACATTTGTCAATTCTTGAATGTATGCATTGAGAAGAGAACTATATTTTTGGTTAAACCAATTCATGTTTTACCTACTCATCATAGATCAGATGGAAATGTAGAGACAACAACTGGAAAATCATGTACTATTTATTTTTTCCATGATGTCAATGAGAAATAATCCTTAATACAATCTTTGACTAACACTTTTTGGTAATTGTTATTCTTGAAGGACATAAAAATTTATATGAAAGAGGCACTTTGACATGATTGCATGAGAAGGCACATGGAAGTCAGAGTTTTTTAGTTGTGCCATGTAAAATTGGAAGTGGAGAGGAAGGAAGGTGTGCATGTGGGGGAATGGAAGGAAAGACATTGTTCTTACTAGGGAGAATTTGTATGATTTAAGAATTCCTTTTCCTTACTTGAAGTCGTCTACTCATACTTTGGATTCATTTTTTTCCCTCCAATGATTGTTTCTTTCCAACACTATTGAAAAATTCTGAATGTTGTGGACAAAGGAGAAGTGTTTTTAGTATATAAGATGATGTTTTGAAATGATTAAATAATTTAAGCAGCACTCTCTCAGTTATGCTTTTGAGCTTCTTGCATACAAGAAGAAATTCAAGTTGAAATGAAACACAAGCTTAAGCTGGAAATTTTTATGCAACTAGCAGAGAGCGTTTGCCATCATCAATAGATGCATAAAAAAGGAATAACATAGAGCACACATGAGTATTCAAATATCAACATAAGAGGAATAAGGAGGTAGTGTTGCACCAGTAGGGGATGAAGATCTCTATGAATATGAGAAGAAATTATGAGTTGTGATTGAGCATGAATGCAATTATATGCATGCACACAAGAAAGAAACTTGTTTGGAGGTATTAACCATGTGAATTCGTGGAAGATGGATAATCGTGATGATTTTTGGAGATACAACAACACATGTAATGGAGAGTAGATAATTCATGAGATCTCTTCAAGAGATTCTTGCATGATTTTAAGGTGCCACTTTTGGATATTCACTCAAAAATAGTGGATGGGGCAATTAGATGACACACTTCAATAAGGTGAAAAGAGCGCTATGGCAATGGACATGGGCATCCTTCTCATGAAACCATAATTGAGAAGATAAAGGGTGCTAAGAGGAACTTTGATCATAGCATAAAGGCTTTAATCAAGATTCTATGATTGTGAATATTTATCTTATTTACAAATAGAGCTGAGAATGTATCAAAATTTTTCTTCAAAATCAACTTATTCAAATTTTGAGTTGAATTTTGAGAAAATATTGGCCTTGAAATCTTTGTTTATGAGAACTAGTTAGTTCATTTGCACTATTTCTTTCTTCTAATTGTCTTTATATGTGTTGAATCTCATGCTAAGGTCTAGCTCTATTGGCACCTTGTGTGCACCCCTATATGCTTTTCTTCTTGAAATCATGGGAAGGAGGCCTCTAGGAGGAAGTGCAAGAAGAAAGACGGAGCAAAATGGATTAACCAAAGCCTCCTTTTAACAAAGTTGAGGCTAGAACATTAGACTTCCCAAGTACCTTGGATGCACAAAGCATTGGCAATGTAAGTGAGGAAGTGCTCAACCGTGAGAATGCAAGTCTAAACACATTGTCAAGACATTAAGGGGACTATGAAAATGCGCTTGGAGTGCAAAAAGACCACCCTATTGAAATTCAAGAAGTAGAAGTGTGATAGATCTTAAGGAATTGTAAATGAGCTTAGAAGAGTGAAGTTTGAGTGTTTGCTAGAAGTGGAAGAATTGATTAATCTAAAACCCGATTATTGGGAGGATATCACAAAAAAATCAAGAGTGAATCCCAAGACCACTATGGTTCCATTGTTTCTTAGCTTCAAAAAGACGCTCTTGGATGTATGGTGTCAAGTTCACTTGGTTACCAATCTGTTTGATGGCATGAGATAGCATCTTTACTATAATTTGTTGTGGTGCTGTGTATCGATGCATATTCAAGAAACAAAAGTGTTGGTGGATCAGACAGACTTCTTCTTCTATATCTATGCGATTGATATCCAAGAATGTGCGGGTCTTCGTTCCTCGGCTTTCATCTTTCAAAACTGTGTTTCCATCCTTTTCCCATCCAAATGCTTCTTTGATCAAATCATGTGAGAATTGGATGATTACCCATTCCCCTGTGGCATTTAGAACTCTTGCCTCTGGCACTAATGGGTCATGTAGAGCTGGTTGGAGGGCATGCATCGTTGGAAGTCCGCCTTGTAAATTGGTAGCTCAAAGTATTTTCAAATACTTGCCTTTGTTAATACGTCCACGGTTGATGGGATGTCATGCAAAACTTTAAGATCCTAAGATATGACTGGGAACTGATGGTCGGTGTCCATAATCTTTATTGTCACTAAAAAAAGATAATCCCCCGCAAGTTGATCCTCGCGAAACCAATGACCTTTGGCTTTGATCACACTCTATAATAGAAACTATAGCACCTCTTCTTGAACAGTTGCTTCGGAATCCTCAAAAGCCATCTGTACTTGTAATAGAGAGAGAATTAGTTTCTAGTAGAAATCAATTCATGTGTTATGTGTGGCTTAGTGATATTTCATTTCTTTCATCACTCCGTTCCCCCTTGCTTAAGTAAGTAAGGTCTCTTACTAGACTTCTTTTGATTTATATTCCTGAAAGAAAACAAAAGTTAGTTCTAGCCAACACATTTATTTATGAACAGTCAAGTTCATTCCTATAGCAGTAGAAACTAAGACATATTCCCATGATGGAAAGGTGCACCACTAATTTTGTTGAGAAGGTAATGTGCCGAATGCATGGCCTTGTAATGCCGCCCTATCATGCATACTCTAGGTTCATTGGATTCTTCATGAGTGCAAGTGGAATCTTGTTGAGTAGGTTGTTCTTGTTTTTGCTGCTCCTTGGGTCTCCATATCCACTTTGTAGTTGTTGTTTGAGTCATTTGGTTCCGTCATGCTTGTCGTTCTCTGGTCCTTGACACCTTCTTACTTGAAGTCTAAGTGGTTGATGTCATGTTCTTTTTGTACCTTTTTTGATTCCTTTTGGACCTCCTTGTTTCGCTCTGTAGGCATAATATCTCATTGAGCTTGTCTAACTCTTGGTTAACAGTCTGTCTGACCTTCTTTGGGATCCACATACATCGGTGTGTCTTTTGGGCTACTAGTAGTGATTTTGGAAGCCATACACTTAGGAGCCTTTTTGGTTTTGCTTGTAATGGAGAACAGTGGTTATTCCTCCTTGCTTTCACTGGATGGCTGACCTGCTTCTGTGTTGGCTTCTCTGATTCCATCATTTGATCCTTGCATACCCATTGTAGACAAGTGTTACATGGATTTGATGTAGTAGTAGTAGACCTCCATGTTGATGTTCTTCATTTAGGATAGGTGAATGTAGAAGCATTGTCCTTACTTTCTCTTTTGGATTCATCTCTCATGGGAATGGAGGGCACATTATCGAGCAACACATCCTTACTTGTAGGCAATTCTAGATTAGGGCATTCTTTGGGTATGCTCTCGATTGATCCATCTTCTAACTCCTTTTCTAGGGTTTCGTTCTCACGCTTGATAACCTCATGAACATGAGAAGGTCTTTCTTCTAACAAGATAAAGATTTCCTTATGTCCTATGTTGGTTAATATGTATCCTTGTTCTAGATGAATGCTCACTTCGTTCTTGATAATCCAATCTTGCCCTAGGATCAGATTTTCCATTAAGTCCTCGTCTTTGCATACCGAGACTCATTGTTCCATAGTGGAATTCCCTAGATGCAGGGATATTAGGGCTTCTCCGACACATTCTATAACTTGGCCTCCAACTCCTACCATGCACACTTTAGTCGAACTTATGGCTGTTTGAAGTTGTGTGATTAAAGTCTATCGTATATAGCTTAGGGCTACTCCTAAGTCAATCAAGGCATCTATCAATTGGTACTCTATGGTTCCAATCCCTAGGTTTAAATATGGTTGGGATATATTGAGGCTTCCCTTGCCGACTTTATGGACTCGGTAATTGGCCATGGGTATGGGTTGTTCTCCTCGTATATATCATTCATCCCTTTGTTTTATCCACTCCTTCCATTTCTTGATACACTCTAAGGTTTCTTCACGTGGTTCTTCCCGAGTTCTCTCCTCTTCTTTCTTTAGATTCTGAGCTCCTACGAGTCGTGCTAACATCTGACCTGTCAATGGCTCCATATATCATTTTACTCGACAACCACTTATGTAGTTAGGAAGTATATCTCCATCTAATGTGGTTAGATTCGTTGCTCTGCTAGTTGAGATTCTATTAATCAATAAGGTCTGCATCCACATTTCTGAAGTTTCTTCGCATGTTGCTTCAATGTATACACCATGACTAAATCTTCTTCTTTCAAGCCTTTATTTTTTATGTGTGCATCATAATATGCCTTCTGTCTCCTTTTAGCGATGTAAATTCCTGCAACAGCTTGTAGTCTTGTTTCATGTAACTTCTCAATCTGCTCGAGTTGCTTGGATAGCTCATGCCCTGTCCACTTGTACTGTTGTGCTACTCATAAAGTAGGTACTAGAAAGTCCATTGGCAGGATTGCATCTTGTCCATAAACTAGGTTAAAAGGGGTAGTTCCAATGGCTGCCTTGTAAGCCACATGAAAGGCCCAAATTGCATGATGCAATTGTTTGTCCCAATCTGACCTTCCATTATTGACTATCTTTGACAACACCATACACAACACCTTATTGGAACTTTCTGCTTGACCATTGGCTTGAGGGTGATAAGGGGCTGATTTTTTATGAATCACTAAGAATTCATTCATCAAGGGTTCTATCACTTCATTAATGAAGTGCGTTCCTCTATCACTTACTATCTCTATAGGTAGTCCAAAGCGAGTAAAGATGTTCTCAAAGAGGAACTTGGTTGTGGTCTAAAGATCATTCTTTCTAGTTGCTTTTGCTTCTACCCATTTAGTTAGATAATCTGTCGCCACTATTATATACTCAGTGTGTGATCCTTTGGATGGTGGCTTAATTGGTCCTATGAAATCAATACCCCATTTGGAAAAAGCTCTTGCACAAACCCTGGGTCTTAGAGGCATGTCATCTCTTCTAATATGGTACTCAGTTCTTTGGCATACCTCACAACTTCGTACGTAGGTGTTTACATCCATATGTAGAGTTGGCCACCACAAGCCTGCAAAGAGAATCATTTTTATAGTTCTTTCAGCTGGAAAATGTCCTCCTGCGGCACCTGCATGCACCATTTCTAATATGGGTAAGCACTCTCCTTCATGCACACATAGTTGTAGCTGATTGTCTTTTCCTCTTTTGAATAATTGCCTCCCCAATATAACATAGTCCTTACTCATTTCTTCTAGGGATTGCTTCCTAGCTAGGTTTGATGTTTCCTCATGCTCGTGTGTTTTTAAGAATTTCACCAATGTCTAACTCCAGTCTAGTGTTATCATGGAGAATTGTAATGAGGTATAGTCTTTTCGAGTATTTTCCTGACATTCCGAGCAACTACTAACATACTCATGAATATCCTTAGGCATATCAAGCCAATACACTCCCATTCGTTTTAGTTCCCTTAGTGTTCCATGGGTTCCCTTGTGCATTCTCCATTTGTTTACGTGAGCTTGCTCAATCAAATTCTTATGTTCGTCTTCTTCTACACATCTTCACAATACACTGTTAGGTTCTTTATGGTACACACTTCCTACCACAATGTGCAAGTTGCATGATTGTAGAATTCCCTTCCTAACATCCTTGTTAATTGGGTGTTGTGGTCCATGGGTCAGTATTGGAATTAACTTCTGTGCCCACTTAGGACATACTTCCAAGTTGAATAGATAAGTGTCTGGAAAATCATCTGCTACTCCATTAGGTGGTTCTCCATGTGTTAACCGAGATAGATGATCAGCTCTTACGTGGATATTTTCCTTTTTTACTACCACTTCAAAGTCAAACTCCATTAGTAACAGGAACCATCTTACTAGGCTTCTCGTATTACAAGGCTTATTGACCAAGTACAATAAGGTCTGATAGTCTATGAAGAACTTGAACTTGTTGGCTAGAAGGTAGTGTCTAAATTTCTTCACTGCATACACCATTCCTAAACCTTCTCATTCTATAGTTGTATAGTTCCTTTCAACTTGATTCAATTGTCTACTTGCATAGGTAATAGGGTGGTCCAATTTTCCTTCATCTGCAGGTTGAGCTAGAATGCATCCTATTGCATAGTTGGAGGCATCTACATGGATATGAAAAGGCTTATTCCAGTTGGGTGTTTTCAAAATAGGTGTTGTGCTGAGTTGTTATTTTAGCTCATTAAATGCTTTCTTGCATTCGCCCATCTACGCGAATCGGGTTAATAATCCATAGAGTGGCTTGGCAATTATGGCGTACATGTGAATAAATCTACGATAGTACCCACAATGACCCATAAACGCTTGCACTTCCTTCACATTTTTGGGTCTTGGAAGCTCCAGGATTACTTTAATCTTATCCTCGTTAGTGGAAATTCCGTTCCTAGACACGATGTGTCCAAGGATTTTTCCTTGTCTCACCATAAAGATGCATTTCTCAGGATTCAGGCACACTCTATATTGTTGACACTTCTCAAATATCCTTCGCAACTCTGGAATGTTCTCATGTCGTTGACCTAAGTACGTGCATAAGTCTTCTACGTATACTTCCATACTCTTGCTTAGAAATTCTTTAAAGACGTGACACATCAGCCTTTGGAAAGTAGCAGGGGCATTTGTGAGTCCAAAAGGCATCCCTAAAAGCATAGACTCCCCATTCAGTTGCGAATGCTATCTTATGTTGGTCCTCTGTAGCAATAGCCACTTGGTTGTATCCAGAGAATCCATTTAGGAAGCTATAGACTTCCTTACCCGCTATACTTCCTTACCCGCGACTCTTTCCAAGAGGTGATCAGTGATAGGTAACGAGTAGCTATCACGGATTGTGGCTACATTTAATTTCTTCAAGTTAATGCACACTCTTAATTTCCCATTCTTTTTGGGTATGACCACTAATGGTGACACCCATTCGGTGTGTTCTATCTCGTAAATGAATCCGACTGCTAATAGCTTGTCTATCTCCTCCTTATTTTTGCTGAATAGACATCATTATAAGTGTAAGGGCATTGCTTCGATGGTTTTGCATCAGGTGTCATAGATATTCGATGAGAACAAATGGATGGGTCTACACCTTTGAGGTCCTTGTAGGTCCATGCAAACATGTCACGATACGCTCTAACCGGTCTTATCAACTCTTCTTTCTCTTCTGGTGACACATATTTTCCTATGTAAGTACATCTTTCTTCTCCATCTTCCATGGTCATTATCACTTTCTTCCTTTGTTCCTTGTTGTCATATGCTTCTCCATCTCCTGCCTCTCTCTTAGGCATCTGAATGGCTATCTTCCTCTCCTCTACTTCATATCTTTTGAAGTGTTCTGGGACCTCAAAAAGGTCTAGGTTTTGTTCTACCTTATCTAACGTCTCCTCATGGTTTGGTCTCATCTGATTTGCTTCTATTGTTAATACCTTGAGTGTTCCTTCTTTGTCGTTGGCTTGAATTGCTTCTAAATACCATTCCTCTTAATCAAATTTTGGTTCCATCTCTATGCTTTCATAGTCTTCCTTCCATTCTTTTTTTAATACTTCTCCTGCTTCTACTTCCTGAAGGACTACCATGTAAAAACTTACATCATAACCTTCTTTATCTACCCATCCATTCATGGTTAATACTTCTTCATTTACGCATACATCCAAGGTGGCTAGAATCTCCATCCAGCCATGTGGTTTGAATGCTTCATCCGGGAAAACTTGAGGCATATACATAGGATCCTCTATGGATCAATAATTTTGATGTTCGATAGGCCATATTTGAGTTTTTTTCTCTTCTCTCTTTGCTTCCTTACACATCCATAACTAAGCATCTTCGTGCATCCATGATTGGTCGCTTGAACCGGCAGTATGAATTGACAAGTCATCATCTTCCTTGTGTACATGATTCCATTGTAGTGGCGGTACGTCCCTATATGAGAATGTATGCAAATTTATCTTGGTAGTAGTTCTTTCATGTTGTAGGTATAAAGTGTCTCTTCCCCATTCTTGTACTACCCTGAGTTGTCTCATGAATGGTCATCCTAATATCATTTCATAGTTATTCGCTTTTCCAAATTGACATACAGCTAATGTGTGCTCAAAATCTACTCCGCAGGTAGCCAGCTTAATTTTTTCCAATATTTCTAGGGGTCTCTCTACATGGCCATCTGCTAATTGAAGCTTCATATGTGTTGGTCACAGGGCTGGCTTTCCCCATTTCTCCCAAATCTCTTTGGTGGCTACGCCTACACATGTTCCTATGTCTAGAATGGCTTTAGTCATGTATCCATTTATGTGATGGGTAAACATGTGTTACCCTCGTCTCCTTCACTAAATTCTCTAACTTTATCCACGGGGATATGTATGGTAGAAGGGGCTTCAATTTCTTTATTTTTCTTGTCATTCTCCTCATTTTCTAATTTCAATTGTCCCGTTAACTGTTTCCATATTTGCAGTTTGGCACGTAGTAATTCTTCCACAGTCAACTGACATTGTACCTTGGTCTTCTTGGGTTCTGCTAGACTGTGAGAGGTCTTACTTGAAGACTCATTTTCCTTTCCTCGTACTGTGGGAGCATGGAAGATTATTGATCCTTTCTCATATTCTCCCATGTAGTTCGATAGGGTAGAAATACTATGTACTTCTTCCCTGTTTCGGTCTAACATGGAAACCTCTTCATATGCTTAATCCAAATTTGGAGTTTGCTGGTTGTCATCAACGTTTAATTCCTCAAAGGGTGGTCTTGAATTTCCATTCTTTTTCCATCGATCTTCTAGAATCCTAGCCCACAACTCTCTTGGCCAATCAGCTTCTAGTTCAAGGATTATAGAAGTTGAATTTCCCTAAGGGCTCCGTTGCTCCTCTTTACTATCTTTCTCTTTTGGTTTCTGATCATTCTCTTTAAAACACTCCTCGTATTGATTCTCAGATATTCTTGTCTCTGGGAGAACTGGGATAGTCTTTTCTAGAGTGGCTTGAGCTACCTCTATGAGCTTTCTGCATATTGCAATTCTCTCCTTTTCTAACTCCCCTTGTGGGCAAAATTTCCCGTGTTGCTATATGTTTGGTCCAGTTGTGATTCTAATTTGGTAAGCTTTCAGCCACATGTCTAGGTCGTCTGGTCTTGGGTTTGCTAAGATTGATCCTCGTTTGTTTAGTTCCTGTCTATGAGACGTAAGTGGTGTATTCTCTTGTATTTCCGATTTCTCAGGTTTCTTACCATCTTTCATGTTCTTCTTGTCCTCCTTACTTTTGTTTTTCATCCATTTCTTTCTAAGTTTTTCCCTCCTGTCCTTCCAACTTTGGGTCTTCTTTGTTTGGGTACTCTCACATGGGTCTTCAAAATCTTCCACTACTTGTACTTTGGGTTCTAGGGCTTTATCCTTTTCTTGTTCAGAGTCTACTTTCTTTCTCTCTCGTCCTTTGGCTTGCACTCGTGTGATAGCTTTTAATGGTACTGTGTACTCCTTATAACTTCTTAATGATTCAATTACCTCAATCACATTAATTTGTGCTGTATTATGAGTCTTATTGGGTTTCTTCGAACAATCTCTAAATAGATGTTTCTTTCCACATTCATTGCAATACCCTTCCCAAGTCCTGGGAGGTAGCGAGTTATATGGCAGAGTGCATTCTCTTATGAAGTGGTCTCCTCCACATCTATAGCATGGCCCTTTTGACATAGGTGGTCTAATGGGTGGTCTCCCGAGTGTTGGTGCCTTGGGTACGATGTGCATTAGGGTTGCATATTCTGGCCCATAGGTGTTGTCATATCCCTCATAACCATAGTATTGTTGGTCATAAGTTTGGTCATACTCCATCAGGCTGGTGTCATAGGAGTGGTACTCTCCTTGGGTTTGCTCATATCCTTGAGTCCTTGTTTCTAAGCTAGCTATAGGTGTAGCTGGTACTATGGCCCTCTCCATGTTTTCCTCCAGTTGAATATATTTAACTAGCACTACATTCTGTGGAAGGGGTGGTTGTTGTCCTAACATTGTCTGAGGTTGTCCACATTGCCCTTGTTCATAAGGTCTAGGTGCTCCTTGTGGGCCTGGATATGGGTTGTATGTTGGGATCTCTCTTCCTGGCTCTCTAGGAGGATATCCATAAGGCCTATACTAGGGTTGAATCATGGGCCTTGATTGCCTATTAAATGGGAAGTTTTCAATAGTATGATTGGTGTATTTATGCTCTATATGACAGTACAAGTTGGTTCCTTGAGGTGGCTGCCTTATTGTATGGATAAGCTTGAGGCATGCCTATTCCTCCTCTTTGGTACATATGAGATGGGTGATCTCCACCACATAAACTGCATTGTCATAACATGGGGATCCTCATTGCTAGGTGCTGGTAATTCCTTGTTCCGTGGACTCCTAACTTCTTGGCTACCAGTTCTACTAGCTCCTCTAAAGCACTGGAGTTAGATGTCATTGTACTTTTAGTGTCTTCCGATTTACTAGGGCTTGGTGTACTTTTGAGGTCATCAGCTAGGTTGTCTTCTAGGTCAATACATTCTTGAAGACACTCACTCAATGTTTGGAGTGCTTTCACATAAACTAGGGTTCTCAATGTCCCATTAGTCGATCTGTCCAAGAATAGTGATATTATTTTTTGTTGGGAGGGTTTTTTTGTTGTTGGGTATCTATCAACATATTGATTAAATCTTCAGGTAGTTGTTTTCACAATTTGATTTGGGTTCTATTTGAAGCTATGGATTAGGGATGATGAGTTGTGTTTAATCCCCCTCTTGGTGAATTCTCCATTGAAAAAATCATTCAATATTTCCAAACTGATTTGGATCCAATGGTTGGAACCAAGTCAAAGCCGTCCCTGTGAGGGTAAGCCCAAAGGATTCATACTGCACAAAGAAGTCAGCCACTTGCTTGGCTCGTAATACTTGTTTAAACTCATCTATGTGATCCTATGGTTCTCCTAGTCCATCATAGTGATTTCTCATGCATTTGGCAACTTGAATTGGTCTCAGCCTTCTTATCGATTGTGGTGGTCTGGGCATTACATGAATTGCTGGTCTAATTAGAGGTATTCCAGGCTGCGCTCCTAGTTGTGGCCTTGGCCTAATAGGTGGCCGATTCATGTTAACTATTCCTGAGTAGGTTTGGTTGTGTGATTGCACTCTCGGCGTTGTGAATTGCACATGAGTTTGATTGGGAACACTTCGTTGGCTTGTTTGTCCTGACATTGTATTCTCTCGCTCTTGATGCATTCTAAAAGGATTATGGGAGGTGGTTGCCTGTTCTCGAGGAGGGAATAGAGGCAGCCCCATATACCTCAATTGAGATCTATCAACTGCATCTACCGGCCAATACCTTCTTTGGTTCTGGTCTAGATATGTGACTCTAGACTCGTCTTCGGGATCCTTCAACTCATAGAAAGTCATTGGGCTTACTTCCTGTTCTCGTGTGGGTGAATCGGTTTGTAATAGTAGGTCTGACCCGTGGATTAGGTATACATCCAATAGGTAGTCATCTTGAGGTATCAAATCCCCTCTCAAGACTTGAGTCGCCACTAACTTACCTCTTGGTGTAGTTACTAACTCTTCAGGGATAGGTATCCCCAAGTTTCCTTGTCCTTCCAATTCTCCTCTCTCGTTGATCCGATCTGGGTTTTTTGTTACCATGTAGATGTGACCTAATTTATCCATGTACACTCCTCCTTCATACTTGACTGCGGGCCAAGGATCTATTGCTGATTCAATAGAGTTTACCATCCTTGCAATAGACCTATTTAAATCGTCCAGGTAAATAGGGATTCCTTGCAGATTGGTGGATACATATTGCAGAGAGGTGCGGTATTCACCCTCTATAGTTCACATAAAGTTCTCCCTAGGGGCATAACCATGCATGTCTTCTGAGGCCATGGGTAGCTCCTCCTTTGGATCACTAGAGGTGTCCGTATAGTTTGAGTGATGACTTGCTTGGGTTGCACTCCCTACTGATGAAATGACACTCCTCTGGCTACTTAGCACCCTTCTTGATCTTAAGTTCATTCACCCCTCTAGGCTTATGTTGGCTTCCCACTTCCCCTCAATCAGCTCCTCAATCACTTAAAATTTTTCCCTTAAATAGCTCAGATGATTATGGACGATACCACTCTCGATGATACCACACAAACGATATGATACCTGAATTTACACGATACGATACCTCTGCCTTTGACGATACGATACCAAGTCAGTGGACGATATGATACTTAACCACTAGATGATACGATACTAGTTATCACACGCGATATGATACCAAGGCGACAGGCGATACGATACCAAAAATTTACGCGATACGCTACTAGTAAATTACATGATACGATATTGGAGATCTCATGATACGATACCGGTTCTAGGGAGGATACGATACCAAAGGGTCGGACAATACGATACTACCTTTTTGCATGATACAACACTAGAATAGGAACGATATGATACCTATTTGGCGACACGATACCAACCTGGTATGCGGTACGATACCGCTCGATCGACGATATGATACCGGGTGGACCGCGATATGATACCACCAGACGACCACGATCGTGATACCAGCCCTTGACGATACGATACCAGAATGGTATCGCGATACCTCAAGTGGGTATGCAGCGATACAATACCAGGCGAGAATCGTGATACTAGGGAATTTTGGTATCGTGATACCAAAACTCAACCAACTTTGATACTTCAGTCCAATTAGCTCCAAACTCAAAATTTTCTGTGCAAGGGTGTTTATTTCTCTCCCCTCTTCACTCTTGACCCCTGTATCACTCAAAAACTCTCCAAAAAAACTCTCTGTTCTACCTCGTGATATTGGAAACCACTTAAGTCACGTGCACATATGTTTTAATGGTGTTTTTGGGATAAAAAATTTGTACAACTCACCTTCTAGTTTGCATTGCCTAAGCTTTGGGCTCACTAGAACTTTTCCTTGCTTGCTAGGCATGATACCATACTGGCATACCGATCGCTGCTCTGCTCATGATACCTGTTCTCTCAAGTCCTCAATTGAACTAATTTTTTTGGTTTTTATAGTTTTGGGTTACCTAAGACCTAGATTGAGTTAATTTTGACAATTTTTTGGGATTTTTTTCTTGGTGTAATCTACTTCTTCCTAATCTACTCCTCTCTTGCATAACCCTAACTCTTCCCTTTCTTCTTCACTCCTAACCCTTAACCTAAAAACTCATTACACACACCTCAAGAGTGTGAAGTAACAAGTGTTGAAGTTCTTGACTACTTCCACTGAACGAATTCACCTCTACAAGTATGATTCCTTCACTCCAGAGCTATAATCATCACGAAGACACCTTGGTTAGGTTTCTTCCCCGACAACGGCACCAAAAACATGTGTACCTAAGTCTTGAAGCTTTAGGTACTTTTGTCGATGAGACTAAATCTCAATTGCCCCACAAGTGCATATAGTGGTGGATTGATACACATTTAATTATCAATTCGAGGAACCATATGAACCAAGTGTATGAAGGCGTGTGTCCACATGATGGAAAGTGAAGTTGCTAAGCTACAATGCATGTGAAAAGACTTAACTACCTCTCTAACTCACTAATCCTTTAAAAATGCATGCCGTGATACCATTTACAGTAGTAAGCACAAATTCGAACTTTTCTCCTAGCTCTGAACTCCGAATATGGCCAATAGAGGGTTCTTTTCGAAGCTGTTGACAAGACGCATTGGTATTTTCACTCGAATTTGAGAAAGGCTCTTCAAGCTATGAGCAAAATAATGAATGGCGGGAAATACCGACACTTGCTCAACTCGTAATGGTTCAAAAGTGATGGAAAGGGATAGATAACAGTCCTATACACACATTCCAAGCATTATACAAACAAAAAAGATCATAGAGAAGGAGGAAATTAGTAGGAAAGAAGCAAATTCAAAATTTATTCTCCAGTTCTTCATAATGGCAAAAAGTCTCTTACAAGAGTCACGAAGTGACTTATACACATGTGCCCTAAAAATGGTCCTTTTACACAAGAGACTGGCACTTTATTGACTAATCTCTAATTTCCTACTGTTTTACAAGAGTTATGTTACAAGAATTTGGGGCTTATGCATCTAGAGGACTCCTCTAGTGCATTTACATGGCTTTCATGAGATTTCCATGTGTATTTGAAGAAGAAAAATTGTGCCCATAATTTTGAAAATTTTGGGGTTCCTCTTTAATGCTCTATTTTCTCTGCAACACCAAGTGATCTCTGTGCGGAGTGTTTAATCCCAATGAATACACACACATAAGGTTACAAGAGACCCAAAGTTCTTTATGTTGCCCACCTTCTCTGCACCAAACCTCCACCTTCTCCAGGAGCTTGCTCTTGTGCACACCTTGAACTCAAGCTTCCAACGATATAGAGGAGGCAAAAACTATGCCTAAATAGCTGTTGCAGACTTTGTGAGGTAGCAAATTAGATGCATCTCTATCATACTGTACCCATTTAGGATCTCATAGTGATTCTTTTGTATTAAATTGCTATGCAATTGCTACCTATAGTCTTTGTGATGAGAATGAGTATGTTTCCTTTCATGAAACACAAAATTCATAAAATTAGATGGTTGTTATGTAATCAGAATATGATGCTATTATGAAGAATGGTACTTGGTCTTTATATGATTGGCCTCCATGTAAAAAGGCCAACAACACTAAATAGGTATACAAGCTAAAGCATAATCCAGATGGAACAATTGACATGTATAAGCTAGGTTTGTTGAAAAATGTTATGATCAAGAGAGAGGCATCGATTTTGATGGGACCTTTGCACCCATATGCCTATTGACTATCATTTGTAGCCTTTTTGCACTTTCATCTCATCATGGTTGGAATGTACATCAATTAAGCATTAAAATTACATTTCTAAATGGTGATTTACATGAAAGTATTTAAGCCCCTTTGTTTGGTGCAAAAAGGGCATTAAACAAAGTGTGCAGGTTGAAAAAGGTAGTACATGGTTTGAAACAAGCACCACATGCTTTGTATGAAAAGATACATGCCTACTTGATTGCACATGGTTTTGATAATAGTGTTGATATATTTAGGTAGTGATGCGTGTGAACATTCTAGGACCGTTGGGACACTTTTTTCCCTCTTTAGGAGGTTTTTTTTCCCTCGGCTTGTATACATGCCTATTGCCCTAACGGGTCACTTATCTTTGTACATTCTAGTGGTAATACATTTAGTATTGTGTGTTGTGCTCCTAGCTTCTTCTTCTTCTTCCTTGTACTATTTACGTGCTTCCGCAGACGTCTAATTCCAACAATTGCTATCAGAGCAGGTCGCCGCTTCATCTAGTGCATCATTGATAGCCCTCTGGTCACACTCTTAGAATTGCACGAAATTTGGTACGCATACTCAGGGTGATTTGGTATGCATACTTGTTTCGGCCTGTGAATGCACTATCAAAGTGCTTGTGTCAGCTGTTTCATCTTTTTGTGCCAAAGACATATATACATGGTTGAAAGTAGTGATATATTCTATATGTTGGCTGTTGAGGATAAGTTGGATGGTACCAATTACCCATTGTGGGCTTATATGATGCAACATGTATTGATTGCAAATAGATTGTGGAACATTGTGCAGAGTGTTTAAAAACGTCCTATTAAACCTGCAAATACATGTATTGAAGCTCATGCAGATGGCATTGAAGATGCTGATATTCTTCATATTCATGTTCCTGTTGTGGTTTCTATTGCACCTACTATAGAGCAAATTTGTTAGGATGGCAGAGATGCTCAGGCACATGCATTGATAGCCTTATCTATCAAACATGCCATTATTCCTCACATTCGCTCTTGCAGAACAGCTAAGGATGCTTGGAATACACTTACCACATTGTACCAGGCTAGGAATGAGGCTCGTGTTGCTTACCTCTGAAAATAGTTGGAGATTGAGCATATGAATGAAGCTTATTCTAAGGACAACGTTCTAACAAAGATCAAAGACTTGAAGGAACAATTGATTTCTGTTGATAAAGTTATACTAGATAGCTCACTTGTGCACACCGTTCTGAATGGTCTTCTTGATTCATATAAGAGTTTTGCATCTACTCTTCCTTTGATGATGAAGGGCAATCCAAATGCCTTTTCATTTGAGGAGTTAGTTTCTATTCTGTTCCAAAAAGATCAGTCTAGGTAGAATAGGTCTATTATGTGTGTTGTAGATCAAGCTTTCCTGGCTAGTCAAAAGGGCAAAGGTAAATGGAGCTCATCTACTAGTAAGCAGAAATTTGTAAATGCTACACATTCGAAGAAGGAAGAAAAAGATGAGAAGAAATCAGAAAAGCAAAAATTGTTTTGCAAATACCATAAAGCGAATGATCATGTCATTAAGAGTTGTCCGAAATTGGCTACTAAAGAGGTGAAGAAAAAGGAGGTTGAAATGGTTGTTGCAAAGACCTCTATACCAAAAATGAGAAGATGGGTCAAAATTGCAAACAGTAGTAAATGCCCATTCTTCATTTTGCACAAGATTAGAAAACTTTTCTCAATGGTGAATTGCAAAAAGAAGTGTATGTTTTCAGCCCTGTGGCTTTTTGCAATAAGGGCATGAAAACCAGGTGTGCAGGTTAAAGAAGGCATTATATGGTTTAAAGCAAGCACTACGTGCTTGGTATGAAAAGATACATGCCTATCTAATTGCACATGGTTTTGAGAACAGTCCAACTAAAAGCACCTTATATGTTAAGCATGCTAATGATGTTCTTCTCATAATTGTTGTGTATGTTGATGGCATGCTTCTTATTGGTACTCATTAGAAGCATATTGTTGATTTTAAGGCTGATTTACATGCCTCATTTGAGATGCCTTATTTGAGATGCCTTATTTGGGGCATTTGCATAATTATTTGGGCATTCAGTTTATGCAGTTTGATAGTAGAATAGCTTTGTGTCAAATGACATATATTGACACATTATTGCAAAGTTTTGGCCTTGAAGACTGTAAACCTATTGCCACTTCTATGGAGACAGGTTTAGGATTGAGTCTTCATGATGCTCAAGATGCATTAGATGTTGTTCTCTATCAATAGGTTGTTGGATGCTTGATTTACTTATGCATTACTCAGCTAGATATTCAGTTTGCTATCTCACAGATGAGGAGGTTTATGCATTGCCTAGGTGTCAAGCATTGGTAGGCAGTTAAGCGCATCTTTCACTACTTGAGTAGTACCCGGCTACTTGGGTTGTTTTAACCCAAGGGGGGATCCCCACTGCAAGATTTGCATGCTTTTTCTGAATCTGATTGGGTTGGTTGCTATGAAACTCATGTGTCCACTAGTGGCTTTTGATTCATGCTTGGTAGTTCATGTATATCTTGGTTGAGCAAGAAGCAGCCTACTATGGCCACTTCTAGTTGTGAGCTAAGTATAGGGTAGCTTTCACAGTGACTGTTGAGTGTGTGTGGCTCAGATGCCTTATTGCTAATTTGGGTGTTGGTCAATCTTTTGCCAGCACCATCTTCACTGACGTCATAGCACATTGGTAGTTGCGAGGAACCCTGTGTTCCATGCTCACACTAAGCACATTGAGGTGCAATATCATTATGTCAAGGAGAGGTTCTCGGCTGGAGAGATCAGCTTAGCATATGTGCCCACATAGGAGAACATTTCAAAACCTTTTCACCAAGGCTTTGCCTAGGGAGAAGTTTGAAGCTTTCTGCAAAGCTTTGGGCTTACTTCCTTTTGTGGATTGATTCCACATAGCTTGGCACTTCCTTATACATGAGTGCCAACTCCTTGTTCACCGCATCACTCCAAGGGGGCATTTGTTGGTATATTTAGGTAGTGATGTGTGTGAACACACTAGGACCGTCGGGGAACTTTTTTCCCTCTTTAGGAGGTTTTTTCCCCTGGCTTGTATATATGCCTATTGCCTTAATGTGCTTCTTATCTTTGTACATTTTTCTAAATTTCTCTCTGGGCTATACAATCTTATTGCTCTTAGATATCCAAATGCTCCATCCTCATAAAGGCCCACTAGTAATCCCGAATTCTCCAAGTTGTAAGGCCCTCTATATGAGGAGAAGCCATGTTCTGTCTCTAGGAAGTTTACTTAGATTCTAATTAGATAGTCAAATGAGTCTAGGTAGATAAAAAATGGAAAATTTCCTAGAATATTCCGTATTGGACAGGGCATTTTCATATCTATTAGGTTTTCTAAACCAAGTAAGCCATCAATATGTATCATATTTTTTAGTTTTTTTGTTCATATCTCACCTGGTTAGTGCTATTCTAGCTAGCCAAAGATCACCTTCCTTCTACTAAAATGACCATCTAAGGTCCATATTGGGAGTGCATGGATGGAAAAATCCTTCTTTGTATTAGTTTTTTAAAGAACCAAATTTTCCATTTCTCTTATTTTTTATGTAATATTTTTCTTTTACTCAAAATTTATTTGTTGTATTATTTATATTCTCTTACATGGTATTAGATCTCATAGGGTTTTAAAGCCTTAAGATTACATGAAACACAAAGGTTTTAAACAATAAAGAGAAGGAATGCCAACTTCTAGAATCAGATGTAGTGCTTTAGGAGCTGGTGTTGTTGTATGGGCTACTTAATTGCTCATACTTCTTCCATGGCTGAAATGAAGCTTTGACATGCTTTTTTTGGTCACTTGAACTTTAATAGTTTGCTTTATTTGCAAAAGAAGGACATGCTTATTGGTTTTCCAACACTTCACTCCATTGAAAAACATGCATGTGAAGGTTGCATTCTTGGAAAAATGCATCGTGATTCTTTTCCAAAAGATAGTCATACACACACTACAAGAAAATTGAAGCTTGTTCATAGTGTTGTATGTGGTCCTGGCAAGGCTCCATCTTTTGGGAAACATGTATATTTTGTTACCTTCATTGATGATGCTAATCGCCATACATGGGTGTATCCTATGAAAGCAAAGAATGAGGTATTTTCTTGCTTCAAAGCATTTTTAGCTATGGCTGAAAATTTTTCTTCAAACAAGTTTTTGACTCTATGCACGAATCATGGTGGTGAATACATGTCACATGAGTTTAAAGCTTTCCTTCCTGACAAAGATCTTTCACACCAATGCACGGTGCCATATACACCTCAACAAAATGGTGTTGTCAACCATAAACATAGAACACTCCTTGAAATGGCACGATGTATGTTTAAAGGAAAGCACCTTCCTGAAAAGTTTTGGATGGAAGCGGTCATGGGTGCAAACTGTGTTGAATCGCTGCCCTACAAAAGCATTGAGAGTCATTACTCCTTATGAGGCTTGGAATGGACATAAGCCTATGGTTAGTCATATGCGTGTGTTTGGTTGGCATATGCTCTTGTGCCATCACAACAACATCACAAACTCGATGACAAGGCAAAGAAATGTATATTTGTTGGTTATAGTGCTGAAAGTAAGGGACATAGCTTGTACCATCCATTGACGAACACAATTATTGTGAGTCAAGATGTGATATTTGCTGAAAATTCAGTTTTCCATCTACTTGAATGCAAAAAATAGCCAACCGTTAGCGCACGAGATGTGTTCGATACACTAATGCCTTTGTTCCAAAATGGTGCACTTGACTATGGCCATGTAGACCAGAGAATTTCCAGCCAAACATGGCTGAAATGTTTCAACCAAAAAATGTCAGAACTGCTAGAAATTTCCAACCACATATGGCTGACCATTTGCATCAAAATATGGCTGAAAATGAGCATGAAATTAAGTCCACGCATGATGTACATGTTGAAGATGTATTATATAATGAACACATGCCTATCAATCATGCACAAAGTATGCCAAAACAACTCAAACAAACCTTGCAGGACATCAAATTAAGTGCACCTTTACTTGGTAGAACAAGATCAAGCTCTCACCATGCATCAAGTAATTTTGTGTATGTCACTCTAGCACAATGGTGAGTACCAATGTGAGAAGATCCACCTCATAATTGTCAATCCGTGGAGACGTCAGGACTAGTATGAAGACTATGAGCAAGTGAAGGCACAAGTGCGTGAGTGAGAAGCACACAAACATGCACACACATACACACACACGCGCACACAAGGCAAAACAAGGAGAGGAACAATGGAGTCCTTTGCATTAGTCAGAAAGTCTCTTACATAAGCTCAATTCAGAAACAATCTACCTCAAAAATGAGCTCTCTAGCTCTTTTTATAGTTTTCTCACTAGCTTTGGCCTTGTCCAGACCTAGTGTTCGGCCTAGTTAAAATTTAGGTTCTAGAGCCTATTTGAGGGCTCAAACAAAGTCTAAAAATTATGAAAATTGATATGTAGCTAATTCTAATACTCCTCAAGCTCGAGGACTCCTCGGCTTGAACAAAATGGAGTCTATTCTACCAAAAACGGAATTTACAATGTTTGTGTAGTGATTAAAATCACTTGAGTTGTGAATGGTCCTTGGAAAAAATGATTAGGCCTTGTTGCCGTATTGTGCATGACTGCTCTATTGTACCTGTATGCTCTTCATATGACCTGTATGCCAACACTCCCCCCTTCCTAGCTTCTGTCGCCCCTGACAGACCTCTGTTCTATCGGGTGGTCGATATAGTATTGGATGACATTGGTGGCAAGTTCGTGTTATCCTATCATTAAGCCTCTTGCTAGATCATCTTCCAATGCATCCCAATTTATTGCATCGGGGACCTTTGGTTGCGGTGTGGTGTAGTACTCAGAGTACATGGCTTGTTCACACGCAAAGAGATGGAGCAGGTGTGTTGGCTTCGGTGCGAAGACCTCCGAGTGATACTCCCAGAAACCTGATCTGAACATTTCTTCGAATGTCTGTTTGTAACATGCAGGGAGGTATTTGATGCGTGCATGCCAAGCGTAAGCCACACGAATACTGGGGGTGGTGCTCATGTCATACACTAAATCGTAGTTTCCATTAGTGAACCTTGGTAGACGTACCTGTGGTGCGGCTGCATTTCTAAAGGTTTTCAGTACTACCTGCATCATATCTAGAATCTTAAGCATCATTTGCGCTACCACATCTGGCATGGGCTTCAATCGTGGCATCCAATGTCGAATTGTTCATCATGTACGCTACTGACGGTGGTCCCTGTGGTGGCGCAATGTATGGATAATTGAGCCATTCCTTGCATTGTGCATTATTCTGGACCTTTATGTTGAATGCTTTCCATGAGCGGCGTCGTGGAATAGGGCCATACCATGGATTATAGAGGAGATGTAATGGTGCATTGTTCCAGGTGTGGAGCATTTCAGGATAGGTTTCAAGAAGTTTCTGCCGCCATGTTGGTTGACGGATCTTGCCTTTTTGCACCTCTAGGGGAAGGTCTTCGGGTTGAAATTGAGTTGCGAAGGACGGTATCTTCCCTGTGACTCTCTGTATTTCGGCGTTATAATCTGCCAAAATGATATAGTAAGGCATGTATTGGAGTTTGGATGAGAGGATAAGGCGTCTCGATGACAGGTTTTTGAAGTAATTGGATTGTAATACAGTCTCTTCTATGACTCTCATAGCCTGATTTTGCACGACGGTTCGCTCTTCATGTGAACTCCCGATTTCCTCCACTTGTCGTAGCCATGGGGGTCGTGGTGCTTCAAATGTGTCCTGAGCTTCTTCTGTTTGTTGACCTCCTGGGAAGGGTTGTGGATCGTATTCTTCTTCAAATGTTTGTTCCACAGGAATTTGTACCATGTCTTTGTCGGTGGGAGCTTCTGGAGGGGAAGGTGGCCTTTCATATTGTAGCAGGCGTGCTTTCAACTCTGTGACCTGTGTCTGGAGATCTTGTAGGGCCTCTGAGTCTGTGAGAAGTGAAGCAGCTGATGAGGTGGTTTGAGGGAAAGTCGTTGTGTATTTTTGTTGTTTTTGCTTCAGTTGACTCAATTCCTCTGAGAGCTAGTCATGTGCTTCAAGCTGCATGGCATAGTCTTCCAATATGATCTTGATATTGTCGGGGGTCACTGCTTGAAACTTTGATGGGCTGATGGGTGCCCCTGGTGTGCTTTCGATGGCTGCTTCTAAGTTCTCTTGGTTCTGTTGCTGTAGGCGTCGATTCTCCTCGTGAGCAGCTGCAAGGTGTCTTCTAAGAAGTGCCATATTTCGTTGAAGTCTTGAATTGCGTTCTAGTTGTGTTTTTAGATGGCCTTCCACCACTTGTATTGCTTCTTGGTCTGTATTCTGCAACTGTACTTCCAATACACAATGAGCCTCTTGTAAAGTTTGGAATTGTGTATGGAGGCGAGCATTCTCCTCTTCTACTACAGCAAGACGATTTTGTAGCACCTCCGAGTGCTCTTGTAGTCGTGCGTTATGTTGCTGAAGCTGATTGTACTCTGTCCGTAACTGTGATATACATGTGAGCATGGTGTCCAATGCATTTCCTATGGATGATGGTGTGGTTTGTACAATGTAGGATGCATGGGAAGGGGATTGGGGAAGGGGAAGAGTGAATGATGTGTATAATGGAGATGTGTGTGTCGATGAAATTGGTGGGGGGGAATGGGAGAAGGTGGAAGTGTGGGGGGTGGGGGAGGTGCCGTGGGTGGTGAAATGTCCATACTTTCAGGAGTGGGTGCAAGTGTGGGGTCTACCATGTACATTGGAATGGTAGGTGGTGTGTGTGTGAAAGTGGTGAATAGATGAGAAGTGGGGTGGGGAGCTGAAAATAAAGGGAAGGGTTGAGACCTGGGTTGAAAAGTTCTAGCAAGGAAGTTATGGAGGGATTGGAGAAGTGGAGAGATGGTGGTTGGGGGTTGAGGTCGTAGAGGCGGGGAGGGCATGAAAGGTGGTGTGGTAGTAGGGAAACCCATGAATATGGATCTAGAGTTAGGATGACCTATGGCTGAGGGCATGGGGGATGGTTGTCCTAGGGCAGGCTCTATGAGCGATTCGATGGATTGTGTAGTGATTGTGGTTGCTTCATAGATTGGGTTTTCGAAGGTGGAGAATAGGGTTGAACTAGAGGTGGGATTACGGAAGATGAAGGTTTGTTCGGTGGATTGAGTGGTCGAGGTGATCTCCACGGCTTCTGTTCTAGGAGGCGACGGTGGGGGTGTGGGTGGTAGTGGCTCGGTTGGTTCAGCATGGGTGACTGGGTGCTCTTGTCTAGCGGTTTCTGCTGCTTGGGAGGTTGTGTCCATGGGTTCAGATGTAATAATCGGCCCTTTTGCCGTTGTAATGGGGATCTGGATGTTTTTACCTGATCGAGGTCGTGTTTGGAATCTTCGTGGATCATATTGAACTGGAGACCTCCTAATGGCGGTCCGAACTGCTTCTACTACCCCATATGTTTCTGCCATTAATAAGAGACCTTCACTATATTCTGAGTCAACTCTTGCTTCTTCCAAAAGCCGAGTCATGAGTACTCTACTACTCTGTTCGGTGAGCAGTTGTTGCGAGCGCACACGTTCCATGATTTGATACAGCCTTCGGAGTTCTGCTGTATAAGCTGGGCTTCAGTGGCCTCCTCTTCATCTACTCCTTCTTCTTCTAGGTGTCCTTGTTGTTGACCTTGCTGATCGTCACTCCAATGTACATGGCGACCTTCTGTGGATTTTCTTCTTCTTTGTGAAGATGTGCCCTGTTCTTCTGCATCTGAATAAAACTCTACATCCGAGAGTTGTGTACTTTGTAAGAATGCTTCAAAGTCCTGGGGATCCATCCCTTCAGCATCTCCAGTTGCAGCAAATTCAAATTCAGGTGGAGCCGGAGGAGCCGAAGGGGCAACTTGTGTTGTAGTTTCAGATCCAGACCTGGGTATTCTAATGGTAAAAGGAGGTATAGTGGCCTCCCCTCGTGGCGATACTTCAGGAGTAGTCAGAACTTCACGTGTCTGGACACAAGGGATCGAACCCCTCATGCGCTTGGATTGATGTGTGGACGTCTTGAGCTTCTTAAACATTTATAATTGTGCCCAAGTTAAGGCACGTTCAATGGGTACATCGTATGCTAAGCACCGGTCGATAATGCGTGTGATAGCACAGCAACCGTTCACCACTAATTTCCTAGAAGACCTTTTATTTGCTTCATACAACTGATCTATAATCCATACAGGAAGCTTAATTGGTAACGCACCTGTCTCTGCTAAGTAGAGAGCGAACCAAATTCTTTTGTGTGGTTGTGTGAAGCGGTCTTGATCGGGGAAAGCAAAATGTTGCATGCACATACGGAGAGGGATGGACACGTTTGGTGTGAGTGCTGCCATGTCTTTAAGCTTCAGTAGTTTCCTATCCTTCATGTTAGTAGGAACTAGAGCATCCTTCTCAGAAGGTACATGTGTGCCGTGCATATTCAAAGCAAAGCTCACCAACTCCAAGGTAAGTTCAAACCTCTTTAACTCGTTGTTGCCCAATAAGGAAGGAAGAACAAATGATCCTGGTTTGTCCTTTTCTTCATTCGCCTGTAGTGTTGAGACCAGGTAATAGCATCGGAGGAGGTCTGGTTTGGGTAATGGTGCCTCGAAGTACTCAGCTAGCCCTGCACGTTGCCATATGGTCTGAAGATCCTGCGTGTTCTGTAGAGTCTCAAACTCCTTGGAGAAGAGTTGGAATCTGACCCAAGATCTATCATACTCGCACTTAGACTCCCATATATACTTGGCCTCTCCTAATGGGCCTGGCATGCCATTGAACCAATGAGAATTGGCATGGACCCTTTCTGTGATCCCTATGGGTGGATCCGGTACCGGGATCTGCTGAAGGTGTTGCAGCTCCACCGGTTGTTCAGTTGGTGGCACATCAACAGGTAGGCTATCCACATCAATCCCTGCAGTAGTTATTCCTACGTGGGAGCTCGGACCTGGTGCTTCTGCCATGAGAGTGCTTGTAATTGCTGATGCTTATCTGCTAGAAGAAGAGAGAGAGGCACATTAGCATTGCATTGGAAACAGGATGTTATGGTGTTCCCTCCACAATACCAACATGACATTCCGAGTGGTTAGAGGTTAGTGGGTGAAGTGTCCGTGATGTGTGTATAAGTGGGTTAGTAGGTTAGGGTTCACCCTAGATGCATACTTCGGTTGTGCAATGTTCTCAAAATGCACCTACACCAGAGGGAAAGGATTTACAGAGGTGGGTCAGGGGGTTTGATATGGGGTTTAGGTCTCCAAACTTTGATGCTGGAATCATTGCTTTTATTGGCGATGATGTGTGAAGGTTTGCGGACTGGAGTGTGTTGGGATTGGGGCCTTTTGGGTACCCATTTCCAAACATTCCGAGGCATGACCGGGAATGTGGTGGTGTGGAGTGTAGATGTTTGCCTTTGGATGGGAGCCAATAGGACTCGTGAGTGTTGGTTTGATCTAGTGATTGGAGGTGAAGTTATTTGAGCTGGTAAGCAGGTCTTGGGCACCCATATTTGTCTAGCCTTTGGGATAGCCTTCATTGACTGCTTTGGAACCCAAATAGAAATGGTTTGTCTAGCTTGATGCCTAGGGTACTCCTTCGCTGTAGTCCTCGACACTGTAGCTTGCTTGATGCCTCTTTGGAATCCTGTCTCCAAAGCCAAGGGTTGTTCACCTTTGCGTATCCAGATCTGCTTCATGCCATGGGGTATTCTGTATTGTACTGGTTGGTGTTCATTCTTCCTGTTCCTCGGACTCCTCTGTATCTTGTATTTTCCGGCTTGCTTTCCTCGAATTCTCTTTGGAAAAGAAGGGAGCTCCTTGTTGACTTCTGTACCTTCGTCATGAGTGGCAATCCTTTGCACCATAGAACTTTGGTCGAGAGTAGCATGGTTCATTTCAGGTGGACTCCTGGAAGGACCAGGATTCGGTGCCTCTTCTAGCGGCCTATGTGCTTGATTTTCTAATTCAATCGTGATGTGGTTTTGGCCTACCCATGCCTGAAGAAGTCCACTTCTTAGGTTGAGGCTGACTGCATGATCATAGATCCAGTCTTGGCCCAGGACAAGAGGTTCGGTAAGATCCTCGTCTTCACACACTAGCACTTTGACTGCCATTAGCACCTCTTGAATGTAGAGGGAAAGTTCCACCTCGCCAATGCAAGGGGTTTCCACACCTCCCAATCCTATGAGATATGCCTCTATAGGATTGATTTGTAATTGAAGTTCTTGGCAGTAAGAAAGTCGAACTGCACTAGTGGCGGCCCCTGAGTCAATCAAAGCTCTCACTGTCCTTACACTCTCTCCTTGTCCTACTTCTAGGGTTACAAAAGGCCGTCGGTCGATTATTCTATGGGAATGTCCACCTGAAGCCTGACACATGGCCATGTGATAGCCTGGAGACTCTTGAGTGTCAGGCATAGACGGGTCTTTGCCTTGTCTCCTCAATTTCATTCGTCGGATGCGTTCTAAAGCTTCTACCTGTGCTTCTTCTCGAATTCGTTTCTCTTCTTCTTTACGTTTCTTGGCAGTGTTGAGTCGATTTAGCATCTCTTCAGTCAGGGGTTCTTGATATAATTTGACTCTGCATCCACTTATGTAACTTGGTAGAATATCACCCTTTAGAATGGCTAGTTGAACTGCTCCACTTGTGGAGATTCTATTGATAATCATTGGCCCGTAACCTCTCTTCTCTAACTTCCGTGCATGTTGCTTCAAGGTGTAGACTAGGACTAGGTCTCCTACTTTCAAGCCCTTATCCTTGACGTGTGCATCGAAATATGCCTTTTGCCTCTTCTTGGCTGCATAAATTCCTGCTGCAGCCCTCAATCGTGTTTCACCTAATCGTTCAAGATTGAAGATTCTAGAGGACAAATCATGGCCTGTCCAATCATACTCTTGTGCTACTTTCAAGGTTGGTATCAAAAATTCCAATGGTAGCACTGCATTCTGGCCGAAAACCATTTGAAAGGGCGTGGCTTGGAGTATCGTTTTATAGGCAACTCTATATGCCCAAACAGCATGGTGTAGCTGTTTGTCCCAATCCGAGCGTTTGTTATTCACTAATTTGGTTAGCACATTGCATAGAATCTTATTGGTGCTTTCGGCTTGTCCATTAGCTTGTGGGTGATAGGGGGCAGACTTCTTATGTATCACCAAGAACTCTTGAAGAATATTTTCAATGACTTCATTCAAGAAGTGAGTCCCTCTATCACTTACTAGCTCTATGGGTAGCCCGTATCGAGTGAAAACATTCTCAAATAAGAATTTAGCAGTCGTTTGGGCATCATTCTTCGCTGTGGCTTTCACTTCTACCCACTTGGTTAGATAATCCGTGGCCACAATGATATACTCAGCATGTGAACCCTTAGCTGGGGGATTAATAGGACCAACAAAGTCTATTCCCCACTTAGAAAATGCACGTCCACCCATCATAGGTTTCAGTGGCATCTCATCCTTACGTATAGGATACTGAGTTCTTTGAAAAACATCACACCGTTTCACATAGGTATGTGCATCCATGTGAAGGGTCGGCCACCAGAAGCCAGCAAATAGTATTGCCTTGATCACCCGATCTGGTCCAAAATGTCCTCCTGCTACACCTTGGTGAGCAGTTTCCAAGATCTTGAGATATTCACTCTCATGGACACATAGTCTCAGGTAACCATCTTTACCACGCTTGTATAGATTATCACCAATGAGTGAGTAATCTAGGGCTTCTTGTTCTAGACTTCTTTGTCTCGTCAGGGTCATATGTGGAGGGAATGTTTTCGTCCTCAAGAAGGCTACTAATGGTTCACTCCAATCTGGCACTATGGACACTTGATAAAGAGTGGCATGTTCCACAGGTGGTTTAGTGCAACAGATTGGGCATTCTTTACACATCTTATGTACATCAACTTCCATAGTAGGCCAATGCACTCCGAGTGTCCTTAGTGTCTATAGGGTTCGTTGTTTTGAGTAGTGTTGCTCTAATGCACCTACGTGTGCCAATTGCAACCATTTAGCGTACTCATCCTCTTCCACACAACAAGCCAATATCCCTTGATCTGTCTGTTTGTACATACTTCCTGCCATGATATGGTACTTTTGGGCTTTAACTACCTCTCTATCTTGAGTGTTTATGACTGAGTGATTAGGCCTGTATGTCAATACTGGCACTAATGGCTTAGCCCACTGAGGTACAACTTCCAAATTAAACAAGTAAGCGTCAGGAAGGTCATCTGATACTCCTTGTGGGGCTTCTCCCGATGTGAGCCTAGAGAGATGATCTGCTCTCAAATGAGTCTTGCCTTTTCTCACCACTACCTCAAAGTCGTATTCCATTAGCAAGAGAAACCATCTTACTAATCTACCGGTATTGCATGGTTTGTTTACCAAGTACAACAGGGCTTGATGGTCAGTAAAAAATTTAAACTTATTTGCAAGCAAATAGTGTCTAAACTTCTTAACAGCATATACCATGCCTAATCCCTCTCGTTCAGTGGTTGTATAGTTTCATTCAGCTGCATTCAACTGTCTACTTGCATAGGCAATTGGGAGATCCATATTACCTTCGCCCGTAGGTTGTGCGAGTACACATCCAATAGCATAATTGGATGCATCCACGTGAACATGAAAGGGTTTATTCCAATCTGGTGTGGTCAAGATTGGTGCTGAACACAATCTTCTTTTGAGTTCATTAAAGGAGTCCTCACACTCATCAATCCACTCAAAGTTAGTCAGAAGTCTGTACAGAGGCTTTGCTATGATGGCATACATGTGTATAAACCATCGGTAATAGCCACAATGCCCCATGAAAGCTTGTACTTCCTTGATGTTCTTTGGCCTAGGTAATTCTGCTATGGCTCTTACTTTCTCTTCATCAGTGGATATGCCATTCTTTGACACTATGTGCCCTAGAATCTTGCCTTGCCTGACCATGAAAACACACTTTTCTGGGTTCAGGCAGACTTGATATTCTCTACATTTGTCAAAAATTTGTCTGAGTTCAGGAATATGGGTTTGTCTAATGTTGGAATGAGCACAAAGATCATCAACATAGACTTCTAAGTTCTTCCTCAGGAACTCTTTAAATACATGGCACATCAGCCTCTGGAAGGTAGCGGGTGCATTGGTAAGCCCGAATGGCAGTACCCTAAAAGCGAATATGCCCCACTCTGTGGCAAAAGCCGTCTTATGCTGACCTTCTGGTGCAATGGCTACTTGATTGTAACCAGAGAACCCATCCAAGAAGCTGTATAATTCCTTGCCTGCTACCCTTTCTAATAGATGCTCGGTGATTGGAAGCGGATAACTATCTCTGATAGTGGCTGTGTTGACCTTCTTCAGGTTAATGCAGACACGTAATTTGCCATTCTTTTTGGGCACCACTACAATGGGGGATACCCATTCAGTGTGCTCAATTTCATAGATAAATCCAGCTTCAACCAAGCGGTCTATCTCTTCCTTGATCTTGGCAGCATAGTTGTCATTGTATGTGTATGGCTTTTGTTTAGAAGGTCTGGCCTCTGTGGTCATGGGAATCGTATGGGCGCATATGTCAGGGTCTGCACCTTTCAAATCTTTGTAGCTCCAAGCGAATACATCTCTGTACTCTCTTAGCAAAGCTATCAGCTCATGCTCCTCTTCCTCAGTGAGGTCATGTCCTATGTAAGTGCACCTCTCTTCTCCTTCTTCTATGGCTACCACTACCTTCTTGGTGGTTTCTTTGTTATCATAGGCCTCTCCTGCTTGTGCATCACGTTTTGGCATTCTTACCATGACTCTCCTATCTTCTATTGCATACTTCTTGAAATTTTCAAGGACCTCAAACAGGGATTCTTCCTCCTCTGGTGCGGCTTCTCTCTTCGTCCTTTTCTTTCCTTCACTCTTAGTGGTCACTCGTGTGGTTAATCTCACATCATTAGTGAGCTCTTGATGTCTCTGAGGGTAAACTTCTACTTCATAGAAATATTCTTCGTCTGATGCAAAGGGTGGGTCCATGATGATTGACTCAAGATCGGAGTCACTTGCATCTTCAAATGCATCAGGGCTAGGTTCGCATTCTTCTAAAACTGCATCTCCCATGATTGGCTCTATGGAGAAGACTGAAATGTCATAGCCATCTTCATCACAGTGGGGTGTCCATTGCTCTTCATTGATGGCTACATCCATAGTTGCTAGAATTTCTTCCCAGCCATGAGGTTCAAATTCTTCGTCCGAAAATACTACAGGTGCATAGGCTGGGTCTTGAACTGATCTATGCTTTTCCTTCACACCTACCTCTCTGGCTTTTTCTCTTTTCTCCTCTTCCACTGCCACTTTACACATCCATAAGTGAGTGTCTTCATGCATCCATGAGGATCGTGATCCTATGGAATGCACCGATTCCGTATCATCTTTGGCTCTATGGATGGGGCTCCATTGGATAGGAGGGACATCTCTATGAGAGTAATCCTTGAGATTGACTTTGGTTGTAACACCTAAGTGTTGCAAATACAAGGAATTGGTTCCCCAATCCTGTACCACTTGCAACTGCCGCATAAATGGTCTCCCCAAAATCATCTCGTAGGCTTGGTTTTTGCTAAAGTCACATATAGCAAAAGTATGTTCGAACTCAACACCACATGTAGTGAGAGTTATTCCTTCTAGCAATCCTAAGGGCCTCTCAATATGACCATCGGCCATCTGCAATTTCATTCTCGTTGGCCTGAGTGCTGGCTTGCCCCAACGTTTCCATAAGGGAGTGGTAGCAATTGCAACTCCTGCACCTGAGTCCAAAATGGCCTTGGTTGTGTAGCCCTGATGAGTGATGGGGAGATATGTGTTTCCGTCTTCGCCCTCACTCATGTCTCCTATCTTATCCAAGGGTATTTATGGCACTGTTCTCTGGGATCCTACCTGGGAACGCGGTTTTGCTACTTCGGGCACTTGATTGGCTACATGTTTCCACACTTCTGGTCTAACCTTAAGCAGCTCTTCCAAAGTGAGATTGCACTGCACCTTAGTGTTCTTCACTACCTCCGTGTTCCTAGGTATGACTGAATCTTCGTTTCTTACCATGACTGTGGGTGCTCTCATACAAGTGGACTTTGCTTCCCATGGGCCTGTGAAATGTGGTAACTCTTGCAAAGAATTAGACTCAAAGTCTAACCTCTCATGAGAGTGGGCACTTTCCTGTTCTTCACAAATAGAAGGGATGTCCTGTGGGAACTGATCATGTGCGTCATCCACAAGTTCTATGGGAGGAGGGACTTCACTCTCCTTTGCCCACTTCTCTTCTTGAATCTCTCTCAGGAACTCTGGTGAATACCTATTCATAGAAGAAGAGGTGTCTGATTCAGTGGAGTTAGGCACATAAGCTCCCTAGGGAGGAATGCTTATTCTATCACTTGCCCTCTCCTTAACCTGGGAGGTGGCTCCTTTTCCAGACTTTGCAAGTAACCTCTCCAATCTATCCAATAGACCATCAAAGTGCAATGGTGTTCTGATGGGGTTAGAGCCATTGAACAAGCGATTGGCTTCAAACATGGTGTCACTCTAGCACAATGGTGAGTACCAACGTGAGGAGATACACCTCATAAATGTCAATCCGTGGAGACGTGAGGACCGGTATGAAGACCGTGAGCAAGTGATGGCACAAGTGCGCGAGTGAAAGCACAGAAGCATGCACACACATACACACACACATGCACAAAGTAAGAGCAAGGAGTGGGAAGATATTCGATTATACAAGAGCTCTCTTACAAAGCTGAAATCTACAACAAGCTAACCTCAAAAATGAGCTCTCCAGCCCTTTTTATAGTTTTTGAGTGGTTTTGGCCCTGTCCAGACCTAGTGTCCGGCTTAGTTAAAAAATAGGTTCCAGGGCTTATTTGGGGGCTCAAACGGAGTCTAAAAATTATGAAAATTGGTAGGATGGTAGTTCTAATACTCCTCAAGCTCGAGGACTCCTCGGCTTGAACAAAATGGAGTTACAAAAACGGAAAATGGTATTTACAATGGTTTTTAGTGATAAAAATCACTATTTTTGTAGGGATTTCTTCTGAAAATTTGACAGGTGCTTCTTGGAGCTCCCTACTTGCTCCTTCTTCTTGTGTGTCCACTTCCTTGATGCACTTCCATTCTTTGCCCTTGATCTTGAGCTTCAACACTCCCCCCCCTCTTGAGTCTGTCGTCCCTGACAGACCCTTGTTGTAGTGGTCGTTCCATGTAGTACGTTGAGAGGTAGCGTCCTTTGCGTCCAACAGGGGCGATCCCTCTTCCCAATGTGTCCTGGTCGTTTGTCTGGTTTTTCACTTTGCCACTGTTATCTCTTGCAGTTTGTAGTCCCTTTGTACGTACTTCTGCCTTGTGTTCCATCTGGATGGTGCATTTGTGAGTTTTCCAAAACTACTAGTTGCTCAAAGGAGGTGTTCAATGTTGATTATGAGCAAATCTCAGTGGTGGATGGCTTCCTTGCTCTTGTTGTTGTCATCTTGATGTCGTCTGGTTCTTCCAAAGATGGCTTTCATAGTTTTCATGCCAAGTACTTGTAACCCATAATGAATGGTGGGTAAGTGCATTAGTGCATGGGTTGAACAAAATATGTGCCTTGTGCATGGCCTTGTAATGTGGCCCTACGTATGCGTACTTGGAAAATGCATGGCAAGAAGTATGGTGCAAGAGATTGGGTCTTGAGCTAAGTGCTCAAGGGTATGCTGACGAAGAGGTTCCCTAATCGATCATGGTTATAGTGTTGGTGAAGCATACACGTCTTACCATGGTGAAGGGTCCGTTGATCTTCATCTCTTTGTGTTGTAGTTCCATCATGGTGTTTGACCATCGGCTTGTCCTTTTTGTTGATGGATGTCCTTGCTGAAAGTTCGCTGATGAGCATTTTCAAGCACAGTCCTCTTCTTTGCCCCCCTTTTTTTTTTGTTGCACGTGATGGCATCAAACAAGAAAGAGGTTAGTATCAATAACATATTTTGCATGTGAAAATTGTGTCTCATGTGCCTGGGATTTCTCAATTGTGTCTATGCACGGCCATGTAAGGTGGCCCTATCTTGATGCATACTTTGGAAATGCATGACCTGAATGGTGCAAACGACTGGGTTATGCCAAAGGCACATGGTTGCTGCTGGTCGAGGCTTTTGATGTTACTTGCATACTTGATGAATTCTTTGATTGGAGGTGTCTATTGGATCTCGAAATGATGTAATCCTCCGGATTGGAACCCATTTTGGAATAGGGTTTGGTACTGTAGAGATCACCTCAGGCCACTTCATCTTTGAATGCTTTCCAAACTTTGGTATCCCGTGTGGTTGGCCTTTTGGTTCTGTGGATGTTGTTGGTGCTTTTGGCTTCCAAACCCATATCCTTGATGATTGCCTGCTTTCTTTTGCAGAAGGGTTGAGTTTATCTTCGTTTGTTCTTTGTGTTCTGTTCTTACCCTTTGCTTTCCTTGGCTTCTTTGTTGAGACCTTTTGCCTGGTGGGGAGCATAGGCCGTTGTGTATGTAAGAGCTTCTTGGGTACCCACATCTGTAATCGCCCGTGTTGAGCTGTAGCTAATTTTTTAGGCACCCAAATTTATACCTGATTGTGGTCGGCCTTCTTTGATAGCTTCGGTACCCAAATTTGTTGGATTCTTCGTGCTTGAGCCTGTCGTAGGTGCTTTGTCCTTCTGTTGTCATGGTCGATCTGGTTGGGTGGGAGTCTTTGAGGCAACATCGATGGTTGTACTGCTTTCTTTACCTAGATCTGCTTCATGCCCATAACTTCTTTCTTCTTGAAGGCTCTTTGTCTATTTGATAGACTGGCTATCTTGCACTGTTTTGTTTGCTTCTGAGGTTGGACTAATGTGGATGCTTTACTCGTTGAAAAAGAAGAAGGTTCTTCTTGCCTTTGCGACTGTCCTTCCATGATTGTGTCCGTCTGGATCATAGATCTTTTGACATTTACAACATCTTGTTCGAGAAGATTAGCCTTAGAGGAAAGAAGAGAGCGTGTGGTGTCTTGGTCAGTGGCCATGCAATTCCCCAATTCTAATGTAATGCATTGTTCATGTGCCCAAACATGAAGAAGTTGACTTCTTAGGTTCAAGTTGACAGCATGGTCATAAATCCAATCTTGACCCAAGACAAGTGGCTCTGTGAGGTCCTCATCATGACACACTAGCATTTTGACTTTTATTGGAACATCTTGAAGGTAGATGGGAAGTTCCACCTCGCCCAAACAAGGGGTTTCCACGCCTCCTAAACCTATGAGATAGGCTTCTATGGGCTTGATGTCCAATTGCAGGTCTTGGCAGTATGATAGTCGAACTGCACTAGTTGCTGCACCTGAATCAACTAATGCTCTCACAGTCTTTACACTCTTTCCTTGTCCTACCTCTATAGTCACAAAGGGCCGTCGATCAATTATTTGAGAAGTAGTTATGCCCGATTTTTGGCACATGTCCATGTGATATTTTGGAGCTTTTGTGTTGACATCTAGGCCTAGCCACCGTAGCTTATTTCTTCTGATGCGCTCTCTCGCCTTTGCTTGTGCTTCTTCTCTAACCCTTAACTCCTCTTCTTTTCGCTTCTTAGCAGTGTTGAGTCTCATGAGCATTTCCTCTGTAAGAGGTTCTTGATATAACTTGACGCGGCATCCACTAATATAGTTTGGTAGGATATCACCTTCTAAAGTAGCCAATTGAACTGCGCCGCTAGTGGAGAGTCTATTAATGATCATGGGTCCATATCCTCGTTTCTCCAATTTGCGGGCATGTTGTTTTAGCGTATAAACCAGCAACAGATCTCCTTCTTTCAACCCTTTGTCCTTCACATGGGCATCAAAGTATGCCTTTTGTCTTTTCTTTGCAGCATAGATGCCTGCGGCTGCTTGTAGCCTCGTCTCACCTAAGCGTTCTAGATCAAAGATCCTGGAGGACAATTCATGTCCATTCCACTCATGCTCTTGTGCTACTTTCAAGGCAGGGATTAGGAAGTCTAATGGTAGCACAACATTCTGTCCAAAGACCATCTGAAATGGGGTAGCATTGAGTACCGTTTTGTAGGCAACTCGGTATGCCCAAATAGCATGATGAAGCTGTTTGTCCCAATCAGAGCGTTTATTATTCACTAGTTTTGTCAAGACATTACATAGGATCTTATTCGTGCTCTCGGCCTGTCTGTTGGCTTGTGGGTGATAAGGGGCAAACTTCTTGTGTATCACCATGAATTCTTGAAGGAGAATTTCAATGACCTCATTCAAGAAGTGCGTACCTCTATCACTAACCAACTCTATTGGTAACCCATATCTAGTGAACACATTTTCGAATAAGAACTTAGCTGTCGTTTGAGCATCATTCTTTGTCGTGGCTTTTACTTCTACCCATTTGGTAAGGTAATCAGTGGCTACAATAATGTATTCCGCATGGGAGCTTTTAGCTGGGGGGTTAATAGGACCAACAAAGTCTATACCCCACTTCGAGAATGCGCGCCCTCCCATCATTGGCCTCAAAGGCATCTCATCTTTTCTTATCGGATATTGGGCACGTTGGCATGTGTCACATTTCTTCACATAAGTATGTGCATCCATATGAAGAGTGGACCACCAAAGTCCTGAGAATAGAATGGTCTTAATTACTCTGTCAGGCCCAAAGTGTCCACCTGCAACACCGCTGTGTGCAGTTTCTAAGACTTTCAAATAGTCTGATTCATGAACGCATAGTCTTAAGTATCCATCTTTGCCTCTCCGATATAAGTTGTCTCCTACTAATGCATAGTCTTGAGCCTCTTGCTCCATGCTTCTTCTTCTTGATAGACTAGCCTCGTTCGTTAGTGTTCCTGATCTCATACATTCTACCAGTGGAGCGCTCCAATCTGGAATTAATGACACGTGATAAAGAGTGGCATGCTCCACTGGGGGTCTCTTCTGGCACACTAGACAATTCTCGATCCACTCTTGTATTTCTTTGTCCATGCTAGGCCAATACACTCCTAAATGTTTTAGATTCTGCAATGTTCGTTGTTTAGGGTAGTGATTTCCTAACAGTCCCTCATGGGCTTGTTGCAACCAACTAGTATGTTCATCGTCCTCGACACAACAAGCTAATACGCCCTCGGTATCTTGCTTGTACATACTTCCGGCCAATATTTGATACTTTTGTGATTTTACAATTTCTTCTTTGCTTGCCTTCACATTTTTATTTGCAGGTCCAAAGGTTAGGACTGGTACCAACTTATTTGCCCATTTAGGAACAACTTCTAAATTGAACAGATAAGCATCAGGCAATTCATCAGACACTCCTTGCGGTGGCTCTCCTGAAGTGATACGAGAAAGATGGTCTGCCCTAAGATGGGTTCTACCTTTCCTGACAACAACTTCAAAGTCGTATTCCATTAGTAAGAGGAACCATCTTACTAAACGGCCTGTATTGCAAGGTTTATTGACCAAATATAGTAAAGCTTGATGATCCGTGAAAAACTTGAACTTATTGGCCAATAAATAGTGTCTAAACTTTTTCACAGCGTATACCATGCCTAAGCCTTCTCTCTCCGTTGTGGTATAATTTCGTTCAGCTGCATTTAATTGCCTACTAGCATATGCTATCGGCAAATCTAGGTTTCCTTCACCTGTGGGTTGTGCTAGCACACATCCTATTGCATGATTGGAGGCATCTACATGGACATGAAAGGGTTTGCTCCAATCCGGAGTAGTCAATATTGGTGCTGTTCACAAACGTCTTTTCAGCTCGTTGAAGGAATTCTCGCATTCCTCGTTCCACTCAAAATTTGTTAACAACCCATAAAGAGGTTTAGCTATGATGGCATACATGTGGATAAACCTACGGTAATATCCACAATGGCCCATAAAGGCTTGTACCTCTTTAACATTCCTTGGTCTGGGCAGCTCTGCTATTGCTCTTACTTTGTCCTCATCTGTTGAAATTCCATTCTTAGAAACAATGTGACCTAAGATTTTACCTTGTCGTACCATGAACACACACTTCTCTGGGTTCAGACACACTCGATAATCTCTACACTTGTTGAAGATTTGTCTGAGCTCAGGGATGTGGTAACTTCTTTCTTGGGAATGAGCGCATAAAATCATCCACATATACTTCTAAGCTCTTTCGCAAGAACTCTTTGAAGACATGACACATGAGCCTTTGGAATGTTGCAGGTGCATTGGTGAGCCCAAATGGCATCACACGAAATGCAAAGATTCCCCATTCTGTGGCAAAGGCCGTTTTGTGTTGATCTTCGGGGGCAATGGCTACTTGGTTGTAACCTGAAAATCCATCAAGGAAGCTATAAACTTCCTTGCCTGCAACACGCTCCAATAGATGTTCGGTGATTGGAAGTGGATAACTATCTCTGATCGTAATTAACTTTTTTAAGGTTAATGCACACTCGCAATTTCCCATTCTTCTTGGGCACCACCACAATGGGGGACACCCATTCAGTGTGCTCAATCTCATAGATGAATCCAGCTTCAATCAGCCTGTCAATTTCCTCCTTTATTTTGGCTGCATAATTGTCATTATATGTGTAGGGCTTTTGTTTGGTGGGCTTGGCATCAGCGGTCATCGGAATCGTATGAGAGCAAATCTTTGGATCTACTCCTTTCAAGTCTCTATAGTGCCATGCAAACACATCCCTATATTCCCTTAATAGAGCTACAAGCTCTGCTTCTTCTTTTGCACTTAGGTCATCTCCTATGTACGTACATCGTTCTTCGTTCCCTTCAATGGTCACTACAATTTTTTTGGTCTTTTCTTTATTGTCATATGCTTCTCCTATAATGGCCTCTCTCTTAGGCATCCGTACCAAAATTTTTCGGTCTTCCACTTCATATTTCTTGAAATTGTCTGGTACTTCAAACAATGATTCTTCCTCTTCTTGTTTCACTGCTTTTCTTTTCTTTTTCTTTTGACCTCCTTCACTTTTTTCCTTTGAATTTATCATTTTAATACTCGTGAGGGGTTCTTCTTCTTTTTGGGTTAACACTCCTATGTCTTCTAAATAGTGTTCCTCTGAGTCAAAGTAAGTATCCATCACAATGGATTCTAGATCATCGTCATTCTCTTCTTCTTCTATGAACTCACTAGGATCACATTCTTCCAACAAGGGCTGACACATGAACACTGAGATATCATAACCCTCCTCATCACAATGAGGTGTCCATTGTTCTTCATTGACTGCTATGTCCATGGTAGCTAAGATTTCTGCCCAACCATGAGGCTCAAATTCCTCATCTGGAAATATCATCGGTGTATAGGTTGGGTCTTTTATTGGTCTATCTCCTTGGGAAGTTCCTTCTTCTCTTGCTTTTAGACTCTTTTCCTCTTCCTCCGCGACCTTGCACATCCACAAGTGAGTATCTTCATGCAGCCAGGATGGATCAGGTGAACTTCCAGAATGCACAGAGATAGAATCTTCTTTCGCTTTGTGGATAGGATTCCACTATAGGGGTGGTACATCTCTGAAGGTGTAATCCTTCAAATTGACCTTGGTGGTGACCCCTAAGTGCTGTAAGTACAAGGAGTTGGTTCCCCAATCCTGTACTATTTGCAATTGTCGTAGGAAGGGTCTTCCTAGGATCATCTTGTAGACATTATTTTTTTCAAAGTCACATATAGCAAATGTATGTTCAAACTCTACACCACAAGTGGTTAGAGTTATCCCTTCGAGCAATCCTAGAGGTCTTTCAAAATGACCATCTGCCATTTGAAGCTTCATTCTTGTTGGTCTTAATGTGGGTTTGCCCCATCGCTTCCACAAGGAAGTGGTTGCAATAGCAACTCCAGCACCCGAATCTACGATTGCTTTGGTTGTGTAACCTTGATAGGTGATCGGAAGATAAGTGTTACCTTCTTCACCTTCGCTCATGTCTCCTATCTTGTCGAGAGGTATCTCTGGAACTTTTTGCTTAGAGCCTACTTTTGGCATATTGGATTCAAGTTCTGGAACCTGATCCTTCACATGATTCCAGAGCTCAGGTTTTGCTTTGAGCAGCTCTTCCACAGTGAGATGACATTGAACCTTAGTGTTCTTCACAACATCAGTGTTTCTTGGAATCACTGAGTCTTCATTTTTTACCAATATTGTGGGAGCTCTGATCTGGAGAGATTCAGATTCCCATGGGCCTGTGAAATGAGGCAACTCTTGTAAAGAATTAGATTCAAAATCTAATCTCTCATCCTCTTGTTGCTCTGTTTGATCTCCATAGATAGACGGGATGTCTTGGGGAAATTGATCATGAAGATCATCAATCTCAGGAATAGGAGGGGAGTTACCCTTCTCCTTGGCCCATTTCTCTTGTTGTATTTCCCGCAAGAACTCTTGAGAGTACTATTGAATTGAAGGAGGTGTTCCAGCATCCGTGGAATTAGGAACATAAGCTCCCATTGGTGGTGAGCTTCCTCTTTCAATAACTGGTTGAGCCTATGGAGGTAAAGGAACTTGTGGTTTGTTTACCAACTGCTCTAATTTTTCTAGTAAGCCTTGGAAATGCAAATCTGATTTGACAGAGTTTGTCTGATTGAACTTTTGACTAGTCTCAAGTATAGCTTGAGCTTGTTCCACCATTTTCATGCACATTTTCATCCGTTCAATCTCTAAATATGCTCTCGGGTAACTCTTTTCCAAGTTTGCAGTTGTTGGCCCCTCTTGAAGACGAGCCTGGTAGGCTTTGAACATCATGTCCAAGCCTTCTGGGGTTGGATCTGCAAGAACAGACCCTGGTTGTGGGTTATTTACAATGGGTGGTGGGGTGGGATGAAGCGAAGTGGATGGAGCTTCAGCATGCGAGGGGCTTTGAGATGCAATGTCTTCTATTTTTGTTTTGGTATCCCTTAGGCTTTCTTCTAGCTCGGATAACTTTTTGTTCCACTTGCGATTAGCCTTCTCTCTAGTATCCTTCCATGTTCTTGGTTTCCTCTTACTAGGTTCTCCTGCCTCACTTGACTCCGATTGCTCAGATGGTTTTGCTTGTTGTGCAGCCTGAGCCCTAGTAACTGCCTGTATGAGTATTCTGGCTCCCAATTTTGTTCCATAGGTGGTGTCTCATATTGACACTGAGAAGTCTCACTTTGCTCAGGTGACTCTATATAATAAGCATGTGGACTATCTTCATGGAAGTAGTCTGAACCATGAGCGTGAGAATCATTTTCTGAGACCAATGGGGTTAGTGGCACCAATGCTCTATTAGGGTTCTCCTCCGCCATCGTATATTTAACTGGGATCACATTGGCAAGAGCTGGCGATTGGTTTCCTAGGACTGGTTGTGGCCTATATGGTGCCTGATATTGCTGCTGGTATTGAGGTTGATATTATTGTGGCCTATAATATGGCTGTTGGTACTGATTCTGATACCTACCCTGCTGGTAAGGTTGCTGATAATTTTGTCTAACAGCCTGCCTGTTATAGGGACAATCTTGGGTCGTATGATTTGTATATTTCCTCTCAATGGTGCAATATAGAGCATTAGGGTTTCCTTGGGGTTGAGTCGTCAACGGACAAACATTAGCCATGTGATCTCCTCCACATGTATAACATCGCTTCACTGAGGTGACCCTTGGTATTTTTCTATTTTGGACTCCTAGCTTTTTGGCCACTTGCTCAGCTATCTCATCTATCTCAGTGGAGGTTCTAGAGGTATGACTTGTAGAACTATCAGAGTCCTTATAGAGTTTGGATAGTCCTAACTCCTCACCCAAGTTGTCTTCTATGTCAATGCATATCCGTACACACTCTTCTATGGATCTAGGCTCTTTCAAGTATACATATGACCTTAATTTTGTGCTCAATAGGCCATCTAAAAACAGTGCCACCTGTTTGGCTGATGTGGGTAATTCTGGTACAAGGCATCTTTCCAAGTACTGTCTAAATCTTCTTCCTGTGAGTCTCACTGTTTCTTGGGGTGTCTGCTTGAAGCTGTGGATCAAGGATGATGTGTTATGCCTGATACCGCTTTTGGAATATTCCACAATGAATTCTTCTAGCAGCTGACCTATCTCTCTATAGTTGCGACTGTTTAGAGGTTGAAACCAAGCTAAGGCAGTACCCTTAAGAGTCAAACCAAATGCCTCGAACTGGGTGAATAAGTCTTTAACCTGTTCAGCTCTTAGCACTTGTTTGAACTCCGCCACATGATCATAAGGATCTCCAAATCCATCAAAGTAGTTCTTCATTGTCTTAACCACTTGAGAGGGTCTAAGGGTTCTTGAGTGCTCTCGTGGTCTAGGCAATGGGAAATCATGATCATCTCTTTGATGCCTATAAACTCTATGTCTCTCCCTTTCAGGTCTTTCCGTTCCATATCCTGATCTGTCTCTGCCTACAGTGTCTGCAAAGCTTACCTCCGGTCTCTCTCTAGTTCTTTCCCTCTAGGTTTCATGAGCCTTGGATGATCCGGCTCCCTGGAGGCCCTGGGAAACATTAGATCTTGGTGGAGGGAAAATTGATTCACCTTGCCAAGTGTAAGCATGTCTGTCATGATCTGATACCAAGAATAATTTCTGAGATGTGTGATCTAGGTAGACAACTTTCCCTGGTGTCCCTGGGTCCTTGAATTCATAGATGGTGACTACTGGGCTGGGTTGATCTGGTCTAAATCTCCAAAAGGCTTCCTCCGTTTCTCGATTCACGAATAGTTCTATGCTTTTATTATCTTGAGGAATCCATTCTGGAGTGAGCACTCTGGTTAGGACTGACTTACCTCTAGGGGTCTTGGGTTCTTCTCCTAGGTCTCCTTGCTCTAGGTCTCCTATCTCATTCTCAGGAATGATATTTCCAAACTCATCTGTCCTATCTGGTAAGTTGGTAACCACATACATGGTTCCTTCCTTATCAATGTAAGCACCCTCTTCAAACTTGACCACTGGGTGTTCAAGTCCAAAGGGTTGGTCAGGATTCTTGAGTTGAACCACTGATCGTCTTAGACCATCCTCATAGATGTGAGCACCTAATTGGTTGGTCCTGATATACTCCAATTGGGTCTTATAGGGACCTTCTGGTGTCTGTAAATAGGCAGTGCCTGAGCTATGTGTGGGTCTTTCCATGCTAAAAGACATTTCTGAGTCACTGGTTTCTGAACTTCGTGTGTAAGGATAACCACTAAGCTGTTGAGCCCAAGACTTGGCTGTATGGTTGACACTAGCCTCAGATGACCTAATGCTTTGTCTATCCTTGCCTAAGTGTCTGCCAGATCTCAGGTTCATAAGCCTTGGCTTCTAGTTCCAAAGTTCTCTTATATTGCTCAAAATCTTTTGGAACACCTTGGTTTTCCAGTTTTCCTGAGGGTCAACTTCAAAATACCCTATCGAATAATCCTGGTATTATTTTTATCGTAACCAATCGATGTTTTGGTTGTACTCCCCACGAGCTTTCCAAGAAAACCAAAATCACAGCAAACGGATTTCGTATGAGAAAGTTATGCCAGTTCAGGGTTCTAGGGTTTAAAACAGGGAAACAGGGTCTCTCAGGAAATGCTCCAAAGTAGGAGATACACGATATTTGTAGGACACGATACTTAATACTTCAGGAACTCAATACACGATACTCGGTATGTATCGCGATACTTGAAGTAGCAATACACGATCTTCAACAAGTATCGCGAGCAAACTCCACGATACACGATCTTTGATAGGTATCACGATCGCTGTATAACGATACACGATACTTGACTATCACGATACTCGGGCAAAACGATACTTAACTCAAGACGATACTCGATATTTGGAAGAAAACGATACACGATCTCTGACTTAGGTGATACCCGATCTCTGATAAATATCGCGATCTCTGATAAACGATACCGATCTTCGACCGAAACGATACCGATCTCTCATGGAGACGATACACGACCTATGAACCAAACGATACACGATCGCTGGTGAATATCACGATCTTTGATTGAAACGATCTTTGGCACCAACGATACTCGATACTTGGCTGATTGAAACAATCTTTGGCACCAATGATACCGATCTTCGACCGAAACGATACCGATCGCTGGTGAATATCGCGATCTTTGATCAAAACGATCTCTGGACCAAACGATACTGAAAGGAGGGAAATATCGCGATACTCGACCACAGGAGTAAAACGATACTTGCTAAGTATCGCAATACTCGACCGCGGAAGCAAAACGATACTTGACCCTTAGACAAATTTTTGGGAAAGATTTTTTCTAAGTTTTGGTTGTACACATGCTCTACTCTTTCCTCTCTCCTCTCCTCACTCTCTGTATCACCCCAAATCACTCCTTTTCACCTCTGTCAGTACCAAACGATACCTGACGCAGATCGTTTCCCTTTCCAAACTTAATTTACTGAGAAATTATAGATTAAATGGGTGTTTGCTCACCTTGAGAGCCTCTGTAACTTCTTTGTCACTTCCCCTTGCTCTGTGTAACCCTAGGTTGCCCGATTGCTCACTCACGATCTCTGGCGCAGCTCTCACGATACTTGGCGCAGGTTTCGTCTTGTCCGGGGCTGTTCACTCAGATTTTTAGCTATTTTGGTGCTACTTCTTCAGCGCCCCTATTCTGCACCCTCTCTAAGCTTCTTGCTCACAACCACAAGTAAAAACAAGGTGAATGTACTCTAAAAAATGGAAAAAACTGAGAAGATGAAGGCGGGTGGAGATGGTGATGATGATGAAGATGAAGAAGAAGGAAAATTCAAAAACTGAACTGAAAATGATGATTTTTTTACCTTCCAACGTTGCTACTCTACGTCTTACCGTCACACGCTCGTCCTCCAAGCTCTCTCCCCGGCAACGGCGCCAAATTTGGTGTCACTCTAGCACAATGGTGAGTACCAACGTGAGGAGATACACCTCATAAATGTCAATCCGTGGAGACGTGAGGACCGGTATGAAGACCGTGAGCAAGTGATAAGTGCGTGAGTGAAAGCACACAAGCATGCACACACATACACACACACGCGCACAAAGTAAGAGCAAGGAGTGGAACAATGGAAGATATTCGATTATACAAGAGCTCTCTTACAAAGCTGAAATCTACAACAAGCTAACCTCAAAAATGAGCTCTCCAGCCCTTTTTATAGTTTTTGAGTGGTTTTGGCCCTGTCCAGACCTAGTGTCTGGCCTAGTTAAAAAATAGGTTCCAGGGCTTATTTGGGGGCTCAAACGGAGTCTAAAAATTATGAAAATTGGTAGGATGGTAGTTCTAATACTCCTCAAGCTCGAGGACTCCTTGGCTTGAACAAAATGGAGTTACAAAAACGGAAAATGGTATTTACAATGGTTTTTAGTGATAAAAATCACTATTTTTGTAGGGATTTCTTCTGAAAATTTGACAGGTGCTTCTTGGAGCTCCCTACTTGCTCCTTCTTCTTGTGTGTCCACTTCCTTGATGCACTTCCATTCTTTGCCCTTGATCTTGAGCTTCAACACATGGCTTGCGCCAATTCGACCATTCTAGCACAAAGCTTTGTTCGCTCTATCTCTAGATCGGCTCTAGGGTAACATTTCTCGTGATCTGTTACATTGGGCCCTTCTTGGATTCTGGCCTGATATGCTTTAAGCATCATGTCTAGATCTTCAGGAGTGGGATCTGCCAAGACTGATCCTACTCGAGGTGGTGGTTGGGTTACGTGTGGTGGATTGGTGGGTGGAGGAATGGAGGGTGAAGGGGATGGTAGTGGCGGGGATGTGTGAGAGTGCGTTTGAGATGTGATTTCTATGATTTTGGCTTTGGTTTCTCGTAGGCTTTCCTCAAGTTCGCTCATCTTTCTTGCCCATTGCCTTTTCATACGTTCACGACTATCTCTCCAAGCTCTTGTCCTCTTCTTATTCTGGCTCTCAGTCTCGCTAACCTCCGCATTCTTTTCCTGGCCTAAGTCTTGGTTTTGCTTAAGTGCCTGGGCTCTCGTGATGACTTGTACTGGGGCTGTGGAAGTCACACTTCCTGTGGAGTCTACCATTAAGCCAATAACATTGATAGGAGCAATTTTTGGCATATTGGCGAGGTTCTTGGGACACTCTCGTAACAAATGCTCCTTTCCACAATCGGGACAAAAGCCTTGAATTGCCATAGATTGGGTTTGTGTCGGTGCAGGTAGAGGGCAATCACGAATGAGGTGATCTCCTTGGTAGCGATAACATGGCCCTCTAGGAAATGGAGGTCTCATCAGCCTAGGTTGGGATCTCGAGTTGGGGTTGGCATACATGACGTTTGTGTATTCTGGCTCCCCACTAGATTCATTCGGTTCTTCATAATAATATGACTCACTATGATCCGCTGATTGCATGTAGTAGGCCTGGGGGCTCTCCACATGGGTGGAGTCAAAACTATGATCACTTTCTGAAAGCGAGGATGTCACTGGCACTAAAGCTCTATTTAGATTTTCTTCTGCCACTGCATACTTTACTGGAATCACATTGGTGGGGGCAGGAGGTTGCTGCGCTAGGACTGGTTGCGATCTTTGTTGCCCTTGATAGGGTGGTTGATAGATTTGCTGGGGCCTAGCATACTGTTGTTGCGGGTACTGATTAGGGTACTTTCCTTGTTGTGGATATGGCTGAGAATAATTTTGTCTAACAGCTTGTTTGTTATATGGTCAGTCTTGTGCTGTATGATTGGTGTACCTCCTTTCTATGGTGCAGTACTAGTTGTTAGGGTTCACTTGGGGTTGAGCCATGATGGGGCACACATTAGCCATATGGTCTCCTCCACAGGTATAGCATCGTTTTCCTGGGGCAAATCTAGGAATTTGCTTGCTAGAGACACCTAATTTCAAAGCTACCTTTTCTACTAGATCCTCAATTGATGTGGATTGTGCGGAAATAAGGCTACTAGAACTATCTGAATCTTTATAGATTTTTGAGAGCTCTAATTCCTCCCTTAGATTATCCTCAATGTCTATGCACATGCGTACACATTCTTCTATGGATCTAGGGTCCTTCAAGTACACATATGATCTCAGTTTGGTGCTTAACAATCCATCTAAAAATAAGGCCACTTGCTTGGCTGGAGTGGGTAACTCTGGGGCCGGGCATCTCTCTAGATATTGCCTAAATCTTTTGCCTGCAAGCCTCACTGTCTCTTGAGATGTTTGTTTGAAGCTGTATATCAGGGAGGATGTGTTATGTCTTATGCCACTTTTAGAGAATTCGATAATGAATGCCTCTAGAAGTTGATCTATGCTCCTAAACTGCCTCTCGTTTAGTGGCTGAAACCATGTCAGGGCGGTGTTCCTAAGGGTTAGACCAAAGGCATTGTACTGCGTGAACAGATCTTCAACTTGTTCAGCTCTCAAGACTTGCCTAAACTCAGCTACATGATCGTAGGGGTCTCCAGTGCCATCAAAGTAGTTTTCCATGGACTTAACTAGCTGGGTCGGTCTCAAGGTCCTCGTGTGCTCTCTCGGTCTTGGCAAAGGGAAATCATCGGCATTTCTTCGGTTCCCGGGGGCTCTATGTCCCTCAGGTTCCACTCTATTTGTTTCCGTTCTCGTTCTTCCTCTTCCCCAAGAGTTGGCAAAGCTTGCCTCAGGACTCTCTCTACTCCTATCTCTTTGAGTCCCATGAGCTTGAGATGTTCCAGCTCCTTGGTGAACATAAGACACATTGGATCGAGGTTGGGGAAAAACAAATTCTCCCTTCCAAGTGTATGCGTGTCTTCCATGCTCAGAGACCACAAAGATTATCTCAGAAGCACCATCTAAGTAGGTCACCTTGCCTGGGCTATCAGGATCTTTGAATTCATAGATGGCAAGAGCTTCCACTTCATTAGGTTTTTCAAGCTTGTACCTCCAAAAAGCCTCATCCGTCTCTTGGTTCCAGAGCAATTCTATGCTCCTATTATCTTGGGGAACTAACTCTGGAGTGATTATTCTTGTTAGGACCGATTTGCCTCGAGGGGTTTTCGGCTCCTTTCCTAAGTTCCCTTGCTCTATGTCACCTAATTCAGGTTCAGAGATTATGTTGCCAAACTCATCTGTCCTTTCAGGTTGGCTGGTGACCACATACATTGTTCCTTCTTTATCTATGTATGAACCATTTTCAAACTTGACTACAGGGTGTTCTAGTCCAATGGGCTGATTCGGATTTTTAATTAGGACAACAGATCTTCGCAGACTATCCTCATAGATGCGTGCACCTAGGCGGTTGGTCTGGATGTATTCCAATTGAGTCTTGTAGGGACCTTCAGGTCTTTCTAGGTATGCCATTCCTGAGCTACCTATAGGTCTTTCCATGCTATACGACATGTCAGAGTCACTGGTTTCTGAGTTTAGAGCGTAGGGGTAATCACTCAATTGTTGGGCCCAAGATTTGGCTGTATGGTTGACGCTAGCCTCGGATGATCTAACACTTTGACGGTCTCTCCCTAGGTGTCTACCCGATCTCAGGTTCATAAGCCCTTTGTACGTTGCTGATTCTTTGGTACCAATCACTTGTTCCTTTTGACTTCCTTGGTATGTGTTTTCTTGTGTTTTAATTGAGCGTCGTCAGGAGCACTTAAGTGTGTCGTATTTGATGTTCTGTGTCCGCTTAGTTTAATTTCTTTTCCTTTAAGTTATCCCTAGACTGCAATTTAGCCTATCCTTGCACTTGAGAAATCAAAGGCTCTTCAAACTTGAGTGTTCCTATCGTACCCCTAGTCAATCAGGACAACTACTCGCACTTAGCCTATGCTAAGAATGGACTGAGGGGGTTAAGAGATGTTCCAACCTCAAGTCGCTCCTCCTGGCGATGCTTGTCTACCCAGGAAGCACGTTCCCAAGCTTGTTCGCCCTGGCACTTACTTTGCTTTCTCCAAAAGCTCTCGATGATCCTGTAAGAACCCCAAGTTTAGCTCCAATTTGATCCTTCAATTGACAGACAATTTATTTAAGACACTTTTTAATGACCCTTGTTCCCCCTTTTTTATTGCTAAAAAAAATTTCCTCTAGAGCTCCCTTGATGTACCTACCCCTCAGTGTGTCAACTTCAAAATATCATATCTGAAAATCAACGCATTATCTTTATAAAAAACAGTTGAGGGCGTGTAGTATATGCCACGAGCTTTCTGACAAGCCCTAGAGCTCAAAAAATGGATTTCGTATGAAAAAGTTATGACTGTTCAGGGTTTAGGGGGTTAAACAGACAAACAGAACCTTTCAGGGGTTTTAATGCATTTTTCTAAGGCCTTTGTAAGTGTATGAGTATTTGAGTATGCAAATGTGCCCAAAATTTAGCCTAAATTTCCAAAAAAAATACCCCTTTATTTTTTGCCGAAAATGTCTGTCTATCGCGATAGATGGTGTCTGTCGCGATAGACGGTGTCTGTCGCGATAGACGGTGTCTATCGTCTGTCATGGTTTTGGTCTGTCGCGATAGACGGTGTCTGTCGCGATAGATGGGTCTATCGCGATAGACGGTGTCTGTCGCGATAGACGGGTCTGTCGCGATAGACGGGTCTGCCGCGATAGACTGAGTCTGTCGTGAATTTTGGTCTGTCGCGATAGACGGTGTCTGTCGCGATAGACCGTGTCTATCATCTGTCGTGGTTTTGGTATGTCGCGATAGACGGTGTCTGTCGCGATAGATGGGTCTATCGCGATAGACGGTGTCTGTCACGATAGACCGTGTCTATCATCTATCGTGGTTTTGGTTTGTCGCGATAGACGGTGTCTGTCGCGATAGATGGGTCTGTCACGATAGACGGTGTCTGTCGCGATAGACGGGTCTATCGTGATAGACCATGTCTTTCGCGATAGAGTGGTCTGTCGCGATAGATGGGTCTGTCACGATAGACAGTGTCTGTCGCGATAGATGGGTCTGTCACGATAGACCGTGTCTGTCGCGATAGAGTGGTTTGTCGCGATAGAGTGGTTTGTCGCGATAGACTGAAAAAACGCAAATTTTTGAGAAACTTCTAGTGATTTGGAGTGCTCTAATGGTGTAGGTTACCATGCCACACACACATTCAAAAAATATCAAGTTTTTCTGTCTGTCGCGATAGACAGAGGTCGTCGTCCCAGGACCTGTGCAGAGTCTGTCGTACCTGCGCAAGCTGCTGGAGATGGTGGTACAGCTAGTTCCTGCAACAAAAGCTCAAAAAACACACAAAAACAGATCGCATGCAAGCTCTCTCTCGCTCTCTCTCACAATGAAATGAGGGAAATGAGGTGGGAAGTGGAATATGACCAAAAAAACTGAAATTTTTGTGGAGATGGAGATGGAGGTGAGAGATGGTGGGGATGATGATGGTGATGATGGTGATGCGAAAGTAAGAAAAAATGAAGAAAAATAAAGAAAAGAAAGGATATTACCTATAACTCCAATGTCTCAACTCGACGTCTTACCATCACACGCTCGTCCTCGAAGCTCTCTCCCCGGCAACGGCGCCAAATTTGGTGTCACTCTAACACAATGGTGAGTACCAATGTGAGAAGATCCACCTCATAATTTTCAATCCGTGGAGACGTGAGGACTAGTATGAAGACTATGAGCAAGTGAAGGCACAAGTGCGTGAGTGAGAAGCACACAAACATGCACACACATACACACACACACGCACACAAGGCAAAACAAGGAGAGGAACAATGGAGTCCTTTGCATTAGTCAAAAAGTCTCTTACATAAGCTCAATTCACAAACAATCTACCTCAAAAATGAGCTCTCTAGCTCTTTTTATAGTTTTCTCACTAGCTTTGGCCTTGTCTATACCTAGTGTCCGGCCTAGTTAAAATTTAGGTTCTAGAGCCTATTTGAGGACTCAAACGAAGTCTAAAAATTATGAAAATTGATATGTAGCTAATTCTAATACTCCTCAAGCTCGAGGACTCCTCGGCTTGAACAAAATGGAGTCTATTCTACCAAAAACAGAATTTACAATGTTTGTGTAGTGATTAAAATCACTTGAGTTGTGAATGGTCCTTGGAAAAAATGATTAGGCCTTGTTGCCGTATTGTGCATGACTGCTCTATTGTACCTGTATGGTCTTCATATGACCTGTATGCCAACAGTGTATTATTCTCTTATTGCAACAACATGTAATGAAGAGCCACTTGATTTTGAAGATGCATGTGATAGAAATGGATTCTATACATAGGAATAGTACTTGGGAGTCATGCAAAAGGAAAAAAATGCCGTTGGTACAAAGTGGGTTTACAAGATTAAGAGAAATTTTAATGGTAGCATTGATCGCTACAAAGCTAGATTGGTTGCCAAAGGATATGCGCAACAATATGGCATTGACTATGAGGAAACTTTTGCACCTACTTCACACATGAATACCACTCATACTGTGGTTGCATTGGGTGCCCATCGAGGTTGGAAAGTGCATCAATTGGACATAAAAACAACCTTCTTGAATGGTGATTTGCAAGAAGAGCTCTATGTGAAGCAACATCCTAGATTTTCTATGAAAGGAAAATATCATATGGTTTGTTGCTTGCATAAAGCCTTGTATGGTCTCAAGCAAGCTCCACGTGCATGGTATGACAAAATCTATAAGCACTTGAATAATCTTGCCTTCACATGTAGTCCAATTGAAAGCACACTCTATGTATGCAAAAATGGGGATGATCTTAAAGTGCTTGTTCTTTATGTCCATGACATACTCTTGAATGGGTCATGTGATGCAAAACTTTTCATTCTTATGGCTGATTTGTAGAATAGTTTTGATGTCACTTATCTTGGTCTTTTGAGCTACTATTTTGGCATCCAGTTTGTATCCATTGAGGGGGGAATTGTTATGCATCAAACAAAGTATGTTGAAAAACTACTTTAGCATTTTGACTTTGAGGATTGCAAGCCAATTTCCACACCAGTTGAGATAGGTTTTAGAGTCTCAATTGAGGATTCCAGTGATGCATTTGACACTTCTCTTTATCAACAAGTTGTGGGATGTCTTATATATGCATGCAACACAAGACTGGATATATAGTATGTGGTTTCCGAGTTGAATTGATTCATGCATAGCCCTGGGACTAAGCATTGGAAAGCGGTGAAATGTGTGTTTACATATCTCAAAGGCACTTTGAGATTAGGTCTCTTTTATGGAAGAGATATTCAACCATATTGCATGCTTTTACAGATAGTGATTGGGCTGTTTTTATGATACTCACGTGTCCACTAGTGGTAATTGCTTTTTCCTTGGAGACTCATGCATATCTTGGTTGAGTAAGAAGCAACCTATAGTGGTGACATGAAGCTGAGTATAGGGTAAATTTCACAACCACAGTGGAGTGTATATGGCTAAGATGCTTATTGGTGGTTCTTTGCATGGATATTGATGTTGCTACACATATTCTCACTGATAGTCAGAGTGCATTGGCTATTCCACGAAACCCAATGTTTCATGCATAGAACAAACATATTGAGGTGTATTATCATTATGTGAGAGAGCGCCTTCATGCAAGAGATATTGATTTGGTATATGTGCTGTTGGCAGTATACGAGAAGAGGCAAGTACGAGCATACAAGCAGATCTAGCACTAAGGCAACCCTTTATTTTTTTCAAAACCCTTACACCATTTAAAAGTGATTCTCATCACTAAAAACCCCTGTAAATACCATTTTCACCTTTTTGTAGCTCCATTTTGTACAAGCGGGAGGAGTCCTTGAGCTTGAGGAGCCTTAGAAGTAGTTGCCTACCGATTTTCGTATTTTTTAGACCTCGTTTGAGCCCTCAAATAAGCTCTGGAACCTAATTTTTAACTAGGCCGAACACTAGGTCTGGACAGGGCCAAAGCTAGTCAAAAACTATAAATAGAGCTAGAGAGCTCATTTTTGGGTTAGCTTCTTGTAGTTTTGAGCTTGTATGAGAACTTTGTTGCAATAGAAGTGATTCCATTGTCTTACTCTCTTTGTTCTTGCCGTGTGTGCGCGTGTGTGTGTATGTGTGTGCATGTTAGTGTGCTTCTCACTCACACATTTGTGCCTTCACTTGCTCGAGGTCTTCATATCATCCTCATGTCTTCCCGGATTGACATTAAAGGAGGTGCTACTCATCACTGAGCTACACCAAATTTTGGCGCCGTTGCCGGGGATCGAGCTTTGAGGACGAGCGTGTGATGGTAAGACGTAGAGTTGACGCGTTGGAGTTGTAGGTATTTTCTTCACTTTCATCTATTTTCTTGTTTTTTCTTCACCATCTTCATCACCATCATCATCATCATCATCTCCCACCTCCATCTCCATCATCGCGAAAATTTTCAGTTTTGATCATATCACCATCTCCACCTCATTTCCTTCATTCTACTTGTGTGAGAGAGCGAGAGAGCGATATTGCTTGCACTGTTTTTGCATGTTTCTTGAACATTTTGCAGGTTCTTGCTGAATCATCATCCCCAGCACGTTGCGCAGGTACGGAATACTCAGAAACTGTCTCGCAGTCGCCAGCCTCTGTCGATCGCGATCGACAGAAAATTCGATCATTTGGTAAAACAAAGTTCACCACAAGCACAAGCATGAAGAGCACATCCTAAAACGCTAAAAACAGTAGAAAAAATCCGCGGTTCTCTGTCAATCACGACCGACAGACCCTGTCAATCGCGATCGACAGACCCTGTCAATCGCGACCGACAGACCTGTCGATCGCGACCGACAGACCCCACGACCGATTGACTGCCACGTAGGACCCTGTCAATCGCGATTGACACCATCGATCGTGATCGACAGCCACGACCGACACCTCTATCAGTCGCGATTGACACCGTCGATCGTGATCGACTGAAATTCAACGATTGATTGACTTTTACGCGTAGCCACGTGTCCATCACGATGGACACATCCCCGATTGACTGAAATCACGGTGAAAAACCCAGAAAAAGTGTCGATCGCGATTGACACCATCAATCACGATTGACAGAACTCACGACCGACTCTGTCGATCGCAATTGACACTGTCAATCGCGACTGACGTGTCGATCGTGACCGACAGGCCCCGACGGACACCTTTGTCAATCGCAATTGACAGACCTGTCGATCGCGATTGACAGGCTTTTCGGCCAAAAAAAAATTAGGGTTTTTTATTCTAAGCTTTGGGAATAGTTTTTGGGCATATTGGTCTAGCAATTAGTGAGTTGTGAGGTCCCTACACATGTGCTTTTGAGAAAAATCCTGTGATCTAATTGCCTATTTGAACCCTGTTTTAGCACTAGAACCCTGAACTGACATAACTCTCTCATACGAAATCTGTTTGCTGTGATTCTTGTTTTGTTGGAAAGCTCGTGGGGAGCATAACCAAAACATCGACTGGTTATAGTTAAATTAAGACCAACATTATTAGATAGGGTATTTTGAAGTTGACCATACCCAGGGGGAACAAAAGAACATCGACCCACATTTTGTAGAATCGTTGAACCTTTTGGCAGACACCTGTGGCATCGGGGAAGCCATGAGAACATTGGTGTATTAGGCGAACCCTACTTATGATCAAAGAAGGATAGATACAAGGCCACGGCAGGGAAAGATGATTCAAATGGAGGTATCTACCGTATTGCCTACTTCAATGACAGAAGATGTTCAGATGGTTAGCCCTAGTCCCAATGACGAACCAGATGTAAATACACATTCACGACCTCCGCCATCACCTCCCAGCCAGCCTTCAGAACCCTTTTCCACGAGTCTTTCCGAAAAACCGATATCCACCCATGGTGAAACCAATGTACACACCTCCTTTTCTATAGCCTTCCCTTTACCCACAGCCATCACTTCTGCCCAAATTTTTGAACCCCACACAGGTCATCCTGCCACCGATCAAACCATAATAGGTCACCCCTCTTATCTCCCCGCCCTGGGACAACCACTTGCCACTAGCCAAACCTTATCCCAACCTTTTCCATTCACCCACACAGTTCCTTCCTCCCAACCCCTACCCACTGTACCCCTGTTAACCCCCTCAGAATCAACCCAAATCACCCAACCATCATTCTCGACAAACCTTGTAAATATACTCCAATAAGTTGAGAATTATAATAAAAAGTCCCTTCCCCAACCCCACTCCCCCACATTCACTACCACCACTAACACACCACCTACCGTTCCCGTATTCACAATTCACACTTCACACTATCACATCCGATCCCATGAATATTTCACCATCCACAGGAGCACCCACCGCCACGTCTGTTCCACCATCATCACATCTCACTTCACTCATAGGCACATCATCCACTTCCCTTCCCCATTTCCCGACCCTTTGCATGTTCCACCTCTACCCATGCATCCACATCATTTAGTAATGCACTAGACACCATGGTTGAAGCGGCCACTCAGCTTAAGCAAGAGTATAAGCTATTAGAAGAAAATAACACAGAGCTGTACAATCTCTCGGCTCAACTCCAGGCACAAGTCGATGCCTTGGAACTAGGTAATACAGCACTACACAACCAGGTGACTGACCTCCAACAATCGAAGACACAACTTGAAGCTAAGTATGCAGAGACAGGCAAAGCTATGGACGAACAACTCAGAGAACAAATGGGCCGCAATGCGAGACTTCAACGCAACATGGCCCTACTACGTCGTCATCTAGCAGCGGCTCAAGAAGAGAACCGAAGGCTACAACAACAAAACCAAGAGAACCTAGAAGCGGCCATGGAAAACACCCCGGGAGCACCTATAGACCCTGCAAAATTCCAAGCTGTCCCCTCAGAGCCTATTCAACAGATTTTAGAAGGTTATGCAACCCTCTTGGAAGCCCATGATCAGTTGGCAGATCAGATAAAGGAATTACAAGGATCCAAAGTACCGACAACACACCCACCCACACCTAAAGAGACGGTCGATGCCGCTACTTCGCCAGAACCTGAACCTTCAACGAACAGTGAGGTACTTGAGCTACGGCAACAGATTGCAGAGTTGAAAATCAAGTTGTTACAATATGAACGACCTCCTTCCCCACCTGAGCAACCCATAGAAGAAGAAGCAGTTATTATTCCAGTGGAGGAAGCATTTGAAGAGAACTATGAGCCTCAACCACTTCCAGGAGGACTAATCACGGAGGAAGGGCAAGATACCTATGAGGAACCCCCATCAGCCTGGATGAAACAAGTAGAAGAAATGGGGAAAACTCATCAGGAACGTGTCTCCACTCAGATGCTAGCAATGAAGGCCATTGAGGAAACCATACTTCAATCTGAGTATTTCAGGCACCTTGCTCCTAGACGACTCATCACGAGCTCAGAATTACGATATAAACCATATTTTGTATTGTTGGCCGACTACAACGCAGAGATCAAAAGAGTCACCAACAAGTGCCCTACTTTCGCCACCCAGTTCGAACTAGAAGATATACCAGAGGCAGCCAGAAAAGGGGCGATATTCCAACCTACTTGGAGGCAAATATTACTTGAAGCATACCCGGAAATGCTTAGAACATGGGATCACGCTCCCATGCATTTGAAGTATAACCCTTGTTATGGGCCAGTACAAAGAAGAAGATCATGGAAAGCCTTCGCCATCAAGGTTCAGAACAATGTAAACTGTAGAGAATGGCTCAATTACCCCGCCATTGCACCCCCAGCCGGCACCCCCACAGTATCATACATGATAGCAACCATCAGACATTGGATGCCACGCCTCCACCCCATGCCAGATGTAGCTGCCCAGATGATGCTCAAGATATTCGATATGATGCAGGTTGTGCTCAAAACTTTCCGCAATGTATGCCATATTCAGCCTCCGATTCCCGGGTTTGTTAATGGTAATTATGACCTGCTATATGATATGAGCACCACCCCGAGCATACGCGTTGCTTACGCATGGCACGCACGCATCAGATATCTCCCTGCCTGCTATAAGCAAACTTTCGATGATATGTTCACCACAGGGTTCTGGGAAGCACACTCAGAGGTGTTCGCGCCAAGGCCCACCCATTTGTTACACCTCTTTGCATGCGAACAAACGATGCACTCAGAACTCTACACAACGCCACAACCGGACATACCGGGTGCAGTCAATTGAGATACCCTTCAGAGAGACTTGATCCGAGGGCTGCGAATCAAAGAACATGATGTGGCAGCTGACATTCTCCAGGACTATATTGACCAAACCGCAGATCAAAGGTCTGTCAGAGGTGACAGACGCTAGGGGGGGGAGAGTGTTGGCAGTATACGAGAAGAGGCAAGTACGAGCATACAAGCAGATCTAACACTAAGGCAACCCTTTATTTTTTTCAAAACCCTTACACCATTTAAAAGTGATTCTCATCACTAAAAACCCCTGTAAATACCATTTTCACCTTTTTGTAGCTCCATTTTGTACAAGCCGAGGAGTCCTTGAGCTTGAGGAGCCTTAGAAGTAGTTGCCTACCGATTTTCGTATTTTTTAGACCTCGTTTGAGCCCTCAAATAAGCTCTGGAACCTAATTTTTAACTAGGCCGAACACTAGGTCTGGACAGGGCCAAAGCTAGTCAAAAACTATAAATAGAGCTAGAGAGCTCATTTTTGGGTTAGCTTCTTGTAGTTTTGAGCTTGTATGAGAACTTTGTTGCAATAGAAGTGATTCCATTGTCTTACTCTCTTTGTTCTTGCCGTGTGTGCGCGTGTGTGTGTATGTGTGTGCATGTTAGTGTGCTTCTCACTCACACATTTGTGCCTTCACTTGCTCGAGGTCTTCATACCATCCTCATTTCTTCTCGGATTGACATTAAAGGAGGTGCTACTCATCACTGAGCTACATGTGCCTACACAAGATAATATGGAAGAAATATTCACCAAAGCTCTTCCACGGGAAAAGTTTGAAACTTTTCGCAAAGCTTTAGGCTTTTTACCTTGTGGGGGCTGATCTATCAGTCCTTGGATGTGTTCACGTCATTCGCTCCAAGGGGGTTTGTTACACTTATGTGTTCACATCATTCACTCCAAGCAGGTTTTTACCTATACATGGGCACTTTTTACTCTAGTGCTTGCTAGAGGTTTTTTCCCCATGTTACCACATGCATGATTCACTCATATGTGGTGGTACTTTGTACTTAGGGATATTATTTAGCTCTTACTTTAGTTCAGTGCATTGTCAATAGGGTGAGCTATTCCAGCTATCCGTCTTCTCTGTGTGTCTTGCTACATTTGTGCTCCTTGTATGTGCTTCTCATGTGTCTCTCACACTTCTACACACACCCAACAGTTTCCATATTGACAATGCTCACAAAATGAAAATTCAAGGAAAGATAAAATAGGTCAATAGATAGAATGAAAAAGATTCTCTTCCATTATGAGATATGTGACCCAAACGGCCATGCCAAATACAAGCCATAGGTTGTTCTTTAATACCTAACAAGTGTTCTTAAGCTTTCACACTAATATATCAAACTATACTAGCCCATTTGAGACAAGACAAAAGTTAAGGAAACTCATATGGTAAAGTTTATAACCTCACATAATAAATTGTTTAAGATTGATAAAGAATTCAAAAAAAGGGGATGAAAATGATGCATGTTGAATGAATGAGGACACTAATTTATGGGTTCACCAAGCCTCGAAGAATCGTATAGGCATGTCTAGATGGTAATAAAGGAGAAAAATTCTTAAATTTTGTTATTGATGTGCTTCTTCTACTTCCCTTGCACTTCTCCTATGTGTCTATGATCGTCTTCTTTCTTCTACTTTTTTTGTAATTATGTTTTCTTATCTTCTTCTGAGTATCTACATACTTTTGTCACCACTTTATCATTCAAACACTAATCCCCTTTTAAATCCTAATTGTTGCTACATTGTCTATTGTTTTCATTGATACCAATGTTTTTCATAAAATGGGAAATAAAACAAAAACATGAAGGAAAATACATAAAAGTTTAAACTTTTGGATTTCTACCAAAACCAGATCGAGACTAAACATTTATCAAAACTTAAGGCCATTTTGATACTCATGTCACACCTTGCATAGCCCAACAGATCCAACTTAATAGTATTTATGTGATATCAAACTCAGTTGCACTATGGTATGTTGGTGTAAATGCCAAGCCTTCACACTTAGCTAGGCATGGAAGAAGTTATGTATACTTCTTGCAAATCCACATGAACCATTGCTTATGGATTTTTTACCATTAACCCTTTGTAAAAGTCATTTACATTGAAAGAATATTGTAAATCCTATAAACTCCTGGAGTTTGGAAGAGCTAAAATTATGAATTATCTTGGTGGAATATCTCCTAACTTAAAGGAGAACTTTTAGGCAAAGCCAAGTTTGAATTTGAATTCAAACTTGGAGGCAAAGCATTTATAAAAGATGATTGAAAAATATCGCGGATAGATCTCTCTATTCTAGTGCATTAGTTGATCATATTGTAGAGAAGGTGTGGCTCATACTATAGCCTACACTTCTCACTATCATTGGGAATTATTCTTCATGCCAATGATCATGTACAACATTGTCATATAATACAATATATCATTGATCATCTCTGTTAATCTCTTTGTCATTGTCACTCAAAACAGTGTTCTTGTCTTGCTCATATCTCAGTCATTAATCAATCATTTTCAATATTCTATAGCTCCTAGGAATCCACTCTAGGTCTACTACAAGTTGGAAAATTTTGAAGACATTCTATTCATCCAATTGGGAGAAATGCGTCTCGAAGTAGTCACTGGTGTTTCTCTACAAAGGTCCTAAAAAGTCGAGGGTAATGCTTTACTTGCTAAATTGATTGCTCTTTGTATATTCAATAATTTCAAGTGATTCTACTTGGAATGATTAGCTCCTTAAGCTAATTAGATACCCTCAAAAGGAATTTTTCTAATTGCTATTGTGTTGGGAGTACTGAGCTTAAGAACCAGCAGGTGTGTGAACCAAAATAGAAAGTTTTTGAAGGCTTGTGAATGGGGTAGTTATCTGTTTTGGATTAATCATTACATGCATCATCTCCAAAGTACATAGGCACTTATTTAGTGTCATTGGAAAGTTAAAAGGGCCTACAACTCAAGTCTGAAGTAACAAAGGGTAGGTACAGAGCAGGGATTAGCAGTACCAACTCATTTTTGGAGTGTCCATCCATCTTTCCCAACAGTGGTATTAGAGCAAGTTAAGGTAAAATGGGAGATGGTTTTCCTTCTTTTATTCATAAATTGGATAAGAAAAACTACCAAGCATGGTCCTTGAGTATGAAGACATACTTAAAAGGAAGGAGTCTCTATGGATACATCTCGGGAGATGAGGAGATGCCCATTTTCAGAAGCAAAGGACAACCTACAAGAGAGAAGCATGAAAGACTCAATTCATGGTGTGCCAAAGATGCATTAGCAATTGACAATTTTGAATCCCACATTGTAATTTGAACAGTTGTATATATGATAGTGTGAGTAAGCATTGGCTTACGTAACACTTTACACATGTTGTCTAATCTTTCTCTATCTTTGTTTCATCATTTGTATGATTAAAGTGTGGTATGTTCATGTTTTGTCAATATTGGAAGATTGCTAGATTCTATGTTGTATATGCTGGACCTATGGAACCTTGGACCCGTGGTATTGTAATGGGCCTACCTAATTTAAAAAACATTTGGTATCAGAGCTTTAGGGTTTTGATATCAGAGCATCCAGGCTCTTATATTCACATGTTTCCTAGACTTCCAGGTTTACAACATATGATTTAAGGGCATCTTCTAATATTTGATATTTGACATACACACTTAATCTAGATGAGTAGAGGTTTGAGAATTAGACAATTCAGTCACATGTTTATTCATCAGTGTGGAGTATGAAGTTGATGATCTGTTAACAACCGAATACTTTTGGAAGAGTATGAAAATAATTTACAAAAAGTATTGTTTGAAGACCAAGACTTGATGAAGAGAAGGCTACTTCAAATTCAAGAAAAAACAATAGTTTGGAGAAGATGAAGGAATCAGATCAACATCAAATCACAGATATCAGTTTCTACTATCAGATTATCATTTACAGTTCATATCTTAGAAGAGCAGTTATGAAGAAATTTGAAGGATTCAAGGAGTGCTTTTATACACTTCCATTATTTGAAAGTTAAAGGCTACATCAAAACAGGTATTTAGAGGTTTTTCTAGAGAGTTTTGAACGATCTCTTTCATGGCAAGAAAGCTCATCTAAGAAGACAAATATGGAGAGCATCAGTTTTGTTTTTAGCCAATCTTGTGTTGTAAGTTGGTTGGAAGTTTTTCGCTCACATTTTATATCTAGAGAGGTAACTCTAGAAAGGTAATTCATCATTCAGACAAAAGGTTGGTAATTTTAGTCATTTCAGACATTTGAAACAGAATTTTGATTCAGAGATATGAGGAGATGGTAAAACATGATTCTATATTCACTTCCATTTGTATACCATGTTTGTTTTGTCTCTTACTCTTAGCACTAGAGGAAGAGAAAGAGTTCATTTGAAGAAGTTAAGCGTGCTTGCTACTTCAAGATGAAGAGAACAAAAGGTATGGAAGAGAAGTTTGAAGATGTCAACATCATCATCAGGTGGAAGAAAGATGCAAACGAAGAAAGTACAACATTTCCAAAGGGAAAGTAAGACTTCCTTTTCTCATATATTTCCCATATACTTTTCTTACTTTATTGTCTACATCCAAAGACAAGTCTATGAGAAGATCTTGTGTGAAGATAGTCTAAAGAAGAAGCAGTTTCTTGTTTTGCATGATACTTGGTCATGATTTAGTAGATTTGACAAAGAATTGCATTGAGAGAAAGAAAAGCAATAGATTTTGAAGATAACTTGTATATTTTGACTCATATGTATGAGTTATATATAAGTTGAAGATTTTAAGCTAGCAGCTTATATGTTCCCTCAAAGAATTCTTGAAGTGTCAATACAGAGCTACTTAGTATATGACAAGTTGCAGAGAAGTATATTTCTTCTTTAATCTAAATCTTGAGGTAAAAGAGTTTTTTGGAGCAGATGTTGAAGACTTGGGTTGAGGTTTTGTGTTTGAAAAAAGTTACCCCATATTCAAAATTTTCAAAAAACTTCAAAAAATTCAGATTTTTTATGTATTAGTCAGTTGAAGAATCTATGATTGTCTTGATTTTTGGATACATGCTTGTATTCGAAAAGGTGTTCCATCGGATCCTATTTCTTGATTGAGAAGTGGAGTTAGCCAAAAGAAAATCAAGCATGTAGTGGCACATTTCACCTGGGTAGAATATGAAGATTTGAAGTATCAACTTGCAGCTTTTGGAGTTCTCAAGGTGAGAAGTTTGTCCACTTATGTTTCAAGTAAGAGTTGCAGATTCTTGAAAGGATTTGGTTAAAGAAAAGTTTTACAACTTTGCGAGAAGCATGGACACTTTGAGACATTCAGGTAATAAATCAAACATGCAATCATGAAGGTTTGATGAGAGTAGATTCTACACAGGTATTTTCATGGAGAGATCTTGATAAATCTTGTATGATCTTGAGTATTTATGAGTTAGTTGTCTATCCTTTGTTTCGAAGGTTCTTAGCATTGGAAGAAGTAAGTCAAAGATTCAAGTTCTATCAGATTTGTGTTGCAGAGAGATAGAAGAAGATACTTGTTATGTTGCAGAAGGTTATGAACCCTAAAATGCTTTCAGTAAGGTTTTTATGATAGATCAGCTAACCTTATTCTATAATGTGTGTTGCTCTAGCACAATGGTGAGAACCACGTTAAGAAGCTCCACCTCCTTAATGTCAATCCGCGGAAGAGATAGGAGTGATATGAAGATCGTGAATGTGAGATGAAGTGAGAGTGAAGGTGAGAAGCATAGAAATGCACACACACATACACACACACTACGAAGAGACAAGCAAGACACAATGGAAGGTGGGAAATTAGCTCTATTACTCAAGAACACTATTACAAGCTCAAAAGAACCCTAAACTCCAACAAGCTAACCTCAAAAATGAGCTCTCTAGCTCTTTTTATAGTTTCTAGACTAGTTTTGACCGGTTTCACATCTAGTGACCGGCATAGTTATTAGGTCCTAGATGCTATTTGGAAGGGTAAACGATGTCTAGAAATAACAAAAATTGGTACGCGCATTCTACCTAAGCTCCTCAAGCTCGAGGACTCCTCGGCTTGCACAAAATGGAGCTGTGGATTACAAAATGGGGTTTTCTATGTTACATATGTTACAATAGTGATAAGAATCACTGTTGGAGGTTTTTGGAAAGTATTTGAAAACATAATTATTTGAAAAACGATTCGACTGGCTCCCTGCTTTGTCGTTACATGCTTCCGTGTCGTCTGTGCCTCTGGCTGCTTCCAACACCCCCCTCCCTCTCGCTTCTGTCATCCCTGACAGAACCTTGCTGTGAGGTCTGCCGGATATAGTTCTGTAGGAGGTCTTGAGCGAGGGTGTGCTCGGAGATACGAATGCCTCGGGCCAGGTCTGCCTCGAGTTTCTCCCAGTCGATTGGTTGCGGTTCTTCTGGTGGCGGGAGCTGATAATGTGTGGAGTAGACCATTCGTTCACAGGCAAATAATTGTAATAAATGTGTAGGCCTGCTTATGAATACCTCTGAATGGTATTCCCAAAAGCCGGTTGTGAACATCTCTTCGAATGTCTGCTTGTAGCACGCCGGTAGGTACTTTATTCTGCAGTGCCAGGCATAACAAACCCGTAGCGATGGCGTTGTACTCATATCATATACCAGGTCAAAATTGCCATGCTCAAAGCCCGGGGTGTTGACATGGGGTGCCTTGACGCGTCGGAAGACTTTAAAAATCATTTGCATCATGTCAAAGATTTTGACAGTCATATGTGCCGCTATATCATCCATATGCTTTAATCTAGGGAGCCAGTGGTGAATTGTAGCCATCATGTAGCCAACAGTTGGTAACTCAATGGGTGGCTTAAAATAGGGGTAATTCAACCAGTCTTGGCACTGCTTATTGTTTTGTACCTTAATAGCAAAGGCAGTCCAGGAGCGGCGTTGTGGCACGGGTCCCCAACACGGGTTATACTTCAAGTGCAAAGGTGCCTTTACCCATGTACTCATCATCTCTGGATACTGCTGTAGTAAATTTTTTCGCCACTCTGGTTGATAGATCTCTCCTTGCTGCGCATCTAGTGGCAAATCGCCTTCCTCGAACTGAGTCGCATGCGATGGTTTCTTACCTGTCTCTTTCTCAATGGCTAACTGGTATTCAGCCATTAACATGAAATATGGTTTATACTGTAGCTCGTGCCCAGATATGTATCGTCGCGGGGCCAAATGAGCAAAGAATGGAGACTGTAATATTTTTTCTTCTATCATCGCCATGGCATGTAATTGTGCCTCTACTCTCGCTGAGTGCGTTGTTCCAATTTCCTCAATAGTCTTCATCCACGCGGGGGTCGGGAGTTCGTACGTCATCTGTCCTTCGGCCGTGACGCGTCCGCCTGGGATGGGTTGTGGCTCGTACACTTCTTCAAACGTTTCCTCCACCGAGATGGTGATCGTTTCTTCCTCAGCTGGAAGCTCAGGTGGGGAATCTGGCCTTGGTGGCGCTTCGTATACTGCAATCCTTGATTCAAGGGTCGATACCTGGGCCCGTAATGAGTTGAGTTCCTCTAGGAGGTCAGGAGAGGGGTCCACAGGTGCTGGTCTGTCGTGGTGTACCGGTTCTCGTAACTGGAGTAATTTGTGATCTTCTTTGAGTTTCTGTAACTCCTCGTTCATGCGGTCATATTCATCTAGCAATCTCACATGATCGTCTAGCAGCATTCTCATCGAGTCTGAAGGAATGGCTTTGAACCTACTAGGACTGAGTGGTTGGTCTGGGTGGTCGAGCGCTGCTTCTAAGTTTTCTCGGTTCTGATCCTATAAGCGCTGGTTTTCTTCCTTGGCGGCTGCTAGGTGTCTTCGTAGTAAGCCCATGTTTCGTGTTAGCGTTGCATTGCGGACTGTCTGGGCTCTTAATAAGTTGTCCAGGTCAGCAGTTGCTTCCTTGGTCTTGTCTTCGCTTTCTAGTTCCAATTTGTGATAAGCCTCATGTAATTCCTGGTAGCGGGTGTTCAGAGAGGCATTCTCAATAGACAATAAGTTAAGCTTCGACTGTAAGTCATTCGTTGTCCTCTGCAGCTGCTGATAATTATCACCAAGAGATGTGAACTCATCTCTTACTTGCGTCATACACATGAACATCTGTCGGAATGCATTATCTACAGTGGGTGATAGTATTAACGGGGTGCTAAATGAAGATGCAGTTGGTGTAGATGCAACGGGAACGGGTAATGGGAATGGGAAGGTGGATGATGTAGTGATTGTTGAAAATTGGGATGTGCCTAAAAATGTTTGTGCCGTGAGTGAAGGTAGTGATGGTGCAGTGGGTGGTGAGATGTCCATGTCAGTGGACGTATCTAGTGCGGTGACCGTGGGTGCGCGTGCTGGTGTAAATACGGGATTTATAAATATTGAGGGGTAATTTACAGGGGGGCTGGCTGGAGCAGCTTGGTGGAAAGGGGAAAGAGGGGTTACATTGGGTCGGGGAGGTGAGACGGGGGAGAAGGTTAATGGCGGGGGGAATGGGAAAAGGGGTCTTGGAGTTGTGGGGAAAGATGGAAAAGATTGATGAAGGAATGGGTTGGATAGGAAGGTGGGTGTGGGAGGGGGTAGACTAGGGCTAATGGGTGCAGGAATTGTGGGGTTAGTGGTCGTAAAGACAATTTCTGCAACACCACCGGCAATAGAAGATGTTAGTCTGGGGGAAGGAGGGTGAAGAGGGGAGGCTGGATGGACGGGTGGTGAGAGAGGAGCGGTTGGGGTGGTCGGTACTTCAGTGACTACTGCAGTTTGTACAGCTGTAGCGCGGGGTGGGGAATCTACAAAGATGGTTTCTACGGCCAATGAACTTTCGGGGACGAGGCGTGCCTCCCTGGCTTGTTCTGAAGATTGTGCTCCGGTTGGTACACGAATGTATTCGCCGGGCTTTGAAAGTAGTCGTACTCTGCGGGGGTCAAACTGTGGTAGTGGCTTTCTTTGCAAGTACCTGAGGGCTTTGTTGGAGCCTACTGATTTGACTAACTCTCTGAATCCTTTGATGTATGCGTCTTCGAATCCGCCTGTGACAAGTTCTTGTTCTATTATTGTTTGACTCTCTTCCTCTGTCAGCTTTTTGCGTGCCCAAACTTTTTCCATTGTTCTATACAGCTTCTTGATAGCTAGTGTGTAAGCTGCTGCCTCGTAAGTTTCATCTTCATGGGTACTTGTATCGCCATGTGTGTCTGTTTGTTGGCCTTGGCCATCTGTCTGTTCATGCTCTTGGGATTCATGTGTTCTCTGGCTAGCTTCGTCGTCTCCTTCGTCGTCATCGGTTGCTGTTCTTTCGTCATCAGAGCTGGACACGACCTGTCCTTGTGGCTGATCCCTGGGTGTGGTAGGGTAGCTAGGCCTTTCAAATTCTTGAGAAAACATTTGTCCTTCTGAAAACTGGAACTCGTTGGAGAATGCATCGGGCATCTCAAAATCAAAAGTTTGGTCCAGTGGCTCTGCTTGTCCTGGTTCTAAATGCGGTATTGGGAAAGAGAAAGCTTCCGCACCGATAGTGGTGGGAAGTTCAGCTGGTGTGGTGATAGGTTCTGTGGTTGTGGCTGCTTGGGGTGCGACAGTACTGGTGGTGCCCTCCGTTACCACTGGTCTAGATAACCTTATGCGAATAGGTTGTACTGTGGGAGTGGCTGCTGTTGGTGACTGCTCTGGAGATGGTTGTGGCAAGGGTGATTCTGGGACTTGTAGGCACGGGATAGTACCTCTCATCCGCTTTCCGGCTCTGCCTTTGCTAGACTTTCTAGCCTTCCTAGTGGTGCCTTTGAATGCTTTCAGTTCCTCACTGGTCATGGCACGCTCTATGGGTAAATCATATGCCAAGCACATATATATGATCCTAGTGAGGGCGCAGCACCCATTGATTACCTTCTTTCGCTCCCACCGATGTTGTGCCAAATAGAGCTGATCAATGATCCAGCTGGCTAGATCAACTGTTTGCGGTCCAGTACATGCTAAGTACAATCCAAACCAGATTCTCTTGTGGGGCATGGTAAAACGATCCTGAGCTGGGAAAGCAAAATGCTGCATGCATATCCGTAATGGCTTAGAGAGCTCAGGGGTTATAGCTGAAATGTCCTCCCACTTAGTTACGTCACCACGCTTCATCTGCTCTGGGACTAGCCGTTCTTTCTCCGTTGGAGTGTGTGTTCCATGAATCTTGATGGCAGCCCTGATTAAATCCTTCAAAAGATAAAATCTTTTGTAAGGTGGATCATCCACTAAAGAAGGCAAAATAAAGGTTCTTGGGATGTCCTTATTCTCTGAGGCCAGCAAAGTGGTGATTAAGTAATAACACCTATAAAAGTCAGGTTTGGGCAGAGGATCACTGAAATACTCCGTGAAGCCGGCTCTAGCCCAAACATGAGTTAAGTCCTGGGTGTTCTGTAGGCCTTCGAATTCTCTTGAGAAGAATTGATACTTGCCCCATGTGCGGTCATCAAATGTCATATTTGCTTCAAAAATGAAGTCAGCATCAGCTAATGGTCCTGCTAGGCCTTGGAACCAGTGAGAGTTACGGTGTATCTTCTCTGTGTATCCCATAGGTGGGTTATCGATTGGCATGGGTCCCGGAAATCCTTGGAACTCTGGCGGTGGAGCGGTCGGGTGGGATTCTGCTCGTAAAACATTGAGGGGCACCGCAGCTACACTAGGGCCTGCTTCCGATGGTGCTGCTTCGGTTTGCATGATGACTGATGAACTAATGGAAAAGATCTGCTACAAAAGATTAACACATTATGATCCCATTAAGGTGAGACCGCAATCCCTTTCCATAACCGATGTGTAACCCGTGTAGCCAAGTGTCGTGAAGTGATTAATGCAATGATTATTTGCAAAACTAATGCAGGTCTCTAGACACCTACATGGTCAGATTATGCATACATTTCTTGATGAGCCGTTATTATGCATGATGTGGGGTTTGGGTGTATGAATTTATACAAGGTTTGGTTGAGGGTGAATTAGTACAAGGGTGGAGTTTAAACGGGGTGGGAGAATTGTTAGATACGATGGTACAAGAAGACGTCTGGATACGTTTCGGTATCCATTTCCTAAGAGTCTTTGAGTGGGTGGTGTGTTTCTGTTGAGGGACAAAAAGTGGTATCGGGTTTGGTGGTATTGAAGGATGAAAAGATTTTTGAGGGGTATATATTACATGGCTAGAGGGTTGGGCTATAATACATGGTTTAGGTACCCAAATCTGCATGGGTGTGGGTCGATTGGTAAGATACTTCTTGGCGATCCAAATCTTTCGAGTAATTGTAGAAGAAGATCGAGGGGACTTTGGTTGCTGACTCTGCTTTTGTTGAAACTTTGTCCTGTTCTCGTCTGCAGTGTTGCCAATAGCTTGTGGTTGCTGTCCTTTTGGCACCCATATCTGTCTCGTGCCACTTGTTCCGTGATGTTGATACTTCTGCTTTCTTTGCCTTATCTGGTGGTGTCGTCAGTCTGGGTTCCTCTGTTGTGGTTGACTCGTTCGTGGTTGGGTTTGAGAGGTCCAGTGGACGCTCTGCTTTGGAAAAGAAGGGAGATCCAACACTTGCGTGACCTGCCCATTAGGAAGTGATTCGTTCTTTATCTTTAATCTAGGCCAGTCCGCAGCAAGTTTGGAAGGATGAGCACCGCAGGGTGTTGTGCTCATTTGGCCGCTGATGCAACCCACCTGACCGCTGATTGTATCCATCTGCCCTAGCGGTTGGGTAGCTGCCCCATCTAGTTTGCAGGAAGCCCCAGGGAAGATCTCCTGTCGTTCTTCTGATTGACAGTTGTCCCTACCCAAGCCCGAGTGGGTTGGAGTAGACGTAACGTGACTGGTCTGACCCAAGATCTTCCGGTCTTCCGTCACATGTGTTTCATAGGGTCTAGGGTTACCAACCTCAATCGGAATGCCGTTAGGGAAGTCAAGCGGTATCACTCGCTTTTGTTCTAAGGTTCCAATCTGTAAGGAGCCTTGTCTAAGATTTAGGTCCACTGAGTGATCGTATAGCCAATCTTGGCCAAGGATTAGGGGTTCTATCAGGTCATCATCATGGCACAGTAGTAGCTTCGCTGTCATGGTCACATCCTTAATGAGGATAGGAAGGTCCACCTCACCCATGCAAGGGGTTTCCATGCCTCCTAGGCCTATGAGGTATGCCTCAGTTGGCCGCATTTCTATTCCTGAATCCTTATAGTGGGACCATCTAATCGCACTAGTCGCAGCACCTGAGTCAATTAAAGCCCTGAGCTCTTGGCAAGGGTTGCCGTGCTCTAACCTGACTGTAATGAATGGTCTCCTGTCCACTATACTAGGATGAGTGGTTGACTTTACTTGACACATGGCCATGGGATATCTGGATGTAGTTTCCAGATGGTTATAATGTTCTCTCCCTAGTCCTTGTCTTCTTAACTTCATGCGTTTAATGCGTTCTATTGCTTCTGCCTGAGCTTCCGCTCGTATTCTATTTTCTTCCTCCTTACGCTTCTTTGCCAACGTGAGTCGTCTAAGCATATCCTCAGTAAGAGGTTCCTGATATAGCCTGACTCTACAGCCACTAATATAATTAGGCATTACGTCTCCTTCTAAGGTGGCTAATTGTACTGCTCCACTTGTTGAGAGTCTGTTAATGATCATAGGTCCATAACCTCGCTTTTCTAACTTACGTGCGTGTTGCTTTAGCGTATATACTAGAACTAAATCTCCTTCTTTTAGGCCTTTATCTTTCACATGTGCATCAAAATATGCTTTCTGTCGCTTCTTCGCTGCATATATTCCTGCTGCTGCCTTTAGCCTGGTTTCTCCTAATCGTTCCAAGTCCATTATTCTTGCTGATAATTCGTGGCCGGTCCACTGATGTTCTTGTGCAACCTTAAGGGTCGGTATCAAGAAGTCCAAAGGGAGAACAGCATTCTGACCAAAAACCATCTGAAAGGGAGTTGCATTGAGTACGGTCTTGTAGGCCACTCGATATGCCCAAACAGCGTGGTGTAGCTGTTTGTCCCAATCTGAACGTTTGTTGTTCACGAGTTTCGTCAGTACGTTACAAAGGATCTTATTAGTGCTTTCAGCCTGACCATTGGCCTGAGGATGATATGGTGCGGATTTCTCGTGAATCACCATAAAATCCTGTAACAAATATTCAATGACTTGGTTTAGAAAGTGAGTGCCTCGATCGCTCACTAACTCTATAGGCAGTCCATATCTTGTAAAGACATTTTCAAATAAGAATTTTGCAGTTGTGTGTGCATCATTCTTTTTTGTGGCTTTTGCCTCTACCCATTTCGTAAGATAATCTGTGGCAACAATAATGTATTCAGCATGTGTACCTTTTGCAGGGGGGTTAATGGGTCCTACAAAGTCTATACCCCACTTTGAAAATGCACGTCCGCCCATCATGGGTTTCAATGGCACTTCATCTCTGCGAGTAGGAAACTGAGTTCTTTGGCACACATCACATCTCTTAACATAGGTATGAGCATCCATGTGAAGAGTGGGCCACCATAATCCTGCAAAGAGGATGGCTTTGATTATCCTATCAGGTCCAAAATGACCTCCTGCAACACCTTGGTGTGCAGTCTCTAGTATGCTCAGATAATCGCTCTCATGAACACATTGTCTTAGATATCCATCTCGTCCTCTTTTGTATAGGTTATCGCCAATAAGTGAATAATCGTGAGCTTCCTGCTCTAGACTACGTTGTCGTGCTAAAGTCATTCCTTGAGGGAATGTCTTCGTCCTCAAGTATGTCACTAATTGTTCACTCCAGTCTGGTGTGAGAGACACATGATACAATGTAGCATGTTCTACTGGTGGTCTTTCACAACAAACGTGGCATTCTTTACACAATTTGTAGACATCTGCTTCCATCGTAGGCCAATATACTCCTAATCTATGCAGAGTCTGTAATGTTCGATGTTTTGAATGATGTTGCTTTAATGCACCTACATGTGCTAATTGCAACCAATTCGCATGTTCTGATTCATCTACACAACAAGCAAGAATCTTTTGATTATCCTGTTTATATATACTTCCTGCCATTATTTGGGATCTCTGAGACTTGGTAATCTCTCCCTCTTTGATCTTTATCCTAGGATTCTTGGGTCCATATGTGAGAATAGGGACTATAGGCTTAGCCCATTCTGGTGCTATCTCAAGATTAAACAAGTATGCATCTGGTAGATCATCCGCTACTCCTTGAGGAGCTTCTCCTGAGGTTAATCTTGAAAGGTGGTCAGCTCTAAGATGTGTCTTTCCTTTCCTGACTACTACTTCAAAATCATACTCCATGAGTAATAGAAACCAACGTATCAGTCGTTCGGTGTTACATGGTTTGTTGACTAAGTACAATAGTGCTTGATGATCTGTAAAGAACTTGAACTTGTTGGCCAACAAGTAGTGCCTAAACTTCTTTACTGCGTAGATCATCCCTAATCCTTCTCGTTCCGTCATGGTGTAATTTCTTTCTGCTGCATTCAATTGTCTACTAGCGTAAGCTATGGGGAGATCTATGTTACCTTCATTCGTGGGTTGTGCTAACACGCATCCTATGGCGTAATTGGATGCATCCACATGTACATGGAATGGCTTACTCCAATCTGGGGTAGTCAATATAGGTGCTGAGCACAAACATCGTTTAAGTTCATTGAATGAATCTTCACATTCATCTGTCCATTCAAAGTTGGTTAAAAGAGAGTACAAAGGCTTGGCTATGATTGCATACATGTGTATGAATCTCCTATAATAACTGCAATGGCCCATAAATGCCTGTACCTCTTTCACATTAGTTGGTCTAGGTAATTCTGCAATTACTTTCACCTTTTCTTCATCCGTAGAGATTCCATTTTTTGACACAATGTGTCCTAGAATTTTGCCTTGTCTGACCATGAAAACACATTTTTCTGGGTTCAAACAAACCTGATATTCTCGACATTTGTCAAATATTTGTCTTAACTCTGGAATATGTGTCTGTCTTACATTTGAATGAGCACATAAGTCATCGACATAAACTTCCAAACTCTTGCGTAAGAATTCCTTAAAAACATGACACGTGAGTCGCTGGAAAGTGGCAGGTGCATTTGTTAAGCCAAATGGCATCACACGAAATGCAAATATACCCCATTCAGTGGCAAATGCCGTCTTGTGTTGATCTTCTGGAGCAATGGCTACTTGATTATAACCTGAGAATCCATCAAGAAAGCTGTAAACTTCCTTGCCCGCAACTCTTTCCAATAGATGTTCTGTGATAGGAAGAGGATAGCTATCTCTAATCGTGGCGGCATTAACTTTTTTAAGGTTAATACACACACGCAATTTTCCGTTCTTCTTGGGCACAACCACAATGGGGGATACCCATTCGGTATGCTCAATTTCGTAAATGAATCCTGCTTCTATCAAGCGATCTATCTCCTCTTTAATCTTCGCAACGTAGTTATCATTGTACGTGTACGGTTTCTGTTTCGTAGGTTTTGCATCTGGAGTCATAGGGATTCTATGAGAACATATATCTGGATCTACTCCTTTCAAATCTTTATAACTCCAAGTGAACACATCTCTATATTCGCGCAATAGGGCAACTAGCTCTTCTTCTTCTTCCTTCGACAAATCATGCCCTATGTATGTACATTTTTCTTCTTCTCCTTCGATAGCAACTATTATTTTCTTGGTTTTCTCTCGGTTATCATATACTTGTCCGTCATTCGCCTTTCTATTAGGCATTCGTACCATGATTCTTCTATCTTCGATTTCATATTTCTTGAAGTTCTCGGGTACTTCAAATAAAGATTCTTCTTTTTCTGACATGGTTTCTTTCTTCTTTCTTTTCTTGCCTTCATTCTTAGTAGTCACTTCTGTGGCTAACCTCACCTCATTCGTAATTTCCTCGTGTCTCTGAGTGTGAGTCTCTACTTCGAAAAAATATTCTTCCTCTGATGCAAAGGGTGGGTCCATGATAATTGATTCTAAATCAAAATCACTTGCATCCTCAAATGCATCAGTGTTAGGTTCACACTCTTCTAAAATTGCATCCTCGTCACAGTGGGGTGTCCATTGTTCTTCATTGATGGCTACGTCCATGGTTGCTAGGATTTCTGCCCAACCATGGGGTTCAAACTCTTCGTCTGGGAATACTACAGGCGCATAGGCTGGATCTTGAAGGGTTCGTGGATGTTGTTCTACACCTAAGGTCCTTGCTTCTAATCTTTCTTCCTCTTGTTTGGCTACTTTACACATCCATAAATGAGTATCCTCATGCAACCAAGAAGGATCTGATTCTAATGAGTGCACGGATTCTGTTTCTACTGGTGTCTTATGGATGGTATTCCATTGTATTGGGGGTACATCTCGATGTGAATAGTCTTTAAGATTGACTTTGGTAGTCACTCCTAAATGTTGCAAGTACAAAGAATTAGTTCCCCAATCTTGTACAATTTGCAACTGACGCATGAATGGTCGTCCCAATATCATCTCATAAGCATGGTTTTTTGCAAAGTCACAAATGGCAAAGGTATGCTCAAATTCTACACAAGTGGCGAGAGATATGCCTTCTAGTAAGCCTAATGGTTTTTCTATGTGTCCATCAGCCATTTGTAGCTTCATCCTGGTGGGTATTAATGCTGGCTTACCCCAACGTTTCCATAAAGCGGTGGTAGCGATGGCTACTCCGGCTCCTGAATCTAAGATGGCTTTCGTGGTGTAGCCCTGATGGGTTATTGGAAGATAAGTGTTACCTTCCTCTCCTTCGCTTACATCTCCAATCTTTTCTACGAGTATCTCTGGTACCTTATTTTGTGATCCTATTTGTGAGGGAGTAGTAGCAAGCTCGGGGAATTGATTTGCTACATGTTTCCACAATTCTGGTTTTATCTTCAGCAACTCCTCTAGAGTGAAGTTACATTGTACTTTAGTATTCTTGATCACTTCCGTGTTTCTAGGGATTACTGATTCTTCATTCCTCACTATTATCGTGGGTGCTCTCATACTAATAGACTTTGCTTCCCAAGGTCCTGTGAACTGAGGTAATTCTTGTAAAGAATTAGATTCAAATCTTGTGTGTTCACTCAGTTGTTCTTCCTCTACATCATCGTATATAGAGGGAATGTCTTGGGGAAATTGTTCCTGCAAGTCATCTATTTCTTGAATAGGAGGATGGGTTCCTTGTTCCTTTCTCCACTTCTCTTCTTGTATTTCTCTCAAAAATTCATGTGAATATTTATGTATGGAAGACAAATTGTCTTGACTTTCTGAGTTGGGTACTTGAGACAGGGATGGTGCATTCCTTTCCTGTGTCTCTGGGACAATAGGGTTCCTATGCTGATCCTTTTTCTCTTTGCTCTCTATCAAGTATTCTAGCCTCTCCATTAGTCCTTGAAAATGTAATTCAGGTTTTGCCATGTTATTCCAATTAAGATATCTAGAGGCTTCGGACAAAGCTTGTGCTAGTTCTACCATCTTCATGCAAAGTTTTGTTCTCTCAATTTCGAGATCAACTCGAGGGTAGTTTTTGCTCATTTCAGCTACTTGAGGTCCCTCTTTTAATCTAGCCTGATATGCACGAAACATCATGTCTAGATTTTCTGGTATGGGTTCCGCTAAAACTGATCCTGATTTCTGAGCTGGATTCTCTTGATTCAATTCCTGTGAAGTTAATTCTTGGATTTTGGCTCTAGATTCCTTCAAACTTCCTTCCAACTCCGTTATCTTTTTACTCCATTTTCTCTTTATCCTTTCTCTAGAATCTTTCCAAGATTTCGTCTTTTTACTGCTAGATTCTGAAACTTCACTACTTCCGACTACTTTCTCCTGATTAAGTTGTTGGTTCTGTAAGAGCGCCTGGGCTCTTGTTATAGCTTGGATAGGCACGTATGTAGGGTTGGATCCATCTGCGTTATTTACAATACCTATCACATTGATCGGTGTCACATTCGAAGCGTTAACTGGATTCTTAGGACAATCTTTGATTATGTGCTCTTTGCACAATCGGCACAAAAGCCTTGTATGTTATAGTACTGTGATTGTCCTGCTATCGGGGGATGTGGACAATCCTTTATGAAATGATCTCCTTGGCACCTAAAGCATGGTCCTCTAGGGCCCTGTGGTCTTTGTTGTCTCAATTGGGGCCGTGGATTTGGGTTTGTGTACATCACATTAGCATAGTCGGGCTCCCAACTAGGTTCCACTGGTGGACTATCGTAATGATGTGTCTCCACGTGTTCTGGTGACTCTGTGTAATAAGCGGGTGGACTATCTACATGCGTAGAGTCAAAACTGTTTGAGTTCGGGTCACTCTCTATGATCAAAGGTGAAGAAGGCACTAAGGCCCTACTTAGATTCTCTTCTGCAGCAGCGTATTTGACTGAGATGACATTCGCTGGTGGGGGTGGCTGCTGAGCTAAGACAGGTTGAGGTCTCTGTTGAGCCTGGTATGGGTAGTTCTGAGGAGGCCTATAGTAATAGGGCTGAGCATTGTATTGGCCTTGATACCTACCTGGCTGCGGGTATGCTTGCGGGTAGTTCTGTCTCACGGTTTGTTTGTTGTACGGGCAGTCCTGAGCCGTATGATTTGTGTATCTTCTCTCAATTGTACAATATTGGCCACTAGGGTTGGTTTGTGGTTGTGGTGCATTGGGACACACATTTGCCATATGGTCACCACCATAGGTGTAACAATGCTTGTTTGTTAGCACCCTAGGTTTACTAGAAACTCCTAGTTTCTGGGCCACTTTTTCTGCTAGGTCTTCTATTGAGCTAGACAATTTTGTGGATGCTGGAGATGAACAGGCTGAGTCCTTATAGACCTTTGAGAGTTCCAACTCATCTCCTAAGTTGTCCTCAATGTCTATACAAATTCTTACACATTGCTCTAGCGTTCTGGGTTCTTTTAGGTACACATAGGAGCGTAGTTTAGAGCTCAACAAGCCATCTAGAAACAATGACACTTGCTTGGCTTGTGAGGGTAGCTCTTGCATTGGACATCGTTCAACATATTGTCTAAACCTACGTCCTGCCAGTCTAACTGTTTCCTGAGGGGTCTGTTTAAAGCTATGAATCAACGAAGACGTGTCATGTCTAATCCCACTTTTAGAGAATTCGGTGATGAATGACTTTAAAAAGTGATGGATGTCTCTAAATTGCCTTTGTTGCAGAGGTTGGAACCAAGTTAAAGCGGTATTCTTTAACGTTAGTCCAAATGCGTTGTATTGCGTGAACATGTCTTCAACTTGTTCGGCTCTTAGTACTTGCTTGAATTCTGCGACATGGTCATAGGGATCTCCTGTCCCATCAAAATAATTCTTCATTGATTTTACTAACTGTGTGGGTCTCAATGTTCTTGCGTGTTCGCGTGGTCTAGGTAGAGGAAAATCATCTCTACCACCTAGTACTCCATGATCTCTTTGTCCATCCGCTCTATTAGTGTCCGTGGTTGTTCTATCTCTCCCTATGGGATGATTAAAGCTTACTTCCGGTCTCTCTTTATTTCCCTCTCTTTGATTTCCATGGGCTGATGATGTTCCTGCCCCTTGTTGACTTGTACTCATGTTCGTTCTAGATGGAGGGAATACCAATTCACCTCTCCATGTGTATGTGTTTTTAGCGCGGTCAGGCACCACAAAGACTCTTTCTGAAGTCTCATCCAGGTATACAACCTTTCCAGGTGTATCCGGGTCCTTGAACTCGTATATAGTGATGATACCTACCTCACTAAGTATTTCGGTCTTGTATCTCCAAAAGGCTTCATCAGTTTCTTTATTTACAAACAACTCTATGCTTCTGTTGTCTTGAGGGATCCATTCTGGAATTAGTACTCGTGTTAGTACAGATTTCCCTCTAGGTGTTCTAGGCTCTTCTAATGGTTCTTTTCCTTGAGATTTTGCTTTCGTCTCTGGTTGAATCACGCCAAACTCGTTGGTATTGTTTGGCTGCGTACTTAAGATGTACGTCGTTCCTTCCTTGTCTATGTACGCGTCTCTCTCGAATTTCACCACTGGACGTTCCAATCCAATGGGTTGATCGGGGTTGTGCATTTGCACCACTTGCCTTCGCAAACCATCCTCATAGATGCGAGCACCTAATCGGTTAGTTCGGAGAAACTCTAGTTGTGTTCTATAGGGTCCTTCTCGTTTTTCTAAATAGGCTACATTAGGCCCTCCTTCTGGTCGATCTGTGCTAAATGCCATTTCTGATTCACTAGTGTCTGAGCTCTCGTAGGGATAATTACTATTCAATTGCTGAGCCCACGATCGTGCAGTAGTTCTTACACTTGCCTCTGATGATCTAAGGCTTCGTCGGTCTGACTTACCTATATGTTTGCCCGATCTAAGGTTCATTAATTTTCTTCCTTGCACACTTAGTACACGCTCAAATCGTCACCGATTCTTTGTTATTACTGTCTTGATCCTTTTTAGATTTCTTTAGATTCTTGTCTTAATGTATGCGTCAGGAATTCGACTTTTCGTTATAATTTTGAGTTCTCGTTCCGTCAGACTTAGGTTCTTTCCTTTAGGTTTTCGTGTCACACACCTTTACTTTAGTCTTGAACCTGATAAATTTAACTCTCTTGAACTTGAGGCATTCCTATCGTCGTTAATCCACAACACTACCGTTTATCCTAAGCTAAGAATTGATTGAGGGGGTTGAGTAATCTTCCAACCTCGAGCCAGCTTTTCTGGTTGCTCTGATGCTCAAGAAGCCGCGCTTCCCAAGCTTTATGCCCTTCACTGCCTTGCCTTGGTTGCCCTTGATTGCCCTTGCCAGACCTGGAAAAATCCAATATTAGACCAATTCATAGTTGGATGATCAAGCACTTGAGTATATACACCTTTTAAGTCCCTTCCCTTTTGCCCAAATTTTCAATGCTTGCCCCCTGGCTTTCTAGTCCCAAACTAGGTCAACCTCAAAATATCTTATCTAAAAATAGATGTATCCTTTAAGAAAAAAACAATTGAGGTCACGTAGTACTCGTAAAGAGCTTTCTAACGAGCTATTAAGCTCAAAAAACGGACTTCGGATGAAAAAGTTATGACCGTTCAGGCCCTGGGGGGTAAAAACTGACAAACAGGTTTTTCTCCAAATATGAGCTAAGGGGTCTCCTATGAGTCTAATCACCCAAAAATTTCCCAAAAATAGCCCCAAAATTGGCCAAAAAATGAAACCCTAAAATTTGCGATGGGGGTGCACAATCGCAATGGTCTGAGATGATCGCGATGGTCTGGGACCGTCGCGATGGCGTGAGATTGCACAATCGCGATGGCGTGAACTTGGACCGTCGCGATGGTTTGGCTTTGCACAATCGCGATGGCGTGAAAGTGCACCGTCGCGATGGCGTGAACTTGGACAATCGCGATGGCGTAACTGTGCACTGTCGCGATGGTCTGAAGTTGCACAATCGCGATGGCGTGAAATGGGACCGTCGCGATGGCGTGAGATTGCACAATCACGATGACGTCAGTCAACGGTCAACGTGGACAATCGCGATGGTCCAAAGTGAACCGTCGCGATGGTCTGAACGCGATGGTCTGGGCGCGATGGCGTGAGCCAATCGCGATGGTATGAATTTTTGAAGTGTCGCGATGGTATGAGGGTGTCGTCGCGATGGTCTGAAGTGCACCGTCGCGATGGTCTGAAGTGCACCGTCGCGATGGTCTAGATTGCCACGTGGCACCGTCGGCGCGATGGCGTGACACAATCGTGATGGTCAGAGACCGTCGCGATGGTCCGGCCAAGCCATCGCGATGGCGTGAGCCTATCGCGATGGTTTGACACAATCGCGATGGTCAGAGACCGTCGCGATGGTCCACCAAACAGTGATTTTTTGCAATGCAGCTATGGATTCCTACACACGCAGGGGTCGCCTACACGCTGGTGTGGTCGCCTTCTCCAAATTCCGAACTTTGCAGACCATCACGATGGTCTGACACAGTCGGCAATTTCTGACAGAAACAAAAAATTTTACCTTTTTGCAGCCTTCCTGATGCACTGGAGCTCTGTACCTGCAAGAAAACTCAAGAAAGCAAAAGCACACACAAGCACAAAAGCTCTCTCTCACTCTCTCGCATGCACAAATGAGGGGAAATGAGGAGAATGGGTGGATATGGTGAATTTTCTGATTTTTTTTTGGAGATGAAGATGATGATGCGGTGATGAAGATGGAGTGTGGGGGAGGTGAAAAACACTAAAAACTAAGTAAAAACAACAACAAAAACTGAAATTTTTACCTTCCAACGCCACTTCTTGCTATACTCTTACCATCACACATTCGTCCTAGACTCGATCCCCGGCAACGGCGCCAAATTTGGTGTTGCTCTAGCACAATGGTGAGAACCACGTTAAGAAGCTCCACCTCCTTAATGTCAATCCGCGGAAGAGATAGGAGTGATATGAAGATCGTGAATGTGAGATGAAGTGAGAGTGAAGGTGAGAAGCATAGAAATGCACACACACATACACACACACTACGAAGAGACAAGCAAGACACAATGGAAGGTGGGAAATTAGCTCTATTACTCAAGAACACTATTACAAGCTCAAAAGAACCCTAAACTCCAACAAGCTAACCTCAAAAATGAGCTCTCTAGCTCTTTTTATAGTTTCTAGACTAGTTTTGACCGGTTTCACATCTAGTGACCGGCATAGTTAAAAATTAGGTCCTAGATGCTATTTGGAAGGGTAAACGATGTCTAAAAATAACGAAAATTGGTACGCGCATTCTACCTAAGCTCCTCAAGCTCGAGGACTCCTTGGCTTGCACAAAATGGAGCTGTGGATTACAAAATGGGGTTTTCTATGTTACATATGTTACAATAGTGATAAGAATCACTGTTGGAGGTTTTTGGAAAGTATTTGAAAACATAATTATTTGAAAAACGATTCGACTGGCTCCCTGCTTTGTCGTTACATGCTTCCGTGTCGTCTGTGCCTCTGGCTGCTTCCAACAATGTGGGAAGATGAGGAATGCCAGGGAAAGCTATTGGCATGTGTATAGTGCTAATAAAAAGGGTTAAGAAATTTTTGTTTCGGATACATGTATTGATCACTGAAGATCAGATTTATTGAAAGAAGGAAGACGTTCTGGATTTCATAAGTCTAATATAATTTGAAGAATTCTGGATATAGTGTTAAATCATCTAGGGGGGTGATGAAACATGAAGACTTATTTTCAGCCATATATGTGGAAGAATACAAAGTCATACCTGCAGGTATTCCCATTTCAGGTATTCCTATATTTCCTTTGTCAGGTTCTCTTTATGTTCTAGCTTTGAAAGAAGAAGGAAGAAGGAGAATGTCTGGAGAAAGTTCCTGTTAGGATGTTCCTGTTCAGGAGAAAGTTCTAGAGTTCTATTGAAGAGAAGCTTGATATTTTAGAGAGGTATGTTTTCAGAGGTGCACACATATATGTTTATACGAGGTTCTGAAGGAAAGAGGTATGAAGGACTTACAATTAGAACAAGGATAATAACAAGATGACATCATAGATATGATATTTTTTGAGACTCATGAGTTGAGTTGAATTGACTTGACTTGAAGTACAGTCAGAGATGAACCAGCAGTGTTCATAATACACTAAGTTGTGAGTTGTCAGTCACAGGTTTCAGGATTCAGTTCTTGATTTTGTTTAGCGTATTTACATGACACAACAGAAGTACGTTGAGAAAACTTTCGTAAGGTAAATGCAAATATGTGGATCCTAGTGTATGTTTTCAGGTTTAAGAAGACAGGAGATAGCAGGTTCAGAGTCAGTACATGCTACATTTGTTGTCAAGCAAATGATTGCTTGATGTGTACACTATTGGATATCTAGTTTGTAGCCCTGCACGCTCCCATATGGTCTGCAGATCTTGTGTGTTTTGGAGAGTCTCAAGCTCCTTGGAAAAGAACTGGAATCTGACCCATTGCTTATCATGATCACACTTGGACTCCCAGATATACTTGGCCTCTCCTAAGGATCTTGGCATGCCACTGAACCAATGAGAATTGGCATGGACCCTCTCTGTTATTCCTGTGGGAGGATCAGGTATAGGTATTTGTTGGAGATGTTGCAACTCTACAGGTCGTTCAAGGTGTAAACTAGGACTAGGTCTCCTGCTTTCAAGCCCTTATCCTTCACGTGTGCATCGAAATATGCCTTTTGCCTCTTCTTGGCTGCATAAATTCTTGCTGCAGCCCTCAATCGTGTTTCACCTAATTGTTCAAGATCGAAGATTCTGGAGGATAACTCATGGCCTGTCCAGTCATGCTCTTGTGCTACTTTCAATGTAGGTATCAAAAAGTCCAATGGTAGCACTGCATTTTGGCTGAGTACCTTCTAAAAGGGTGTGGCTTGGAGTATCATTTTATAGGCAACTCTGTATGCCCAAACAACATGGTGTAGTTGTTTGTCCTAATTAGAGCGTTTATCATTAACCAATTTTGTCAATACATTGCATAGAATCTTATTTGTGCTCTCAGCCTGTCCATTAGCTTGTGGATGATAGGGGGCAGACTTCTTATGTATCACCAAGAATTCTTGGAGAAGGTTTTCTATGACTTCATTCAAGAAGTGTGTGCCTCTATCACTCACCAACTCTATTGGCAATCCGTATCTAGTGAATACATTCTTCGAACTTTGCTATCGTTTGAGCATCATTCTTCGTTGTGGCTTTTACTTCTACCCACTTGGTTAGATAGTCTATGGCCACAATGATGTATTCAGCATGTGAACCCTTGGCAGGGGGATTAATAGGACAAACAAAGTCTATTCCCCATTTAGAGAATGCACGTCCACCCATCATAGGTTTCAATGGCATATCATCTTTGCGTATAGGATACTGAGTTCACTGACAAACATCACACCTCTTCACGTAGGTATGTGCATCCATGTGAAGCGTTGGCCACCAAAGACCTGCAAATAGTGTTGCCTTGATCACCCTATCTAGTCCAAAGTGTCCTCCTGCTACACCTTGGTCAGCAGTTTCCATATCTTGAGGTATTCGATCTCATGGACACACAGTCTTAGGTAACCATCTTTACCACGTTTGTATAAATTATCACCAATGAGTGCGTAATTTAAGGCTTCTTGTTCCAAACTTCTTTGTCTAGCCAAAGTCATATCTTGAGGGAATGTTTTCGTCCTCAAAAAGGCTACTAACGGTTCACTCCAATCTGGTATTAGAGATACTTGGTATAGTGTAGCGTGCTCCACAGGTGGTTCAATACAATAGACTCGGCATTCCTTACACAACTTATGGACATCTGCTTCCATAGTCGGCCAGTGCACTCCGAGTCTCCTCAATGCTTATAAGGTTCTTTGTCTCGAGTAGTGTTGCACTAACGCACCCACATCTGCTAATTGCAACCACTTCGAAATACTCATCTTCTTCCACACAACAGGCTAATACCCCTTGATCTGTATGTTTGTACATACTTCCTGCCATGATATGATACTTCTGGGCTTTTACTACCTCCCTATCTTGAGTGTTTATTACTGGGTGTTTGGGTCCGTATGTCAATACTGGCACTAAGGTCTTAGCCCACTGAGGCACAAATTTCAGATTAAATAGGTAAGCATCAAGAAGGTCATCTAATACTCCTTCTGGGGCCTCTCCGGATGTGAGCCTTGAGAGATGATCTGCTCTCAAGTGAGTCTTTCCTTTCCTCACCACTACCTCAAAGTCATATTCCATTAGTAAGAGGAACCATCTTACTAATCTGCCTGTATTGCATGGCTTGTTTACCAAGTATAGTAGGGCTTGATGATCAGTAAAAAATTTAAACTTATTTGCAAGCAAATAATTTCTAAACTTTTTAACCGCATATACCATGGCTAATCCTTCTCTCTCAGTAGTGGTATAATTCCGTTCTGTTGCATTCAACTATCTACTCGCATAGGCAATTGGAAGATCCATATTACCTTCACCAGTAGGTTGTGCAAGCACACATCCAATGGCATAATTGGACGCATCCACATGCACGTGGAAGGGCTTATTTCAATCTGGTGTAGTCAAGATTGGTGCTGAGCATAATCACTGTTTAAGCTCATTGAAAGAGTTCTCACATTCATCAGTCCACTCAAAGTTTGTCAAAAGTCCGTACAGAAGCTTTGCAATGATGGCATACATGTGTATGAAACGTCGGTAATAGCCACAATGCCCCATGCAAGCTTGCACTTCCTTGACATTCTTTGGCCTAGGTAGTTCTGCAATAGCCCTCACTTTCTCTTCGTTAGTGGAGATGCCGTTCTTTGACACTATGTGTCCTAAAATATTGCCTTGCCTGACCATGAAAACGCACTTTTCTGGGTTCAGGCAGACTTGATATTCTCTACATTTGTCAAAGATTTGCTTGAGTTCAGGTATATGTGTTTGTCTAATGTTGGAATGAGCACAGAGATAATCAACATAGACTTCCAAATTCTTCCTCAAGAACTCTTTAAATACATGGCACATTAGTCTTTGAAAGGTTGCAGGAGCATTGGTAAGCCCAAATGGCATTACCCGAAAAGCAAATATACCCCACTCCGTGGCAAAAGCCGTCTTATGCTGATCTTCTGGTGCTATGGCTACTTGATTGTAACCAGAGAACCCATCTAGGAAGCTGTACACTTCCTTGCCGGCTACCCTTTCTAATAGATGCTGTTGCAGAGCTAAAGAGTGCACAAAGCAGAGAAAAAGACGGGCCCCAAAATTTTTCCGATTTGGACACACAACTTTTGTATCATAACCACTCTTGTATATATTTTCCGTTGTAAATGCACTAGAGGAGTCCTCTACATGCATCCCCACAGAAGATTGGTGATTTACCCATGTACAATAGTAGGAAATTAGTCTTTTAGTGAATAAAGTGCCGGTCTCTTGTGTGAAAGGACCAAACTTAGGGCACTAGTATATAAGTCAAAAGTGACTCTTTGTAAAAAACTTTTTGCCATTGTGAGAATAGAGAACACAGAAATTCGAATTTGTGTCTTCTTCCCTCCTTATCTTCTTCTTCGTGAGCTTGTATGCATGTGTATTGCTTGGAAAGAGTGCTTGTGAGTGTTTTCTATCCATGAAAGTGTTTCTTTGCTGTAGGAAAGGTGTGTGCTAAGTATAGGAAGTGCTGAAGTGTAGGAAAGTATTCCCGCAACTCAGTATTTCGCTCATAACTTGAAGTGGGAGCGTCGGAATTGAGTGAAACCACTGCCATTGGATGCGTCTTCTCGAGAGCTTCGAAACGCATAGGCTATTCGCTATATTTGAAGTTCGGAGCTGGGAGAAAAGTCCAAAATACTGACGGCTGCTGCACCAAGTATCGTTTCGCCTTGACCAACAATTGGAGCTTGTTTGGATAAGTCTTAGCCTCATTTACATTCTTTGAGTAGTTCATTTGCATTGATCATTACATGATTGCATGTTCTCATACACTCGGCTAGGTTTGTATACTCTTTGGATTGATAATTAAAGGTGTGTATCCCCACTATATGCACTTGTGAGGGGATTGAGGTATAGTCTCTTTCTCCGCAAGTCCCTAAGTTGATACTTAGGTCAACACACTTTTTGGCGCCGTTGCCGGGGAGTGACGAATCAAACCGAGGCATTCGTGTGATGGTAAGTAGCTTTTTGCATTGAAGTAAGTGGAGGAGTGGAAATCTTCTCTTCTTTGGTAAGTCATTTTCAGCCGCACTTGCTACTTCTCATTCTTGGAGTGTGTGTAGTGAGTTGTTAGTTTAGGGAAGTGAGTAGAAGGAGTAGAGTAGGAGTGATTAGAGAGTGGACCAAGTCATTAGGGTAGAGTTTAGTTTTGTTCAGAAAAGTTTCCTTTTTGTAAGCAAGAAAATCCCAACTATAAAAGCCAAAAAAAATTCATTTTGCAAGTTACTTGTGTTTCTGAGCAAGTATCGTGAGTGTGAGCGTCGAGTATCGTGAGCTGCAGAATATCATGACTGAGCTTGTGGAGTGTCTTTGAACTAGAAAAGGTGCTAGAAGAGTGTGGCAGAGCTTCAAAGGTGAGCCACTCCATTGCTAGATCCTTTTGATCATTCAAAAAATTCAATATCTGTGTAAAACGATCTGCGCCAGGTATCGTCTGAGAGCTTCAGGGGGTAAAAAGTGTGATTTGTTTGATTCAGAGAGTGAGGAGAGGAGAGAGGAGCTAGGAGATCAAAGGGTCAAAATCAAAAATAAAAAAAAACATTTTCCAAAAATTGTCTAAGGGTCAAGTATCGTCTTACTCCCGCGGTCGAGTATCGCGATACTTATCAAGTATCGTTTTGCTCCTGTGGTCGACTATCGCGATATTTCCCATCGATCGTGTATCGTTCATACCGATCGCGATACTTGATCAGAGATCGTTTGCCAGCAATCGTCTATTGAGTATCGTGGATCGTGTATCGTTTCGTGCCGATCGCGATACTTGAGAAGTATCGTTTGGTTAAAGATCGCGATACCTGACAAGTATCGAGTATCGTTTTGCCAGCGATCGTTTGCGAGAGATCAAGTATCGTTGAGCTGAGGTATCGTGTATCGCTTCTCAGAGATCGCGATACTTACTGCCGATCGTGTATCGTTTGTCTGAAGTATCGTTTGGTTCAAATATCGTGTATCGTCTGATCTTCAGAGATCGCGATATTTACCAGATATCGTGTATCGTCGATCGTTTCAGTTCAGAGATCGTGTATCGTGGATCTCAAGTATCGTATATCGTGTCCAGCCAAGTATCGTTTGGCCCAGAGATCGTTTAGAGCAAAGATTGCGATACTTCCCACATATCGAGTATCGTCTATTCCAAGTATCGTCTCCCTTCGAATATCGTGTATCGTTTACCTTCAGGTATCGGTATCGTTTCATTAAGCGATCGGTATCGTTTCGCAAGTGTCGCGATATTTGTCAAGTATCGGGTATCGTCCCAATCTGGAGATCGTGTATCGTGAGTTTGGGAGACAAGTATCGTGTTCTGACAAAATTGTTTTTTACTCATTTCTTTCCAACCCAAGTCTTCTAGACATTTTTGACCTATAGAGAAGAGTGCCAAAGGCCCAAGGGTATCAAAGTCTAATCAGAGCTCTTAAGTGGATGAACCTGAGATCCGGAAGAACCCTAGGAAGCGGAAGAAGTGTAATTTCTTCTGTAGGGAGTGTAGCTGAGCCAAGTAACCGTTCACATTATTCTGAAACCTCCAGTGAGTCAGAAGAAGAAATTCCGATGGCTTCAGAGGATATGCAAAACACTGTACCCATGATTGGCATGATGTCAATCGTCGAGGGAGAATACAGAACCTCCTTGGAGTATGTGAACACCAACCACAATGAGATCCCTATCTATTTGGATGGTCTAAACAGATCAGTGGCCAGACTGAAGAAGGCTTCAGAGGCTTACATAGTGCCTAGACCAGCAGTCAAATACGTAGGAGGTTGTTACATGGACAAACGAGATATCCAATACGTGGTCACAAAACACCCGGAAAACATTAATGAGCATGGTGAAGAAAATAATGCTTCAAGCTTAAATGGAGGTGGAAGCGAAGAGCAAGTAACTACTCCTAGAGGGAGATCTACAATTAATAAAATTTGGAGAGGAGACCTGATTCCCCAGGATGACACTCTAATAGATGTATATCTGATCAATGGGATGGAGCATCTGCTTAGGGCCCATTCCTCTATATGGGAAGCTGCTCCTAATCCAGTTACCATCTATGAGTTACAAGATCCTGAGTTCCCCACCATCATCACATATTTGGATAAAAATCAGAGAAGATATTGGCCATTAACAAAATTAGAAAGAGCTGAGTTGAAATATCAGGATATCCCAGTGTTTCCCCCTAGGGACTAAGCCACTACTTCACGAAATCCACTTGGAACATCTCAGAATGATTCATATCAACAGTCGGGACAAACACAACAAACACAACAAACCCAGATCCCAGTCAGACCACATGTGCAATTTGCAATGCCTGCAATTAACCCTAACTACCGGCCTCAACCAGCTATTGACCCAAGACATGGAGTTCATGCTCCAGTCAGACCACAGGTAGTAAGAGGACCAGGCATACCAATAGGAAGACCAATTTTCCCAGTGATGCCTAGACAACCTGAAGCAGGAAGACGACTAAGGCTGATCCAAGTTGCCAAGTGCATGAGAAATCACTATGATGGCTCTAGTGAACCTTACAACCACATAGCAGAATTTAAACAAGTAGTTAGAGCCTAGCAGGTAGATGACTTTCTGATTCAATATGAGTCCTTTGGTCTTACCTTGTCAGACACAGCTTTGGCTTGGTTTCAGCCATTGGACCCTAATACCTTTCAGAACATGGAGCAGGTATATCAAGAAATGATTGAAGAATTTACCAAATTAGGAATTAAAAACAATTCTTCGTCATTAATCCACAGCTTCAAACAAGTCCCTACCGAGTCAGTGAGATTGGCAGCCAGAAGGTTCAAGCAATATGTGGATAGATGCCCAGTAGAGGAGAGGCCTACCCAAAATAAAATGGTATCATTATTTTTGGAAGGATTGTTGAACGGAACTTTGAGGTCATTAGTGTATGTAAAGAGGGTTCAAACTTTGCAAGAGTGTATGAAGGAATGTATAGATTTAGAAGATAACCTTGCAGAGGATCTGAAAATACCACAAGGAAGCTCTAAAAGTGAAGATTCGACTAGTAATACATCCATACCAAAAAACAACGTAGAGGAAATAGCCGACTTGTTAGCAAAAAAACTGAATGTTCAAGGACAGAGGAACTACCCCAATAATCCAATGAGGGTACCCATGCTTAGAAGGTGTATACAGTGTGGAGGTGATCATCCTTCTCACTTGTGTACTAGGGGAGTAGTTCCACCACCTGCCTATGCTCATCATAGACCCTCTGTCCCCGGACCCCTACAATATTGCAGTTTAGAGCAAAGGTATACAAACCATAGCACGGAGAATTGCCCTTACAATAGGCAAACCAGACCCACCCAGCCCTATGCGAGACCGTATGGATATCCCCAAAGAGATCAAGGAGGTGAAGCCTTTAGATATCCCTCTTATCAGCCGCAGGCACCAGTACCACGACCATACGCATATCAAGGACACACACAACCACAGCCAGTACTAGGACAACAACCGCCCCATCCTCAGAACGTTGTCCCAGTCAAGATGGCCCAACCAGAAGAAAACTTAGAGAGGGCTATAGTGCCAGCCACACCTTTGACTAGTGGAGAATCATATGACTCATTTTACGACTCTAGTCAAGGAACATACTCTAATTGTGAAAGCTCAATGACGGAATATGGACAGTTGTATGAACCATATGCCTATGGCATGGAAGCACCAGATAGTTCATACGGTTATGAGCAGGACTATGTGTCCTTAATGTACACAGCTCCTAGAGCAACCATGCCACCTCGACCAATGAATAGACCGCCTGTACCCAGAGGACCGTGTTACAGATGTGGAGGTGATCACTATATCAGAGAATGTACATTACCAAACCCACCACCACCACAACGAATTTGGGAAGGCTACTGTAGCGATTGTGGTAAGGAACATCTTTTCAGGGATCGCCCTAAGAACCCCAACAAAGTCACATCTAACGTGCATATTAATGTGATAGAAGTGATTGAATCATCAGGGAGCGATAAAGAGTACACCGTACCTTTAAAAGCAATAACGAGAGCTAAAGCCAGAGAGACCCCTGATAAAACAGAGGAGAATAATCAAAGTGACAAAGAGAGGGACGCACCCACCCCGCACAGAGTAGAAGACTCCGAAGAACTAGAGAAAAGTATTGCCAGTAAAAGGTCACAAAAATGGAAGCACCGGAGAGAGAGACTAAAAGAAAAGAAGCTGTTACAGAGGAAGGAAAAAGAGGGAAACGAACAACAACCAAAAGAAGAACCGAAGAAGGAAGAAGGAAACAAAAATGAGAAGCGTCAGAAAGAGGAGGTAGGATCAGTCTTAGCAGATCCTATGCCTGAAGAATTGGCCATGTGGATTCAGGCCTACAAGGCGAGAATAAAAGCAGGACCTTCCATAGAGCAACATGAGAGAGAATATCCGAGAGGCGACTTAGAGAAAGAAAGGTTAGAAATCTGCAAGAAATTGATAGAAGTTGCACAACAAACCTTAGAAAAACCCGCACCACCTTTACCCAATAACCGAATTTCCGAAGGAGAATTCCAAGAGTGCCTAAACACTCAGGAGAAGCCTGAAGTATATAGACCACAAAATGAAGAACATGGTGTTGAGAGAAAGGAAGGATCCATAGTCCCCGAAGTAGAAGGAGACTGGACTAAGGATCTATGGGCACGAGTTCAAGAGGACAAATGGAAGAAGGTGGAAGGAATGGAACCGCCTTTTGAAGAATTAGAAGCAGAAAATGAAATAGAGGGTTCAATACCTGAACTAAATTCAGAAGAATTTTTTCCAATGGATGCAAGTGACAAAGAAGAGGAAGATGTAAAGGAACTGCCCAACTACATCGGGGAGTACGAGCACAATTCAGAATTGTATCGCATTCCATCAATAAGGAGACGGGAAACGAACCCATCAGTTCAAACATCTGAGATCATACAACGCCTTACAGAGGTAAAAATCCCATGTACCCTAACATTCGAAGAACTGTTAAAGGTAAAACCACATTTAAAAGAGAAATTAATCAATCAATGGGAAGTCAAGGAGGAGAAGAAGGAGATAGCTGACGAAGTAAACATAGTGAGAATTCCAGTGGATAAAGTAGGAGACTTTAGCGAAGGAGATGAAGGAAATACCTGTCTTCCAATCACCTATAGGGGTTACACTACCAAAGCCATACTAGATTCAGGAGCTGGTGTTGGCATTGCTACCAAAGAAATTTGGGAGAAATGGGGACAACCAGCATTAAGACCAACACGCATGAAAATACAAATGGCAGATGGACATACGGAAAGACCCTTAGGATTGTTGGAACGCGTAATCTTTACTACGTGTGGAGTGGAATTTGAACACACTTTAGCAATATGTCACTTTGAAAGGCCGAGCAATTATGAAATGATCTTGGGAAGGCCTTTCATGAGACAGCTAAAGGTCGTACAAGATTGGGGAAAAGATGCAGTATACCTACAACACGCAGGAACTACCACTAGGATAAACCTACATACATACACGTATCAAGATGTTCCACCTCTACAATGGAATCAAATCCATAAAGAGGAAGACGATCAATCTGTTCATAGTGCAGGTTCTAGTGATCAATCCTGGATGAATGAGGACACTCATCTGTGGATATGTCAAGCTGCAAAGAAGGAAGAAGAGAGAAGAAAAAGTTGGCAGCAGAAACAAGGAATAGTGAGGTCTGTACAAGATCCAGCCTATATGCCACAAGTATTTCCGGATGAAGAATTCGAACCTCACGGTTGGATGGAAATCTTAGCTACCCTCGATGTCTGTGTAAACGAAGAAGTAGTGACCATGAACGAATGTATCGATGAAGAGGGTTATGATGTTAGTTTGTATATGGTAGTCCTTCAGGAGGCGGAAGAAGGAGAAGTGATCGAGAAAGACTGGAAGGAGGACTACGAGAGCATTGAAATGGAACCTGAACCCATGGATCTAGGGATTAATACCACCAACATAAATATCACTGTCAATGAAAAACATAAGGAACTCACACAAAAAGGGGAATTAGAAATTGAGGAGGAATTAGAAAATGAAGAGAACAAACCCCAAGACCAATTTGAGGTACCCGCTCATTTTAAAAAATATGAAGTGGAGGAGAGGAAAATTGCTATCCAAATGCCGAAAAGAGAAGCACAGCCTGGAATAGCATATGATAATAAGGAACAAACCAAGAAAATAGTGGTAACTATGGAAGGAGGAGAGGAACGATGTACCTTCATAGGACAGGATGTCTCATTAGAAGAAGAACAAGAGTTAATTCGACTCATAAGAGAATACCGGGATGTCTTTGCTTGGACTTATAAGGACTTAAAGGGAGTAGATCCATCTATATATGCACATAGAATCCCCATGACATCCGAAGCCAAACCTTCGAAACAGAGACCATATACTTATAATGATGTGTATTCAGCCAAGATAAAAGAAGAAATAGATAAGTTATTAGATGCTGGATTCATCTATGAAATTGAGCACACGGAATGGGTGTCACCCTTGGTATCTAAAACACACCTCACTGAAACACCATGCATTAGAGAGGCTAAGCCTCAGAGTAATTCAAAATCTGTCACCATTCAAATATACCCTATCCCCTACTCTAATCAAGCGTGGATAAAGAGAGATCAAGTGGAGGAGTATCTTCGACGACAGAAGCACAACCGACATCAAACCGAACAATCAAAGGAGAAATCAAGTCAGTCTGAACAACGAAGTCATCGACACGTTGCTACAATTTGGATTTCAAAGAAAGTCGTAGCTGCTCAACGAGATCGATCGCAAATATGGGTTCCGAAGTCTTGCATTCCAAGGAAAATAAACCGAAAGGATGATCCCCGAAACAAGAAGAACCAATGCAATCCACAGGCAAAACAACCACAAATAAAGAGTTACTGGAGAAAAAAGGAGTCGGCAAGGGCAACCCGACCCTCCCCGAAATTCACGAAGCAGACCAAGCAGACCTACAATAAGAAGAAAAGAGCCACATTCAGTGGAAATGGGCAACATACAACGAAGCCCAGCACAATGAAGCAAATCTGGATACCGAAAGACAAATTGGACGGCATGCATACGCCAACTACTTCCAATTGCACACATATGGAGTTGTCGAGATCCCAAGTATGCAGGATAGGGCCACATTACAAGGCCAAGCGTTCGGCACATCCTTCTTCTATTTCAAGATAGTCAAGCACATTTTCCTAATGGGGAAATAGGAGAGCACTTGTACATATATTAAGAAAATACTCCAAAAAATTAATAACCGCTTCGGCTATAGACTAAGTTTTCTGTTTTTCATTTTCAGATGAAAAGATAAAAATACATAAAAATGTGAAAAATCCAGGTATTACCTTTCTCACACACACGGGAAAGGGACGACACCATTCACTCGGAGCAACATCGAACTTATAACCAACATATAGAGGAGGATTTCTGAGAACATATGGATACTAATTCATACTCTATATTGAGTGCAGATGGCTTCCACTGATTCCGAATCTACACAGCAGGAAGAGGTGCAACTTCTTCCATTAGAATCAATAACAAAAGCAAGAGGTCACTGGTTCAGAGATGATCAACCAGTGGCAGAGCTAATCTTCATGGCTACAATCAAAATTATGGACACAGATCATTACTTTCCAATCATGTCTCAGGACTTCAAAACGATCATACAAGGACTACCTCATATTGAGGATGTATGGATACAAGCGGGAATTGAGGCATTTCTTAAACTGCCTATATATGTACCAGACTTTCAGAGGTGTGCACAGGTGATGAATACCATGCAGCCTGCCGCAACAAAAATATCAGTTCCAGAAGCCCGAGTATTGGATAAAGTAGGGACATGGAAAACCATCCAATTCACACACGAATTAATTAATAAAGCTTTTGGATGGAATCAAGCAGGCATTACTAGCGTGAAGGAAGAATGCCATGATCCCAAGAAGAGATCATTCTTGGAGATAAATAGAATTGACATAGAAGATGCTGTGCGATTGGTACATCAACATTTTTGCTTTCCCAGCATGCACAGGTATACAGCTCCACAGAAGATAGTAGTCCAATTACTATCACATGCCATGAGGCAAATGGGAAACAAAATCAATCTAACAGGGTATGTCCAAGAAAGATTGTTTGAAGCACAAAAGAAGTGGGGGCAAAAGAAGTTTTTGAATGGCAGTTCAGCTCTTACATTACTGATTTATGAAGCTTTAGAAATGAAGAACTGTTTGAGAGAGATGCCAACCTCGGAAGGACTAGCAAGATACGTAAAATCAGCGATGGTCCCTAAGAAGAAGAAAGCAGTAGCTATGGTTGAAGAGGCTGGAACCAGCACACAGAAACCCATGAGGGGTACGAAGCGCCTACGAGAAGAGGAAGCCCAAGCTACACCACAATCAAAGAGAACGCATCTCTTACCAAAGATCACGACGGCCCAAGTGCCTATTACCAAGAGAGATCTGTCCGCTGCTCTCGAGGAAACACATCAGTACATGCAAGGGCAGGTCAATTTAAACGTTCAAGGACATCATTATAGACAAGCTAGTCAAGAGAAGACACAACGGAATCTAGAACAAACACTGAAACAAGCTGGAAGATACAAAGAGCTGGGCATTGATGATTCTAGTACCAACACGGAATCCAGCCCTGAAAAAGATACATTAGATACTGATATACGGACAGAAACACACGAAGATGAATGGAACGAGATCGATCAAGTGGAAGTGACGCCACAAAATGAGGAAGAAAAGGAAAAGAAAGTCGAAGAATCTATGGAACCGGAGCACGTCATTCAATTGAATGACACTACAAAAATAAGCATCAAGGAAGATACAACCACTGGTATTATACATGTAAAACCACCTATGAAAGAGGAAGATCAAACTCCAGTGAGTAAGGAAACGAAGGAGCTCCAACACCAAGAACAGACCGTGATCGAGGTGCCCGATGATACACCTCAGGGAAATAAAGAAGACATGGGGGCTGAGCCAAGGATCCAGCTTCAGATTAGGCAGCCCCATGACACTACATTACACATTGCAAAAGGAAAAGACGTCAATACCGGAGAAGAGCCGGCAATACCAAAAACATGGCTTAACGTGGATGTTACGCAGTTGAAAACTGTAGTAAAGCAGATGATTCAAACGGCCATGGACACTCAACAACAGATGATGGATATAGATGCCAAATATGATCAAGCAAGAAGAGAAAAGAATCAGTTTCAACTCATGAGTGAACAGCTATCGGCACAATTGATTGCAGCACAAAAAGAACTAGCAAACAAAGATACGGAAGTGTTGGCAATCCAGACACAACATGAAGCATCCATCGCTCAGAATCAACAGCTGCATACACAACTAACCGAGTTGCAAAGATTACAAGAAGCAAGCGAGGCTGAGAAAGAGAAAATGAAGATGCGAAGCATGCTATTAGAGCAACAACTCAAGCTATATATGGAAGAGAACGACAGCCTACGCAACAGAAATAAAGAATTAATGAAGTCTCTATTATATGATCAACCACTCATACAACAGGAATCCACAGAAACCAAAGATCAAGAATTACGGGATCAGATCTTGAAATATGAAGAGCTGCTAAAGCAAGAACAAGCCCAGATAGAAGAATGGAAAAGCAGATATGCCAATGAAACCAGTGAACTGAAGCGTCAATTACAAAAGGTGAATGCCAAACTGGTTCAAAGCTACAGTGAAAACATGGATCATGTAGCTGACATAGGTAAAGAACTATTGGCAACTAAAGAAGCACTCAGAGAAGCCATGCAAACAATAAAAGAAAAAGATGAATGCATAGAACAGCTGAAGAATCAGAAGAAAGACAAAGAACCAATCGGGACATCAGTAGTGCCAGAAAAAGAAAATCCTACTGACGAGGTAGAGGTAAGTCCTCTATCTCACCCGATCTATGATTCTCCAATACGTGAGCAGGTGGCGGATATACATGATGACCATCCTATGCCATATACTGCAGAAATAAGTCAGAAAGAACGGGCACTAGTGGTGTCCCGATTGACGGAAAATTTTGAAAATGAAGTTATTAAAGTCATGAAAGAAGCAAAGATCAAAGGAAAAGACTTAGAGACGCTTATGAAGCCTTTCAATATTCCATACGGATTACTGAAAGAGAAAACACGCCAATATATCAAGAAGATCACAAAAACGAGCCCTGATGAGCAGCTCAACTTCGAGAATGACACATTCAATTTCACTCAAGCAGAATTTGAAGCCGCACAGCCAGTTTGGAGAAGAAAGTTTTTGGAGAAACATCCGACACTAAGGATACACTGGCAAGCTGCTCCATATTCCCTGCAGGTAAACCCTGCATTTTGTCCTGTACCTCGTAGAAGAGAAGCTAGAGCATTTTTGTACATGCAAAGGAATGGTACAATAAATAATCAGTGGCTGAATTATCCGCTACTTCCAAGCCCTCCACATAACTATTTGCCAACGGAGGATTATATGGTCAAGACCATAGAATTTTGGCTACAAAATTATGCGACAGTACCAGATTTAGCTGTCAAAATGACAAATAAAATACTTAGTATGCTACTCACTGTACTGAAAGTTTTCAACCATGCGGCATACACCTTTTTGAATTTTATTGGAATTAATCAGGGCACAGACATACTTATTTTTGATCTATCAGTGATGCCAAGCAGACCAACTATAATGGCTTATTACTCCAGGCTTATGTTCTTGCCAAGTCCATATATGCAGACATTTGAGAAGCGTTTTTTACAGGATTTTTTGAGATAGATTCTGAGATTTTTTTGAAGATGTCAGCCAATTTAAATGCCAGATTAGTGGCATACGAACTCAGCTTCTTTGCAGATCATAGACAGCCACCCAACGACGGTGTGAAGGCAGAACAATGGAAGCAACTCATGATACGTGAAGCCAATCAGCTGAATGATACAGAGCAAAGAGTTTATCAAACATATGCCCGTCGCTTATCAAAGCCTGTCGGGGACGACAGAGTCCAGGAGGGGGGCAGTGTTGAGGGAGAATCGAGTAAGAAGAAGAAAAGAAGAAGACAACGAAAGAAGCAGCTTCATTAGAAAGCAATATCCGAAGATATATCTCTGCAGGAAGCCCCGCAGGGGCGCATTACCGATCTCTGCACAGAGCCCCGCAGGGGCACGCATCAGGCAAAAGAAGTAAACAGCCTCAAAGTAATACAACAGGGTCCGATGTGTGCAACCAGGACAAATCAGAGGACCAAAAGTTATAAAGGGGTAGAGGCTGAAAAGTTTAAGAGGGTGACTAAGAACAACACATTCCTAGTCACTGGTGGCGTGCGTGGCAACCCAAGTCAATAGGCAAGACAAGTGCAACATGCTCTCGAGTAGTAGAGCTTGAATCAAGAAGGCCATCGAATCTGCATGTCTGTTTAACTGCAGACAACACTAACCAAGGGGAGCGTGCGGAGAAAAGCAGAGTGCCTCTAAAACGTAATGCAAGATCAAGAATCAGGCAACACTGACCACGGGACGCGTCCGGGAAGCAAAGTCTGTCAAGGGACGACAGAGACGAAGAGGGGGAGAGTGTTGCAGAGCTAAAGAGCGCACAAAGCAGAGAAAAAGACGGGCCCCAAAATTTTTCCGATTTGGACACACAACTTTTGTATCATAACCACTCTTGTATATATTTTCCGTTGTAAATGCACTAGAGGAGTCCTCTACATGCATCCCCACAGAAGATTAGTGATTTACCCATGTACAATAGTAGGAAATTAGTCTTTTAGTGAATAAAGTGCCGGTCTCTTGTGTGAAAGGACCAAACTTAGGGCACTAGTATATAAGTCAAAAGTGACTCTTTGTAAAAAACTTTTTGCCATTGTGAGAATAGAGAGCACAGAAATTCGAAATTGTGTCTTCTTCCCTCCTTATCTTCTTCTTCGTGAGCTTGTATGCATGTGTATTGCTTGGAAAGAGTGCTTGTGAGTGTTGTCTATCCATGAAAGTGTTTCTTTGCTGTAGGAAAGGTGTGTGCTAAGTATAGGAAGTGCTGAAGTGTAGGAAAGTATTCCCGCGACTCAGTATTTCGCTCATAACTTGAAGTGGGAGCGTCAGAATTGAGTGAAACCACTGCCATTGGATGCGTCTTCTCGAGAGCTTCGAAACGCATAGGCTATTCGCTATATTTGGAGTTCGGAGCTGGGAGAAAAGTCCAAAATACTGACGGTTGCTGCACCAAGTATCGTTTCGCCTTGACCAACAATTGGAGCTTGTTTGGATAAGTCTTAGCCTCATTTACATTCTTTGAGTAGTTCATTTGCATTGATCATTACATGATTGCATGTTCTCATACACTCGGCTAGGTTTGTATACTCTTTGGATTGATAATTAAAGGTGTGTATCCCCACTATATGCACTTGTGAGGGGATTGAGGTATAGTCTCTTTCTCCGCAAGTCCCTAAGTTGATACTTAGGTCAACAGATGCTGAGTGATAGGAAGCGGATAACTATCTCTGATAGTGGCTGCGTTAACCTTCTTCAAGTTAATGTATACATGTAATTTGCCATTCTTTTTGGGCACCACTACAATGGGGGACACCCATTCAGTATGCTCGATTTCATAGATAAATCTAGCTTCCACCAAGCGATCTATCTCTTCTTTGATCTTGGCCGCATAGTTGTCATTGTATGTGTATGGCTTTTGTTTATAGGGTCTGGCCTTTGAGGTCATGGGGATCGTGTGTGAGCATATATCAGGGTCTACACCTTTCAGGTCCTTGTAACTCCATGCAAACACATCCCTATATTCTCGTAGTAAGGCTATCAACTCTTGCTCCTCTTCTTCAGTAAGGTCATGTCCAATGTACGTGCATCTCTCCTCTCCTTCTTCTATGGCTACCACTATTTTCTTGGTGGTTTCTTTGTTATCATAGGCCTCTCCTGCTTGTGCATCGCGTTTTGGCATTCTTATCATGACTCTCATGTCTTCTATTTCATACTTCTTAAAGTTTTCTCTAACCTCGAACAAGGATTCTTCCTCCTTTGGTGAGACTTCTCTCTTCTTCCTCTTCTTTCCTTCACTCTTAGTGGTCACTTGTGTGGTTAATCTCACCTCATTGGTAATGTCTTCGTGTCTCTGAGGGTGAGCTTCTACTTCATAAAAATATTCCTCATCTGATGCAAAGGGTGGGTCCATAATGATTGACTCTAGATCAGATTCACTTGCATCCTCGAATGCATCAGTGCTAGGTTCACGTTCTTCAACAATTGGATCACACATGATCAGCTCTATTGTGAAGACTGAAATGTCATAGCCATCCTCATCACAGCGGGGGGTCCATTGCTCTTCATTAATGGCTACATCCATTGTTGCTAAATTTTCTGCCCAACCATGAGGTTCAAATTCTTCGTCAGGAAAAACTATAGGTGCATAGGCTGGGTCGTGAATTGATCTATGGGTTTCCTTCGCACCTACCTCTCTGGCTTTTTCTCTCTTCTCTTCTTCTATTGCTACTTTACACATCCACAAGTGAGTGTCTTCATGCATCCATGAGGATCGTGATCCTATGGAATGCACTGACTCAGTATCATCTTTAGCTCTATGGATGGGATTCCATTGAATAGGGTGCACGTCTCTATGAGAGAAATCTTTGAGATTTACTTTGGTAGTGACACCCAGGTGTTGCAAATACAAAGAGTTCGTACCCCAATCCTGTACTACTTGCAATTGCCTCAAGAAGGGTCTTCCCATAATCATCTCATAGGCTTGATTTTTACTAAAGTCACATATAGAAAAAGTATGCTCAAACTCTACACCATAAGTGGTGAGAGTTATTCCTTCTAGTAGTCCTAAGGGTTTCTCAATGTGACCATCAGCCATTTGTAACTTCATTCTCGTGGGCCTGAGTGCTGGCTTGCCCCATCGCTTCCATAGGGAAGTGGTAGCAATTGCAACTCCTGCACCTGAGTCCAAAATAGCCTTGGTTGTGTAACCCTGATGAGTGATAGGGAGATAGGTGTTTCCTTCTTCTCCTTCGCTCATGTCCCCTATCTTGTCTAGAGGTATTTCTGGCACTATCCTATGAGACCCTACCTAAGAATGAGGTTTTGCTACGTCTGACACTTGTTTGGATACATGTTTCCACAATTCAGGCTTAACCTTGAGTAGCTCTTCTAAAGTGAGATTGCACTGCACTTTAGTATTCTTCACTACCTCCGTGTTCCTAGGTACGATTGAGTCTTCATTTCTTATCATGACTGTTGGTGATCTCATACAAGTGGACTTTGCTTCCCATGGGCCTGTGAAATGGGGTAGTTCTTGTAAAGAATTAGATTCGAAGTCTAATCTCTCTTGAGATTGGGCACTCTCCTGCTCTCCATAAATGGAAGGAAGGTCTTGTGGGAATTGATTGTGTGTGTCATCCACAAGTTCAACGGGAGGAGGAACTTCACTCTCTTTCGCCCATTTCTCTTCCTGAATCTCTCGCAAGAATTCTAGTGAATACGGATTCATAAAAGAGGAAGTGTCTAGTTCAGTGGAGTTAGGCACATAAGCTTCCTTGGGAGGAATTGCTTATTCTATCACTTGCCTTCTCCTTAGCCTAGGAGTTGGCTCCTTTTCCAGAGTTTGCAATTATCATCTCCACTCTCCAATCTATCCAATAGACCATCAAAATGCAATGGTGTCCTAGTGGAGCTAGAGTAGTTGAAGAGGCGACTGGCCTCAAACATGGCTTGAGCCAATTCCACCATCTTGGCACACAACTTGGTTCGTTCAAGCTCTAGGTTAGCTCTAGGGTAACATTTTTCATGATCTGTTACATTTGGCCCTGCCTGGATTCTAGCCTGATATGCCCTAAGCATCATGTCTATGTCCTCAGGAGTGGGATCTGCTAAGACTGATCCTACTCGGGGTGGTGGGTGGGTTACGTGTGGTGAATTAGAATGTTGAGGGATGGAAAGTGATGGGGATGGTAGTGGGGGTGATGTGTGAGAGTGCGTTTGAGATGTGATTTCTATGATCTTGGCTTTGGTCTCTCGCAGACTTTCCTCAAGTTCGCTCATCTTTCTTGCCCATTGCCTTTTCATACGTTCACGGCTATCTCTCCAAGCTCTTGTTCTCTTCTTATTCTGGCTCTCAGTCTCGCTAACCTCCACATTCTTCTCCTGGCCTAAGTCTTGGTTTTGCTTATGTGCCTGAGCTCTCGTGATGACTTGCACCGGGGCTGTGGAAGTCATGCTTCCCATGGAGTCTACCACTAAGCCAATAACATTGATAGGAGCAATTTTTGGCATATTGCTGGGGTTCTTGGGACACTCTCATATCAAGTGCTCCTTCCCACAATCCGGAGAAAAGCCTTGAATTGTCACGGATTGGGTTTGTGTAGGTGCAGGTAGAGGGCAATCACGAATGAGGTGATCTCCCTGACATCGAAAGCATGGTCCTCTAGGAAATGGAGGTCTTATCTGCCTAGGTTGAGGTCTAGAGTTGGGGTTTGTGTACATGACATTTGCATATTCTGGCTCCCAACTAGACTCACTCAGTTCTTCATAATAGTATGACTCATTATGCTCGGGTGATTGCATGTAGTAAGCCTGTGGGCTATCTGGGTAGAGTCAAAACTATGATCACTTGGGTCACTTTCTGAAAGCGATGATGTCACTGGCACTAAAACTCTATTTAAATTTTCTTCTACAGCTGCATACTTCACTGGAATCACATTGGTGGGGGCAGGGGGTTGCTACACTAGGACTGGTTGCAGTCTTTGTTGCCCTTGATAGGGTGGTTGATAGGTTTGCTGGGGCCTAACATAGTGTTGTTGTGGGTACTGATTAAGGTAATTTCCTTGTTGTGGATATGGCTGAGGATAATTTTGTCTAACAGCTTGTTTGTTATATGGGCAGTCTTGTACTATCTGAATCTTTATAGATCTCTGAGAGCTCTAATTCCTCCCCTAGATTATCCTCAATGTCTATGCACATACGTACACACTCTTCTATGGATCTAGGGTCCTTTAAGTACACATATGATCTCAGTTTGGTGCTTAACAATCCATCTAGAAATAAGGCTACTTGTTTGGCTGGAGTGGGTAACTCTAGAGCAGGGCATGTCTCTAGATATTGCCTAAACCTTCTTCCTGCGAGCCTCACTGTCTCTTGAGGTGTTTGCTTGAAGCTGTATATCAAGGAAGATGTGTTATGCCTAATGCCACTTTTGGAAAACTCTATGATGAATGCTTCAAGAAGTTGGTCTATACTTCTGTACTAATCTTGGTGAAGTGGTTGAAACCAAGTCAATGTAGTGCTCTTGAGTGTTAGGCCAAAAGCATTGTATTGAGTGAACAAGTCTTCCACTTGTTCGGCTCTCAAAACTTGCCTAAACTATGCTACATGGTCATACGGGTCTACTGTGCCATCGAAGCAATTCTTCATGGACTTAACCAATTGTGTAGGCCGCAAGGTTCTAGCATGTTCTCGAGGCCTTGGTAAAGGGAATTCGTCTGCATTTCTTAGATTCCTTGGGTCCCTCGGTCTTTCCCTCTTCACTCTATTAGTCTCTGTCCTCGTTGTGGATTAGCAAAATGCACCTCCGGTCTATCTCTACTCCTCTCTCTCTGAGTTCCATGAGCCTGAGATGTTCCAGCTCCTTGGTGACCATAAGACACAGTGGATCGAGGTTGGGGAAAAACCAATTCTCCCTTCCGAGTGTATGCGTGTCTTCCATGCTCTGAGACCACAAAGATCCTCTCAGACGCATCATCTAAGTAGGTCACTTTGCCTGGGATATCAGATCTTTGAATTCATAGATGGTAAGTGCTCCCACTTTGTTAGGCTTCTCAGGCTTATACCTCCAAAAAGCCTCATCTGTCTCTCGATTCACAAGCAAATCAATGCTCTTATTGTCCTGGGACACCAACACGAGAGTGATTATTCTCGTCAGAACTGACTTGCCACGAGGGGTTTTTGGTTCTTTTCCTAAGTTCCCTTGCTCTATGTCACCTATTTTGACCTCTGAGATTATGTTTCCAAATTCATCTGTTCTTTTTGGTTGGCTGGTGACCACATATATTGTTCCTTCTTTGTCTATGTAGGAGCCATTTTCGAACTTGACAACATGGTATTCTAATCCAATGGGCTGATCCAGGTTTTTAATTAAGACAACAGATCTTCGCAGACCATCCTCATAGATGCATGCACCTAAGCGGTTGGTCCTAATGTACTCTAATTGAGTTTTGTAGGGCCCTTCAGGTCTTTCTAGGTATGCCACTCCTGAGCTACCTACAGGTCTTTCCATGTTATAAGACATCTCAAAGTCACTAGTTTCTGAGTCTAAGGCGTAGGGGTAATCACTCAACTGCTGGGCCCAAGATCTGGTTGTATGGTTGACGCTAGCCTCGGATGATCTAATACTCTGATGGTCTCTCCCTAGGTGTCTTCCCAATCTAAGGTTCATATGCCAATTAATCCCAATGATCCTTGTACAACCATGTTACTGATTCTTTGATACCAATCACTTGTTCCTTTTGAGTTCCTTTGTATGTGTGTTCTTGTCTTTAATTTAGCACCGTCAGGAGCACTTAAGTGTGTCCTACTTGATGTTCTTCGTCCACTTAGTTTAAGTTCTTTTCCTTTAAGTTGTCCCTTGACTACAATTTAACCTATTCTTAGACTTGAGAAATTAGAGGCTCTTAGAACTTGAGTATTCTTATCGTACCCCTAGTCAATCAAGACAACTACTCGCACTTAGCCTATGCTCAGAATGGATTGAGGGGGTTAAGAGACGTTCCAACCTCAAGTCGCTCCTCCTTGCTATGCTTGTCTGCCCAGGAAGCACGTTCCCAGGCCTGCTCACACTGGCACTTGCTTTGCTTTCTTCAAGAGTGCTGGATAATCCTGTAAAAATCCCAAGTTTAGCTCCAATTTGATCCTTCTATTGACAGACAATTTATCTCAGACACTTTTAATGACTATTTTTTCCCCCTTTTCTATTGCCAAAAAATTTCCTCTAGAGCTCTCTTGGTGTATCTACCCCACAGAGGGTCAACTTCAAAATACCCTATCTGAAAATCAATGCATTATTCTTATAAAAAACAGTTGAGGGCATGTAGTATATGCCACGATACGTGACATACTTGTGGTAGTTGAATGAGATGTTCCTAATAGTCATTTGAGATTTTTGAAAGCAAGGAGTCAATAAGAAGTTGAATTTTGCAATTTGGACATATATGGAAGGAAATATGCCAAAAATAGTGAGGAGGGTGATTGTAGCTCAGTGATGAGTAGCACCTCTTTTAATGTCAATCCGGGAAGACATGAGGATGGTATGAAGACCTCGAGCAAGTGGAGGCACAAGTGCGTGAGTGAGAAGCACACAAGCATGCACACACATACACACACACGCGCACACACAGCAAGACAAAGAGTGAGAAGCAATGGAGTTCTTAGATTACTTTCATAAAGCTCTTACAAGTTCATTTCAATTACAATCCAACCTCAAAAATGAGCTCTCTAGCTCCTTTTATAGTTTTTGACTAGCTTTGGCCCTGTTCAGACCTAGTGTCCAGCCTAGTTAAAAATTAGGTTCCAGGGCTTATTAGAGGGCTCAAACGAGATCTAAAAAATATGAAAATTGGCAGGTAGATACTTCTAAAGCTCCTCAAGCTCAAGGACTCCTTGGCTTGCACAAAATGGAGCTACAAAAATACGAAATGATATTTACAATGGTTTTTAGTGATGAAAATCACTATTTGTGTAGGGATTTCCTCTATTGATTTGTCATACATACCTTTGAGCTCCCTACTTGCTCTGTCTTCTTGTGTGCTCAACTCCTTGATGTCTGAAAAATTTAGATGGCCTACTTGCCAGATCTTCTTTGACTGCCATGTCTGCTTGTGCTGTCCCTTCGCTCTGACTCTCTTCGTCTTGTGGCTCCTTCGGTTCCCTGACTGCTGCCAACACCCCCCCCCCCACTCTCGCGTCTGTCGCCCCTGACAGACCCTTGTTTAGATGTTCGTTGAACGTAGTATTGGACGACGTCGGAGGCGAGGTGACGTTCTTCTAATCTGAGCCCCCGTGCTAGATCTGTTAATAATGCGTCCCAATTCACTGGTCCTGGTACGTCCGGGTGTGGCACCCGCAGTTGTTCTGAATGTATGGTTCTCTCCACAGCAAATAAGTGGAGGAGATGTGAAGGCCTGGGTACAAAAATTTCTGAGTGATATTCCCAGAATCCCGTTATGAACATCTCCTAGAAGGTATGTTTAAAACAAGCTGGGAGGTACTTTATTCTGGCGTGCCAAGCATATATTACTTCTATTGATGGGGTGGTGCTCATGTCGTAAACTAGGTCTTGGTTGCCTGTAACGAAGCCTGCTCTTGAGAAGTGGGGATCCTTAATGTTTTTAAATGTCCTGAATGTGATCAGCATTAATTCAAATATTTTCATACATATTTGTGCCATCACATCGGGTGTATTGCGTAGTTGAGTGCTCCAGTGCCTGATAGTAGAAATCATGTAATTTACAGTGGGAGGTCCTCGTGGAGGTGCTAGATAAACATAATTTAGCCACTTGGCACAGCCTTTGATCTTCTTGACAGCAATGGTGAATTCGGGCCATGTGCATCTTCGTAGGACTGGGGCATAACAAGGATTGTACTTAATAAAGAGGGGCATGTTATTCCAGGTTCGTACCATTTCAGGATAAGTCTCCAAGAGACGGATCCTCCAAGTGGGTTGATGAATAGATCCTCTTTTTGCACTCTCTGGTATATCATCGGGGCCAAACTAGGTGGCAAAGGTGGGGGCTTTCCCACATTGTCGTTGGATCTCTGCGTTGTAATCAGCCAATAATATGCAATATGGCACATACTGATCATCATTGGTCCCTATCCACCTGTGATGGGACATACGTCTGAAATACTCGGACTTGATGACAGTGTCTTCTAATTTGGCTAATGATTGGATCTGTATTGCGACTCGTTCATCGTGGGTGTTCGCTGTCTTCTCTAATGACTGAAGCCATTCAGGTGCTTCCACTTCTAAAGTATCCATTCCCTCTGAGGTTTGTTGCCCGCCTGGCATTGGCATAGGAACGTATGGTTCCTCGTACGAATCATCTACCTCAATGGGAACCAAGTCTTCTGGCTCAGGTTCTATAACTGGAGAGGGTTGCCTTTCATACTCTAGTAACTTTTTCTGGAGCTCAACCACCTGTTCTGTCTATTGGAGGATAAACACTCCTATGTGCACAACAAAAGCAAATGAACCCTCCTAGGATCCTGAAATTTTTCAGACATAGGTTCTGTATTTTCTGAGTTTCTCTGAGTATATGTAGGGACTGAAAATGAAATTTTGCAGGCATAAACTAGACTTTAAGAGATTTCAAATGAGAGTAAAATCACTCCATTTGGATACTGGATGATGCCTCAACCAGCTGCAACAAAACAGATAACTTGATCTCTTCACAGAGTATGAGCTAACTGGACAGACACTGTTCTGGACATTTCTCTGCACATGTGCAAGAACTGAACCTGAGACTTATACCAGACAAAGTAGAACTTATAAGCTTTCCAACAAGACAAAAATCATTGCAAATGGATTCCGGATGAAGGAGAAACAACAATTACAAGACCGGGGAGTCTGCCAAAAACATCTAGATAGATAGAGTGTGTAAAAGTGAAATTTCTGCAAAATATGCAGAGAACAGCTAGTAGGGGGTGTGCTTAAGCAAGGGGGCAGCTTGGGCACGTATTTTCACGACTCTAAGTCATAATACAACTCATTAGAGATTTTAAAGACCACCTACTAACCTCTTTAACCAATCAAAAACATATACATGTCAAAAGTGAGGTCCAATCACATCAAGAGGTGAGCTAAATCTTCTCTAATCAACTTCTTTCCATTATGGGCATAATTGGATGCCTTAAACTCGTGGAAATCAGCCTCCTTTGATTGTGGATGATGTGGAAGGATCAATTTGGGGCATGTTCCCACACTCTTAAGCTTGAAAAACTTTCAACACTCCCCCTCAAGCTCAAGTCTTTTCCTTTGTTGCTTCAGCCTATGTCTCTTATGTTGATAGCTTCCTTGAATCCTCCAAGCTTTGTACCTTCAAGAAACTTTGTCATCATGTCTGCAACCTACATTTTAGTGTTCACATACCTTATATCTAGCTCTTTTTCCATCACCTTTTCTCTAACGAAGTGGTAATGAACCTCTATGTGCTTGCTCCTTGCATGAAACATGGGATTGTTAGCTAGATAGATGCTTGAAATGTTGTCTCCATAAAGAGGAAACTCCTGCACTTCCACTTCCAAGTCCTTAAGTAGCTTCTTAAGCCATAATAGCTCACATGTAGCCAATGCTAAACCTCTGTACTCAGCCTCTGTGGATGAAAGAGCAACAGTGGGTTGCTTCTTAGAGCTCCAAGAGATCACTTTTGTACCTATCATGAAAACATAACCCGATGTACTCCTTCGATCATCCTTGCTACCTGCCCAATCAGCATCACTATATCCTTTGACACTTAGATCAGCATCATATGAGTAAAATAGACCTTGGTTGATGGTGTGCTTGATGTAACGAAGCACCTTTCTTGCCGCCATAAGATGATCATGAGTAGGTGTATGCAAAAATTGAGAGAGAACACCTACTACATATGCAAGATCAGGTCTAGTGAATGTAGCATAAATTAATGAGCCAATTATGCTTCTATATAGTGTAATATCTTGTATAGCCTCTCCTTGACCTGCAACCAACTTTGTATTGGGCTCCATGGGCTGAGAAAGTGGCTTACAACCACTCATACCAAACCTGTATAGCACATCCAACAAGTATTTTCTTTGAATCAAGAAGATGCCATTGTGTGCATAGATTACCTCTATTCCCAAGAAGTATTTTAGTGTTCCAAGATCAGATATCTTGAACTCCTTTCCTAGCTTTGATTTGATATCTTTAATACCTGCAATATCACTTCCTGTGATGATCAAATCGTCCACATAGATGCATATATATACCGTCTTGTCTCCTTGCTTCTTCATGTAAAGTGATGGATCTGCAACACTTTCTTTGTATCCACAACTTGATAAATAATCCACTAACCTTTGATTCTAGGCCCTTGGGGCTTGCTTTATTCCATATAGTGCTTTCCTTAGCTTGCAAACATGATTTGGGTACCTCATACTAGCAAATCCTTGAGGTTGGCTCATGTAGACTACTTCTTCAAGCTCTCCATTGAGGAAGGCATTCTTCACATCCAACTGATATAAGCTCCATTTCCTTGATGTGGCCACTGCAATCAAAGTCCTAATTGTTGGCATCTTGGCTACGGGGCTGAAAGTTTCATCATAATCTATCCCGTAGCTTTGGGAGAAGCCTTTCGCCACCAACCTTGCTTTGTACCTAGCAATGGAACCATCTGAATTTCTTTTAATTTTGTAAACCCACTTATTACCTATCACCTTCATGCCTTCTTGAGCTGGTACCAAGCTCCAAGTATGGTTCTCATCAAGTGCTTTGAGCTCTTCCTTCATTGCCTCTTGCCATTCCTTGCAATCCTTAGCTTCTTCATAACTAGTTGGTTCTTTGTCCTTGATTACCTGAGTCATGTATGCATAATGCTTTGCAATGAAATTATCATATGTTAACCTTTGTACTGGATATCTTACTCTTGAAGACCTTCTTTCACTTCCTTTTGGTGTGGTTGCCATCTTCTTTCTTTGTTTGGCCACTCCTGGAGTTTGAACTTCTTCTATCTCTTCATCTTCCAACATGCTCTCGTCCACATAGCTTCCTTCTTCAACTGAAATCTTCTCTTTGCCTTTGACTTTGCTTTCTTCAGAGCTGGTCTCTCTTTCCCTAAGCCTTCCACTCCATGGTGAGGGTGTCCTTGTGTTGCATGAGTTGCTTGGACCACTCAAATCCATGCTTTCTTGAACTCTATCATCATTCTTCAAATCTGTCTCACCTATGTCTTCAACCTGCAATGGACTTGTGCATGCATACCAAGGCTTCAACTCATCAAAGACAACATCCCTACTTACCTTCAGCTCCTTGGTGATGGGATTATAGCATTTATACCCCTTTTGTTCCATAGAATATCCCAAAAAAATACACCTTTCAGATTTGGCATCTAACTTTGACCTCAACTCTTGAGGTACATGTACATAGCATATACAACGAAAGATTCTAAGATGTGAAATGCAAGGTTTTCTTCCACTCCATGCTTCCTCAGGGGTTAGATGATGTATACCTGATGTAGGACATCTATTCATGATGTATGTGGCTATATATGTAGCCTCTCCCCAATAACAATGCGGCATATTCATTTCATTGAGCATACACCTTGCTACCTCTGCTATGTGTCTGTTCTTTCTCTCTGCTACCCCATTTTGTTGAGGGGTATACCTGCTTGTAAATTGTCTTTTGATGCCATTGACCTGCAAAAATTCAGAAAATTCATGGGAGAAGTACTCTCCCCCTCCATCGGATCTCAAAGTTTTGATAAACTTGCCAGATTCCTTCTCCACCTGTGCTTTGAATTTCTTGAAGTAGTGGAACACATCTGATTTGTTTCTAATGCAATACAACCACACTTTTCTTAAAAAGTCATCAATGAAGGTTACAAAATACCTATTTCCAGCAAGGGATGCTTCTCTTGTTGGACCCCAAACATCCGTGTGAATGAGGTCTAAAACATTTGCACTTACATAGGTACTCTTCTTGAAGGGCAGCCTTGATTGTTTTCCTTGTTGGCAAGCTACACAAATTTCATGCAACATTTTAGATGTAAAATTTGGTAGGCCTCTTACCAAGCTCCTCCTTTGCATGTCCTTGAGCTTTTGTAGGTTGATGTGACCTATTCTTTTATGCCATAGATCCAAATCTGCTATCCTCTTGTCTCCATATGTGACATACATTGAATGGTGTGGCTGATTTATGTCCATTGTGAACATTCTCCCTTGCTTTTTTCCTTTTGCTATGAGCTTGAAACCTGCCCTTGGATCCTCAACAAAACATCCTCTTTCATTGAACCTAACTTGATAGCCTTTTTCTACCATTTGGCCTACCGAAATCAAGTTTTTGGTAATAGTAGGGACATGTAATACCTCTGATAAGCACTTTGCTCTTTGATTTCCTTCCAAACTGATATCTCCCACATGTTGAATGATATGCTCTGAGTTATCACCTGTTTCCACATGCCCTTGATGCTTTGGGACCTGCAAATTACTAAAAAACTCCTTTCGACATGACATATGATTGCTACATCCACTGTCTACATACCATACATCTTCACTAGCTTGAGTTGTATCTTCACCATACCTCATGACAAGTAAATAATCATTCCCTTGGCTGGATGATGTGTTTGCATAATTACCTTGCCCTCTATAATTGTTGTTGTTGCTTTGATTCCCTTGTCTTTGAGCTCTATGATAGCATTCATTTGCAAAATGACCGGGCTTACCGCATACAAAGCATCCATTTGAAGTGGCTTGTCCTCTTCCACCAAATCTTGCACCTCTTCCTCTATTTGTGGCTCTTCCACCTCTTTGACCTGCATTTTCTTGTTGTCCTTGACCTCCTTGGTTGCTTTGATATCTTCCTCTTCCTCGGTTGTGTCTTCCTCTTCCTCTACCTGCATACAACAATTGCCCTTGGCTATCCTTGGCGTTATGACCACCAAGGTTCATCTCCTCTGTCACCATGAGAGTGATTAGTTGATCAAAATCAGGAAGAGAGTCCCTTACATACACTGAAGTTGTGAAAGCCCTCCATTTTTCATCATCCCTAAGTCCATTTAGGGTGTGGGCGACAAGATCGTCATCATCTAGGGCACAACCGATTGACCCTAGTGCATCTGCAAGCTCTTTAACCTTTAATATGTAATCATTAGCACCTTGAGAGGGACTTTTCCTAAGATTATTTAGCTCATTCTTGAGCTGAATTTTTCTAGCTTTTGTGGAGGTTGAATACAATCTCTCCAAGCACTCCCACACCTTCTTCGATGTATCCAAATCTTGAATATGCCCTACCATAGAGTTGCTAATATGCTGAGATAAAATGAAAATGACCCTTTTGTCCCTTTCATCCCACTCTCTTACTGCTCTTCTCTGGTCATTGGTTGGATTTACCTCATCTATGTAGGGTTTTGGCTCTCCACCACTCACAAGTCCCCACAAACCTTTCCCCATCAAAAAATTGCTTATTCTAAATCGCCACGGTTGGTAGTTTCCTTTTTCGAGCTTCTCAATCTGAGCATTGAGATCAGCCATGGTGCCTCCTAACTCTTTTGAACCTCCCCCTTGATGCAATGAAGTTGAAAAGGATGGCTTTTACCTCAAAAAATAGAGCTACTCCTCTTGATGAAGCTTCGTCTTTGATTTGATGATGTATTTGCTTCCCCTTGTTGTTGACGTGCCCGTTCTTTGCTTCCTTCCTTCAAAATTTGATGAAGTCTTCACTTCACTTCAGTAGCTCCTTCTTCTCTCTTTGATACTCCACTTATAGCTCTGATACCACTGTTGGAGGATAAACACTCCTATGTGCACAACAAGAGCAAATGAACCCTCCTAGGATCCTGAAATTTTTCAGACATAGGTTCTATATTTTCTGAGTTTCTCTGAGTATATGTAGGGACTGAAAATGAAATTTTGCAGGCATAAACTAGACTTTAAGAGCTTTCAAATGAAAGTAAAATCACTCCATTTGGATACTGGATGATGCCTCAACCAGCTGCAACAAAACAGATAACTTGATCTCTTCACAGAGTATGAGCTAACTGGACAGACACTGTTCTGGACATTTCTCTGCACATGTGCAGGCACTGAAGCTGAGACTTATACCAGACAAAGTAGAACTTATAAGCTTTCCAACAAGACAAAAATCATTGCAAATGGATTCCGGATGAAGGAGAAACAACAATTACAAGACCGGGGGGTCTGCCAAAAACATCTAGATAGATAGAGTGTGTAAAAGTGAAATTTCTGCAAAATATGCAGAGAACAGCTAGTAGGGGGTGTGCTTAAGCAAGGGGGCAGCTTGGGCACGTATTTTCACGACTCTAAGTCATAATACAACTCATTAGAGGTTTTAAAGACCACCTACTAACCTCTTTAACCAATCAAAAACATATACATGTCAAAAGTGAGGTCCAATCACATCAAGAGGTGAGCTAAATCTTCTCCAATCAACTTCTTTCCATTATGGGCATAATTGGATGCCTCAAACTCGTGGAAATCAGCCTCCTTTGATTGTGGATGATGTGGAAGGATCAATTTGGGGCATGTTCCCACACTCTTAAGCTTGAAAAACTTTCAACACTGTCAATGCCTTCACTTCCTCTGAAGTCGAGGCCGGTTCTATTACCTTGGTTGGAGCCTCCTGTTCCTTGAGCTAGCCACGTAGCTCATCACGTTCCCTTTCCAACTCATCATGAGCATCTAATAGATCTGCATAGCTTTCCAAGATGTTCTTCATTGTCTCTGAGGGTACGGCTTTAAACTGCTCTGGATCCATGTCGTGGGGAGAGCCTTCCATTGCTGCTTCTAGATTTGCTTCATTTTGCTGCTGCAGTCTCTTGTTCTCTTCAAGGGCGGTTGCCATGTGTTTTCTGAGGAGTGCCAAGTTACGCCGGACTCTGAGATTATCAGCTTGGTATACTTCCAGCAAGGCCTCCAGTTGTTTGGTGCCTGGCTGTTGTGATGGTTGGGGAGTTTCTAGGAGTGTTTGGTGGGCATGTTCGAGCGTGGTGTACCACGCCTCCCAATCCTATGAGATATGCTTCCACAGGATTGACAGTTAATTTCAACTCTTGACAGTAAGACAATTTAACAGCACTAGTGGCTGCACCTGAGTCAATCAAGGCTCTTACAGTCCTTGCACTCTTTCCTTGTCCTATATCTAAGGTTATGAAACGACGTCGATCAGTTATCCTATGTGAGCTAACACCTGAAACTTCACACATAGCCACGTCATATCCTTGATCTGCATATGCATCTTGCCTAGGGTGCTCTCTACCTTGTCTTCTTAATTTCATTCTCCGTATGCGCTCTAGGGCTTCTGCTTGAGCTTCTTCTCGAATTCGCTTTTCTTCCTCTTTGCGTTTCTTAGCAGTATTGAGTCGACTTAGCATTTCCTCCGTGAGAGGTTCCTGATACAACTTGACTCTGCATCCGCTGATATAACTTGGGAGAACATCGCCTTCTAATGTGGCTAGTTGCACTGCTCCACTTGCTGAGATTCTGTTAATGATCATGGGTCCGTAGCCTCTCTTCTCCAGTTTCCTCGCATGTTGCTTCAGTGTGTAGACTAAAACTAAGTCGCCTGCCTTTAAACCCTTATCCTTAACGTGGGCATCAAAGTATGCCTTCTGTCGTTTCTTTGCTGCATATATCCCTACAGCTGCCCTCAGTCTTGTTTCTCCTAATCATTCAAGGTCAAAAAGTCTAGAGGAGAGTTCATAACCCGTCCATTCATGCTCTTGTGCCACTTTCAATGTAGGTATCAAAAAGTCTAAAGGTAGCACAACATTTTGACCAAACACCATTTGAAAGGGAGTGGCTTGGAGTACCGTTTTGTAGGCAACTCGGTATGCCCAAACAGCATGGTGTAGCTGTTTATCCCAATCAGAGCGTTTATTATTCACTAACTTGGTCAACACATTACATAGAATCTTGTTTGTGCTTTCAGCTTGCCCATTAGCTTGTGGGTGGTAGGGGGCAGATTTCTTATGAACTACCAAGAATTCTTGGAGTAGATTGTCAATCACTTCGTTCAAGAAGTGAGTGCCTCTATCACTCACTAGCTCTATAGGTAGCCCATATCTTGTGAATATATTTTCGAACAAGAATTTAGCAGTTGTTTGAGCATCGTTCTTCGTTGTGGCTTTTACCTCTACCCACTTAGTTAGATAGTCTGTTGCAACAATGATATATTCTGCATGGGAACCCTTAGCTGGGGGATTAATAGGACCTACGAAGTCTATTCCCCACTTAGAGAATGCACGTCCACCCATCATAGGTTTCAGTGGCATCTCATCTTTACGTATAGGATATTGAGTTCTCTAACAGACATCACAGCGTTTCACATAGGTATGTGCATCCATGTGAAGGGTCGGCCACCAGAAGCCCGCAAATAGTATTGTCTTGATCACCCGATCTGGTCCAAAGTGTCCTCCTGCTACAGCTTGGTGAGCAGTGTCCAAGATCTTGAGATACTCACTCTCGTGGACACATAGTCTCAGGTAACCGTCTTTACCACGTTTGTATAGATTATCACCAATAAGTGAGTAATCCTGGGCTTCTTGTTCTAAACTCCTTTTCCTGGCCAGAGTCATGTCTGGAGGGAATGTTTTCGTCCTCAGGAAGGATACTAGTGGTTCACTCCAATCTGGCACTAGGGACACTTGATAAAGAGTGGCATGTTCCATAGGTGGTTTAGTGTAGCAGATTGGGCATTCCTTGCACAACTTTTGGACATCAGCTTCCATAGTTGGCCAATGTACTCCTAGTCTCCTTAGTGTCTGTAAGGTTCGTTGCTTTGAGTAGTGTTGCTCTAATGCACCTACATGTGCTAAATGCAACCATTTAGCGTACTCATCCTCTTCCACACAACAAGCCAAGATTCCTTGATCTGTGTGCTTGTACATACTTCCTGCCATGATGTGATACTTTTGGGCTTTAACTACCTCCCTATCCTATGTGGCTATTACTGGGTGGTTAGGCCCGTACGTCAATACTGGCACTAATGGCTTAGCCCACTGCGGCACCACTTCCAAATTAAACAAGTAAGCATCAGGAAGGTCATCTGATACTCCTTGTGGGGCTTCTCCCGATGTGAGCCTAGAAAGATGATCAGCTCTCAAATGAGTCCTCCCTTTCCTTACCACAACCTCGAAATCATATTCCATTAGTAAGAGAAACCATCTTACTAATCTTCCTGTATTGCATGGCTTGTTCACGAGATATAACAATGCTTGGTGGTCAGTAAAAAAATTTAAACTTGTTTGCAAGCAAATAGTGTCTAAATTTCTTAACTGCATATACCATGCCTAAGCCTTCTCTCTCAGTAGTGGTGTACTTTCGTTCAGCTGCATTCAATTGTCTACTGGCATAGGCAATTGGAAGGTCCATATTACCTTCACCAGTAGGTTGAGCAAGCACACACCCAATAGCATAATTGGATGCATCCACGTGAACATGGAATGGCTTATTCCAATCCGGTGTGGTTAAGATTGGTGCTGAACATAATCGCCGTTTAAGCTCATTGAAGGAATTCTCACATTCCTTAGTCCACTCAAATTTTGTCAGAAGTCCGTACATGGGCTTTGCAATGACAGCATACATGTGAATGAACCGGCGGTAGTAACCACAATGTCCCATGAAAGCTTGTACTTCCTTGACATTCCTTGGCCTAGGTAGCTCTGCTATGGCTCTCACTTTCTCTTCGTCAGTAGATATGCCATTCTTTGACACTATGTGCCCTAGAATCTTGCCTTGCCTGACCATGAAAACGCACTTTTCTGGGTTTAGGCACACTTGATATTCTCTACATTTGTCAAAGGTTTGTCTCAGTTCAGGAATATGGGTTTGTCTGATGTTGGAATGAGCACAAAGGTCATCAACATAGAATTCTAAATTCTTCCTCATGAACTCTTTAAATACATGGCACATCAGTCTCTGGAAGGTAGCTGGTGCATTGGTAAGCCCAAATGGCATTACACGAAAGGCAAATATACCCCACTCTGTGGCAAAAGCTATTTTATGTTGACCTTCTGGAGCTATGGCTACTTGATTGTAGCCCGAAAATCCATCGAGGAAGCTGTACACTTCCTTGCCTGCTACTCTTTCTAAGAGATGTTCTGTGATGGGAAGCGGATAGTTATCTCGAATTGTGGCTGCATTGACCTTCTTCAAGTTAATGCATACACGCAGCTTGCCATTCTTCTTGGGCACCACTACGATGGGGGATACCCACTCAGTGTGCTCAATTTCATAGATAAATCCAGCTTCAACCAGTCTATCTATCTCCTCTTTAATCTTGGCAGCGTAATTATCGTTATATGTATAGGGCTTTTGCTTAGAGGGTTTAGCATCTGAGGTCATGGGGATAGTGTGTGAGCATATGTCAGGGTCAACACCTTTCAAATCCTTGTAACTCCAAGCGAATACATCTCTGTATTCTCTTAGCAAGGCTATTAACGCATGCTCTTCTTCCTCTGTTAGGTGATGGCCTATGTACGTGCATCTCTCCTCTCCTTCTTCTAGGGCCACTATTATTTTCTTGGTGGTTTCTTTGTTATCATAGGCCTCTCCTGATTGTGCCTCTCGTTTAGGCATTCTTATCATGACCCTCCTGTCGTCTATCTCATACTTCTTAAAATTTTCCGGGACCTCAAACAAAGATTCTTCCTCTTCTGGTGAGACTTCTCTCTTCTTTCGTTTCTTTCCTCCTTCCTTAGGGGTCACATGTGTGGCTAATCGTACATCATTTGTAAGCTCTCCATGCCTCTGGGGTTGAAATTCTACTTCATGGAAGTATTCTTCATCTGATGCAAAAGGTGGGTCCATAATGATTGACTCTAGATCGGAATCACTTGCATCCTCAATTGCATCAGGGCTAGGTTCGCATTCTTCTAGAACTGCCTCTCCCATGATTGGCTCTATGGAGAAGACTGAAATGTCATAGCCATCCTCATCACAGTGAGGTGTCCATTGTTCCTCATTGATGGCTACATCCATTGTTGCTAGGATTTCTGCCCAACCGTGAGGTTCGAATTCTTCGTCTGGAAAAACTACAGGTGCATAGGCTGGGTCTTGAATGGGTCTATGTGTTTCGTTTGCACCTATTTCTCTGGCCTTTTCTCTCTTCTCTTCCTCTACTGCTACTTTGCACATCCATAAGTGAGTGTCTTCATGCATCCATGAGGATCCGGATTCTATGGAATGCACAGACTCAGTCTCATCTTTGGCTCTATGGATGGGATTCCATTGAATAGGCGGTACATCTCTATGAGAGTAATCCTTAAGATTGACTTTGGTCGTAACGCCTAAGTGCTGCAGGTACAAAGAATTGGTTCCCCAATCCTGTACCACTTGCAACTATCGCATAAAAGGTCGTCCCAAGATCATCTCATAGGCATGATTCTTGCTAAAATCACATATAGCAAAGGTATGCTCGAACTCGACACCACAGGTGGTGAGAGTTATTCCTTCTAGTAATCCTAAGGGTCTCTCAATATGACCATCAGCCATCTGCAATTTCATTCTCGTTGGCCTGAGTGCTGGCTTGCCCCAACGCTTCCATAGGGAAGTGGTGGCAATTGCAACTCCTGCACCTGAGTCCAAAATTGCCTTGGTGGTGTACTCCTGGTAGGAAATGGGAAGATAGGTGTTCCCTTCTTCACCTTCACACATATCTCCTATCTTATCCAAAGGTATCTCTGGCACTGTCCTATGTGATCCTACCTGGGAACGAGGTTTCGCTATCTCGGGCACCTGATTGGCTACATGTTTCCACACTTCTGGTCTAACCTTGAGCAGCTCTTCCAAAGTGAGATTGCACTGCACTTTGGTGTTCTTCACTACCTCTGTGTTCCTAGGTATGACTGAATCTTCGTTTCTTACCATGACTGTAGGTGCTCTCATACAGGTGGACTTTGCTTCCCATGGGCCTGTGAAATGGGGTAGTTCTTGTAAAGAATTAGACTCGAAGTCTAATCTTTCTTGAGATTGGGCACTCTCCTGCTCTCCATAAATGGAAGGAAGGTCTTGTGGGAATTGATCGTGTGTGTCATCCACCAGTTCAATGGGAGGAGGAACTTCACTCTCTTTAGCCCATTTCTCTTCTTGAATCTCTCGCAAGAATTCTGGTGTGTATTGATTCATAGAAGAAGAAGTGTCTGGCTTCGTAGAGTTAGGCACGTAGGCCTCAGGCACATAGGCTTTCTGGTTAGGAAGACCTGCTCTTTCACTAGCCTTGTCATGGTGTTGAGGGGCGAGTTCCTTTTGTGATTGTGCCATTAGATTCTCTATTCTTTCTAGGGAGGGGGGGTTGTCTGGTTCAGTGGAATTGGGCACATAAGCTTTCAATGGGGGATGGGTCATGTTTTTGCTTGCTTTATCTCTTTCTTGATTTTTTTCTTCCTTGGCAGATCTTGCAATTATGCCCTCTAACTTCTCTAGAAGTCCATCCAAGTGTAATTGCGTCTTGGTTGTTGGAATTTGGGGCCCCAGGATCGTTCCAATACTAAAACCTCTTGAGCATACACAACTTAATTGACAAGATGATAAGTGAGATAGAGAAAGAAAGAGATCTTGAGACAAGGATAGGGAACGTAAGCTGGATGCTTACTTCACTAAAAATAATAGATGTCCAAATTGCAACATGGGAGTACTACTCAACCATATAAAGTGGTGCACTCACTAATGGAAGAATAAGAAGATGATGATACAAAATTTAGATTATGTCGAAATAATCTAAGTGTGTGTGAAGAGAATGAAGCAACGAAGCTAACAAAATAGTGTAACGAAATTGTAAATCAACCACAAGGTTAACTCACAAAAGATAGTTACAACCACCTCGTAGAGAACTTCCTGCTGCAATGAGAGTAGCCTCTCCTTCACCACAACTTCACCTCCTTCAAGAGTGTGAGAACACTCTGTCTTCAAGAAGATCTCCAAGCTCTAGATCTTTGAGTGAGTGATTATACAAGGAGCCAAGAGCCTCCTTATATAGTAGTTGTAACTATTTGAAAAGCTATAGCGAAGCCTCCACGAATAAAGCAAAAGCGTGCGCATGTGTTAATAAAGCAAAAACGTAGCGATCTAATAAAACTCCATCCATCGTTGCTTTGTTTATGAAAAGCAATGATTTACTTTTAGAATCGTATTTTGCAACGTTTGCTTTGTTTTCTTTTAGCTTTCTAAAAGATGGTTTCACACTATGCAATTTCAGGTTCGCATGCACGAAGAATTATTGGACATTGATTCCAACATTGGCTGAGCCCGAGTAATTGAAAAGGCGACTGGCTTCAAACATAGTCTGAGCCAATGCGACCATTCTCGCGCAAAGCTTGGTTCTTTCTATCTCTAGGCCAGCTCTAGGGTAGCACTTGTCATGATCCGTTACATTTGGCCCTTCTTGGATTCTGGCCTGATATGCTTTAAGCATCATGTCTATGTCTTCAGGACCAACTAGGTTCACTCGGTTCCTCACTGTAGTAGGACTCACCATGTTCAGGAGATTGCATGTAGTAAGCATGGGGACTATCGACATGTATAGAATCAAAGCTATGGTCACTGGGGTCACTTTCAGAAAGCAGTGGTGTTACAGGGACTATAGCTCTATTCAGGTTTTCTTCTGCTGCTGCATATTTTACTGGGATCGCATTAGCTGGGGCAGGGGGTTGTTGTGCTAACACAGGCTGAGGCCTTTGGTGGTTTTGGTATGGTTGCTGATAAGGTTGTTGTGGCCTGCCATATGGCTGTGGAGGGTACGGGTTCTGGTATCTTCCCTGCCGAGGGTATGGCTGAGGGTAGGTTTGCCTAACTGCTTGCTTGTTGTATGGGCAATCTTGCGCTGTGTGATTTGTGTACCTCCGTTCTATGGTGCAGTACTGGCTACTAGAATTTACTTGGGGTTGAGCCATAATGGGACATACATTTGCCATATGATCACCCCCACAAGTATAGCATCTTTTCACCGGGGCAAATCTCGAAATTTGTTTGCTAGAGACACCTAGTTTTTGAGCAACTTTCTCTGCAAGTTCCTCAATCGATGTGGATTGCGTGGAAGAGAGGCTAGAGGCACTATCTGAATCTTTGTATATCTTGGCAAGCTCTAACTCCTCCCCTAGGTTATCCTCAATGTCAATACACATGCGTACACACTCTTCTATGGTCCTAGGGTCCGTCAAGTACACATATGATCTTAATTTGGTACTTAGCAATCCATCCAAGAATAAAGCCACTTGCTTAGCTGGTGTGGGTAGCTCAGGGACAGGGCATCTTTCAAGATATTGCCTAAATCTCCTTCTTGCAAGTCTCACGGTCTCTTGAGGGGTTTGCTTGAAGCTGTGAATCAGTGAGGAGGTATTATGTCTTATGCCACTCTTAGAGAATTCAATAATGAAAGCCTCTAGGAGTTGGTCTATGCTCCTGAACTGTCTCTCATTTAGTGGCTGAAACCATGTCAGGGCAGTGTTCCTAAGGGTTAGACCAAAGGCATTGTACTGCGTGAATAGATCCTCCACTTGTTCAGCTCTCAAGACTTGTCTAAACTCAGCCACATGATCGTATGGATCTCCAGTGCCATCGAAGTAGTTCTTCATGGACTTAACTAGCTGAGTTGGTCTCAAGGTCCTTGTGTGCTCTCTAGGTCGTGGTAGAGGGAACTCATCCGCATTTCTTTGATTCCTGTGAGCTCTAAGTACCTCAGGCTCTACTCTATTTGTTTCCGTCCTCGTTCTTTCTCTGCCCCCTGAGTTGGCAAAGCTCACCTCCGGCCTTTCTCTATGTCTGTCTCTTTGAGTTCCGTGAGCGTGGGAGGTTCCAGCTCCTGGGTGACCAAAGGACACGTTCGATCTTGGTTGGGGGAAAACGAATTCACCCTTCCAAGTGTAAGCATGCCTATCATTTTCTGTAACCACAAAGATCCTCTCTGAGGCGTGATCTAGGTAGGTCACTCTGCCTGGGCTATCAGGATCCTTAAACTCATAGATCATGATTGTTCCTATATCAGTTGGCTGATCAGATTTATACCTCCAAAAGGCTTCGTCAGTTTCTCAATTGAGGAGCAATTGTATGCTCTTATTATCCTGGGGAATCCACTCTGGTGTGATAATCCTAGTGAGAACCAATTTGCCTCGAGGGGTTCTAGGTTCTGTACCCATGTTTCCTTGCTCTAGGTCCCCTAAGTCCGCTTCTGGGATCACATTTCCAAATTCGTCTATCCTATCTGGGTGACTGGTGACTACGTATATGGTTCCTTCTTTGTCCAAGTATGCTCCGTTTTCAAACTTGACAGCTGGGCGCTCTAGTCCAATGGATTGATCAGGATTCTTAATCTGTATCACAGATCTTCCTAGGCCGTCCTCATAGATGCTGGCACCTAGTCGGTTGGTCCTAAGGTATTCCAACTGCGTTTTGTAAGGGCCTTCTACCCTGTGCAAGTATGGCACTCCTGAACTTCCTGTAGGTCTCTCCATACCTTGAGACATCTCGGATTCACTAGTCTCAGAACTTGGGTAGTATGAGTGGTGGCTCAACTGCTGGGCCCACGACCTAGCAGTGTGGTTGACACTAGCCTCTGAAGACCTAAGGCTTTGTCTATCCCTCACTAGATGTCGCCCTGATCTAAGGTTCATATGCCTAACTGATTAACCCTATTTTTTCCCAGGTATAACCACGTTTCTGAGTCCTTTGTATCAATTACTTAATCCCCTTTTTATGTTGATTATCGTGTTTATACTCTTGTCTAATATCACGTCGTTAGGAATACTTGAGTTTAATTTCGCACTTTAGTTTGGTCGTTTCACGTTAGGTTCTTTTCCTTTAAGGTTGTCGTTCACACACACAGGTTATCTCTTGACTTGAACTTGATTTCTCAGATAGTCTTTGATTTATCTCGTGCCTATCGTTGCCTTGAATTACTTCTAACACTACCCGCACTTAGCCTAAACTAAGAATTGACAGAGGGTGTTGCGGGTTTTCCAACCTTGAAGTCCTTTCCTTGTGTTGTTGCCCTGCTGTGCCCAGGACGCGTGTTCCCAAGCTTGCACTTACACTTGCTTTGCGTACCCTTCGATGCTCTCACAGGACCTGTAAAAGGCCCACCGTTAGCTCAAGACTTAAATTCAAAAGACAGAACCAATCACTTTCATTCATGTAACACTTCACCAATTTGCACTATGACTTTTTGGACACAACTCTAGAGATCCCTAAATTTTGTTCCCCCTGGGTATGGTCAACTTCAAAATACCCTATCTAATATTCCTGATCTTAATTTAACCGTAACCAGTTGATGTTTTTGTTGTACTCCCCGCGAGCTTTCCAACAAAACAAAAATCACAGCAAACGGATTTCGTATGAGAAAGTTATGCCAGTTCAGGGTTTTGGGGCTAAAACAGGATTAAACTAGGTTAACAGGCAAACAAGAATTCTCGAGTTACTTGGGTCATGCCCTCGTAATGCAATACTACACCCTAGTGTTTGTCCCACACTTGGCCAAAATTTAGACCATTATTTTTGCCTTAAAAATTTGACCTATTTTGCCCTTCTAACGTGTTCGCAAAGTCTGTCAGTCGCGATTGACAGGTCAGTCGCGATCGACGTGTCGATCGCGATTGACAAGTCCGTCGTGGCTGTCAGTCGCGATTGACTGGTCAGTCGCGATTGACACGTGGCCGAAAATTCAGTCAATCGTGGTCAAAGGGTCGTTGACTCTGTCGATCGCGATTGACAGGTCCGTCGCGAAGGTCTGTTCGTCGTGGTCAAGCAATCCTTGACTGTGTCGATCGCGATTGACAGAGCCGTCGTGGGCTGTCAGTCGCGATCGATGGGTCGATCGCGATTGATGACTCGATCGCGATTGACACGTGTCACGCGTATGATCCGTCAGTCGTGGTCAATCGGTCGTTGACTCTGTCGGTCGTGATTGACAGAGCCGTCGTGGGCTGTCAGTCGCGATTGACTGGTCGATCGCGATTGACAGGTCTGTCCGTCGTGGTTTGTCGATCGTGATTGACAGAGTGATCTCGATTGATAGAAATCTGAGGAATTTCAAAAAACTAAACACATTTTTGGGAAGCTCTTGGCCTGTAGGTCATGGATATGCACTTTGTTTAGCAAATAGAGCAATTTTTCTGTCGGTCACGATTGACAAAGCCCGGTGACACAGAGACAAGACCGTACAGTTCCGTACCTACGCAGAGTGCTGGGGATGGTGATACAGCAAGAACCTGTAGAATGCTCAAAAAACATGCAAAAAACAACACACGCAATATCGTTCTCTCGCTCTCTCTCACCAGTAGAATGAGGGAAATGAGGTGGAGATCGTGATATGATCAAAAAACTGAAATTTTCGCGATGATGGAAATGGAGGTGGAAGATGGTGATGATGATGATGGTGATGATGGTGGTAAGGTAAGAAAGAGAAAAATAGGAAAAGTAAAGAAATTACCTACAACGCCAACGTCTCCAATCTACGTCTTACCATCACACGCTCGTCCTCAAAGCTCGATCCCCGGCAACGGCGCCAAAATTTGGTGTAGCTCAGTGATGAGTAGCACCTACTTTAATGTCAATCCGGGAAGACGTGAGGATGGTATGAAGACCTCGAGCAAGTGGAGGCACAAGTGCGTGAGTGAGAAGCACACAAGCATGCACACACATACACACACACGCGCACACACGGCAAGACAAAGAGTGAGAAGCAATGGAGTTCTTAGATTACTTCAAAAAGCTCTTACAAGTTCATTTCAATTACAATCCAACCTCAAAAATGAGCTCTCTAGCTCCTTTTATAGTTTTTGACTAGCTTTGGCCCTGTTCAGACATAGTGTCCGGCCTAGTTAAAAATTAGGTTCCAGGGCTTATTAGAGGGCTCAAACGAGATCTAAAAAATATGAAAATTGGCAGGTAGATACTTCTAAAGCTCCTCAAGCTCAAAGACTCCTTGGCTTGCACAAAATGGAGCTACAAAAATACGAAATGATATTTACAATGGTTTTTAGTGATGAAAATCACTATTTGTGTAGGGATTTCCTCTATTGATTTGTCATACATACCTTTGAGCTCCCTACTTGCTCTGTCTTCTTGTGTGCTCAACTCCTTGATGTCTGAAAAATTTAGATGGCCTACTTGCCAGATCTTCTTTGACTGCCATGTCTGCTTGTGCTGTCCCTTCGCTCTGACTCTCTTCGTCTTGTGGCTCCTTCGGTTCCCTGACTGCTGCCAACAGTGATGCAAAATGGCTCTTTGAAAAGGGATTATGAAAAACATTGTTGGTACATATGGCAAGCCTAAGAGCTTGACCATATCCTTACACTACTTTGTTTTTTGAGGATGAGATATATGTACTTATATTTATTTGTTCATGCCTAAGGAAAACTCTCAACTTGTTTTCACCTAAGTGTAAAAGTTTTTAAACCTTGAAAGTCAAGACTTAAGGTAAAAGGAGAAAAAAGACACGATTCATATTTGAATTCAAAATTTATGTAGTTAGTTGAAAAGATGATTGGAATCTTTGGTAGGATCATCAACACCTACTAACTTGAATCATGGGAAAACCTTATATACGCCTTAGTGAAGAACCTGCAGATAGATATTGAGATCTCATGCACTTCAAGAGTCTTTATTGTGGTTAATTTGTAGCCATAGGATTCCTCCAACACCTACAAACATTTTACTCTACATATTAATACATATACTTGAAATTTCATCATCATCTTGAGCTATCAATGTGATGCTGATTGTCTACTATTCAAGTTTGGTGACTTCTCAGAGTCATTGAAGTGAACCTATGGTCTCATTCTCTCAACAAATGCTTGGGTCATGAATCAATCTCTATGATTGTTTATATGTATTGTCTTCTTCCTCAAATTTTAGGATCAGACGTGTGACTTTTTAAGTATATTTCTCACACTTTAAGCACTCTAAATTCAAGATATAACTTGGAATATCTCCTATAACATCTTATTAGAAGTTTTGTACATGATTTTGCTCAATCCACAATAGGTTAAGAGCACAATGCATTTTTCAAAGTGCCTTCTTTCGTAAATAGAAGGTTTTTTCTTTAGGGTTATACTTTGCAAATAGTTTTTCTTGCTACAAGCTTTTGAATACATTAATACAAAGTAATATGGTCATATTAGCAAGCCTATGAAGTCTTATGTGTCCAAGCAAGGAATAGGCAGGTCTAGAGCAGGTTTTTGCACCCTCTCATCTCTTTACTCTTCCATCACCTTCTCACAATGGTATCAGAGCATTCTCATAATGTGTACACTATGGGTGATGGGTTTCCTTATTAAATTGACAAATTGGATTGAAGTAACTAATCAACATGGTCTCTAAGGATGGAAGCATATCTGCAAGGAAGAAATATTTTTGGATACATATCTAGAGATGAATTGATGCCTATGCTAAGGACCAAAGGAAAACCAACTCAAGAAGAACAAGAGATTGAATACATGGTGTGCAAAAGATACATTGGAATGGTCATATATCTTAAAATCTATGTATCATATTCTTACTTCTAGACATTCAGGGTTGTAAGAATTCACAAGAGACCTGGAATGCACTTGAATCATTCTTCTCTTCAAGAACTAAGGTCAGGAAAAATTAGTTGTGGATGGAGTTCACCTCCTTCAAGAAGCAATCCAAGGAGAGTGTCACTGATTTTGTCATCAAGATAAAGGACATAGCTGATCAATTAGAAAGCATTGGAGAGATCATAGATGAAGAGAAAATAGTCCAAGACATCATCAATGGAATCAAAGTAGATGATAAGTGAGAAGCATTCACCACTACCATGGAACTATCTATACATGGACATGAAAGTACCAGATTCCAACGCACTCATGGGGAAACTCTTTACTCATGAAGCCAAGCTTATGAAGAATGGAGATACACAAAAAATTAATCAATCCTCTACCCTATACATTGCTAAAGCTAGAAGTACAAATGCTGAAGCAAAAGGAAAGAAGTCTAATGAAGAAGCAATTATCTCCCAAGATAACTTTGTAGGTAGAAAGAGAATTTCAATAGGAAGAGAAAGAGGAGGTAGAAAAGCTAGGGGGGGATATGAAAGCTCCTCACCCTTTGTTATATGTGGACTTACAAATCATAACACTAAACATTTCTTCAAGATTCCAAGAAAACAGAGAGGAAAAGAGGAGGTTATGGAGCTCGTAGAGGCAAATATAACAACAATTATGGATACAATGGGAATATCAACTTCAACAACTATCAAGGAGGTATAAAGGAAGGAGAGACTACAACAACTACATTGATGATCAATCACAAGAAGAATCACTTCCAATCATGAATATGACTATAAAAGAAGGTAAATAAGATGAACATATAATGTATATTGATTATGGATGTTCAAACCAGGTAGCAAGGAGTGTATCATTACTCTAAAATTTGGAAGACCCCAAGAATAAGCATAACGCAAAAACAAGAGATGACATAAGGCACCCTATAAAGAAGATTGGAAATGTGAAGACTCCAAATGGTAATATGGACTTATTAAGCAAAGTTTTCTATGTACCTATCATCACCAAAAACCTAACAAGTGTAGGATAGATCATGGAGAAGGGATTGTAGGTGATATTTACAAAGTATGGAGCCTGTGTAGAAGATCCATACCAAGGATTGAAGAAGATTGCCAAATGTGAAAAAACAAGTAGACTATTCACCTTTAAACTCCAAGACACAAGGAACATACCATTGTTCAATTATGGTACACAAACTCTATCCGAGTTAGAAGCTTGACACAAAAAGGTTAGCTCACATTGGAGAGAGAACCTTGAAACAAACTATCAGAGATTAAAGTTTACTTGGTCTACCAAAAATATCACATAGCAAAACATGATTTTTAAATGTAGTGCATGCCAAGTTGGCAAGTCTCCCATACAATCTTTCACAAAGAATGCATATGGAGACATCTTGGAACTTGTTCACACTAACGTTTGAGGACGAAGAAAGGAACCATCTATCTCAAGGTCAAGGCATTGCATATCTTTCATTGATGATTGTAGCAGATGGACTATATTACATTTCATGAAGCATAAAGATGAAGTGTTTTGTTGTTTCAAGTATCTTGCACTTGAAACCTCTCAGCTGGCAGCAAGCCCTGCTGGGAGAAGCGATTGGCTGCTTCGCGACTCTTTGGAACGCCATTAGAGGGGAGATCCTATGGAAAATCTGGCGGGAAAATTAGACTTCAGAAACATCTTAGCTGGTAGCAAGCCCTGCTGGGAGAAGCGATCGGCTGCTCCGCGACTCTTTGGAACGCCATCAGAGGGGAGATTCTATGGAAAATCTGGCGGGAAGATGTGCTTTCAACTTCGATGACTCCCCCAAAGAGTTGTCAATTGAGAAATCATTGTTCCTCCTTGGCAAAAGGATTGTTAACTATAAGAAGCCCCCCCCCCTTCAGGCATCATCAAGTACTCCTTCTGATCAATAACAAGCTTAAACCCAAGTGGGCCCCACATGAGGGTGATGAGAGGGTAATCAACCTTCTTTGTGATGCCATGTAAGCTCTGTAAAAGCTTCCCCTGCTTTGTGGGACTTGGGGGGTCCCGTGGGCACTAGTCCCTTTCTCTTGTACTTTTCTTTATTTAATTCAAGTCCAGGAGAGTAGGCTAATGCCGAACTTCCTTTATATATAAAAAAAAAGTATCTTGCACTTGTAGAAAATCAAAGAGGTAGAAAATTGAAGAGGCTAAGGTCTGATGGAGGGAAATAATATTTATCCCATGAATTTGAATCTTTCTTACAAGAGAGAGGGATCAAAAGAGATAATAAAACTAGATATACACAAAAGCAAAATGCCGTAGTCGAAAGGATGAATAAAACCATTGTAGAAAAAGCTACACTAATGCTTAATGAGAAGAAGCTGTCCAATTATCTATGGGTAGAGGCAATATCCAATACCACTTAACTCATAAATAGATTAATATCAAAATCCTTGGAAGGAGTGATACCTTATGAATCTTGGAATGGAAGATTACTAAGCTTGGATCATTGAAGGATATTTGGATGCATTGCATATTCACACATACCTTCACAAATTAGAGGGAAACTTGATCCTAAAGCAAAGAAATGTGTGTTCATACGTTATGATCAAAGTCAAAATGGTTATAGGCTATACAATCCTAGTGTCAAAGAATTAATTTTAAGTCGTGATGCAGTATTTGATGAGAATAAATCTTGGTTTGAAGATGATTGCAAGACAATCAACTTTCCCTATGACTTGAAAGATGATTTTCCAACTCTATCAAGAAAAGCTCCACATACACTTGAATAAAGAGTGAATCAGAGGATGAATAGAAGACAATTAGAAGGGAGATCAAGTCATAAAACTCCAAAGGTGAAGCCAAAGTTCAAGAATTAGGAGATGTAGCAAAGTCATGTGAACTAAAAACTAGAAGATCTACAAGAGAAAAGAAGAAGCCAAAAAGATATGGGTATGACACCTCATTGGCCACTATATATATATATATATATATATATATATATATATATATATATATATATATATATATATATATATATATATATATATATATATATATATATATATATATATATATATATATATATATATATATATATATATATATATATATATGGCTCAAGAGTCCTCATCATATGAGGATGCCAAGAAGAAACTAGAATGAAATCATTCCATGGAGGAAGAGATTGAAGCATTATAAGAGAACAATACTTGGGACTTAGTACCCAAGACCTGAACTATGAAGGCCATAGGATCTAGATGGATCTACAAGCTTAAAAAAGAACTTTGATAGAACTATAAACATGTACAAGGCTAGATTAGTAGCCAAGGGGTATTCTTAGAATCAAGGTATAGATATCAGGAGACCTTCTCTCCTGTAGCAAAGATGCTGACAATTAGAATACTCATGAGTATTGCAGCTATTAAGAGTTGGAAGATATAATAGATGGATGTCAAGAATGCTTTTTTAAATTGATGGATCTGAGAAGAGGTATATATGGCTCAATCTCATAGTTTTAAAGACGCACAATACCATGAGTATGTTTGCATATTAAAAAGATCTATATGGGCTAAAGCAAGATCAAGAGCTTGGACTCAGAGACTAGTCAAGACAAAGGATTTATGGTAAGCAAGATAAATCCTTACTTGTTTGCCAAAAGAACACACGGGGAAGTTTTATATCTCTATGTATATGTAGATGACCTCTTTGTAACAAGTAATGATGCTAAATTCATGAGAACAGTCAAACGTCAAATGAAGCAAGAGTTCAAGATATTATTTAGGGAAACTAACCTAAATCCTTGGATTGGAAGTCATATATACAGAGTATGGTATGTATCTTACTCAGAGGAAGTACACCAAAGACAGTCTTACAAAGTTCAAGATGGAAAATGCAAAGATTGCATGTTTTCCTATGGAAGGAATTCCATTGAGTGCTCATGGAGTAGAGCTTATTGAAGATGTGATAGGTGGAAGTGTGAATTATGCTACAATCACAACGGTAGATATCAATTATAGTGTGAGTGTTTTGAGTTATTTTATGCACTCACCTAGGAAGCCACACATGGAGCTAGTCAAAAGAATACTCAAGTATCTCAAAGGAACAATACTGCAGGACTATTCTATTATTATACCTTTGATATACATAAATTTTTTCTGTGATGAAGATTGGGCAAGATCAAGAGAGGATGAGAGAAGTACCTCTGATTATCTTTGAGTCCAATAAAACTTTTGAGTTCAAGGAACTACTTGTTTCCCATGAATATACAAGTTCCTATTGAATGAGATCATTTGACTTCAACTTTATCCCTTGTTAGACTCTCCCCACCTATAAGCACTCTGCATATCTTTTTCTTTTTTATTTTTCTTTTCTTTGCCAACTCAACTCTTTTATTATTCTTTCTTTTTTTTTTAATTTATTTAATAACAAAAATCAGCCTATGTCAAAGCTAGATGAGACTCGTAGGCCTATGCACGCGCCCAAGTATGATCGACCCATCTTCCAACCTGAGATAGCACACAACACACAATGCTAGCCCTATGTGAATCTCACACATCAATTCGTGGCTCTAGACACCCTACCAAAGTGACTCTACGTATCTATCTGCCCACATAAGTGCATAACATCATATAGGTAAAAACTAGGTAAAGCCTACAATGAAACTAGCATCAAATCATGGCCTTGATCACTCAATCAAGGTGGTTCCACCCACCTATTAGCCCACAACAGTGCACTGCACTGACAACACATCGTTTTATCTCAATTTTCTCATTGTTTGAGTATGTCTTTCGATCTACGTAAACTTTTGTCTCTTTTTGCAACAATACATATAATTAATCGAAATCATGCACAAAATGTGGTATCCAAATTGAGAAGAAAACATGCGTCGAGAAACACACGAACTTCACTCATAGGCTCACATACCTTAGGGATTTTGTTAATTTCTTCCACTTTGGCCCAATATGGATTTCTACCATTGCGTTCACATAAATGTCCAACTATCAATACTTCATTAACTCCAAATTCAATTTTTATCCTGATAATGTTAAATTCACGTCTTCCAATCTCTTCAAAATTTGCTCCACATCTTAATATGAATGTTGACAAAGTTTTTGATATAAACCCATGTAGCACAACATGCATCCCGTTCATCATATGTGCTACATCGATTGTTGGTGCTTGTGGTAGTGTACACTATTAGATATACTCAATACTCCATCCTCAAGTGTCCACAAATGATCCATGGTGCTCTAAGTTGTAAGGCCCCCATTATGAGGAGAAGCCATTTTGAGAGCCCAAACATTTGTGGAACCCTAAATTCGAAGTTAGATGAGGTCTATGTGTGACCATTGATGGTAATAAATGAGATTTGTGAGCCTAGCCATTGGATTAGGTGGGGCATAAACTTCCGTGCCATTGGGTTGCCATTCAAGGTGAAAATAAAGGCTTTATGGGATTGTGTGGTTTATCCCATAGAACCTTAACTGGGGGGGGGGGTTTGCACAGGGGGTCATGCCCCCTTCTGTAGGATTCGAGGGGCCTATCTCTCCTAGCCCATAGGGCCCAAATTGTAATAATTCTATTTGGAGATATTTTTGGATTATATATTTTTTCGATTACTTTGTCTCTCCTGACTAAGTTTATCTATACCGATTCCCTTTGTAAAGTCTATATAAGCATGGCCCATGTGTAGTTGCATACAACATTGCATACTAGTAAGCCCTTCATCTCGGGTCTATCTATATTGCCATCTAAGCTCCACATTGTGAGTGCATGCATGCACAACAACATCCTTTTAGATAGTTTACTCTTGGCAGTTCTAGAATTTGAGTTCTCTATCTCTGTGTCTATATATCCCTTTGTCTGCATTATCATCTTAACTTTGTCTATTGGTCTATTCTGCTATGCTATGATTCCTTAGATGGTATCAAAGATTAGGAGGCTTTGAGTGGTGAAGAAGCGGAAATGCAGAGGTTGTAGAGGCTTCAATGACAAAAGAGAGAAGATGTCGAGTGGTGTGTCATCATCTACGATTGGGAATCAAGGTGTGTCATCATCTACAATTGGGAATTAAGGTAGGTCATCAAGAGGAGTAGTGGAGCACAAACATGAGCAACAATGATGTTGGTCATCCCAACATTGTAGATACAAAAACCAACCTTCATAGAAAGTAAGCTTGATGGTACAAATTACACCCTATGAAAGTTTAAAATCACTTCTATCCTTGATTTATATGAGCTTCAAGGGACTGTTCTTGCGACTGATCATGAGCCCCAACAAACAATTGAGTCAAATAATCCTAGTCGAATGATTCCTATTTATGTTAACTTCTACATGCTTGGTTGCATTCAACATACCACCAAGGCTTGTGAAGCATGGAAAAATGAGACTCATCATCAGACATGTACTCAAAACTTGGAGAATCACCTAGTAGCATAAATGTTTGTTGATGGGGAGACTACAAAGCTGTTTATCACTGGCAAAGAATCCAAGGGATCAAATGGATAAAAAAGTCAAACAAGAAGCGAGATTGGTGTTGTGTTTGAATTTGTCAACCAAAGTTTGATGGTTTGATAACTATGCTTTATACTCAAATTAGACCTCAACCTATAACTTTTGAAGAATTTAGTGCCTTACTCGGGGAGGATGAGCTGCACCTCAAGGCAAGGAGTGGTGACATCAAAGGAGATGATTCATTCATAGCAAATGTCAAAGGAGGCAAATCAAACTCTTCAAAAGATGGAGACAAAAAGAAGAACGATAGAAAGAAGTTCAAGGGAGAGTGTTTCCATTGGAAGAAGAAAGGCCACAAAATTCAAGACTAGCACATCAAGAAGGAAAAAGAGAGAAATGGCTCTTCAAAAGGTGGCAAGGGCAAGGAATCTACCAACAATTCAGAAATAGAGCTTGAGCCATGATAGACGAGGTATGCTCCTTGGCTGAAGATTCAAGAACAGATGACTCATGGGTAGTGGACAATGGTTCCTCTCCTCATATGATAAGCAAAAAATACCTTTACTCTTCCTTATAGACTCTAAAGGAACCCATCATAGTAAAGGTAGGCAACAATGCAAGATGTCATGTAGAGGGTGAAAGTACAATTTATTTCATTGACTCTAATGGGATATTCGAAAGCTTTCAAATGTGTTTGTATGTTCCACAAATCGAATGAAATATACTTTCAATAGATTCTTCAATTGATCAAGATCATCAATTATCTTTCAGTAAGACAAGATCTAAGATTATGGATAGTAACAACAATGTTGTTGGGACTGACATATAGGAGGAACAAATTTTATGAGTTTTATGCTCTCACAACCACTTCAAGTGTGGGCATAAGTAAGCTATGGCATGAGATATTTAGCCATATCAGATATCCTATACCAAAGGAGATGCATTGCAAAGGTATGGTTGCACAAATATCATCAATTGTGGAGTTGAAGGAACCATGTGAAGCTTGCATGATGGGCAAGCAATAGAGGAAAGTGTTTCCAAAAGAAACCTAGAACAAATCAAGCTATCCTCTAGAGTTGGTGCATGATGAATTGTGCAGAAAAATGCCTATATAGGTCTTGGGAGGATCTTCCTACTTCATGTTACTCATCGGCGACTGTGGCACGAAGAAGTGGGTGTACTTCCTTCACGATAAGCATCAAGATTTTGGTAAGTTTAAAGAATGGCCAATTGAAACTAAAATAGGGAAGAAGATGAAAAATTTTTGAAAAGATGGTGGTGAGTTTACATTAACAAAGCTTGAAGATTTCTACAAGAGTAAAGGAATCAAGCATCAACTCATAGTGGCACATAGCCCTCAAGAAGTCGATGTTGCACAATGTCAGAATCAAATCATCATGGTTATGGCCAGTCAAATCAGCATTCCTGAATGGAGACCTCAAGGAGGAGATATATGTGTTTCTGCCACTAGGGTTTGAGGTTCCCCATTTGGAGAACAAGGTATGTAAGCTAACAAAGGCATTATATGGGTTGAAACATCCCTTAGAGCATGGTACCAATAAATATATAAGTATCCCTTGGATCTAGGTTTCAAAATATGTTCTTGTGATGCTAACTTTTATGTTCTAAAGAGAGGAGGGAAGACAATTGTGCTTGTACTCTATGTAGATGACCTTGTGATTATAGGAAATGATGATGCTCTTCTTCAACAAATGGAAGATGCCATGAGCTCAAAATTTTAAATGATAGACTTGGGCTTAATGCATTATTGCTTAGGTCTTGAAGTATGGCAAGAACCAGGGAAGATTTTCATCTCTCAATAGAAGTATGCAAGATAGATTTTGAAGGCGTTTAACATGGAGGATTGCAAGGAGATTTCTACACCTAGTTCCTAGCTTTTAGAAATTGCAGCTTGTACATAGTGATGTCTGTGGTCCTATGCAGACACCTTCTTTTGAAAATTATCTTTAACTCGTGACTTTCATTGATGATTTTTCCAAGAATGCATTGGTATAGCCATTGAAGGCAAAGTCCAAAGTGTTCATGTGCTTCAAATAGTTTTTGGTTTTGGCTGAAAATCTGTTAGCATGTAAAATGGGCACCCTCCATTCTGATCAAGTGGTGGAATATATGTCTTCTGATTTTAATGCATTTTTGGCTGAACGTGGGATAAAACATGAGTGTACAATGTCATATACACCTCAACAGAATGGAGTTGCTGAACGAAAAAACATGTCACTCATGGAGATGGTGAGGTGTATGGTCAAGAGTCAGGCTTTACCACATAGTTTCTGGCTTGAGGATGTCATGTGTGCAGCATATGTACTTAACAGGTGTCCCACTAAAGCACTACAATCTATCACTCCATATGAGGTTTGACATGATCGCAAGCCATCTGTTGCTCATCTGCATATTTTTGGTTGTTTGGCATATGCCTTAGTGCATGAACAACATCGCAAAAATTTGGATGATAAAGCAGTAAAATGTATTTTTGTTGGGTACAGTTCTAAAAGTCAAGGCCATCGTCTGTATCATCCACATACTAAATGCATTCTGGTTAGGCGTGATGTTGTTTTTGTGGAAGATGCTATTCAGCCATTGCTTTCATGTACTAAGGAGACATCAATTAGCTCCAAAGACATGTATGATACTTTGCTGTCTCTTTTTACAGGTGGACATTCTAGTGCTAGTCCTAATGAGGAAACTTTGCAGCCTTTGTAGGTTTCATGTGATGATGCAGATCATCTATTTCTGATGCAGATTTACATGATGCACTTGTTGATGAGAGAGCTGATATTGAGGAGGAAAAAACTATGCAAAAATGGCTGGTGCAGACTTTGTGTGATAGCAAATTAGATGCACCTCTGTCATATCATACTCGATCAGCTCTCATAGTGCCTCTTTTGCATTAGATTGCTATGCTATGGCTGCATCTATTCTCTGTGATGAGAATGAGCCTTTTTCATTTGACGAAGCACAAAATTAAGAAAATTGGATGGCTGCTATGCAATCTGAATATGATGCTATAATGAAGAATGGTGCTTGGTCTTTATGTGACTTGCCTCCTGGCAAGAAGGCCATTGGCACTAAGTGGGTTTACAAGCTAAAGCATAAGCTTGATGGAACAAGTGATGGGTATCAGGCTAGGCTTGTTGCAAGGGTTATACACAGGAAATAGGCATTGATTTTGATGAGATCTTTGCATCTACATGTCGTATGACTACTGTTCGGAGCATCTGTGCATGTGTAGCCCATCATGGTTGGAATGTACATCAGTTGGACATTAAAATTGCATTTCTGAATGCTAACTTGCATGAAGAAGTGTATATTTTTCATCCCCATGGCTTTGTGCAGAAAGGGCATGAAAACCTGGTGTGCAGGTTAAAGAAGACATTATATTGTTTAAAGCAAGCACCACGTGCTTGGTATGAGAAGATACATGCCTATCTGATTGCACATGGTTTTGAGAACAATCCAATTGAAAGCACCTTATATGTTAAGCGTGATCATGACATGCTTCTGATCATTGTTGTCTATGTTGATGACATGCTGCTCACTGGTCCTATTGAGAAGCATATTGCTGATTTTAAGGCTGATTTGCATGCCTCATTTGGGATGTCTGATTTGGGGCATTTACATCACTATTTGGGCATCCATTTTATGCAAGTTGATGGTGGAATGGCTTTGTGTCAAACGAAATATATTGATACATTATTGTAGCATTTTAGCCTTGAAGACTGTAAACCTCTTGCCACTCCTATGGAAACATGTTTAGGATTGAGTCTTCATGATGGTGGAGATGCATTTGATGCTGTCCTCTCTCAACAAGCTGTTGGATGTCTGATTTACTTATGCATTACTCGGCTAGACATTTAGTTTGCTATCTCACAGATGAGCACGTTTATGCATGGCCTAGGTGTTAAGCATTGGCAGGTGGTTAAGCGCATCTTTCGCTACTTGAGTGGTACTCAGCTAATTGGGTTGTTTTATCCCACTGGGGATCACTACCACCAGATTTGCATGCTTTTTCAGACTCAGACTGGGCTGGTTGCTATGACACTCGTGTGTCCACTAGTGGCTTTTGCTTCATGCTTGGTAGCTCATGTATATCTTGGTTGAGCAAGAAGTAGCCTACTATGGCCACTTCTGGTTGTGAGACTGAGTATAGGGCAGCTTTCACAGTGACTGTTGAGTGTGTGTGGCTCAGACGCCTTATGGCTGATTTGGGTGTTGGTCAGTCTTCTGCCACCACCATCTTCACTAATAGTCAGAGCACATTGTCAGTTGTGAGGAACCCTGTGTTCCATGCTCGCACTAAGCACATTGAGGTGCATTATCATTATGTTAGGGAGAGGTTCTGTGCTGGGGAGATCAACTTGGCATATGTGCCCATGCAGGAGAACATTGCAGACTTTTCATGAAGGCTCTGCCTAGGGAGAAGTTTGAAGCTTTCTGCAAAGCTTTGGGCTTACTTCCTTTTGTGGAGTGATTTCCACATAGCTTGGCACTTCCTTATACGAGTGCTAGCTACTTGTTCACCGCATCAATCCCAAGGGGGATTTGTTGATATATTTAGGCAGTGATGTGTGTGAATACTCTAGGACTGTCGGGGCACTTTTTTCCCTCTTTAGGAGGTTTTTTTCCCCCGGCTTGTATATACGCCTATTGCCCTAATGGGCCACTTATCTATGTACATTCTAGTGGTAATACATTCAGTATTTTGTGTTGTGCTCCAAGCTTCTTCTTCTTCCTTGTGTTGTTCTCTTGCTTCCATAGACATCTAACTCCAATAGTTTGCACTAGTAGTCATAAATTGTATAGGCTTCAAACCATCTTTAGATCTAATTCATGCAAATTAGATAATGAAAGGTTGTTTAAGAATAGATTAAACAAAGATTATTTTTTTTAAGAATATATTAAACAAATAGTCTCATTAATGAAAGGTTGTTTAAGAATAGATAAGAACAAATTCATGAATAAGAAAGTGATGGTTTACCTTGATATCTCCAATTGAAATTGGTACATTGGTGCAATTGCTATGAAGAAGAAGCATTATTGGCTACTCTCATTTTCCAACCATGATCTTTATTAGTTGGCCACCTTTCTAAGTCATATAGTATGTTTGAGGCTATGTTAATTTTTTATCTGAGTTAGTTAAATGACATGCAAGGCTTGGAACCCTTGCCTAATTGAACCATCATCTTTGTTGTTCCTCTTGCCCAAATATTATTAAGGTAGGAACTTTGATAAGGGGATGATTGCACAATGTAATATAAATTAATTAGGTCCTATAATGGGAGAAATAAGGGGATGATTGCACAATGTAATATAAATTGGTTAGGTCCTATAAGGGTATGATTGCACAATGTAATATAAATTAGTTAGGTCCTATAAGAGGATGATTGCACAATGTAATATAAATTAGTTGGGTCCTACAATGGGAGAAATAATTGCACTTTCGTATTCTCTTCCTTTTTTCTTTTACTATATAGTTTGCATTTTTTTCAAAAACATTTTTCTCATTTTCAATAGGCTTCATCAAAAGCATCCTATCTACATGGTTCACAAAACATGATCATGAGGCAAATTATGGTTCAGATAATGGTTTTGTATCCTATCAAAAGTATTTTCATCCTAATAGGTTTTGTCAAAAGTATCATGTCTGCACGGTTCAGATAATGGGGGTGAGTATACCTCACATAAATTCAGCCTTTTTTGTCAATCTAGAGGAATTTCTAGAGAGTTTACATCATTTTCATCCTAATAGGTTTTGTCAAAAGTATCATGTCTGCACGGTTCAGATAATGGGGGTGAGTATACCTCACATAAATTCAGCCTTTTTTGTCAATCTAGAGGAATTTCTAGAGAGTTTACAACTCCTTATATCCTAGTACAAAATGGTGTAGCTGAAAGGATGAATAGAACTATTCAGAATTGAGTAGTTTCTTTGCTACATCATGCAAATCTTTCACAAGGTTTTTGGGCAGAAGCAGTATTAACTGCAGTTCATATGATTAACCTTTCACCTAGTACCACCGAAGGTTTGAAAGTGGCACAAGAGTTATAGATAGGGAAGCCACCATATTATGATCATCTTCGAGTTTTTGGATTTGACGCATATGTTCATGTACCCAAGAACCTTAGACAAAAGCTGGACCATAAGTCAAAGAAATGCATTTTTCTTGGATATGGTTGAGAAATAATCATGTTAGTACATGATATAGTCTCACATATTCCACTAATTCTTTCTTCAAGTTTCATCAATCTAGTTTGTACAAACTCCTTCTCCTTTCTCTTCACATACGTTTTCATATATCTTTTCAAATTCCCGAATTTACTAAAACTTGTTTCTCCTACTAAAAGTAACAAAGAGAAATCATATTCATATATACATGGAACATGCATGATCTCCACACATAGTGCCAACGTCATCTTGCTCGACTGTGACACTCAAGAAAGTTCTTGTTCTATGTGATAGAGGGAATGATGCCTGAATGTCAATTGATTCCTTTGATTTTTTTGCACCAATAGTCATAAAATTTATAGGCTTCAATCCATCTTTTGATCTAATTCATGCAAATGTGCATACATCATCCATAATCTTTGTTTCCATTCGTGTCTTGTTAATGAAAGGTTGGTCAAGAATAGATAAGAAAAACTTTATGAACAAAAGAGTGATGGTTTTCCTTGATATCTCCAATTGAAACTAGTACATTGGCACAATTGCCATGAAGAAGAAGAACCATTATTGGCTTCTCTCATTTTCTAGCCATGATCTTTATCAATTGGCCACCTTTCTAAGTCATATACTACCTTTGAGGCTATATTAATTTTTTTAAAGCGCCATGCAAGGCTTGGAACCCTTGCCTAATTCAATCATCATCTTTGTTGTTCCTCTTGCCCATAAATTATTAAGGTACAAACTTTGGGGTTCTCATCTTTTCTATTTATCTGTCCCACTATAGGACCTAACTAATTTATATTACATTGTGCAGTCATCCCCTTAAAATTCACTTTCTTATTCTCTTCCTTCTCTCTTTTACTGTAAAGTTTGCATTTTTCAAAAACAATGTTCTCATTTTCAATAGGTTTTGTCAAAAGTTTCTTGTCTACATGGTTCACAAAACATGATGATGAGGCAAGATCAGTACACTCTATAGGTATAGGTACATGGCCACATGTGGAAGGGGAATCGAGTAAGAAGAGAAGAAGAAGAAAATCAAAGACCAAAACTGTTCAATAAAGAATGAAGATAATAAAGCAGAAGAACCACCCTCTACCCAAAGCCTCGCAGGGGCATGCATCAGGCAACAATGCCAAACATCCAGGTCCTGAGGAATGGAATTAAAGAATATCAAGAACCAGGACATTTCATGGGAAGGACGGTCCAGGGCTAGGAAGTATCCATGAAGAAGTGCAAGAAGATACTTGGCAGGTAGTAATCCTCCCGCTGATAGCGTGCGGTGGCAGAAAGGATACAGGCTCAAAGCAATACAACAGGGTAAGATGTGTGAAGATAAAGACAAATCAGAGGACCAAAAGTTAGAAAGAGGTAGAGGCTGAGAAGTTGAAGCGGGTGACTAAGAACATCACATTCTTAGTCACTGGTGGCGTGTGTGGCAGCCCGACTGAATACAAAAACCCAAATTTGTGATGTACGGAATACCAAGGGGAAAACAGAAGCAAAGGACATACCTCAGATAAGATAACCAATTGTCTGACAGTCCTTGTTGCTGCTTCGACCACTGGGTGCGTGTATGCAAAACTCTTAGATGAGCTACAAACAAGAAGCAAAAGCCTGTAGAAATCATTATGAAGGATTGGGAGAACCTTATGATCACATTGCTGAATTTAAACAAGTTCTAAGAGCGGAACAAGTAGACGACTTCCATGAACGAGGAAGGAAAAAGATTTTGGAAGTTGGTAGATGAGTTGAAGAGCTCCTACACCCACTTGAACCAACCTATCTTCTCTAGAAGGAATGCCACCACTCAAGAGGGGGGAGAGGATCAAGGACACCCTAACTCACATCATGTGGATCCTCAAAGAAGAAATAAGTTTGGAGAAACAAGTGAGACAAGTAATCAAGCAAAGAATAGGTCAGAGGAGAACATCAGGAACCTCCATGCATATCGCCCGTCAGAGTGAACAAAAATCTAGGACTAGAGCCTAGAGACCCTAGAAATATCATACCATAGAGTCACAAACTTGATGTACCAAGACGAAATAGTAGAGAAAGGCGTAGAGGACAATACAGAAGGCTGAGACCAACTTAAGTGGTGCACTGATCCATATGATTTTGTGGCAGAATTCAAACAAGTGCTCAAAGCCGAGAAGCTAGAAGACTTCTTCACCCAATACCAAGCTTTTGGGCTAACTCTGAAGGACTCAACTAACAAATGGTTTCAACCGCTTGCTATGGAGACCTTCCATGATATTGAAACCTTCTTCTTGGAATTCATTACAGAATTCTCCAAGAGATGAATTAAACATGATATTTCCATTCTGATACACACATTCCAACAGAGTCCAAAAGAATCAATTAGGTTAGCTGCTAGAAGGTCCAAGCAATACATAGATAGATGCACTCCACAAGAAAAACCTTCTATGCAAAAGAGGATATCTTTGTTCAGAGAGGGCTTATACAATGCACAATTGAGAACTCTAGTCTATTGTAGAAGGTCCACAACCCTAGATGAGTGCATAAGGGAAGCCATAGACATTGATGATAACAGGGGAGAAGATCTAGTGGAAGGAGAAGGACCAACGACATCTTCATCCAAGATAGCCCACACTGAGGAGTTAGCTCAAGCCATAGAAAAACATTTGGGAATGGGAATCCAATAGGCAAACATCCAAAGAAACCAAAACCCTAGATGCAACAACTATGGAGAGAACCACCACACCAATCTCTACACCAAACCAAGAAGGCACTTTCAGGGAGATAAAAGAGTTATCCAGTTCTACACACCACAGAGGAAGTGGAACAATGCGGCAGGACAGACACACCAACCAATGGGGAGGGGCAAAATCACTACCTAGTAAGAGACATAGCCAATCAAGAAGGTCCACAATCTGTCCTAGGCCAACAACCACCCTTACCTACCAATGTAGTGCCAGTAAAGTACATACCTTTGGAAGAAAATTCGGAAAGGTCAATAACACCTTCAACACCATTGTATTATGAGGATTTAGAAGAGAGAGGCTCCATATACTACCCAGAGGAATACCAACAAGAGGAGAGGTTGGCCAACAAGGAAAATCAATACTTTTCCTATCAGAACAATAATGGAAACTATGAACTAGATCCTGCCACTTTCATGTTTGTAGCAAACAAGTTCATGCCCCAATAAAGAATGTTGAGTAACCAAAACTCTAGAAATTTTCAAAGGGGAACTTGCTACAGGTGTGGGGGAGATCACTTTATAAGAGATTGCCCTCAACTCCCTATACTGAGAGTGGAAGTGTACTACTGTAAAGACAGTGGGAAAGATCACCTCATAAAGGATTGTCCAAGTAACTCTAACAAATCTAGTACAAGTACAACCCCATTAAAAGATGTGAAGGTGACAGAATCAAATGTCTAAACCAGTGGTGAGTCCACCATACCAAGTGATGATAAATAACAAGAGAGAGTGCAAGTTCGAGTGATAACTAGGGCTGAGGCTAAAAGGAACTCTAAGAAAACAATGGTCAAAGAAAGTTTAGAAGAGAAGATGGATAAAAGAAAGAAGAACTCCTAGAGAAAAAGGAAGGAGAGGGCTAAAGCAAGAGAGCAAAAACAAGATCTTGAAGGGAATGAGAGAAAAGGAAAAAAGAAGGATCAGTTTTGGCAATACCTTTGTCTAAGCAAATGAGGACCTTGATGAAGCAATACCAAGAAGCCCTCAAAGAAATCCCACAACAACAAGAGGAAGGATACCCAATACCTGAGACTGAAAAGAGGAGGTTTTCTCTGTGTAAGAAACTGATAGAAACTGCTCAGCAATTGTTGGAAAAAGACCAAGCTTTGAAAGAAACTCGAATGACAGATGAGCAGTTGCAGAAATGCATGGATCAAGTAAACCGGAATGAGTTGAGAGAACAAAAGGCCAAAGAGTACAAAGAGGAAAAGCCTCCTATAGGGGAAGTGAGAGAAAAGACACCACAACATGAGGAGGAATAGAGTGTAAAATGCATAAGCTTGAGACTATAGGGCCAAAGTTCCAGAATGAAAGCTACAAAGTGTCAAGATATGGAAGTGACATGCAAAATCTCATGGAACCAACTTGTGAAGCAAGACCCTAATTTGGAAAGAGTGTGTCGAGATCCTATGAAAAAAAGACAAGGACTCATGTGAGGGGGAAAGAATAATGCAAGTACCCTTGGACAAGATAGGAGGATATTGTGAGGGAGAAGAAGGGAACTTCACCATAATGTTGTATTTCCAAGTCCATAAAGTACATGACATATTAGGCAGTGGGTCTGGAGTGGCCATTGTAACCAAAGAGATATGGGAGAAATGGGGAAAGCCAAAGATGAAACCCTCCAAGCTGAAACTTCAATTAGCTGATGGTCATTTGGAGCAGCCCATTAGAGTGCTAGAGCAAGTGGACTTGAAGACATGTGCAATCAAATTCCAACACAATCTAGTTGTAGTAGATTTTCTTGAGTGGACCACCTATGATGTCATCTTAGGGAGACCATTTCTTAGACAAATCAGGGTAGTGTAAGATTGGGGGACTGACCATATCTACTTACAACATGAAGACAATGTGACCAAAGTGAACCTAAAGAATGGCGCTTATCATGATATCTTTGCCAGAGATTGGAGAAAGTTGGACGCCCAGAGAACCACCTCAATGAACTCCAGTTCATCAGGAGAAATGGATTCTGAGGATTCCGCCTAGTTATGGATGTGCAAGCCAAAGATGGGGGCATGTACAAACTAAACAAAGAAGAATACATTCTGGAGAGAAGCATAGAGGACTCTAGCTACATGCCAAAGTGGTTTGAGGAGGAGGATTTTGAGCCTTGTGGTTGGAATCAAATTTTATCAACCATAGAAGTAGTTGTCAATGAACAGAGCCTATCCCAGATCTGTGACTTAGAAGGATATGACCTAATACCATTCAACATGGTTCAGGCAATGTTAGATACAAGGAGTCGCAACCACAAGAATACCTCCAACACATCGAAGGAGGAAAAGAAAGAAGAACAAGTAGACACACAACTTGATGTTCTAGAACATTTCAAGAGATATGAAGTGGAAGAAAGGAAAGTAATATTCAAAAAACCCCAGAGAGAATGCAGAACAGATCAGGCTTATGACAATAGGGAACAAGCGAAACAAGTGATAGTCATAGTGGAAGAAGGTGAAGAAAGAAAGATAGTCATGGCCAATGACATTCAACCAGAAGAGGAAAAACAATTGGTGGCCTTAGTCAGGGAATTTAGGGAGGTGTTTGCATGTAGTTACAAGGATCTCAAGGGGGTGGAACCAAGTTTTTGTGTGCATCGAATACCCATTTCCCCATATCTAAACCCTCCAAACAAAGGCACTACACTTATAATGATGTTTATGCTACCAAAATCAAGGAAGAAATTGATAAACTACTATCAGTAGGGTTTATCTATGAAATAGAGCACATAGAATGGATATCTCCCATAATGGTGGCCCCTAAGAAAAATGGTAAACTCAGGGTTTGCATCAATCTCAAAAAGTTCAATGCTACTACTATTAGGGACAATTATCCACTACCAATTACCGACCATTTACTAGAAAGAGTATCTGGAAAAGAGGTGTATAGTTTTCTTGATGGTTTTCTTTAGTACAATCAAGTGGCTATAGCCCCAGAAGACCAACACAAAACTGTTTTTACATCCCTGAGCTCAGATAGATCTTCAACAAGTGTAGAGAATATCGAGTGTGTCTGAACCCAGAAAAGTGTGTGTTCATGGTGCGTCAAGGTAAAATCTTAGGTCATATTGTTTCTAAGAATGGAATCTCAACAGATGAAGATATGGTACGAGCCATTGCGGAGCTGCCAAGGCCAACGAATGTTAAAGAGGTATAAGCCTTTATGGGCCATTGTGGATATTACCATAGGTTTATCCACATGTACGCGATCATAGCTAGACCCCTTTATGCCTTGTTGTCTAATTTTGAGTGGAATGACGAATGGGAGAATTCTTTCATAACTGAAGAAATGTTTGTGCACAGCACCAATAGTGACCTTTCCTGATTGGAATAAACCATTCCATGTCCATGTGGATGCATCCAATCATGCCATAGGATGTGTGCTAGCACAACCCACAGGTGAAGGAAACTTAGATTTGCCCATAGCATATGCTAGTAGATAGCTAACCGCAGCTGAACGAAACTATACGACAAGTGAACGGGAGGGTTTAGGCATGGTATACGCTGTGAAGAAGTTTAGACACTACTTATTGGCCAACAAATTCAAGTTTTTCACTGATCATCAAGCTTTATTACATTTGGTCAATAAACCTTGCAATACAGGACGATTAGTAAGATGGTTCCTCTTACTAATGGAATATGACTTTGAAGTTGTTGTTAGAAAAGGTAGAACCCACCTCCGGGATATCACCTTTCTCGCATTACTTCAGGAGAGTCACCTCAAGGAGTGTCTGATGACCTACCTGATGCTTATCTGTTCAATTTAGAAGTTGTTCCTAAATGGGCAAATAAGTTGGTACCTGTCCTAACCTTCGGACCCGCAAATAAGAAAAAGAAAACCTCACAAGAAGAAATTGTAAAATCACAAAAATATCACATATCAGGAAGCATGTACAAACAAAATACGGAGGGTGTACTCGCTTTTTGTGTCGAGGATGAGGAACATACTAGCTGATTGCAACAAGCCCATGAAGGATTGCTAGGAAATCACTATTCTAAACAATGAACATTGCAGAATCTAAAACGTTTAGGAGTGTATTGGCCTAGCATGGACAAAGAAATACATGAGTGGATTAAGAATTGTCCAATGTGCAAAGAGAGACCACCAGTGGAGTATGCCACCCTTTATCAAGTGTCATTAATTCCTGATTGGAGTGCTCCATTGGTAGAGTTTATGAGATCGAGAACCTTACCCAAAGAGGCTAGTCCAGCAAGAAGACGAAGCATGGTGCAAGAGGCTCAGGACTATGTTTTGGTTGGAGACAACCTATATCAAAGAGGCAAGGATGGTTATCTAAGATTGTGCGTTCACGAATCATACTATTTGAAAGTCTTAGGAACTGCACATAGCGGTGTTGCAGGTGGACACTTCGGTCCTGATCGAGTAATCAAGACCATTCTATTCTCAGGACTTTGGTGGCCCACTCTTCATATGGATGCACATACCTATGTGAAGAAATGTGACACATGCCAACGTGCACAATATCCAGTTAGAAAAGATGAGATGCCTTTGAGGCCAATGATGGGAGGGCGTGCATTTTCCAAGTGGGGCATAGACTTCATAGGTCCTATTAACCCCCCAGCTAGAAACTCCCATGCAGAGTATATTATTGTAGCCACAGATTACCTTGCAAAGTGGGTAGAAGTGAAAGCCACAACAAAGAATGATGCTCAGACTACGGCTAAGTTCTTATTCGAGAATATTTTCACGAGATATGGACTACCAATAGAGTTAGTAAGCGATAGAGGCACACACTTCTTAAATGAAGTCATTGAAAATATTCTCCAAGAATTCTTGGTGATACATAAGAAGTTTGCCCCCTATCATCCCCAGGCTAACGGATAGGCCGAGAGCACCAATAAGATCCTTTGTAACGTATTGACAAAACTGGTAAATAATAAACACTCTGATTGGGACAAACAACTTCATCATGTTGTTTGGCTTACCGGGTTGCCTATAAAACGGTACTCAATGCCACCCCGTTTCAGATGGTCTTTGGACAGAATGTTGTGCTACCATTAGATTTCCTAATCCCAGCATTAAAGGTAGCACAAGAGAATGAGTGGAATGGACATGAATTATCCTCTAGGATCTTTGATCTAGAATGCTTAGGTGAGACAAGGCTACGCACGGCGTCAGGCATCTATGCTGCAAAGAAAAGACAAAAGGCATACTTTGATGCACACATCAAAGATAAAGGATTGAAAGAGGGAGACCTAGTGTTGGTTTATATGCTAAAGCAACATGCCCATAAGTTCGAAAAAAGAGGATACGGACCCATGATCATTAATAGAATTTTCACTAGCGGTGCAGTTCAGTTGGCCACTCTAGAAGGAGATATCTTGCCAAACTATATTAGTGGATGTAGAGTCAAGTTATACCAAGAACCTCTTAAAGAGGATATGCTTACAAGACTCAACACTGCTAAGAAGCGAAAAGAAGAGGAGTTAAGGGTGAGGGAAGAAGCACAGGAAGAGGCCAGAGAGCGTATTAGGCAAAATAAGTTAAGGCAACTAGGCCTAGATGTCAACTCGAAAGCCCCAAAATATCACATGGATATGTGCCAAAAATCAGGCATAATTACTTCTCAAGTCATTGACCGACGTCCCTTTGTGACCATAGAGATAGGACAAGGAAAGGGTGCAAGGACTGTGAAAGCATTGATTGACTCAGGTGCAGCAAGTAGTGCAGTTAGACTATCCTACTGCCAAAACTTGCAGTTGAACATCAATCCCATAGAAGCTTATCTCATAGGATTGGGAGGTGTGGAAACCCCTTGTTTGGGCGAGGTGGAACTTCCCATCTACCTTCAAGATGTTCCAATGAAAGTCAAAGTGCTAGTGTGTCAAGATGAGAACCTTACAGAACCACTTGTCTTGGGTCAAGATTGGATCTATGACCATGCAATTAACTTAAACCTAAGAAGTCAAATTCTTCAAGTTTGGGTACATGAACAATGCATTACATTAGAATTAGAGAACTGCATGCTCATAGATCATGGCACCACACACTCTCTTAGTTCCTCTAAGACTAATCTTCAAGAGCAAGATGTTGTATGTGTCAAAAGCTCTATGATCTAGAGGGACTCAATAATGGAAGGACAGCCGCAAAGGCAAGCAAACCCTCCTTCTTTTTCGAAGAGTAAAGCATCCCCAGTAGTTCAACCTAAGAAGCAAGCACAACAATTCAAGACAACTGCTATAGCAAATAGAAAGACACCATTCAACAAGAAAGCAGTTTCGGGCATGACGCAGATCTGGGTACGCAAAGGCAAGCAACCTCCAACCTTGGCCCCACAAACCCCATCCAGGCAAGCCAACCAGGCTAGAAGATGAAGCAAGAAGCTCGAACAAGCTCAACCACAAGATCTCCGACAAATTTGGGTGCCTAAGAAATTAGTTGCAGCTCAACAAGGGTGATTACACATGTGGGTACCCAGGAAGATCTTACATTCGCAACAACCTATGCTCTCCCATACGCGAAAAGTCTCAACAAAGAAGCCAAGGCGAGGCAAAGTTCAGAACCAAACACCAAGAACAAAAGTAGATCAACTCGCCGCTTCAACAAGGGTTAGAAGACTAGCCACAATGGTATGGGTATGGAAGCCAAAAGCACTAGTAGCCCCCACAAAACCAAGGAACCAACCACGTGGGATACAAAATTTAAGAAACCATCCAAAGATGACGACATCTGAAGTGATCTCTACAGTGCCAAATGGTGTTCTAAGATGCACCACAATAAGGAGGATTACATCATTTCAAGATCCAATGGATACCTCCACCAAAGCCGGCATCAATAGCTACAAGTAACATCGGAAGCCTCAACGAGCGACAACCATGTGCTTCTTGCACAACCCTGTCTTTCGCACCATTCAGGTCATGCATTTCCAAAGTATGCATTAATATAGGGCCACATTACATGGCCGTGCATAGACACATTTGCGAGTCCTAGGCACAAGTGCACATTGACTTATGTCAAATATTTTTATTAACTTCTGTCTTCTTGTGTTGTGATGTTCCTCAAAAAAAAAAAGAGAGAGAGAGAAGAATGAGATGTTCCCAGGTTTGGCTCATGGAACATGAATGAGTCATGCTTAGTTGAAGGTGGAACCATTGATTACTGGGCATTTATCAGTTTTGATAGAAGTGTGTCTTGGCTAGCAGATGATATTATTGCTGCCCTATCTGGTAGATGTCAAGCACCTGGCATGAACATGGCATCCACAACTACTGTTTTCCCTTACAATGGTAGGAGGGAAGAGCTTGAAGGTCCGCAACTTGAGCGATGCTTAACTACTGTATGTACGAGAGCATCCAAGGAGATATCTCCAAAGGGTAGTTTGGTACCCTGAGAATCCTTGTCCGTATACTAGGCGAGAAGAACCCTGGTTATGGTGAGCTAAAGAGAATATGTGAAACTAAGCTTGGTGTAGTTACTCAATGTTGTTTGCCAAGGAATATAAAGAAATTTAATTCTCAATATTTGGCAAATGTGGCTTTGAAAAGAGGAAACAAGACCAGACACTCAAAGAATTTCATCGGTGGACCATCAACATGCATATTCATCGACAACGGAAGCAATGCCAGGTATACAACATGAAGAGATAAACATCGATCGACCTTCTCCATGGTATGTATCTTTACTTTGGAAACATCATAACCATGATAGCTTAGGAAACCTCTTCGTCGGCATACCCTTGAGCACTTTGCTCAAGACCCCCAATTTTTGCACCATAATTCTTCCGATGCATTTTCCAAGTAAGCATGCATAGGGCTATATTAAAAGGACGTGCACAAGGCACATATTTTTCTCAACCCATGCACAAACACACTTACCCATCATCCATTATGGGTTATGAGTACTTGGCATGACTACCATGAACATCATTTTTGGACGATTTGAGGTCATCAATGGAGACTCACAATGACACAGTCATGCTGGATTCCAAGGTAGAAGCACCTACCATGGGACTACAACTTGCAAAGGCTCGCAGTGACAAATGAAGAACCGGACAACCAACCTTGCCACATTTGGAAGAGAGACGACTCTGGTTCATACAAATGGACACTCCCTCTCAAAGCAACCTAGAATAGCCATTACAACAAGGGTCTGTAAGGGACGACAGACTCGAGAGGGGGGGGAGTGTTGAAGCTGAAGGTCAAGGACAAAGCACAGGAGCACATCAAAGAGGTGGACACCCAAGAAGAAGGAGCAAGTAGGGAGCTCAAAGAAGTGTATGTCAAATTTTGAGAAGAAATCCCTATAAAAATAGTGATTTTCATCACTTAAAACCATTGTAAATACCGTTTTCTATTTTTGTAACTCCATTTTGTTCAAGCCGAGGAGTCCTCAAGCTTGAGGAGTATTAGAAGTATCATCCTACCAATTTTCATAATTTTTAGATTTCATTTGAGCCCTCAAATAAGCTCTGGAACCTAATTTTTAACTAGGCCGGACACTAGGTCTGGATAGGGCCAAAACTAGTAAAAAAACTATAAAAAGAGCTAGAGAGCTCATTTTTGAGGTTAGCTTGAGAGAGAATAGAGCTTTTGTAAGAGAACTCTTTTTCAATCTAAGCTTTCCATTGTTCCTCTCTTTGATCTTACCTTGTGCGCATGTGTGTGTATGTGTGTGCATGTTTGTGTGCTTTCACTCATGCACTTGTGCCTTCACTTGCTCGTGGTCTTCATACCAGTCCTCACGTCTCCGCAGATTGACAAGTAAAGGAGGTGGTGCTTATGCTTGAGCTACACAGCATATCATCAGCAACAAGGTCAACATCTACAAAGGAGCCATCAAAAGGTCACGACCACAAGACAAGCTAAAGCATGACGTCGTCAGCAGTCTGTTCAAGTGTGGATCCCAAAGAAACTGATTGATGCTCAACCTTCAAGAAAACTCATCTGGATTTCCAAGCAAATGAAATCAATCGTAGAAATTAACTTGTAGACACCAGGAATGAGGAAGAATTCATTCACTCTAAAAACAAAGAAAAAAGAAGGATGCAGTAAACCAACTCAGCAAAGACAAAAGAATTCACACAAACCTACTCAAAAATATGTATGGCAAGAGAAGAAAAATAACAAGGTTGCAGTCAAAAATAACAAAATAAAGCTCATTTGGGTACCCAAATCTAGATCATCATCAATAATCCCACCAAAAACATCTTCATTCACACATATCAAGTCCCATGCACCTCGAATACACACGACAGAGCCACATTAGAAGGCCATGCATTCAGCATGTGATTCTTCTTCTACTTATTAGTAATGCACATTTCCCTTCGAGGGAATAGGAGAGCACTTGTACAAGACTTTAAGGAAAAATAACTAAAAATAAAATAAAGCTTCGGCAGTTCACTAACCTTTTCGTTTTCTTTCAGCAAAAAATAAGTAAAAATATATATGGAAAAAATCCCAGATGGCATCATCTAATTCGAAAGCTACACATGAGGAAGAGGTCCTGGTTCTTCCTTTGGAGTCAATTACGAAAGCAAGAGGTTCCATGAAGACCAACTGGTGGCATACCTCATCTTTTTTGCCACAATCAAGATTATGGACAGAGACCATCAATTTCCATTGATGTCGTAGGATTTCCAAACTCTACAACATGGATTACCAAGCATTACTGATGTATGGACAAGGGCAAGAATTGATGCATTTTTATGACTTCCAATTTATCTACTAGATTTTCAACGATGTACCCAGGTGCTGAACACGCTGCAAGCAGCAGTGGATATGCCCTCAGTACCAAAAGCTACAGTTCTTAACAAAACTGGAGAATGGAAACAAGTTTGATTTACGCATGAGCTCATCAACAAAGCTTTTGGATGGAATCAAGACAGCCTAACAAATCTCCAAAATGAATGTCACGACGCTAAAAAGAAGACCTTTATCAAAATCAACAGGACGGATCAAGGACAGCAACTACCCATGAAGAAAGGCAAGAAGATATTTGGTAGATCCCGAGCCCCGGAAGGTGCTTCAAGCTCTTGATCTTCGGGAGGTCCAGATCAAAGGCTGGAAATCTAGACCTTCATACCTTCCATATGGTGCTTGCAGTGCAAATACAAAGAGGTTATTGGAGGGCTAGACTACAAATCTATTGTAGTCCATCTCCACTGGTTGTGTGCATGGTAGCCCGACTTAACACAGCAACCCAAATTTATGAATGTACGGAATACCAAGGGGATTACAGAAGCAAAGGACTTAGTTTAGATAAAGTAACAAATTGTTTGACAATCCTTATCGCTTCTTCGACCATTGGATGCGTGTACTAAGGAGCTATAAACAAGCTGCAGAAAAAAATCAAAGCCTTTCAAGGGATGATAGAGATAAAGAGGGGGAGAGTGTTGCAGAGCAGAGATGGAGAGAAAAAAAAGGGCTCCAAAATTTTTTTGATTTGGACACCTTATTTTTGCAACATAGTCATCGTGTAATATATTTTTCGATGTAAATACACTAGAGGAGTACTCTAGATGCATACCCAAATATATCTGTATCATTACCCTTATAAACTAGTAAGGAATTAGTCTTTTATTCCATAAAGATCCAATCTCTTGTGTGAAAGGACCATTTTTAGGGCACATGTATATAAGTCATTTTGTGACTCTTTGTAAACACTTTTTGCCATTGTGAGAATCAAGAGCACAAAATTTCGATTTGGTGTCTTCTCCTCTTTGTATCTTCTTCCTTGTGAGCTTGCATGCATGTATGTGGCTTGAAAAGAGTGCTTTGAAGTGTTGTCTATCCATGGTAGTACTTGTTTGTTGTTCGTAATGTGTGTGCAAAGTGTAGGAAGTGCTGAAGCGTAGGTAGGTCATTTCCGTGGCCCAGTATTTTTCTCATAGCTTGAAGAGAGTGTCAGAATCAAGTGAAATTACTTCCATCGATGCGTCTCCTCAAGAGTTTCGAAATGAACCCACTGTTTGCTATATTTCAACTTTGGAGCTGAGAGAAAAGCTCGACTTACTATTGGCTGTTGCTCTAGGTATCGCAACACCATAGCCGACCATGAAAGATTTAAATGTGATGGTTTACACTTGTTTGCACCTTTGTTAGTTCACATTTGCATTGACCTTCATCTCAATGCATGTCCTCATACACTCCGCTAGGTTATGATACTTCTTGGATTGATAATTAAAGCATGAATCCCCACTATATGCACTTGTAGGGGATTGAGGTATAGTCTCTTTCTCCTCAAGTCCCTAAGTCGATACTTAGGTACACACTGAGTGTCATACATAGTGTTTTATTGCTATAATGCATAAAATCCCTATTTTATATGAACCAAGCAAGGGGCAATCACCTTAACACTAAATTGGTGTCATCCGATTTTTTAGGGATGTGCATAGAATGACCCTGAAATTGAACAACTTGTATTTCTTTGAAATTACTAAACCAAATCACGTGCCAATTTGTACACATAAACTAGACAGCTTACCTTTCCAATTAGTGCTTAAACTCATGATTTGGAGCTCTGTAGAGAGAGCAACAATCTCTTCAAGTTGACTGAGTCTCAAGCAGAAGGAGCAATAAAATGAAATGGCACCAAGCAATGATCAAAGAGTATATGTATTGCTTCAAATCATCAATCTTCTTAATGTAAAAATGTTGTGGAGTCTTTATGTAGACACTTGAGGATATGGCCACGCCTTTTCTCGATGAATTTGACTTCAAAATTAGGTGGGTTTGTTAGTTTAGATTGATTGGAATCATTTCCTACAATCTAGGAAAAGAGAAAGTTGAAGTCATATCTAGTTTTTGATTGATTGATTGAGAATCAATCCCAACCACTTCTAACTCATGGATTTTAGGCCTTTTACTCTTTCCTTTTACAAAGGTAAATAAGTTGAAACTTACAAAAGAAAATTATCATATGTGATCAATCACTTATTACAATAAATGAATGCAAATGAAGACTCTTCAAGGGGTATATGTGGCATCATTCAAATGATGGATCTGATGTAGAGCATATCCTCCTCAAGCATAATGCAAGCTTGATGTTCCAACAAACATGACATAGAATGTATTATCAAGTGAATGTAGAAAGATAAGTGAGCCATTAGGGTAGTAGGTGTATATACAGCCGATGGAACAAAAACTCCTAAAGAGGGAAAAAAATGCCTCGGTAGCCCTAAATGTATCCACCCACATTAGTCCGAAATATATGGACAAAAGGACCTCTTCTTCAAAGACCAATTTGTGGCAAGGATTTGTGAAAGATCGCTACATGTTTCTGATGAAAACATGGTTATTTCATATGGGAAGCTCCAAATTGAAAAAAGTTTTCTTGGAGAAGATAATCTATTATAGAACATATGGCATACCTGATAGTCATAAGTATTGATAATTCCCAAATGAAGCTATATGCATAAGAGTGCAGAAATTAATCTAAACAACCTTTAATTTATGCGTAGCTCTAATAAAAATCTTTGGGGAAGTGTAAGAAATAATAGCATAATGGAAAAGACCAATGATTAGATTTGAGAGAAATGTAGATAGAAGAAGATGTAGACACAAAGATAGAGAACTCAAACTCTCAAATTGCGAAGAGGAATGAAGCTACAAAGATGGTTTTGACCACCCATGCCACTCCCAATATGGATCTTAGATGGCAATATAGACAAACTCTAGATGAAGGGCTCACTAGTGCATAATCTTGTGTAAAGCTTCGCATACACCATGCTTATATACCTTTCATCATGGGATTCAATATATACAAACATGGCCAAGAGAGACAAAACAGTTGAAAAAATATGATTGTTTATAATATCTCCATGACCAAAAGTCCTACCATCTCGGTTGTGCATGCCAAGGGGATAGCCCCCGTGGACCCTATAGAAGGTTGAAAGCCCCCCTCTACACTCCCCCCATTAAGGACCTATGGGGAAACCGTGTGGTGTGACAAAGCCTTTATTTTCACCTTGAACAAAAACCCAAATGCCCTACCTAACCTCATGGCTAGGCTCAAAAATATCATCTATTTCCATCAATGATAAAACATATACCTCATCTAACTTGGAAGTTAGGGTTTTACAAATGTCTTGGATCTCACAATGGCTCTCCTCATAATGGGTTCCTTACAACATAGAGCACCATGGATCATTTGTGGTCAATTAATGGTGGATTAATGAGTATATCTAATAGGAAGAACACTACATTTTACCTAAAATACAACCCTCAAAGAAATGCTTAGGAGGTGCCTCAAGTTTTGGCAAAGAGGACACTATTTCATATTTTTCTAGGCAAAGCAAACTAGCAAAATTCAAATGACTGAAGCATGTATGCCAAAGTTTTGCATATGAAATAACCTGAGAATCATGAACTACAGATGTTGAATCATTCTTAGATAATCTATGATTTTTACAACCCATGACATGAAATTCCATAAGCAATGATATCATCATCGTTTGAGAGATCATGAACTATACCCATCAATTAATTTAAAAACCAGGCAAATTTTGGCTAGTGCTAAAATTGAGAATAGATTTTTCATGATCCTTGGCACATATGAGGCATTTGAGAATGTGAAAATACTACCATCAACAATATTAAGAATGATCTTTCAAACTCCCATAACAAGATAAGAGGATTTTTTAGCACATGAGAGAGTATTTCCTATGGGAGCAAGAAGTGAAGAAACTATGGTGCGATGTAGTTTGTACATTGCTCATGAGAAGATGGGTGATAGCAAAAATTAGCATTAAATGCCCATTGTTCATCTTGAACAAGGTTAATAGACACTATTTTTAGGTGTAGAGACCTCTATAGCAACCATTTCAACCTCTTTCTGCTTTGCCTCTTTTGCAGCCAGTTTCAAACAACTCTTGATGAAATGATCATTTTCCTTAAGATACTTGCAAAAACATTTCTGCTTTTTTTTTCTTTTCAACTTTGACTATGTAGCATTACCAAAATTTTGATTAATAGTAGACGCGCACATTTACCTTGGCCCTTCTACCTAGCTAAAAAAGCTTGATTTGCAACATGCATAATTGACATGTTCTATCTAGATAAATCTTCTTGCAACAAAATGGATACTAATTTTTTAAAGGTTTAAGGAATTTGGATTGCCTTTCATCATCAATCAAATAGTAGAAGAAAAAAATTGATAAGAATCTAGAATACTATTAAGAACAATTTGCAAAATTGAACTACCTCTCAAGATTTCATCGATATAAATCAATTGAATTTCAAATCCTTGATATTTTTCAGGAAGGATTCCATTTAATCTCCTTGATTCATGTACTCACACTCCAATTTTTTTCAAAGACAAGCAACACAAGCCTTATTTCTTGCCTAGTATAGTATGGTAAGAGTATCTCAGGCACCTTTGACTATTTTTCATGAGAAAATGTGAGGGATGATGGCATGTTTGGCATAAAAAGCTATCAATGTATGTGCATGTGCATCTCTACCATCCCAAAAAAGCTTCTCTATAGTAGGTGCAATAGGAACTACAATAGGTCCAAGAAGTTGAAGACCATCATCTTTGACACCAAGTGCATCACCTACTATCACAATATGTACATGTGTAGGAGGACGTATTTCAACAAGAAACAAAATAAACCAATGAATCAAGTACAAGAACTCAACACCATAGATAATGAAAGAAGAAGAAAAAATCATTGCACATAGATTTAGCTCACTCACAAAAAACCTATATCGAATGGCTATCTCACTTTCTTCAAAAAAAAACTCACAGCTTCATGATTGCAAGTTGGAACTTAAAGTTAGATTGGAATTATAGAAGAACTCAAATCTTGCACAAGAGAGACAACAAACAGGCTAAATTTTTTCAACCCCAATGCTTGAGGATTTACAAATGTTATTGAAAGCTTATCAAGTTAGGATAGTGGTAGGATCATAAATAGAACACCATGAAAAATGCTATCCTAGAACGGGCCTTGAAGGAGAAAGATTGGACATGTGTAGGAGAAAGATCAAAGTGGCTCATCAACTATTAGAGAAGCTACCCAATCCTCTTTCTAATACTTGCATTCTAGATCCCATGCAACAAATGACATATCTATTGCACATTCAAGAATACCCAATCTTCAAACATTCTAATGGACATGCAAAATCCATTGTTGGCTGGTGTAAAAATGCCGATGTCCACATAGATCCTAGAATGGAACATTCGGTCATTAAGGGAAATGTAGTTCCTCCTATATCAAAGCCTAGGGTGAATGCCACATCCACATCCAATTCCCTATATAAAGTTTTTGTCAAGCAACTACGAAGTGGGAAAAATTTAAAAGATAAATGAAGCAAGAGTTCCTATTAGAGGACTTCAATCTTTTCACTTGGAAGACATTTAGAAGGTGGGTTGCCACACCAAGAAAAGGGTTGTTGACATCGAAACTCCTAAGAGAGTCTAAAGACAAAGTTAACCAATTGCCCCATGGTGATCAAGAGAGTATGGTGGTGGAGAAGGTCTATTTTTTTCTTTAACTACTAATTTGCAATAAGAAGCTAAATTGGAACCACTTTTAGAGGATATTGGCCAACCATTAGGGTTCAGTAATAATTGGGAGTAGCTCGAAAGACTGGTGAACACCATGGTGATAAGGAAACAAAGAAAAATGAAGTTGACTACATATGAAATTGGGAAAGATCAAGTCAAGGATTAGAGTCCACCTAAAGAGGCTATGAGAACTAAAAGTAAAGCCCTTGATTTAGAAGTTTCACAGATGAATGAGATAATCAAGGGAATTAAAGATTTAAAGCTCACAATTGCTTCGATTAAGTCATTTGAAGTCCCACCACTTGCATAGGATAAGTGGGAACCTCGACGAAACTTAGGCCTCAGGAGATGCATCTGGTGCAATACCTTAGACCATGATTCAAGAACATGTGAGCCACAATAGGTGGCAGATGGGAAGGTCTCTTATCTAAGGTGTAGAAAAGCCATTTTACTCAATTTAAAGAAGGGTGGAATTAATAAAATCTTTGAGATTAATGCATTTGGATATAAATTGGAGCTTCAAAATGATGTTGTTGATGTATGGGAGAATGTGTTGGTTCTAGGTAAGAAGAAAAAGTTTCCCTTAAACAAAATGAGTGCCATAGGAGATGTGATTAGATCTCAAACAAAATGGGATACACATGTGGACTCTTCATTAATATATGCACATGAAGTAAATGTGGAGGAACATGAAGAAGAACCTCAAGGAGCCAAGCGGAGGATAACCCAACAGGAAGAGAAAAGATTGAAGGAAGATTAGCTTGAGACATCTACAAATGTTGAAAGACAAAAAGACCAACATATAAACTAGTTTCTGATTTAGAAAAGAAAACTAATTTGAGGAAAGTATTTGAAAAAAATATGTATTGAAGAGTGAAGTTAGAATCATGTTGGGAGATTTGTTTGGGATTTGTAGATGAGAATTTGTAGATGGCATGCTTGATTGTTTGAGAAGAAAGAAGAAATCTATCAAGAAATTTGGCATGAGAGGTCAAGTAGAGGCAATGGTTAGTGGGTTTATGCTATTCAAATATTTTCAAGAGCTTGTGAATGAAGTTTTAGAAACCCTGAGGACTATTCAAATTGATGAAAGAAGCTTATGAAGCACCTTTAAAATGCAAGCTTGCTATTTGAATTGTTCTAGACGTAAAACAACAACTTGCTATTTGAACTACTATAATATCAATATAATTGTAGAGCAATTTCTCTACACCTGCAGTGCATCCTTTACACCATGATATAGCTCCTACAGAGTGCACTCATGTTGCACATGTAGTGGTTATGTTCACCTATGTTAGTCCTATGAATCATGATATAGCTCCTACAGAGTGCACCCATGTTGCATCTATGGCAAGTTCAACCACCCATAATACTGTGGTCAATTATATAGCTCTTGGGGGATGTACCATGTTGCACCTATAATGAGCTCTGTTACATATATTACTAATGTACCTACACCTAGAGTGTGTTTTGGTAGACCTGTTTTAACCATTACTACATGCACCTATTGTACATCCATATCCTTCCATTGATGAGTCATCTGTAGAATGCACTTGTTTTGTACCTACAATGTGTTCCAAGACACCTAAAGAGTGGAGTTATACTGAACCTATAGCATGCTCTAGTAAGTTTGGTCCAACAACTACTACATGTATTCATCTTATGCCTATAGTGTGCTATGTACCTAACTCAAGAAGACTTAAGGACTTGTGCCAAAGAGACTAAATCTCATTTGCCACACAAGTGCGTATAGTGGGGAATTGACACACGCTTATTTGTCAATCCGATGAAACGACCTAACCAAGTGTATGAGGACATGTGCACACGTGATGGAAAATGAAGTGGTTCAGCTTATATGTGTGAGAAAAGACTAATCCACCTCTCTAACTCACTTAAATACTGAAAGTGTCTGCCGCGATACCACTTACAGTAGTTTTCACTAAATCGAGGATTTGTCCCAGCTCCAAACTTTGAATATGGCCAATAGTAGATTCATTTCAAAGCTCTCGATGAGACGCATCTATTGGAGGTAGTTTCACTCGATTCTAACAATTATGCTTCAAGTTATGACCAAAACAGTGAATGGCAGGAAACACTCACACTCACTCCACAACTTTTGCTTGCTCACACACACACTATAGTAGCTCAAAGATAGTGGGGAGGGGTAGAAAACAGTCCTACACACACATTCCAAGCATCACACACACATAGAAGATCAAAGAGAAGATGTAAATCTGTAAGAAAGAAGCAATTTCGAAAATCAGGAGCTCTCCTTCTTCACAATGGCAAAAAGTCCCTACAAAGAGTCACAAAGTGACTTACTCAGCCTCTACCTCTTTCTAACTTTTGTTCTTTTGATTTGTATTTATCTTCACACATCTAACCCTGTTGTATTGCTTTGAGCCTGTATCCTTTCTGCCACCGCATGCTATCAGCGGGAGGATTACTACCTGCCAAGTATCTTCTTGCACTTTTCATGGATACTTCGTGGCCCTGGTCCGTCCTTCCCATGAAATGTCCTGGTTCTTGATATTCTTTAATTCCATTCCCCAGGACCTGGATGTTTGGCGTTGTTGCCTGATGCATGCCCCTGTGGGGCTTTGGGCAGAGGGTGGTTCTTCTGCTTTATTATCTTCATTCTTTATTGAACAGTTTTGGTCTTTGATTTTCTTCTTCTTCTCTTCTTACTCGATTCCCCTTCCACATGTCCCTCCTCCTGAACTCTATCATCCCCGACAGGCTTTTTGTGGCGACGTGAGTACGTTTGAATGGCGGTTTGCTCTCTTTGATTAAGCAGGTTGTTTTCCACTGGGTTGACTTCACTCCATCCTCTTGTGCTTGTCAGTGATCCGCAAAGAAGCTTGTTTCATAAGCCACCAGGCGTGCATTAAGATTCGAGGTCATGTTTAAAAAAATTTCTGAATCAATTTCAAAGAAGCCAGTAAAAAATGCCTCTTCGAATGTCTGCATATATGTGCTCGGCAAAAACATAAGTCGTGAATAGTAGGCCATGAGTGTTAAGCGGCTCGTAATGGTGGAAAGATAAAAAACGAGCGCTTCGGATCCTTGTGTAATGCCGATGAAGTTCAAAAATGTATATTTGGTGTGTTGGAAGACTTTAATTATAGTCAGGAGCATGCTAAAAATTTTATTGGTCATTTTGACGACCAAATCCGGAACAGTTGCATATCGAGCAATCCAAAATTCCATGGTTTTCACCATGTACTCTTCCGTTGGTAGATAAGTATGCGGTGGGCTGGGTAACAGCGGATAATTTAGCCATTGATTATTGATGCTTCCCTACACTGTCCATCCCAAAATTGCGACCAAGAGCATCTCCGGGGTACTGGACAAAAAGATGGGTTCACCTGAAGCACATAGGGCGATGCTTCCCATTGTACCCGTAGTGTAGGGTTCTTTTCCAAAATTTTTCACCTCCATATCGGATCCGGTTTTTTAATTCTTCTTGAGTATAGTTGAATGTATCTTTGCTGAATTGGAGGTTGGTGTCAGGCTCCTTATTTGTCGTGGTCTTTATATATTCTCTTGTTTGCTCTTTCATGAGACCATATGGTACATTAAATGGCTTCAAAATTTGTTCCAAGTTTTTGCTCTCAATTTTAGCTTCCTTCATGACCTGGATTATTTGATCTTCAAATTCAGCAGTAAGCTGGGACACCAGTAGTTCCCTCGCATGTCGGCTCAGCTCTGCAATGTCCCGATTATTACATTCAATTTGGATCTCCGTGTCCTCCCTTATCGGTGAATGATGTAAGGGGGAAGAGAGGGGACGTACCTCAATCTCCTCAATAGCCGATGTGGATTTTGGTACTACTAGTGTCCCCTCTGTTGACTTCTGCTCTAGCCGCTCTTGTAATTGCTTTATCATATCATCCTTTTGCTTGATTTCTTCATTGGCCTTAGCAATTGTTTCCTTGTTTTTAAGAATTTCTTCAGCTACTATAGTAAGGTGTTCAGTGTCTTCTTTACATTGTGCCATATATCTATTCTCGGCTTTTTTCCACTTCGTCCTTAGGGCTGCGGTATCATCCATATACCTCTTTTCCCATTCGGCAATGACTGCCTGCTCCTGCTTGAGCTGATCTTCATACCTAGCTATCTTTTCTGCCATTTCCTTGATGTCTTTTTCTGGTCTTTCCTGAACTTCAATAGGCTACTCAAAAGAGTTATCATTAGCTCCTTTTTTTTGTTCCTTAGGTTTTCTGCTTCCTCCATATATACCTTTATTTGTGATTCTAATATCTTACTTCTTGCATTCATCCGAGTCTTCTCGGCCTCTCTAGCCTCATATTTCTTCTGTAATTCCTGTAGTTGTTCTTCTAATTTTGCATTTTCCGTCTCTAAAATTTTGCACTTCTTTTTGACCTCTTGAACTTCATTTTCTTTATGTATTAGGTGCTCTCGTGCTAGACTTAATTGTGCTGAAAGGGTCTTACCCATTTCATGAAGTTCATGCTTGTCTTGCATCGCTTTGTCATAGTCCTCATCAGCCTCAAGCATCAATTGTTGCGTATCCATAGCAGTTCTGATCCTATCTTGTACTACCGGCTTAAGCTGAGCGATGTCGACATTCAACCACGTTCTTGGTATGCTTGGAGCTTCTCCGGTTTGTACATCTTTTCCGTGCTCTACATGGATAGTCTCGTTGTGTGGTTGTCTGATTTGTAATTGAATTGCAGGTTCTTTTCGTTCTTCTTCTAGGTCAATAGTTTTCGTGGCACTTACTTGAAATGTGACATCCATGGGGGATGGTTCTGCCACAACCCTTATCAGAGTGAAAGGTTCTGATTCTTCCACCGAAGCTTCTTTTGGTTCTTGCTTTGGATTTTTACTTGACCCCTCTCCTGTAAGCGTTATCTCTTTGATTTGAATTTTGGAAGTCTCATTTATTCTGATGACATGTGTCCCTTCTTGGTTTGCCTCCTTGCCTACGGTGTCTTGAGTGGGGTGGGCGGGGTTATCATTCACCTTCATGCCCTCTTCTGTTTCATTGTAGTTTACAGCATTCAGTTCCTCCCATTGTCCATCATCCTTGGATTCACTTTGAATATCCACATTTAATAAGGATGTGTTGGATTCTTCTTGTGCATCCAAAGATGAGCTTGAATTATCCAACCCTAACTCTCTGTATTGATGTACCTTGGTGAGCTTCTTTTTTGCATCCATATCTTGGTGGGCGTGCTGGTAATGGTGCCCTTGCATTGGTAGATTAACTTGCCCTTCTGTATATTGGTGTGTATTGTTGGCGAAAACTTCAGCTCTAATACCACTGGTGCGGAAATACTTTCGCCCTGAAGGTGGATTTTGCGACAAAGCTTGAACTCTGTCAGGCCTGCGGAAATTGCCGCGCCACCGTAATAGAATGCTAAACTAGAGTGATTTAGAACACCTCTGTAATCAACAGTAGCTCAGCCTAATTAACGTCGCCTTAACTGTGTTATCCTGCGACACAAATTCCACCGGAACTTCACCAGACTGTTACTGGACAGACACCGTAATCGTACCGGAACTTCACCGAAATGAACTTCTACTTTGGTTATAATTGCTTCAAGTGAACATACAGAAGTGAGAAAGTGATTCGTGAGCTTTCTCCACTTAATGAACTCTTCTGAAGTTTTAAGAAAAACTTCACAGTTCTGAAGTGCTACTTTCCGGTTAGATTTTGTACTGCATGCACATCTCCTTTTCACCGGAAACTGTGACCAGCTTAAAGTAGAGACGTCTAGCTACAAGATGAGCTATCTCTCATACAAAACTTCGAACTCTGCTACGAGTTATACTTCGTTGTTCTACCGGAAAATCTTGTTTCTGAGAAACTGTAACTGACCGGAAATTACTGAAATATGTTTACTGAGTAAACTGTTATTCACCGAAACATGCGTTTACAGAGAAGGTACTGAAGCACGTTTAGTAACGAGTCGTGACAGTTAACGATAAACGAAGCTTCCTACCGTAACACGAAATAGCTTCAGATTCTCCACAAATAAAGATTACGCGCAGACATCCACATGAACATGTGTTTTCGATTAGAGAAGATGTGTACAAGTAAGCTTGGCCTCTTCTTGCTCAAGCTACAAAAACTCTCCTACAGTGAGTAGTTTCTTATTACCATCTCTCCTAGATGAAAAAACCCGACACTTCAGGCTTGTGTTATTCATCTGTACATACGCGATCTATGGCGTCTTCTGAGAACTTCTAAATCTCTCTTCACTCATACGCGCATCTCACACGCATCATCTCTCACGCGTCTCTTCCTGAGTCTTCTCTCTCCCTCTCTCTCTCTGTTCTTCAAATCTTGCTGTATATATATACACTTTCCTTTGGCGCTCCTCTACGCTGTTACTCTTCAATTTACGTTATGCGCGCCTTACATGCCTGCCGCGGTTAATTGCTCTGTTATGCGCACACCGCGCACTAACTTCGCATACTGTACACCTGTGCATTGATTTTCCAGAAGATTCTGTTTTGACGGACTGATTCCGCGCGCTGATTTCGTTTCCTTTTTTTTTTTCTTTTATGTCTGTTTGTCAAATTCGTGAGTGTTTCCTCAATAGCTCCCCCTCAATCACTAATTTGACATCTTCCGATCTTTCATATATCTTCCTTTCTTTTATTCCTGCCATCTCTTTGAATCTGTTTGTCTTTGTTCCATCCAAGCTCTTAGTCAGAATGTCTGCAATCTGATCTTTCGTAGAAGTGTAGACTATTTCTATCTCTTTCTCCATTACTTTTTCCCTTAGGAAATGATACTGAATCTCTATGTGTTTTGTTCTTGCGTGAAACACAGGATTCGCTGCAAGATACAGCGAGCTCATATTATCCCCATGTATGATCGATATACTTTGATCTATACCCATGCTTTTAAGTAAAGTCTGCATCCATATTACTTCTTTCGCTGCTTCTACCAGTCCTTTGTATTCTGCTTCTGTTGACGATAAAGCTACTGTGTGTTGTTTCTTCGAACACCAGCTTACCAGCTTATCTCCTAGGTATATCATATACCCATGCGTTGATCTTCGGTCATCTTGACTTCCTGCCCAATCTGAGTCACTATATGCTCTGAGCTTTATATCTGACGTAAAAGGATAATATAATCCTTCCTTTATAGTTCTTTTGATATATCTGAGAACTCTTTGTCCTGCAACCCAATGTTGCTCTGTCGGACAATGCATAAACTGTGAGAGAACTCCCACCGGAAAACTGAGATCCGGTCTTGTTAGCGTAGCATATATTAAGCTTCCTACTAACGATTGATACTTCTTCATATCTTTAAACTCTGTTCCATCATATTTACTAAGTTTATGGTTTACTTCAAGCGGTGTTGAAGCTTCTCTGCAATTTTCCATATTGAACTTCTTCAGTAAGTTCAGGAGATACCTTTCTTGTGTGACATATACACCATGATCTGTATATGTGATTTCCATACCTAGAAAGTATGATAACTTTCCCAGGTCACTGATCTTGAATTCCTTTTCTAGCAGTTTCTTTACCTCTGTGATTCCTTCATCTGAGGTACCTGTAATTATTATGTCATCTACATAGATACAAATGTAGATCATTCCTTCTTCTGTCCTTTTGATGAGTAGACTTGCATCTGCCTTCGAACTTTGGTATCCAAGTTCATTGAGATATTTCACAAGTCTGTAGTTCCAAGCTCTTGGGGCTTGCTTTAGTCCATAAAGTGCTTTTCTTAACCTGCAAACAAAATTTGGGTACCTGGAGCTTATAAACCCTTCCGGTTGTTCCATATAGACTTCATCTGATATATATCCATTCACGAATGCATTCTTTATATCTAGCTGACTTAGCTTCCATCCTTTTGATGCTGCTATAGCAATCACTGTTCTTATGGTTGACATTTTTGCCACCGGAGTGAACGTCTCGTCATAGTCTATGCCATGCGTCTGAGCATAGCCCTTGATAACCAGTCTCGCTTTATGTCTGGCTATCCTTCCATCTGCAAGTTTCTTTATTTTGAACACCCATTTATTTCCAATTATTTTCTTACCGTTTGGTTTAGGAACAAGCTCCCATGTCTTGTTCTCTTCCAGTGCGGTGAGTTCTTCTTCCATTGCTTCTTGCCATTGCTTCTTGCCTTTGGCTTCGTCATAGCTCTGAGGCTCATCCTCTTCTTTAACCATATATGCATAATCTTGTTGAGTTATATACGATGTATCATACGAGTATCTTTCCGGTTGTCTTCTTACTCTGTTTGACCTTCTTAGTTCATATTCTTCGTGTGTGTCTGAGTACCCGTCTTCATCTTTGTTCCTTATACCTGTTCTGGTCCTGGACGTACTTGCCTCGTCTTCTTTGTTTACCTGTACGATTGTTTTACCTTTCTCTTTTCTTTTTATCTCTTCTTCAAATTCTTCAGCTGTATGACTCTGATCTGCATACCAGCTTTTCTGTTCATCAAATGTTACATCCCTAGAAACAGTAAAATGTTTGGTTAGAGGGCTCCATAATCTGTAACCCATCTGCTTTTCATCATATCCGACGAATACATATTTCTCTGCTTTCGGTTCAAGCTTATGTCTGAGTTGAGACGGTACATAAGCATACGCTACTGATCCAAACACTTTGCAGTGATCAAGTGTTGGCTTCTTTCCCCACCAAGCTTCATAAGGGGTCATTCCTTCTAAGGCTGTACATGGTAATCTGTTTACCAAGTATGTAGCTGTATTTACGGCTTCAGCCCAAAGATAATCTGGGCAATTTTTTTCTTTTAGCATAGCTCGTGCAAACTCGACTAGAGTTCGGTTTCTCCTTTCTGCTACACCGTTTTGTTGTGGTGTATATCTGCAGGTTATTTCTCTCTTAATACCTGCATTCCAAAGATAGTCATTGAATTCTCGGGAGAAGTATTCTCCCCCTCCATCAGACCTCAGTCTTTTAAGTTTTCGTCCGGTAAGCCTTTCAGCATATGCATGAAAATGCCTGAAGGCTCCAAACACTTCTGACTTTTCCTTCAAAACATAAAGAGTTATCCACCTTGTTGCATCATCAATGAATAAAACATAGTACCTTGATCCGCTGATTGATCCTTCTTTCGTTGGTCCCCATACATCTGTATGTATGAGTTCCAGCACATTGTCATGTTTGAATCCTTTCTTCTGGAAAGGTAGCCTGTGGGCTTTTCCCATTTGATAGGCTTCGCATTTGTGAATCATATGTTGGTTCTGTGCGTTCGGTAATCCCAGTACAGATTGACTCGCTATCATAGCTTTGATTCCTTTTTCGTGAAAATGACCTAATCTCTTGTGCCAGAGATCAAGTTCTATAATTACCTTTTCATCATGTGTGAGCAACGCTTGGCCAATGTTCCCTTGTACTCTTAACGTAAAGAGTCTTCCTTCTTTCTTACCAGAGACGATCTGATAATATCCGTTCTTGGGATCTTCTACAAATACGCCTTTGTTTGTAAATCTGACCTGAAAACCTTTTTCGACTATCTGTCCCACACTGATCAGATTTTTCGGTATTGTTGGAACATACAAAACATTAGTTAGAAAATCTGCTCCACTCTTGCATTTCACTTTTCCGATTGATTGTACTTTGTGTCTTGTATTGTCACCTGTTTGAATAGTGTGACTCGCACTTCCTTTTTCCAATTCTGACATCAGTTCTATGTTTCCTGACAAGTGATTAGAACATCCAGAGTCAATGTAAAATACCTTTAGATCTTCGTTATCAGATGTGCTGATTGAGTTCATCATCAACGATGTATGACTTTCATTCTGTGTGTCATTTGCGTAGTTGTTGTAGGTGGTGTTGTAGGATTGGCTCTGTCCCCAACTTCTCACTCCACCTCTACCATAGCCTCCTCTTTGGTTTTGTCTTCCTCTTTGAGCATTAATCTGATTTCTTCCGCTACTGCCTCTGCTATTGTTGTTTTGATTTTGATTTGATCCTTGTTGATTGTGCCAACAGTCATGAGCCAAATGATTACTGAGTCCACAGATCCAGCAAGTCTTCTTGTTGGTATTCTGGTTACTTCTTCCTCTTCCAAAGCCTCTTGCTCTTCCTCTACCAGTGCCTTTACCTCTTGCGTAATAGGCCTGAGAGCTCGACTCTTCTTCGTCTTTTGACTTACCTTTGTCTTTCTTCTTGTTCTTCATGTACATTGCAGAGCTATGTCCTTTGTCTGCGTCTCCTTTCAGGTCTTGCTCATATGTGAGCATCAAACCAAGCAGCTGATTTAAATCTGGTACAAAATGATTTAAGGAGAGTTCAGTTGATAGTACGAAAGGTTTCCACCTTTCATCTCCTCTCAAACGTGTGAGCACTTGCGCTATCAATCTATGATCTTCGACTTCTTCATTTATGGATCCTAGACTATCTGCTAGATCCTTCATTTTAGTGACGTAGTCATCGATGCCTTGATTCGACTTCTTTTTGAATGTCGTAAATTCAGACCATAAGCTAGCTTTCCTGGCTTTCGTAGTATTTTGGAAATGATCTTCCAATGCACTCCATATGTCCTCTGCTTTCTCTAGACCTCTAATGTGCGGTAGCAGATGATCTGAAACAGTGTTGTAGATGTAGGCTCTTGCCGTTGCATCTTTCTTTTGCCACAGCTTCAAAGCTTCTATCTCTTCCTTTTCTGGTTGGCTCTCATCTTCGAAAGTCGGCTTCTTTTCTTCTCCGGTCACGTACACCATTAACTCCTTACTCATAAGTAAGGCTTCGATGCGCATTACCCATGCGGGATAATTATCTCTGTCCAGTTTATCAATTTGGACGTGGTCTGCCATGATAGGGAATACTCTAGGCTCTTATACCAATTCTTGGGAAACTAACCTGCTTTGATACCAATTGTTGGCGAAAACTTCAGCTCTAATACCACTGGTGCGGAAATACTTTCGCCCTGAAGGTGGATTTCGTGACAAAGCTTGAACTCTGTCAGGCCTGCGGAAATTGCCACGCCACCGTAATAGAATGCTAAACTAGAGTGATTTAGAACACCTCTGTAATCAACAGTAGCTCAGCCTAATTAACGTCGCCTTAACTGTGTTATCCTGCGACACAAGTTCCACCGGAACTTCACCAGACTGTTACTGGACAGACACCGTAATCGTACCAGAACTTCACCGAAATGAACTTCTACTTTGGTTATAATTGCTTCAAGTGAACATACAGAAGTGAGAAAGTGATTCGTGAGCTTTCTCCACTTAATGATCTCTTCTGAAGTTTTAAGAAAAACTTCACAGTTCTGAAGTGCTACTTTCCGGTTAGATTTTGTACTGCATGCACATCTCCTTTTCACCGGAAACTGTGACCAGCTTAAAGTAGAGACGTCTAGCTACAAGATGAGCTATCTCTCATACAAAACTTCGAACTCTGCTACGAGTTATACTTCGTTGTTCTACCGGAAAATCTTGTTTCTGAGAAACTGTAACTGACCGGAAATTACTGAAATATGTTTACTGAGTAAACTGTTATTCACCGAAACATGCGTTTACAGAGAAGGTACTGAAGCACGTTTAGTAACGAGTCGTGACAGCTAACGATAAACGAAGCTTCCTACCGTAACACGAAATAGCTTCAGATTCTCCACAAATAAAGATTACGCGCAGACATCCACATGAACATGTGTTTTTGATTAGAGAAGATGTGTACAAGTAAGCTTGGCCTCTTCTTGCTCAAGCTACAAAAACTCTCCTACAGTGAGTAGTTTCTTATTACCATCTCTCCTAGATGAAAAAACCCGACACTTCAGGCTTGTGTTATTCATCTGTACATACGCGATCTATGGCGTCTTCTGAGAACTTCTAAATCTCTCTTCACTCATACGCGCATCTCACACGCATCATCTCTCACGCGTCTCTTCCTGAGTCTTCTCTCTCCCTCTCTCTCTTTGTTCTTCAAATCTTGCTGTATATATATACACTTTCCTTTGGTGCTCCTCTGCGCTGTTACTCTTCAATTTACGTTATGCGCGCCTTACGCGCCCGCCGCGGTTAATTGCTCTGTTATGCGCACACCGCGCACTAACTTCACATACTGTACACCTGTGCATTGATTTTCCAGAAGATTCTGTTTTGACGGACTGATTCCGCGCGCTGATTTTGTTTCCTTTTTTTTTTTTCTTTTATGTCTGTTTGTCAAATTCGTGAGTGTTTCCTCAACATGTATCTTCCAGGGCTTTAGTTAAGTCTTCTTCTGTAATTGGTCTTGGCTCTTCAATTCTTTTCTTTGGGAGTACGTGTGCCCTTTTCATGGATGGAACTTCTTCTTCTACTTGCTTTACTTCCCTTATTCTCTTTGTCCCTCTCAATTTGGGTTGAGAGCTAGTTTCTGCCTCCTCAACAATCTTGACTCCTCTTTTCTTTTTGGGACTGTGGAAACCTTTGCATATTTAGCCATAACAGTCGATGATGGCATTTCTTGGAGGGTCTCTCTAATGCCTAAAGCACGGTGAATCAATATGGTCAGAGCTACACTGCCGTTCAGGAACTTCTTGTTATTCCATTGCTTCTTCGCCTCAAATAGCCGTTCCTGTATGTATGGAGTCAGAGTAATTTGATTGCCAATCTATTTGATAGCATGTGAGATTAGTTGAACAATTATCTTCTGAGGGGTGGTGTATCGATGCATGTTTGGGAAGCAGAAGTGTTGATGAATGAGTCTGACTTCCTCTTCTATGTCAACTCTATTGATATCAGTGAATGTTCTAGTTTTTGCCCCTCGACTCTCTTCCTTCAAGACAGTGATTCCGTCCTTCTCCCATCCACAAGCTTCTTTAATCAAATCATGTGTAAACTGAATGACTACCCTTTCACCTACTCCATTCATGACTCTAGCCTCTGGCACCAATGGGTCATGTAGTGTTGGTTGTAATGTATTCATGACTTGTGTGCACCTTTGAAAGTCGGGCTTGTAGATCGGAAGTTGAAAGTATTTGTGTATACCCGCTTTCTTCATGATGTCAATTGTAGACGGAAGATCATGCACCACTTTAAAATCTTGAGACATAATCGGGAATTGATGATCCGTATCCATGATTTTGATAGTCACAAGGAAGAGATACTCCCCGGCCGATTGATCTTCTCTAAACCAATGTCCCTTTGCTTTGGTTACACTCTGGAGAGGAAATTCCAATACTTCCTCTTGAATCGTTGCTTCAGAATCTTCAGAAGCCATCTGCACTTGTAATGAAAGGTGCATTAGCTTCAATAGAAGATATAGCAATTGTGCGATGCATTGCTTATGACATGTTGTCGCTTCGTCACTTCGTTTCCCTTGCTTCTATAAGTGAGATCTCTTACCACATATTTTCATTTCTTTTCTAAAAGAAAACAAGTATTAGTATAGCCGAAGCATTTATTTATTTACATTGTATGTCCATTCCTAAGGAAGTTGAAGCTATGACCTATTCCTCATTGGAGAATGTGCACCACTAATTTTATTATGTACATCAAGTGCTGAATGCGTGGCCTTGTAATATGTCCCTATTATGCATACTTTAGGTGCATTTGAGACTTCGTGAGTGCAATTGGAATCTTCGTTGTTCTATTGTTCCATCCCTCACATTTGCTTTGGTTTCCAAATCCATTTCGTGGTCGCATTGATAGGCTGTGCCTTCTCTTTGGTCCTTCGAGCTTCATGTGTTTCCTTTGTTTCTTCTAATGTCCTAGTGATAGAGGTTTTTCTCTTCATGTTTCTATGACGAGTCTGTTTTGGCTTCGTTGTCCGAATGTCTCGATGTAATGTATCCCCTTGTTTGCTTATCTCTTGATTGGCTACTTGTCTGACCTTCTTGGGAATCCATATCTGTTGTCGTGCCTTCTGAGCTTCAATCAACGGCCTAGGGAGCCATACTTGCAAGAGTCTTTTTGGTTCGGATTTCGGTGAAGCTGACTTCTTGTCCTCCTTTTTCTCCTCATGAGTTGGTGTTGAGGTCTCTGGTTTCTGCACTTGATCCTTGCATACCCATTTAAATTTGACCTTTCCTGGATGCGAGTATTTGATTGTGGTTTTCCAAATTGGTGATCCTTCTGTCGTGTGAGAAACTCTCAGAGTATTGGTTTCCCTAGTGTCTGGCCGTTCACCAATTGAATAGGATGAATTCACTTCTTCCTTGGACAAGTTAGGGTTTGAACTTTCTGCTTCTTTCAAACTTGCTTCTAAGGGATTGGGGCTGGAATCATGTTCTAATAGCTCTTCCTTGAGGTCTTCTGCACTCTTGATGGCTTCTGGTTTCTGTGAGGGCTTCTCCCCTAATAGACTAAAAACTTCCTTGTGTCCTATCTTGGCTGAAATATAGCCTTGCGCTAGGTGGATGCTTACTTCATTCTCAATGATCCAACCTTGTCCTAGAATCAAGTCTTCTATTAAGTCTTTGTCTTTGCACACTAAAACTCACTGTTCCATGGAAGAATTTCCTAGGTGGAGGGATACATTAGTTTCTCCCATGCATTCTATGATTTGACCTCCGATACCTATCATATGAGCTTTCGTGGGAGTCATAATCGTTTGAAGATCTCTTATGACCGCATTTTGTATGCAATTGAGTCCTGCTCCTGAGTCTATCAAGGCATCTATTAATTTGTACTCTATCTTGCCAATCCCTAGGTTTAGGCAGGGTTGTGACATGTAGGCATTAGTCGTGTCAGACTTATGGACTTGATAATTAGCCATGGGGATAGGCTCTTCTCCTCGGAGATATCATTCGTCTCCTTGCCTAATCCACTCTTTTCGTTTCTTAATTCGTTCCAAGGCTTCTTGTCGGACCTCTTCTCTAATCCGTTCTTCCTCTTTCTTCCTATTTTGTGCACCTACAAGATGTGCTAACATTTGATCTGTCAATGGCTCCATGAACCGTTTCACTCTACATCCACTTATGTAGTTAGGAAGAATATCTCCATCCAGAGTGGCTAGATTAACTATTCCACTCGTCGAGATCCTATTAATGATTAGAGTTCCATATCTGCGTTTTTGTAAATTCTTGGCATGTTGCTTCAAAGTGTAGACCAGGACTAGGTCTCCTTCTTTTAGTCCTTTGTCTTTTATATGGGCATCATAATATGCCTTTTGCCTTCTCTTTGCCACATAAATTCCTGCGACAACTTGCAACCTAGTTTCATGCAGCTTCTCGATTTGGTCTAGTTGTTGGGATAATTCATGTCCTATCCATTCATACTACTCGGCTACTCTCAAAGTGGGTATCAAAAAATCAATTGGTAGGATTGTGTTCTGTTCGTATACTAGATTGAATGGGGTAGTTCCAATGGCAATCTTGTATGCGACTCGGAAGGCCCAAATTGCATGATGCAATTGTTTGTCCCAGTCAGACCTCCCATTATTGACAATCTTTGTCAACACGGTGCATAGCACTTTATTGGAACTTTCCGCTTGACCATTGGCTTGGGGGTGGTATGGGGCTGATTTTTTATGGATCACTAAAAACTCATTCATTAGAGACTCTATCACCTCATTAATGAAGTGCGTTCCTCGGTCACTCACAATTTCAATTGGTAATCCGAAACGAGTGAATATATGCTCAAAAAGAAACTTAGTAGCTGTTTGAGCATCGTTCCTTCTAGTAGCCTTTGCCTCTACCCATTTTGTGAGGTAATCGGTGGCTACTATGATATATCTGGCATGTGAACCTTTGGCCGATGGGTTAATGGGTCCTATGAAATCTATACCCCATTTAGAAAATGCTCTAGCACAAACCATAGGTTTCGATGGCATGTCATCTCTCCGAATCGGGTATTTAGCCCTTTGGCATGTTTCACAGCTTCTTACATAGGTCTCCACATCCATGTGTAAAGTTGGCCACCACAAGCCCGCAAAGAGGATTATTTCACGGTTCTCTCAGCTGAAAAATGACCTCCTGCCGCACCTGTGTGTGACATCTCTAATACCGGTAAATATTCTCCCTCGTGCACACATAGTGGTAATTGGTTGTCTTTTCCTCTCTTAAACAAGTTTCTTCCTATGAGTACATAATCCTTGCTCATCTCTTCTAGGGATCGTTTTCTTGCTAAGCTAACTCCTTCCTCATGTCCTCATGTCTTTAGGAATTTGACCAATGTTTTGCTCCAATTGGGTGCTATCGTTGAGAAAGGTATGGATGTATGATCCTCGGGGATCGTCTCTTGGCATTCTGCACAGTTACTCAGATAGTCATGGACATCCTTAGGCATGTTAGGCCAGTATACTCCTAATCGCTTTAAGTCCCTAATAGTTCCATGAGTTCCTTTGTGTGTCCTCCATTTGTTCACATGTGCTTGTTCAATCAGCTTCAATTGTTCGTCTTCCTCAACACATCTTAGCATTACACCCTTGGTTTCCTTGTAGTACACACTTCCCGCAATAATATGCAAGTTCCTTGACTGTATAATTTCCTTTTTACTCTCTTTATTGATTGAGTGTTGTGGGCCATGAGTGAGTATAGGAATTAGTTTCTCTGCCCACTTTGGACACACTTCCAAATTAAACAAATAACTGTCTGGTAGATCATCGGGTACTCCACTTGGTGGTTCTCCGTGTGTTAACCTAGAAAGGTGATCTGCTATTACATGGGTATTTCCCTTTTTCACTATCACTTCAAAGTCGAACTCCATCAATAGTATAAACCATCTTACCAATCTTCCCGTGTTACAAGGCTTATTGACTAGGTACAATAAAGCCTGATGGTGTATGAAGAACTTGAATTTGTTGGCTAAGAGATGGTGTCTAAATTTCTTTACTGCATAGACCATTCCTAATCTTTCTCGCTCGGTAGTTGTATAGTTCCTCTCAGCTTGATTCAGTTGTCTACTCACATAGGCAATTGGGTGATCCAACTTTCCTTCATCTACTGGTTGGGCTAAGATACATCCTATTGCATAATTAGAAGCGTCCACATGAATATGAAATGGCTTGTTCCAATTTGGTGTTTTCAGAATTGGAGCAGTGCTAAGCTGCTTCTTTAAATCATTGAATGCCTTCTCACATTCCTCTGTCCAAGTGAATTGAGTTAAGAGTCCATACAAGGGTTTGAAAATTATGGCATACATGTGGATAAATCGATGGTAATATCCACAATGCCCCATAAATGCTTGCACCTCTTTCACATTCTTAGGTCTAGGAAGCTCTAAAATGACCTTAATCTTGTCTTCATCCGTGGAGATTCCATTTCTAGAGACTATGTGTCCTAAGATCTTCCCTTGTCTTACCATGAAGACACACTTCTCCGGGTTCAGGAAGACTCTATACTGTCTGCATTTATTAAATATCTTCCGCAATTCAGGAATGTGGTCTTGTCTTTGATTTGAATATGTACATAGGTAATATACATACACTTCCATGCTCTTTTTCAGGAATTCTTTGAAAACATGACACATCAATCATTGGAAAGTAGCAGGCACATTAGTGAGTCCAAAAGGCATCAGTTGGAAAGCATAGACTCCCCATTCAGTCGCGAATGCGGTCTTATGTTGATCCTCAGTAGCATTCAAAACAACAGAATGCAAAGGAAAACGGCTAAGAGCATCCGCTACAACATTAGCTTTACCAGGCTGATATTGTATCATGGGTTGGAAATTTTGAATGAATGATGCCCATTTAAGATGCCTATCAGAGATTAAGGGCTGATTTAATAAATGTTTAATAGCCTGTTGATCGGTTTTGATAAAGACCTCAGAGCCCATAAGATAATGTTTCCAAATTCGCAAAGCATGCACAACTGCTAACAATTCTTTATCATACGTACTATAATTATGCTCTGAGGGTTTAAGATTTCTACTCTCAAATGCAATGGGATGGTCATTTTGCATCAGAACAGCACCTATTCCTGAACCACTAGCATCAGTAACAACATGAAAGGGTTGGGAAAAATCAGGTAATTGTAAAACAGGTGCATGTGAAAGTGCATGTTTAAGTTTGTCAAAGGACTGTTGTCGGGTAATTCCCCATGCAAATTTTATTTTCTTTTTCAACAACAAGGTAAGAGGCAATGCTAAATAAGAAAAATTTCGAACAAACTTCCTATAGAAACTAGCCAACCCAAGAAAAGAACGAACATCATTGACTGATTGTGGTGTAGGCCATTCTATGATAACTCTAATCTTTTTCGGATCCACATGCACACCTTCACTTGAAATAATATGTCCTAAATATTCTAGCTTACGCTGAAAGAAATAACTCTTTTCAGGATTAGCATAAAATGTGTTCTCTCGTAACAAATGAAAAACTATTTCAAGATGCTTTTCATATTCACTATCATTCTTACTGTAAATAAGTATGTCATCAAAGAATACAAGAACAAAAGCTTGGTAATCAAGAAAAATATTGTTCATCATTCGCGCAAATGTAGCAGGGGCATTAGTAAGTCCAAAGGGCATTACCATAAATTCATAATGGCCATTTTGAGTTCTAAATGCAGTCTTAAAAATATCACTCTGTGTCATACAAATCTGATGGTAACCCGATTTAAGATCAATTTTACTAAAGACACGAGCTCCTCGTAACTTATCTAAGAGATCATCTATTCGAGGAATAGGGTATCTATTCTTGATCGTGATTTTGTTAAGGGCTCTATAATCAATGCACATTCGATAAGTTTTATTCTTGTTCTCTACTAAGAGAACTGGTGCTCCAAATGGGGAAGAACTAGGCCTTATAAGTCCTTTTTGTAGTAGGTCTTTTACTTGATTTTCTATTTCCTTTTGATGTAGTGGGCCATGTCTATAAGGTGCTTTATGAGGAGGAGAACTACCAGGGACTAAGTCTATGCTATGGTCAAAGGATCCTCGAACTGGTGGTAGTTCAGAGGGATATTTAGACATAAAACAATCCTTATAAGTACTCATGAAAGGTTTATATGCATCTGGAAGTGTATGAGTATAATCATTGATGACATTGACAAAAACAATGCATGAGTTGAATCCTTTCCTAAATGCACGTTTTACTTGAGTGTGACTAATCAATGGAAATGGCTGGAAATCATGCCGTGCAGACAAAGTAATGATTTGACCTTTGAAAGCAAACTTAAAGGTATGAGTATGGTAGTCAATACGTGGGTTATAATGGTGATGAAAAGGCATACCTAGTATAACATCATAAGATTGCAAAGGTGCAATTAAAAATGTTCGTGAATCAACATAAGGGCCTATGCTAATCGTAACATCTTGCACTTCTCGTGTTACATTATAACGACTACCTTGAAATGTAGCTTTCACTTTATACAAAGAAGGAAACGTTTGTAATTTAAGTTCTTGTACTAATAGATGTGAAATGAAGTCATGTGAACTACCATCGTCATGTAGAATTTTAACTAGTTTGTTATTTATTGTACCCTGCATGCAAAGAAGAGAGTGTAGAGAGATATCGTTACCCAAGATACTTAAATCCTTCTCCAGTGATTCCTCTGTCCAAACAGGAGGAAGAGGTGAAATACTGTAATCCTCCATGGTGCTCTTGGACCCTTGCTCTCAACCTTGGTGTATTGAACCTTCTTGTTTGCAACCTTGGTGTCTCGATCCCGTGTTCTCAACCTTGCTTGGTATCTTGAACACTCAATCAAGTGCCACCCAAGGATTTTGAAGGAATTCACACTTCCAAGCTAGCTCATTGGAAAGTTCGTTCTGAGAGCTTTCCAACGGTATATTACACGCCTCAATCCGGCCTACGGATTGAGAGATACACTTGATTCTTTCTTGGGTCCAATCTTGAAATCGACGCGCGCGCCTTCCACAAGTAATAAAGAGAGAGAACTTGAGTACAACTCCAAGAGATGGTGGAGTGGTCAAAGTACTTCCCTTGAAAGTAGGAGGTTGTGGGTTCAAATCCTCCTACCTTAGGGACTCTAAACCTCTCTATTACCACTCAAAAATTAAAATTGCCTCGCGCGTAGCCAACGGTCGCCAAGGGAGCCTTGGGTGCCAATGTTGCCAATGTATTGCCTAAGTTCTTTGCCTTAGTCGACGCCTTGGGAAGGAGTAAACGTAGGTGAAAACGTGGAGTAAGCCGAAGGAGTAAACGTAGGTGAAAACGTAGGTTCTGGTTCTGGAACAGGAACAGAAACCGAAACCGAAACCGAAACCGAAGACGAAACAGAAACAGAAACTACGTGTGGTTCTGAAACCGAAACCGAAACCGAAGACGAAACAGAAACAGAAACCAAAACCGAAGACGAAGACGGAGATGGAGATGGAGATGGAGATGGAGATGGAATCGGAATTCAGAATCGCGAACAGAGAACGTAGGTGAAAACGTAGGTGAAAACGTAGGTTCTGGTTCTGGAACAGGAACACGAACAGAAACCGAAACCGAAACCGAAACCGAAGATGAAACAACAACAGAAACTGAAACCGAAGACGAAGACGGAGATGGAGATGGAGATGGAGATGGAATCGGAATTCAGAATCGCGAATAGAGAACAGAACCCTCTGTATTGACGCGTGCAGAGCTCTGATACCACCGTTGTCAGGATCTTGCTCACGCGCATACAGAGATTACGGACGCAGAAAAACACACAGACAATAGAGGCAACAAGAGACGAGACCGAACGCAAGATTGGGTGCAATCTCCCCCCATGCACTTTGTTTCGACAGTCCACAGAGTGCATGGAATCGCGAACAGAGAACAGAACCCTCTGTATTGACGCGTGCAGAGCTCTGATACCACTGTTATCAGGATCTTGCTCACGCGCATACAGAGATTACGAACGCAGAAAAACACACAGACAATAGAGGCAACAAGAGATGAGACCGAACGAAAGATTGGGTGCAATCTCCCCCCATGCACTCTGTTTCGACAGTCCACAGAGTGCATGTATTTATAGGAATTTTGATTACGTCGAAAAGAGTGGTTACAAGAGGGCGGCTTTGAAAAGCAAGCGTGAAACTAAAAGTTGATAACTTTTACAGAAAGCCATTGCTTTCAATAACAGAAACTACGGTCTACAATGATCCTTATGCTAATCATTACTTTTTTAACAATAGAACCTTCTACGCAGGTTTATTTACAAGCTAAATAATAATTATTCGGATTATTGATGTCCGCCCTTTCACGCCTTGCACGCTCCTCACGAACCTTCAGCTGCTATATCAGAAACATCAAAAACATATTAATACATTAATAATATAACACTTTAGCAATGTATTGTTCAATAATATACAACACTTTCATCGATGATTTTTCTTGGCATGCATGGGTATATCCATTGAAAGCAAAGGATGAAGTGTTTCTATGCTTCAAATAGTTTTTGGTTTTGGCTCAAAATCTATCAGCATGTAAAATGGGAACCCTCCATTTTGATCGAGGGGTGGAATATATGTCTTCTAACTTTAATGCATTTCTGGTTGAACGTGGGATAAAACATCAATGTACAATGCCATAAAAACCTCAACAGAATGGATTTGTTGAACGGAAGAATAGTTCACTCATGGCGAGCTGTATGGTCAAGAGTCAAGCTTTACCACATAGTTTTTGGCTTGAGGCTATCATGTGTGCAACATATGTACTTAATAGGTGTCCCACTAAAGCATTGCATTCTATCACTCCATATGAGGCTTGGCATGCTCGCAAGCCATCTGTTGCTCACCTGCATGTTTTTGGTTTTCTGGCATATGCATTAGTGCATGAACAACAACACTGAAAATTGGATGATAAAGTAGTGAAATGTATTTTTGTTTCATATAGTTCTGAACGCAAAGTCTATCATCTCTATCATCCATAGACTAAATGGATTCTAGTTAGCCGCGATGTTGTTTTTGTAGAAGGTGCTATTCATCCATTACTTTCATGTACTAAGGAGACATTTGTTAGCTCCAAAGACATGTATGATACTTTGTTGCCTCTTTTTATAGGTGACCAGTCTAGTGCCGGTCCTAACGAGGCAAATTCTTAGCCTTTATAGGTTTCATGTGATGATGCAGCTCATTCCATTTCTAATGCAAATTTACATGATGCATTTGTTGATGAGAGAGTTGATATTGAGCAGGCAATAACTATGCCGAAATGGCTAGTGCAGACTTTGCATTATAGCAAATTAGATGCACATATTTCATATCGTATTCGTTATGGTTCTCGTAGTGCTTCTTTTGCATCAGATTGCTATGCTATGGTTACCTTCAGTATCTATGATGAGAATGATCCCATTTCGTTTGATGAAGCACAAAATTCTAAAAATTAGATGCCTACTATGCAATCTAAATATGATGCTATAATGAAAAATGGTACCTCATTTTTATGTGACTTGCCTCCTGGCAAGAAGGCCATTAGCTTAAGTGTAAGCCTGATGGAACAATTGATGGGCATAAGGCTAGGCTTGTTGCAAAGTGTTATGCTCAGGAAAGAGGCAATGATTTTGTCGAGATCTTCGCTCCTACTTGCCGAATGACTACTGTTCATAGCATCTGTGCACTTAAAGCTCATCATGGTTTGAATGTACATTAGTTGGACATTTGAATGCTGACTTGCATGAAGAGGTATATGTTTTTTAGCCCTGTGGCTTTGTGCAAAAAGGGGATGAAAACTAAGTGTGCAGGTTGAAGAAGGCATTATATGGTTTGAAGCAAGCACCACGTGCTTGGTATGAAAAGATACCTGCCTATCTGATTACACATGGTTTTGAGAACAATCCAACTCAAAGCACCTTATATGTTAAGTGTGCTAATGATGTGCTTCTGATCATTGTTGTGTACGTTGATGACATGCCACTCACTTGTCCTCATGAGAAGCATATTGCTGATTTTAAGGCTGATGTGCATGCCTCATTTGAGATGTCAAATTTGGGGAATTCGCATCATTATTTGGGCATTCATTTTATGCAAGTTGATGGTAGAATAGCTTTGTGTCAAAAAAAAATATTGACACATTATTACAATGTTTTGGCCTTGGAGACTGTAAACCTATTGCCAATCCTATGGAGACATGTTTATGATTGAGTCTTCATGATGTTGGAGATGTGTTTGATGTTGTTCACTATCACTAGGCTATTGGATGCTTGATTTACTTATGCATTACTTGACCAGATATTGACTTTGTTGTCTCATAGATGAGTAGGTTTATGCATTGTCGAGGTGTCAAGCATTGGTAGGTGGTTAAGCACATCTCTTGCTACTTAAGTGGTACCCGGCTACTTGGATTGTTTTATCCCAAGGGGGGATCACTACCACTAGATTTACATGATTTTTTTTACTCTGACTAGGCTAGTTGCTATGACACTCATGTGTCTACTAGTGGTTTGGTGGTCAAGATGATTTTGAGATATCTAGGTGGCACTAAGGACAAGTGCTTATGCTTGGGTAGAGGGAAAGCATCCTTTATTGGTTACATAGATTCTGATTATGCTGGTTGTGTAGATAATTATAAGTTTACATTAGGGTATATTTTTCATTTTGCTAGAGGTGTTATCTCTTGGAGATCTCATCTTCAAGAATGTACAATTGTTTCCACTACAAAAGTAGTGTATGTTGTAGCAAGTGAGGCATGTAAGGAAGCATTGTGGCTTTCTCGTCTTGCTTGTGGTATGGGTCTACCTCAACATGTACCTTGTTTGCTTAGTGATAGTCAAAGTGCCATTGCATTGGCTAAGAATCTGGTCTACCATGCAAAGACCAAGCACATTGAGGTGTGGTATCACTTCATTAGAGAATGCTTAGCCACTGAGCGCATTATTCTTGAGAAGGTTCATACTCGAGATAATGCTACAAATGCTTTGACTATAGCTCTACCATCGGATAGCTTTCGACATTGTTGTCACTTGATGGGGGTTACTTGAAATCTTACACAGTTACTTGTATATTGTGTAACATGCCCATTAAATGGGAGGTATAGTTTGTATACTTACACTTAGCTATTCTTTATCATTCTTTATTTTTCTCCCATAGACACTTTGGATGTATTGGCCTTTAGGTTGAGATTGTTATCACTAGTGTCCATCTGAAAGGTGAAATGGTTGTCGGACACTTTTGTATGTGTTCTTTAATAAAACACATAATGGCTTGGTCAACCACAGACTATACGTTCGACCACATTTGCATGATCTAAGAAATCTATGTTCGTGGTTTGTGTATTGGGTGTTTTCTGTGTATTTTGTAGCCTTGTTGCGAAGTACTATGTGTGGCATTTGGAGGTTGGTTTCCCACTATGAGGGTATCATCATGGAGCTCTCGAGAAGGAGATTCCATTATGGTGCATCGCTATCAAAATACTTCATAAGCCTATTCTCTTTGGGTGTAAGATCCTAAGTTTGAGCCTTTTAGCTCTTCCACTCAAAAGAGTAGAGGCTTAAACTTAAGTTCAAGCCTCTGATGTCAAATCTACATTAACTTGTTCCACCCAAAAGACTAGAGACTCGAACTTAAGTTCGAACCTCTCAATCAACTTAAGTTTGAGTCTTTTTGATCATATGCTACAAATCTCGAACTTAAGTTTGATCCTCTTAGCTCTTCCACCCAAAAGAGTAGAAGCTCAAACTTAAGTTAAAGCCTTTGAAGGCATATCTACATTGAGATTTGATCAAAAGAAGCTCGAACTTAAATTTGAGTCTCTTAACTCTTCCATCCAAAATAATAGAGGTTTGAACTTAAGTTCGAGCCTCTCAATCAGCTTAAATTTTAGACTTTTTGTTCATATGCTACGAGGCTCAAACTTAAGTTTGAGCCTCTTCTCTTTAGATGGAACAACTCTCAATTAGCCAAAGTTTAAGTTTCTTTTGCCACATGTTATGGGACTCAAACACACAAAAGAGTAAAGGCTCAAACTTAAGTTGGAGCCTTTCAATCAGATTAAGTTTTAGTTTTTTTGTTCATATGCTATGAGTCTCGAACTTAAGTTCAAGCCTCTTCTCTTTGGGTGGAAGAGCTCTCAATCAACTTAAGTTTGAGTCTTTTTGTTCATATGCTGCAAGCATCAAACTTAAGTTGATTGAGAAACTCAAATTGAAGTGTGAACCTCTTATCTCTTACAATCAAAAGATTAAATGATCAAACTTAAGTTTGAACCTCTCAAATCAACTTAAGCTTGACTCTTCTTTTTTCATATGCTATGAGGCTCAAACTTAAGTCTGAACCTCTAATCTTTTGGTTCAAGCATCTAGATGTTGAGTTTAAAGCTCTTCCAACCAAAAGAGTACAAGCTTAAGTTAGATCCTATGAGTATATTTGAATTCAATTTGAGCTTGTTTTGATTATTAATTATGAGACTTGAACTTAAATTTGAACCTTTGTCATAATAAATTAGGGATGCTAAGTATTTAAGTGCAAGAGGCTTGAATTTAAATTTGAGCTTCTTCCACTAAAACGGTTAGGTCTTTAAATTTTAAGCTTAAGTAGAGGCTCAACATTAATTTGACTCTCTTTTGGTCAGATACTATGATGCTCGAACTTAAGCTCAAGCATGTTGGTCATACCCTAAGAGGCTAGAACTATAGTTTAATTCTTGTTTCAAGTTTGATGACTGAAGGTGATAATGTTGATAATAAGTTTGATGACTATGGATGATAATATTGATGTTATCATGTTGATATTTGTTTGTTATGATCTAAGGGACAATGTTGATTTTTTTATTTTAGGAAAATGGAGAACCTAGTGGTAAAGCCTGAATCTTGCCCATACACCTCGCCATCTCCATGAGTGACATGTTCTTCCATTCAGCAAATCCATTCTGTTGAGGTGTATATGGCACTGTACACTGATGTTTTATCCCACGTTCAACCAAAAATGCATTAAAGTTAGAAGACATATATTCCCCCCTCGATCAGAATGGAGGGTGCCCATTTTACATGCTAGTAGATTTTCAGCCAAAACTAGAAACTGTTTGAAGCACATAAACACTTCAGACTTTGCCTTCAATGCATATACCCATGCATGCCTGGAAAAATCATCCATGAAAGTCACGAAGTAAAGATAGTTCCCAAAAAAAGATGTCTGCATAGGACCACATACATCACTATGAACAAGCTACAATTTCTGAGTAGCCCGAACTGAACCATCTTTTGGGAAAAAGGAACGCTGCATTTTTCCCAAAATACAGCCTTCACATACATGTTTATCAGGTGCCTCAAGTTTTGGCAAAGAGGACACCATTTCATATTTCTACAGGTGTAACAAACTAGAAAAATTCAGATGACCAAAGCATGCATGCCAAAGCTTTGCATCTGACATAGCATGAGAATCATGTATTGCACATGCTGAATCATTCACATATCTTTCATAATCTATGAGCTTATACAACCCACAACATAAAATGCCAAAAGCAATAATCACATCGCCATTTGACAAATCATGAACTATACACTTGTCATCAACAAATTTCACAAGCAAGCTAATCTTGGCTAACGCCGAAACTGATAACATATTCTTCTTGATCCCTGACACAAATAAAGCATCTAACAAAGTGAAAGAACTACCATTAGCAGTAGTCAGAATGATCTTACCAACTCCCATGATAGGATAAGAGGAGTTGTTGGCGCATGTGACAATATTCCCTGTAAGGGTAGGCTCGAGTGAAGTGAAGAAACTCCACTATGATGTAATATGTCTGGTTACCAAATATCTGAGTCTACTATAGACATATACTGCTCATGAGAAGATGGGTCAAAGCTGCAAGCAGTAGTAAATGCCCATTCTTCATTCTATACAAGATTGACAGACTCTGTTTTTGGTGTAGATGCCTCTGCAACAACCATTCTAGACTCCTTTTTCTTTGCCTCTTTAGTTGCCAAGTTTGATCAGCTCTTAATGACATGATCATTTGCTTTATAGTATTTGCAGAATAATTTTTGTTTTTCTGATTTCTTCTCATCTTTGTTTTTTGAATGTGCGCCATTTGCACATTTCTGCTTACTAGTAGATGAGCTCCATTTACCTTTGCCCTTCTAAGTAGCCAAGAAAGCTTGATCTGCAACACACATAATAGACTTGTTCTACCTAGACTGGTCTTCTTGCAACAAAATAGAAACCAAATCCTCAAATGACAAGGCATTTGGATTGCCTTTCATCATCAAATGAAGAGTAGAAGCAAAACTTTGATATGAATCAGGAAGACCATTCACAATGGTCTACACAAGTGAGCTATCTGGTATAACTTCATCAATAGAAATCAATTGTTCCTTCAAGTCTTTGATCTTTGTTAGAACATTGTCCATAGAATCACCTTCATTCATATGCTCACTCTCCAACTGTTTTCAGAGGTAAGCAACATGAGCCTCATTCCTAGCCTGGTATAATGTGGTAAGTGTATCCCAAGCATCCTTAGTTGTTTTGCAGGAGCGAATGTGAGGAATAATGGCATGTTTGATAGACAAGGCTATCAATGCATGTGTCTGAGCATCTCTGCCATCCCAAGGAATTTGCTTTGTAGTAGGTGTAGTAGAAATCGTAGCACGAACAAGAATATGAAGAATATCAACATCTTCAATGCCATCTGCATCAGCTTCAATACCTGCATTTGCAGGTGTAATACAATGTTTTTCAACATTCTGCACAATTTTCATAGTCCTTTTGCAACCAATACATGTCGCATCATATAAGCCCACAATGGGTACTTGGTACCATCCAACTTATCCTCAACAACCAATATACGGAATACATCACTACTTTCAACCATGGCCACTGACTAAAATACCATGATGCAGAAAAATGATTCTATCTGAAAAAGTTGAACAAAAGTGCCCTAAGGAGTTCTATTAAACCTGTAGCAGACTTTGAGATGCTTATATTGATGAATTGAAATTGGTATATGTCTTTGGCACAAAAAAAGACAAAATAGCCTACACAAGCACTATGATAGTGCATTCATAGGCTGAAACGAGCTCAGATCGTGATTTCGATATCAAAGAGCGAAGCGATTTTGATCTCCTAATCACCTTGATTATGCATACCAAATTTCATGCGATTATGAGACTGTGAATGGAGGGGTGTCGATGACACCCTAGATGAAGTAGCGGCCTGCTCTTATACCAATTGTTGGAGTTAGAAATCTACGGAAGCATGCGAACATCACAAGGAAGAAGAAGCTTGGAGCACAACACAAAATATCATCTAAAATATAACCATTTAGAAAAGCATTTTTCACATCTAATTGACATAATCTCAAACCTTTACATGCAGCAATGGCTATGAGTGTCCTGATTGTTGTCATCTTTGCCAGACGACTATAGGTCTCATAATAATCTATAGCATATGTCTCAGCAAACCCTTTTACAACAAGTCTAGCTTTATACCTAGACACACTTCCATCTGCATACCTCTTTGTCTTGTAGACCCACTTGCATCCAATGATCTTCTGACTATTTGGTTTAGGAACCAAATCCCAAGTCTCATTCTCCATCAATGCATCATACTCTTCCTACATAGCTTTCTCCCAATTTTCCTTACCTTTTGCCTCTTCATATGTAGAAGGGTCTTCATCTGCTTTCACCATATAAGCATAGTTTTTAGTAGTCAAAAAAGCAGTGTCATAGCTATACCTTGTAGGCTTCCATTTGTGTCTTGATGACCTCCGGAGTTCTCCACTTCTTGAAGTTTCTGGTTCATCACATTCTGGATCAAATCTTGGCACTTTGTCAAATTCAACTTGTACTTCATTGTTCTCTTCTTCATCAAATATTTGAAGCTTTGATTTACCTTTCTTTTGATTCAAAACTTCTTCATCACCTGGATGAATATTGATTGTACCTACATACCAAGTTCCTTGCTCATCAAATGTAACATCTTTTGATACAAGGAATTGTTTTGTGGATGGACTCCAAAACCTATATCCCATCTTCTTATCATCATATCCAATGAACACATATTGTTCCGCTTTAGGTTCCAATTTATGCCTCAACTGAGATGGCACATATGCATAAGCCAAATATCCAAATACTTTGCACTGATCTAAGGTAGGTCTCTTAACCCACCAAGCTTCATATGGTGTCCTACCCTACAAAGCTTTACATGGTAACCTATTGACCAAACATGTAGCTGTATTTACAACCTCAACCCACAAATAATTTGGACAATTTTTCTCCTTCATCATGGATCTTGCAAACTCAAAAGAGTTCTATTTCTTCTTTCTGCTACACCATTTTGTTGAGGAGAGTACCTGCAAGTAACTTCCCTTTTTATACCTGCATCCCATAAGTAATCACTGAACTCATTAGAAAAATGCTCTCCCCCTCCATCTAACCTTAGTCTCTTCAACTTTTGACTTGTGATTCTTTCTGCATACACATGATAATGTTTGAACATATTAAATACCTCTGATTTATCTTTGATCACATAGATAGTGATCCACCTGGTAGCATCATCAACATAAATCACATAACATCTTGAACCATTTATACTAAAATCCTTTGATGGTCCCCACACATCTATATGTACCAATTCAAGCTTTTCTGAATACATGAAACCATGCTTAGAATATGATTGCTTATGAGTGTTACCTAATTGACATGCCTCACATCTGTATGTCATATGTTGACCTGCAACATTAGGCAATCCAAGCACTGAACCATTGTTAACCATATCCTTAATACCTCGTTCATTAAAATGTCCAAGCCTTTTATGCCAAAGATCTAACTCAGAGATCTTATGTCCTCCATAAGTGAACAAGGCATGACCAACATTACCTTGAATCTTCAATGGGAAGAGTCTTCCTTCTTTCTTCCCTGAAACAATTTGTTTATACCCATTGCTAGGGTCTTCCACAAAAACTCTATCATTAGTAAATCTTACTTCATAACCTTTTTCAACAATTTGCCCTACACTTATGAGATTCTTTGGAATTCTAGGAGCATACAAGACCTTACTCAGAAGAGTACTTCCATCCTTGGCCTTCGCTGATCAAATTGACTTCACATTGTGCTTTGTATTATCATCTGTTTGAACCACATGATTAATTACCTTATTCTCCAAAACAGTCATCAAAGCTATATTACCACTCAGGTGATTGCTACACCCTGAGTCAATGTAGAAGACTCTTTGGTCTTCACTTTTCCTTTCACAAGTTGCATTCATAATCAAGGTTGAATCCTCTTTCTGATCTGAAGCATAATTGTAGTAGGTATTGTTGTAGGATTGACTTTGGAATCCTCTACCTGCATTTCTTCCAAACTAACCTCTACTACCTCTACCTCTGAAATTACCTCTTTGGTTTCTACCGCCTCTTCCTCTCGAATTAAATTTTTGATTATATCCTCCATTATTTTGATTATTATGCCAACAATCATGAGCTAAATGATTTGTCTTACCAAAAATCCAACAAGCTTTGACTCCATCTTTATTGCTTTTGCCTCTTCCTCTACCTTTGCCACCTCCTCTTCCTCTTAGGAAGTTAGCTTGGCTAGTTGTACCTTCATCTTCATTTGCTTGTTGCTTGCCTTTGCTATTCTTCTTCTTATCCTTTGAATACATTGGTTGAACTACACTCTTATCACCATCACCTTTGACATCTTGCTCAAAAGTTAACATGTGTCCTAACAACTGATTTAAATCAGGAGTGAAATGATCTAGTGACAATTCAGTAGAAAAAATGAATGGCTTCCATTTCTCATCTCCTCCTAATCCTGTAAGGATTTGCCTTACCAATTTATCCTCCTCAATATCTTCATCAACTGCTCCTAATGCATCTGCAATGTCCTTCATCCTTGTTACATAATAAAAAATGGATTGAGAGGCCTTCTTCTTGAATGTAGTGAACTCCGCCCATAAAGATGCCTTCCTTGACTTTGTAGTGTTTTGGAAATGCTCCTCCAAAGCATTCCATATATCACTTGCACTTTCACGACCTCTAATATGAGGTAGCAAGTAGTCACTAACTCCCATGTAGATAATGCTCCTTGCTTGAGCATCTCTCTTCATCCAAGTCTTCAAATCTGAGAGTTCATCCCTAGTTGGAACACTAGGATCTCTGAATTGTGGTTTTTCTTCTTCACTTGTGATGTAACCTATCAGGTCTTTGCTCATGAGATGAGCTTCCATCCTCATTGACCAAGCTGGATAGTTTTCTCTATCCAATTTCTCTATCTGAAGAGAATCTCCCATCCTTTCTTCACCAGTGTACTTTGAATGTAGTTACTTTTTGACTTATTGATTGCTTCAAGACTCCTTCTCAACTTTTCCCTTAAATCTTTCACCTTTTGAACCTTCAAATGTTAACTTCTGTATAATTTCAGCAATCGAGGTCCTTCTTTCTTCTATTTTAATGATTCCTACTCTGATACCACTGATGGAGAGTGTTAATCTCCAAAAGAACAAGCTATCCTTGATGTTAGAGCACCTCTATATCAAGAACAACCTTTACCAATTTGTAGGATCAATACTCAATTATCAAAATCTTGAACTAACTGTGAAGAAAATCAGTACTCAGAAAAACTGTTGCACATTACTCACTCATTGACTAATCAAATGTGTAAAGTTTTTCATAAAACTTTACATGAGGTATCACCTATAGATTGTGCACCTTCTGCAACTTAAATTATCTCAAATGATCTAGTAAATCTTGAGAAATGAATCAAACAGTTCACCTATGTCTGAAACTATTCTCTAGTATAGTCAACTTTGACACCTGCAACTTCTAAAGCATGGTTCTCCCAAAGTACAACCCATTTAATCAAATGCTTTTAGCCATAGGTATCTTACCTTCCAACTTAAAGAGAAGAACTAACCAAAACATTAGCATCAAATTTTGCACCTATTGCAACTTCACTTCTTCACATTTACACATGTAAATGTTCCTACTCTCAATTATCTCAGCCTAATCACAGTTAGGATCTGAAAATTTGTAGAGAGGTCAATCAACTATAGACTTAGACTTGTACCAAAGCATTTCAGAAAAGATTAAACACAAAAGGAGTACTCAACAAAAGATTGGGTGCAATGTTTCTTCATCTCTGAAAATTTTTACATCTGAATGATGAGAGAGATCTCCTACACTTCTAAAGTGTCAGATGACTATTAAAACTTCTAATTCTTCTCTTCACATGCTCTCTCATACTCCCGACTTTTTACTTGTATATGTAGGCATATATGTACAAGATCATGACCATACAAAAGGTATATGTGAGCTAGCTACAAACTAATGTACATATGTATACAAGTCTTCTTCTTCTGAACGTACTCTATCTTCAATCTTCAATTGTTGATCTTTTCTTCATTTTTTGACTTCAATTCTTTATCCAAAACATCAATTGGTGATTGAATTGCACCAACATTGGTGTCATTCTCTAACTTTTGTTGCGATCTCTTGTGTTTTATCTTTTCTCTACGATTCTTCCATGTTTGGGTTTGTTTAGACTTAGCACTTTTCTCAGACTCTTCAAAATCTGCAACTACTTGTGGTGCTTGGGTGTTCAACTCTTTGTCTTGGTTATCATTTTCTTTGGATTTATCTGGGGTCTCTCTTGCTTTTGCCCTAGTTATCACTTTCAATGGCACAGTGTATTCCTTATCACTCCTTGATGACTCTACCACTTCTATAACATTTATTTGTGCAGTGGTGTTAAACGTTAATCGCTACTTCCGACTTCAGGCTCAAAGTACTTCAAGTTCAGCCGTTTTGAATCTTTCCTAACCGTAAATTATCTCTTAGCCATGTGGGTCCTTGGGAGTGGTAGGGGTCTGTTAGACAGAGGCCCTGTACTATTTTCCCAACTCATCACACAATCATAAATGTTATCCCGTTCTTAGCTCAGTGTCCAACTCTGAACAACGGAAGACTGTTCAGTGTACTGGAATTAGAACTTCAGGACTGATCCTGCTGTAGTATCTGGGCAGCAGTCCGGTTACTTATTTTATGAGAAAAATATACTTCAGTAACGAAGGTCACCTAATACGTACTTCTTCAGAGCAGATAGGTATACCAACCAGACATTATACCTTGAAGTTATGAGGACTCATCGTATGCTAAACTCGAACAACCAATCTCCTAATAACAAACAACTAACCATAAACTTAACGGTGTCCTACTCTCATCTAGTCCATTACAGATGCTAGTCTTCCTGTGATCAGAATCATCAGTGAATGTAGACTACGGTATCAAATTCAGTCACTTACAGAAAATGCTAACAGACAAATAGTTCGGAACTACTTTTCATGTTCCCTTCCTCCGCCGAAGAACTGACAAACAACATACTATACTTGATAACACTCAGAGACACACTTAATCATTACCGAACAGATTCGTAACGCAATACAACTGATTCGTAACTCTGTATTAATGTGCGAATAAACAACTAGACGGAGCACAGAACAGAACAGAGCAGGATTGATCGTCTCAACAACATACACACTCACACAATACGTTTACAACCCCCAAACGGGGCCTTCTCAAACAATACACTGCAATTCCCAAAAACGGGGGGCGCTCGGCCACTTTTTTCTCATTGCCTTATATAGAGGATTTTTTTACAAGAGTGCGCAAATCTTTAGTTACCTGCACGTTTCCTGAAAGATTCTTTTTCATTTAAGATACCTGTCCTAGTACTTTTGTCCTTGTTCAGCGGCTGTCTAACACTTTTACATTTAAGACACCTGTCCTAGTTCATTTGTCCTTGTTCGGCGGCCCTCTAACACTGGCACGCACGGTGGACTGGAACCCGCAAGTGCATTATCGTCTTTGACATTCTTTTGCTTTGCCTGAAGGCCTGTTCCAGAGTTCTGCTCCCGAATCATTTCTGGCTTTTCCTGTATATTCTTTTGTAATAGCTCCTCTTGCAATCCTTTAATATTCTGCTTGTATTCTTCAAGCTGCTTTTCTTGCTTCTAAATTACAGTAATCAGATGACTTTCATGGTCCGACACAAAACATGACCGCATTTGTTCAAGTGGAGGAACAAGTATAGCAAGCCATCTTCTACGAAAAAGTGTCCAAATACTTTGAACACGACTATCCAATTGTTGTTTTAATAAATCTATATCCACATTCGTCATTAATGTGGCATTCAATTCTACTCCTTCATCTTTTAATATCTGCCTTTCCAATTCCTGCAAAACCTGTATTCTTGAATGCAAAACTTCATTTTCTGCTTGCAGGTTGGCATTCATGATAGAAAAGCTCATCATTTCGTCTTGTATCTGTTTTTGTATATTTTGTTGCCACTGGTGAAATTCTTGAAAAAAACTTTTTAGCATTAATCAATTCCGCTATTAATTGCCGTTGGTTACTCTGTAACTCCTTCAATAAGCCTTCTTTGTCGTCCAGTTCCTTTTGGATCTGTGTCATCTTTTCTAATAATGAATTGGAATTATTCATATTAGCGAATAATATTTCTTTTCCTGCTGAATCAATTGTTCTTGTTGACGCAAATAATCAGAAACTTCTTGTAATTTATTTTGCAACCCTGTCACATAATCTGGTGGGAGATTGTCATTCGGTAATTGCCTTGGACTGACAGTTTGTAAGTGGTCTTCCATCCTTCGTTTAATCGACAGCTTAAAAGGCGTTCCTACTGTCTTGTTCTGTTCGCTATTACCTGAGTGAAATAAATTTGCAGACGATGTAGAAATTTGTTCTGCTTCCTCTTGCTCTGCACTGTGTGGGTGTCCTGTGTCTATCATGTTATGATCACAGGAATTAATATGTTGGGACCAGTTCAGCTTCTGCTCATCTCGTTGCATAGTCTGTACAGGTTAGTATGTATCTGTTGTTACTGAAGACTGCTGGAGGTGTGATTGGACCGATAAAATCTAATCCCCATTTCTGAAATGGTTCGAGTGGCATAATAGGCTGCAAGGGAAAGAAGTGTCGTTGCAGTGGTTGTCCAGACCTTTGACAGTTATCGCAGTTTTTGACGAATTGGGCCACATCTCGGTACATAGTTGGCCACCAGAGACCTCCTTGCAGAATTTTCCGGTGAGTTAAATCTGTGGCAAAGTGACCACCAGTAGGGGTTGAATGAGCCATTGTGATGACCGAGTTAATTTCATGGGGAGGAACACATCGAAGTAAGATTCCGGTGTGATCTACATAATATAGTTCTCCTGCAACTAACCGGAATCGGCGGCTAAAGACTGCCATTTTCCTTCGAACTGCCTTGGCAGTCGCAGATGGAAAGCATCCTTTGGTGAGAAACGTTAGAATCTGATCATAATATGTAGGTGTTGCTTGTAATTTGGCAGTCTCATTGGTCAGTGGTTCAGAACTATAAATTGCTGGAGTCGTATCATCTATGCCTATCGGAGCTTCACCAGAATCTAGGCGAGATAAGAAATATGCTAAGGCATGTGCATTTCCGGGTGGGTGAATGACTTCATAATCAAATTCCTGTAAGAGTAGCACCCATCGTGCTAATCATCCGCCTAAATGTTGCTGTCTTACTAGATAGACGAGGGCAGCATGATCCACATGAAAGGTGAATTTCCGGCCTAATAGATAATGTCTGAACTTTTTGATGGAGTAAATTAATCCTAGACATTCTCTTTCGGTGGTAGAATAGTTCTTTTCTGCCGGTGCAAGCCTTCTGCTGGCGTAATAGACAGGACGAAACCACTTATGTGTTTGCTGCATCAGAATACTGCCGATCGCAACATCTGAAGCGTCGACAAAAACATGGAACGGATTGTCCCAGTCTGGTGGTTGTAAGATTGGGGTCTGTGTTAATAGATACTTGAGTCGATCAAATGTAGTTTGGCATTCTTGAGTCCATTCGAACTGGCGGGGAGTTTTGGTGATTAGTCTGTTCAGTGGTACAGCCAGATGAGCAAGCCACCGTAAGTGTCTGGCATGCCACTGTACTTGACCCATAAAACGCATTACTTCTTTCGGAGTGGCGGGTACTGGGGCTTCTAAAATTGCCGAAATCTTATCTGGGTCTACTCGGATACCTTGGGCAGATACAATATGACCAAGTAGTTTGCCACATGAAACGGAAAACACAGATTTGCTTGGGTTAAGGCAGAGTCTGTAGTCTCGAAACTTTTGGAAACAGCACCGTAGATGAAGCAAATGTGCCATCATCTTTCCAAAAATTGAGAAGTCACCGAGATATACTTGCATAAACGAATTGAGATAAGGAGAGAAAATCTCCTGCATACAGCGCTGAAAGGTGCTTGGTGCATTTCTCAATCCAAACCACATTACCGTACAAGCAAAGACACCCCAATTGGTAATGAAGGCAGTTTTTGGTATATCTGCTTCAGCCATTCTAACCTGATTGTAACCACTGTATCCGTCTAAGAATGAATACATTTCGTGGCCTGCTACCCTATCAAGCATGGTATCCAGAAAGGGGATCGGGAAAGGATCCGGTACTGTTGCTGCATTTAGTTTCCGGTAGTCTACACAGATTCGTAGTTGCTTATTTTTCTTTGGCACGATCACAATTGGTGAAATCCATTCAGCATGTTCTACTGGTACGATGAATCCAACTTTTAATAATCTATCAAGTTCGGCTTTTACCTGTGATGCATAATTGGGATTCATCCGATAGCTGGGCTACTTATTCGGTTTAGCTTCAGGCTTCAACATGACTCTGTGCTGATAGATGCGCGGATCTAATCCTTTCATATCTTTGTAATCCCATGCAAAGACGTCTGAGAATTCGCGAAGTAGTCGAATCAAATCAGCCTTAAATATTTCCGGTAAGTTTTTCCTTATCTTTACAGGTCGTGGATGATCTTTGTCTCCTAGATTGTACGAGGTTAACTGGTCTTCGGAGACATAAAACTGTTGCGGTTTCTCTGTATCGTCTGTCGACCGGAATAGTGATTGTAATTCATCGTCATGTGTTGAAACAATATCTTCCTGCTTAGTTTTTTGGGTGATTGGTGCAACTGTACAAACTGAAGTACTCCAGTTATCAATCACGGACTGTAGATCAACAGTCCCTAAGGTCATTAAGTCAGCGTTATTCTTCAGAAATTCCTCTTCTTCATCATCTGATAGTCCATCTAACATGTGGACTGGTTCAGCAAAATATGGTCTGGCATGAAGTTCGCAAGGTTGTATAGCATCTAATTTTACCACATATCTACGGTTGGCATCTTTGAACGTAAGCTCTTGTGCAGACCAGTCCTGTATTACCTTCGCATGCTTCAGCCAAGGTCGACCAAAAAGAAGGTTGTAATCCAAAGTGGATTCCGGCAGGTCTAGTATAACAAAATTCATTTTGAAGGTCGTACCTTGTGAAGTGATGGGTACATTTCGCACAAGTCCTATGGGATGGACTCTAGATTGGTCTACCATTCTGACAAAAAATTGAACTGGTTCAATTTCGGTCCATCCTAACCTATTGCATAAGGCTGTAGTTGCAATGTTAACACCAGAGCCTCCATCAATCAATACCTATGTAATTTTATGATTCTTATACCATACTGTAATCAAGGGAACTGAATGATCAACCGTAGAATCAGGTTCCGATTGAACTGCTGCTGTCGCCGAAATACAAGAAGGTACCGGATTGAACTGTTGCTGGAACTGTTGTCGAATCCCAGGTACTAATGCCAGTAGTTGGCCGAGAGGCAGAGTGATAGATGCCTTGGATAAAATTTCCCAGGCCTGCTGAGATTGGTTATCCTGCTCTTTTGAACTTAAGGTCTCTACTGATGCAGAAGTATCTGCTGTTATGTCTACTGCTGATGATGGCTCCGCTGCTGCTTCCTTTTGTTGTGTTCCTTCCTTTGTCGACGAGGTCTGAGTCACTGGAATAGGTTCTGGGAACACTAGTGGTTCTGTTGCGGTCCAGTGACTAGCCTTGTTATACATCCTATGTTGTTCTTGTATCCCAGATTTGAATATTTCTGCTGCTGACTGCAACTGTTTACCTGATCGGGTCTGGACTGTAGCAGTTTGCGTTTCTACCGATGTAATTTGTACCATGTTGGCCATTGGGTTTTGCCGCTCCTTCTTCCTTTGATCATACTCAGCTGCATCCTTGCAAAAACTTCTAATGTGTCCGTATTCACCACAAAAATGACAGCGTGGCGGTGGTAAATTGGGATTTTCCGGTGGTGGTTCGTTCTGCCAGCGGTTTGCATTATAGTTATTGTTCCTCTGTCCTTGGTAGTTTCTATATCCCTGCGGTTGATTGTTTCTCAGTTGCAGAGGTACATAGTGATTCGCTGCCTGTCCATGCTCTTGAATAACAGCATTGACTGTTGTTGTTCCCTGTATTCTGGCATTGTAGACACAATTTTCGGTGGTATGTCCGGCAGTGTTGCAGATAGCGCAGAACGTTTGATTTAGCGCACAATTGGCACTAGTATGACCTGAATTTTTGCATGTGATACAGTACACTTGTCTGGTTATATCTTTAGTCATAGTTTTGTTCGTTTTTAACCACTCTAGATCTTCTGTAAATCCACCTACTTTGGATTCCAGTTGCAGAGCCATGGCAATGATTGCATCCAACGTCATTGCTCCGACACATCTTATGATCATGATCTGCTTCAATTGCGGGGTTAAACCATTGATAAACCACTGAGTGATGACATCATCCGGTAAGTTAGCGTGGGCCTGTGGTATCTGTCGCAAGTGTGTTCTAAAAAGTGTAGCATATTCCTGGACAGTCTGATTCGCCTTCTGTCGGTTGTTCTGTAAATAATCAAAGATTTTGGCGGGATTCTTCTTTAGCCTGAATCGTTGCAGAAAAGCATCTCGTACTGCATCATAGGTACCGAAATGATTAATGTCATATTCCGTAAGCCATCTAGCCGCTTCATTGACCAGTGTGGATTGAAAAACAATGGCCTTGTATGCCTGATCCGGTGGATGGTTAAGGATTGCATAACTGATCTCGAAAGTGCGTACGTGAGCATCCGGATCATCTCCTGGGAATCCACCAAATTTCGTGCATGTTACTCCTCTTGGAGGCGGCCTTGGTTGACATAACTGTTGTTGCTGTTGTTGTCCGTTCATTATGAGTGTATCCGGTCCTTCTTCTGTATCTTGAGGTTGATTGGTTGAACTATCAGAACTTGGATCGCCGGATGGCGTGCCTTCCGGTGTGTTGTTTTTGCGTAGGATACTTCGGATCTCTGCTTCGAACAGCTTTCCTTCCTTCTGAATGTCCAATATCCGAAATCTTTCTTCCAAGCACGCTGGTTGGGCTGAGGATTCTGCAAAAAATGCTAATCCTTGGCCGCCAGTTAGTGTTTCTATCACCGGAATATCACCGGAGTGAACTGAAAGTGTACCAGACTGCAGTGTTTTTCCGCTTTTACCGATTTCTTTTCCTAGAGTATTTCTGATCGTGGATAACTCTGAATCTTTATCCAAGATTGTTAAACTGGTTTCCAACGGCGTCTTGGTAGATTCTGGAATTACTATATTTTCGATAGGTTGGGTTGAAGTGACACCAGAATGTACCAAAGGCGTTGATCGTTCCACCGGAATATGACCGGAATTAATTCTAACGTCCTTAACTTGCTTGACCACTGGGTCAGGCCGCGTTATACCTTCTTCTCCTAGGGTTGTCTTTAGTACGTTACGTGCTCCAGCCTTATGGTTCTTAGGATACGTTTCGCCAGACCGAGTAACCGGCATGTATCATTGCGTAGTAGCACTATCTGCGCAGTTGGCAGCAATCTCGCTCTGTTGCTACTGTCAGTCAATCGAACGATAAGCGTAATGTTTGATTCTGGAAAACAGCTAGCACGCTAATGCCACTTTTCACAGATAACTGGCAACCTGATGCCACTTTCCCACAGGCGGCGCCAAATGTTAAACGTTAATCGCTACTTCCGACTTCAGGCTCAAAGTACTTCAAGTTCAGCCGTTTCGAATCTTTCCTAACCGTAAATTATCTCTTAGCCACGTAGGTCCTTGGGCGTGGTAGGGGTCTGTTAGACAGAGGCCCTGTACTATTTTCCCAACTCATCACACAATCATAAATGTTATCCCGTTCTTAGCTCAGTGTCCAACTCTGAACAACGGAAGACTGTTCAGTGTACTGGAATTAGAACTTCAGGACTGATCCTGCTGTAGTATCTGGGCAGCAGTCCGGTTACTTATTTTATGAGCAAAATATACTTCAGTAACGAAGGTCACCTAATACGTACTTCTTCAGAGCAGATAGGTATACCAACCAGACATTATACCTTGAAGTTATGAGGACTCATCGTATGCTAAACTCGAACAACCAATCTCCTAATAACAAACGACTAACCATAAACTTAACGGTGTCCTACTCTCATCCAGACCATTACAGATGCTAGTCTTCCTGTGATCGGAATCATCAGTGAATGTAGACTACGGTATCAAATTCAGTCACTTACAGAAAACGCTAACAGACAAATAGTTCGGAACTACTTTTCACGTTCCCTTGCTCCGCCGAAGAACTGACAAACAACATACTGTACTTGATAACACTCAGAGACACACTTAATCATTACCGAATAGATTCGTAACGCAATACAACTGATTCGTAACTCTGTATTAATGTGCGAATAAACGACTAGACGGAGCACAGAACAGAACAGGGCAGGATTGATCGTCTCAACAACATACACACTCACACAATACGTTTACAACCCCCAAACGGGGCCTTCTCAAACAATACACTGCAATTCCCAAAAACGGGGGGCGCTCGGCCACTCTTTTCTCATTGCCTTATATAGAGGATTTTTTTACAAGAGTGCGCAAATCTTTAGTTACCTGCGCATTTCCTGAAAGATTCTTTTTCATTTAAGATACCTGTCCTAGTACTTTTGTCCTTGTTTGGCGGCCGTCTAACACTTTTACATTTAAGACACCTGTCCTAGTTCATTTGTCCTTGTTTGGCGGCCCTCTAACAAGTGGGATTGATTTTATTTGGATTTTTAGGGCAATCCCTAAAAAGGTGTTCCTTGCCACAATCGCTGCAGTAGCCTTCCCAAACTTTCTGATGTGGAGGTGGATTGGGTAATGTGCACTCCCTGATAAAGTGATCTCCTCCACATCTATAACATGGTCCTCTAGGGACAGGTGGTCTAGTCATTGGCCTTGGAGGTAATGGTGCTCTTGGAGCACTGTACAATTGTTAGGTCCTAACACCCAAGAGAAAGATGATTATACAAACCTTTATTCTACTCAAACCCCTCGGAATCAGTCCCACCTACTAGCCCACTGCAGCGCACCAAAAACACACACACATATACACAATTATCTCTTTCCTCCTTTTTTTTTTCAATTCCAAAGTCTCAAGAATTAGGAGACAAAAGAAAGGCCCTTTTCCCAACCCAACCAATCATGACACACCTACATATATCCCCCCGTGGACATCCCGATGAGACACATCTCCTCTCTATCGCCACTCAAGCCAGAATCCAACCACTAATGCCATGGTCAACCCGTCCTCGCAAAACCCACACATACTAACCACCTCATCGACCTGAAACCTAAATAAGTGCCACTTTAGTTCTTAAGCGTACAACACACTCGATCCATCCGTCCTCACATCTCCAACTTGCAATCCTGACAAAGCAGACCCTAATTAGACTTAAGCCATCCTCACCGGCATCCATCGCCTCATCTATTTCTTTTTCATCTCCAACCTCTGCCTCGCAGAGATTCCACATGACTTGATAAATGACTTGGGAAACTACCATTATCCGTTGTGCCCCTCAATGACTCAAGCCTCGCCGCTAAGTCGCTTAATCCTTGCTTGTTGTACTCAACATCTCTCTGGTATTGGAACAGGTCACAATCGATGCTTCGGAATCGATTCCATATTTGATCCATTTCTTCGTCTAACTCTCTCATCCTTTTTTCGAATCCTTGGGGAACATCCTCCCTCTTCTCAACTGGAAGAGTCAACTTCTCGACTTCCTCTCTAATCGATCTTTCCTCCCAAATCCTACTCATATTTTCTACATCCAGATCATCTACCTTCTTTGACAATTCATTCTTCATCCTTTCTAACTCCGTTCCGAATGCATCCAACCTATCCAACATGGCTTTCAGCTCTCCTTCCATTTTTCCTACTTTTGGGTCCTCTACCTGTCCTCATGTCTCATCGTCTTTCCGATTCATCCACCTACCGAGCTTACTACTCAGCCTTGCATTCTCTTTCTCTACACGTCTCACTTTCTCGTCGCTCTCTACTTGGGCACTTTCCATTCTTTCTAACTCCAAGTGGAACTCTTTCGCTACCTTACCCGCTTGGTCATCATATCTTCCAGTCATCTCTCACAATTTCTCCATTTCTTTTTCCATTCGGCCGACTCTCTGTGCCAAGTCATCACCATATTTAGGGGAATCCTCCTCGATTGTGTTGGAGTTAGACGTCTATGGAAGCACGCGAACAACACAAGGAAGAAGAAGAAGCTTGGAGCACAACACACAATACTGAATGTATTACTAGAGAATGTACAAAGATAATTAGCCCATTAGGGCAATAGGCGTATATACAAGCCGAGGGAAAAAAACCTCCTAAAGAGGGAAAAAAGTGCCCCGGAAGTCCTAGTGTGTTCACACACATCACTACCTAAATATATCAACAAATCCCCCCTGGGAGTGATGCGGTGAACAAGGAGCTGGCACTCATGTATAAGGAAGTGCCAAGCTATGTGGAAATCACTCCACAAAAGGAAGGAAGCCCAAAGCTTTGAGGAAAGCTTCAAACTTCTCCCTAGGCAGAGCCTTCGTGAAAAGGTCTGCAATGTTCTCCTGCGTGGGCACATATGCCAAGCTGATCTCCCCAGCAGAGAACCTCTCCCTGACATAGTGATAATGCACCTCAATGTGCTTAGTGTGAGCATGGAACACAGGGTTCCTCGCAACTTCCAATGCGCTCTGACTGTCAGTGAAGATGGTGGTGGCAGAAGACTGGCCAACACCCAAATCAGCCATAACTGATGTAGATTTACATGATGCACTTGTTGATGAGAGAGCTGATATTGAGTAGGCAAAAACTATGCCAAAATGGCTTGTGCAGACTTTGCGTGACAGCAAATTAGATGCACCTTTTTCATATCGTACTCGTTCAGGCTCTCATAGTGCCTCCTTTGCATCAGATTGCTATGCTATGGCTGCATCTAGTCTCTGTGATGAGAATGAGCCTGTTTCTTTTGATGAAGCACAGAATTCAGAAAATTGGATGGCTGCTATGCAATCTGAATATGATGCTATAATGAAGAATGGTACATGATCTTTATGTGACTTGCCTCCAGGCAAGAAGGCCATTGGCACTAAGTGGGTATACAAGCTGAAGCGTAAACCTGATGGTATAGCTGACATGTATAAGGCTAGGCTTGTTGCAAAGGGTTATGCGCAGGAAAGAGGCATTGATTTTGATGAGACCTTTGCACCTACATGTTGTATGACTACTGTTCGAAGCATTTGTGCACTTGCAGCCCATCATGGTTGGAATGTATATCAGTTGGACATTAAAACAACATTTCTGAATGGTGACTTGCATGAAGTGTATGTTTTTGAGCCCCGTGGCTTTGTGCAGAAAGGGCATGAAAACCAGGTGTGCAGGTTAAAGAAGGCATTATATGGTTTAAAGCAAGCACCACGTGCTTAGTATGAGAAGATACATGCCTATCTGGTTGCACATGGTTTTGAGAACAGTCCAACTAAAAGCACCTTATATGTTAAGTGTGCTAATGATGTGCTTCTGATCATTGTTGTCTATGTTGATGACATGCTGCTGATTGGTCCTATTGAGAAGCGTATTGCTGATTTCAAGGCTGATGTCTGATTTGGGGCATTTGCATCACTATTTGGGCATTCAATTTATGCAAGTTGATGGTGGAATGGCTTTGTGTCAAACAAAATATCAGCGTTTTGGCCTTGAAGACTGTAAGCCTATTGCCACTCCTATGGAGACAGGTTTACGATTGAGTCTTCATGATGCTGGAGATGCATTTGATGCTCTTCTCTATCAGCAGGCTGTTGGATGCTTGATCTACTTATGCATTACTCGACCAGATATTCAGTTTGCTGTCTCACAGATGAGCAGGTTTATGCATTGCCCAGGAGTCACGCATTGGAAGGCGGTTAAGCGCATCTTTTGCTACTTGAGTGGTACTCGGCTACTTGGGTTGTTTTATCCCAAGGGGGGATCACTACCGCCAGATTTGCATGCTTTTTCTGACTCAGATTGGGCTGGTTGCTATGACACTCGTGTGTCCACCAATGGTTCTTGCTTCATGCTTGGTAGCTCATGTATATCTTGGTTGAGCAAGAAGCAGCCTATTGTGGCCACTTCCAGTTGTGAGGCTGAGTATAGGGAAGCTTTCACAGCGACTATTGAGTGTGTGTGGCTCAGGATCTGCATCATCATATGAAACCTGCAAAGGCTAAGAAGTTGCCTCATTAGGACCAGCACTAGACTATCCACCTGTAAAAAGAGGCATCAAAGTATCATACATGTCTTTGGAGCTAACAGATGTCTCCTTAGTACATGAAAGCAATGGCTGAATAGCATCTTCCACAAAGACAACATCACGGCTAACTAGAATGCGTTTAGTATGTGGATGATACAGACGATAGCCTTTACTTTCAGAACTGTACCCAACAAAAATACATTTTACTGCCTTATCATCCAATTTTCTGCGATGTTGTTCAGGCAGTAGTGCATATGCCAAACAACCAAAAACACGCAGATGAGCAACAGATGGCTTGCGGTCATGCCAAGCCTCATATGGAGTGATAGACTGCAGCGCTTTAGTGGGACATCTATTCAGTACATATGCTGCACACATGACAGCCTCAAGCTAGAAACTATGAGGTAAAGCCTGACTCTTGACCACACCTCGCCATCTCCATGAGAGACCTGTTCTTCCGTTCAGAAACTCCATTATGTTGAGGTGTATAAAGCACTATACACTGGTGTTTTATCCCATGTTCAGCCAGAAATGCATTAAAATCAGAAGACATATATTCCCCCCCTCGATTAGAACGGAGGATGCCCATTTTACATGCTGACAGATTTTCAGCTAAAACCAAAAACTGTTTAAAGCACATGAACACTTCGGACTTTGCTTTGAGTGGATATACCCATGCATGCCTGGAAAAATCATCAACGAAAGTCACGAAATAAAGGTAATTTCCAAAAGAGGGTGTCTGCATAGGACCACAAACATCACTATGTACAAGCTGCAATTTCTGCATAGCCCGAACTGAACCATCTTTTGGAAAGGAGGAACACTGCATTTTGCCCAAAATACAGCCTTCACATACATGTTTTCCAGGTGCCTCAAGCTTGGGCAAAGAAGACACCATATCAGATTTCTACAGGCGTAGTAAACTAGCAAAATTCAGATGACCAAAGCGTGCATGCCAAAGCTTTGCATCTGACATAGCCTGAGAATCATGAACTGCACATGCCAAATCATTCACAGATCTTTCATAGTCTATGAGCTTATACAGCCCACGACATAAAATGCCAGAAGCAATAATCACATCGCCATTTGATAGATCATGAACTGTACACTTGTCATCAACAAATTTCACAATCAAGCCAATCTTGGCTAATGCAGAAACTGATAACAGATTCTTCTTGATCCCTGGCACAAATAAAGCATCTGACAAGGTAAAAGAACTACCATCAGCCGTAGTCAGAATGATCTTACCAACTTCCATAACAAGATAAGAGGAGTTGTTGGTGCATGTGACAGTATTCCCTGTAGGGGCAGGCTCGAGTGAAGAGAAGAAACTGCGCTGCGAGGTAATATGTCTGGTTGCCCCACTATCAAAGTACCAAACATCTGAGTCCATTGCAGACATGCACTGCTCATGAAAAGATGGGTCAAAAGTGCAAACAGTAGTAAACGCCCATTCTTCTTCCTGCGTAAGATTAGCAGACTCTGTTTTTGGTGTAGAGGCTTCTGCAACAACCATTCCAGCCTCCTTTTTCTTTTCCTCTTTTGCAGCCAGTTTTGGACAGTTCTTTATGATATGATCATTCCCTTTACAGTACTTACAAAACAATTTCTGCTTTTCTGATTTCTTCTCATCTTTATCTTCCTTCTTCGAATATGCAGAATTAGCAGATTTCTGCTTACTAGTTGAAGAGCTCCATTTTCCTTTGCCCTTCTGACTAGCCACGAAAGCTTGATCTGCAACTCGCATAATGGACCTATTTTTCCTGGACTGATCTTCCTGCAACAAAAGAGAGACTAACTCCTCAAATGATAAGGCATTCGGATTACCTTTCATCATCAACCGAAGAGTAGAAGCAAAACTCTGATATGAATCAGGAAGACCATTCTGAACAGTCTGCACAAATGAGCTATCTGGTATAACCTCATCAGTAGAAATCAACTGTTCCTTCAAATCTTTGATCTTCGTTAGGAAACTGTCCATAGAATCACCTTCATTCATGTGCTCACTCTCCAACTGTTTTCGGAGGTAAGCAACACGAGCCTCATTCCTAGCTTGGTACAATGTGGTAAGTGTATCCCAAGCATCCCTAGGTGTTCTGCAAGAGCGAATATGAGGAATAATGGCACGTTTGATAGACAAAGCTATCAATGCATGTGCCTGGGCATCTCTGCCATCCCAACGAATCTGCTCTGCAGTAGGTGCAACAGAAACAGCAACACGAACAGGAATCTGCAGAATATCATCTTCGACACCATCTTCATCAGCTCCAACACCTGTATTTGCAGTACCTGTCGTTACAGGTGTAACAGAACGTCTTTCAACACCCTACACAATGTTCCACAATCCTTTTGCAACCAAAACATGTCGCATCATATAAGCCCATAATGGGTAGTTGGTACCATCCAACTTATCCTCAACAACCAACATACGCAATATATCACTGCTTTCAGCCATGGCCGGTGACTAAAATACCTTGATGCAGAAAATTGACTGTATCTCAAAAAGTTGAACAGAACTGCCCAAACGAGTTCTGCTAAACATGTAGCAGATTTGGAGACGCTTATACTGGCGAACAGAAACAGGTATATACCTTTGGCACAAAAAGACAAAATAGCCTACACAAGCGCTGCGATAGTGCGTTCGGAGGCCGAAACGAGCTTAGATCGCGATTTCGGCACCACAAAGCAAAGCCGTTTTGATCTCGAAAACACGCTGAGTATGCTCACCAAATTTCATGCGAATCTAAGACTGCAAACGGAGGAGTGTCAAAGGCACCCTAGATGAAGCGACGACCTGCTCTGATACCAATTGTTGGAGTTAGACGTCTGTGGAAGCACGCGAACAACACAAGGAAGAAGAAGAAGCTTGGAGCACAACACACAATACTGAATGTATTACTAGAGAATGTACAAAGATAAGTAGCCCATTAGGGCAATAGGCGTGTATACAAGCCGAGGGAAAAAAACCTCCTAAAGACGGAAAAAAGTACCCCGACGGTCCTAGTGTGTTCACACACATCACTACCCAAATATATCAACAGATCGCAACACTATGGCAATCTACTATCATCAAGCCGGTTCTTAGGTCTAAGACCACATTTTCATGCTCAGACCTCACAAGGCCTTCCCTCAAGCTTTTGTTTGCTTTCAACTCCTTATTTCTATTCTCCACAACTTGCAATTGTTCTACACATTTTGCGATGACCTCTCCTAACCTCGCTTGACTTTCCTCAAGCTTTTCTACGTTAGTCCTCTCCCTATCCCGGTCTACCTGAAGCAAATTGACTTGACATTCCAAGCTCTTTATGAGTTCCATCAAAGCTTGGTTCTGGGATTCTCTATCTGTGTCTCCGTTCACTCTTGCGGTCTCCGTCGACGAAGCGACTCCACTCATGTCAACTTCCACATACAAAGAGGATAAAGACCTATCCAGTTCATTCATTGCAACCTTTATGTCATTCACCTCTTTTGAGCCACACACGTGCTCGCGTAGCCTCTTTTTTCCGCATTCTATGCATCTAGTGAAAATGTCCAATGGACTTGACACAGGAGGACAAAACTTTGCAATGTGCCCAACTTTCTAGCAGCACCAACACCTAACAAGGTTTGAAATTGGGCCCATCTGGTGGCATTCATATGCACGGCTTCACATTGAGCGTCCAAACCAACTTCGACTTCTAGTCCATTCAGAGTTCATCATCCTCAGGCCAACCTTTTGAAAGTCCCCGACTTGTGGACTTTGCGACATGAAAATCTGTTAGCATGTAAAATGGGCAGCATCCATTCTGATCAGGGGGGGGGATAAATGTCTTCTAATTATAATGCATTTCTGGCTGAACATGGGATAAAACAGTAGTGTACAATGCCGTATACACCTCAATAGAATGGAGTTGTTGAACAAAAGAATAGGTCACTCATGGAGATGGCGAGGTGTATGGTCAAGAGTTAGGCTTTACCACATAGTTTCTAGCTTGAGCCTTCATGTCTGTAGCATATGTACTGAACAGGTGTCCCACTAAAGCGCTGCACTCTATCATTCCATATGAGTTTTGGCATGACCGTAATCCATTTGTTGCTTATTTGCATGTTTTTGGCTGTTTGGCATATGCATTAGTGCCCGAACAACATCACAAAAAATTGGATGATAAAGCAGTAAAATGTATTTTTTTTGGGTATAGATCTGAAGGTAAAGGCGATCGTCTATATCATCCACAAACTAAACACATTCTGGTTAGCCGTGATGTTGTTTTTGTGGAAGATGCTATTCAGGCATTGCTTTCATGTACCAAGGAGACATCTATTAGCTCCAAAGACATGTATGATACTTTGCTGCCTCTTTTTACAGGTGGACAGTCTAGTGCTGGCCCAAATGAGGCAACTTCTCAGCGTTTGTAGGTTTCATGTGTTGATGCAGATCATTCCATTTTTTATGCAGAGTTACATGATGCACTTATTGATGAGAGAGTTGATATTGAGCAGGCAAGAATTATGCCGAAATGGCTGGTGCAGACCTTGCATGACAACAAATTATATGCACCTCTATCATATCCTACTCGATCACGCTCTCATTGTGCCTCTTTTGCATCAGATTTCTATGCTATGGTTGCGTCTAGTCTTTGTGATGAGATTGAGCCTGTTTCATTTGGTGAAGCACAAAATTCAGAAAATTGGATGGCCGCTATGCAATCTGAATATGATGCAATAATGAAGAATGGTACTTGGTCTTTATGTGACTTGCCTCTTGGAAAGAAGGCCATTCGCACCAAGTGGGTATACAAGCTGAAGTGTAAACCTGATGGTATAGTTGACAGGTATAAGGCTAGGCTTGTTGCAAAGGGTTGTGCGCAGGAAAGAGGCATTGATTTTGATGAAACCTTTGCTCCTACTTGTCGAATGACTACTGTTCGTAGCATTTGTGCACTTGCATCTCATCATGGTTGGAATGTACATTAGTTGGACATTAAAATAGCATTTCTGAATGGTGACTTGCATGAAGAAGTGTATGTTTTTCAGCCCCGTGCCTTTGTGCAGAAAGGGAATGAAAACCAGGTGTGCAGGTTAAAGAAGGCATTATATGGTTTAAAGCAAGCACCACGTGCTTGGTATGAAAAGATACATGCATATTGATTGCACATGGTTTTGAGAACACTCCAACTAAAAGCACCTTATATGTTAAGCGTGCTAATGATGTACTTCTCATCATTGTGGTTTATGTTGATAACATGCTGCTCACTGGTCCTCATGAGAGGCATATTGCTGATTTTAAGGCTGATTTGCATGCCTCATTTGAGATGTTGATTTGGGGCATTTGCATCATTATTTGGGCATTCAATTTATGCACGTTGATGGTGGAATGGCTTTGTGTCAAACGAAATATAATGACACATTATTGCAACGTTTTGACCTTGAAGACTGTAAACCTATTGCCACTCCTATGGAGACAGGTTTATGATTGAGTCTTCATGATGTTGGAGATGCATTTGATGTGGTTCTCTATCAGCAGGCTGTTGGGTGCCTGATTTACTTATGCATTACTTGGCTAGATATTCAGTTTTCTGTCTCATAGATGAGCAGGTTTATGCATTGCCCAGGAGTCAAGCATTGGCAGGCGGTTAAGCGCATCTTTCGCTACTTGAGTGGTACTCAGCTACTTGGGTTGTTTTATCCCAAGGAGGGATCACTACTGCCAAATTTGCATGCTTTTTCTGACTCTAATTGGGCTGGTTGCTGTGACACTCGTGTGTCCACTAGTGGCTTTTGCTTCTTGTTTGGTAGCTCATGTATATCTTGGTTGATAAAAAAGCAGCCTACCATGGCCACTTCTAGTTGTGAGGTTGAGTATAGGGAAATGTTCTTAGCAACTGTTGATCGTGTGTGGCTCAGATGCCTTATGGCTGATTTGGGTGTTGGTCACTCTTCTGCCACCACCATCTTCACTGACAGTCAGAGCGCATTGGCATTTGCAAGGAACCTTGTGTTCCATGCTCGCACTAAGCACATTGATGTGCATTATCATTATGTCAAGGAGAGGTTTTCTACTGAGGAGATCAGCTTGGCATATGTGCCCATGTAGGAGAACATTGCAGACCTTTTCACAAAGGCTCTGCCTAGGGAGAATTTTCAAGCTTTCCACAAAGCTTTGGGCTTACTTCCTTTTGTGGAGTGATTTCCACATAGCTTGGCACTTCCTTATACATGAATGCCAGCTCCTTGTTCACTGCATCACTCCCAAGGGGGATTTGTTGATATATTTAGGTAGTGATGTGTGTGAACACTCTAGGACCGCCGGGGCACTTTTTTCCCTCTTTAGGAGGTTTTTTCCCCTAGCTTGTACATATGCCTATTGCCCTAACTGGCTACTTATCTTTTGTACATTCTCTAGTAATACATTTAGTATTGTGTGTTGTGCTCCAACCTTTTCTTCTTCCTTGTGTTGTTCGTGTGCTTCTGCAGATGTCTAACTCCAACAATGAAGACTCATTGCTCTTGATGAATCTAAGCCACAAGGAAGTTAAAGAAGATGATCATTTATTCTACATAGATTTAGGATGCTCAAATCATGTTGCAGGCATCATAGCTCTCTTATCTAAATTGGAAAGTCCAAAGCATAGACATGAAGTTCAAGTAGGGGAACAGACAAAGCATAGTGTCAAGAAGATTGGTAATGTCAAAGCTTCCAATGTTTGGAAAAATATTCTCAGAAAGGCACTCTATGTTCCTACTATTACAAGAAACCTAATAAGTGTAGGCTAAATAGTTGAGAAATCCTTGCAAGTTAGGTTCACCCAACATGGAGCTTTTGTGGAATATCCATGCCAAGGATTCAAGAAGATAGCCAAAGGTGAGAAGCATGGTAGGCTCTTTACTTTTGAAGTAGGAGAAACCAACAACATAGCTCTATTCAACTTTGGGTCTCAAACCCTAAGTGAGCTTGAAGTGTGGCATAAGAGGCTAGCTCATGTGAATGAAAGAACCTTTAAAGATATATGCAAGGATCAAAGTGTTCTTGGATTAGCAAACATATCAAAGCAACACATTATCAACAGATGTGATGCATGTCAGATTAGGAAGGCACAAAGATAACCATTCAACCACAAAGGCTACATCCACAACAACTTATTGGACTTAGTACATACAAATGTATGGGGACCAAGTCAAGGACCTTCATTGGCAGGATCAAGGTATTATGTCTCATTTATTGATGCCCATAGTAGATTGACTATTCTATACTTTATCAAGAGTAATAATGAAGTGTTTTATTGCTTCAAAAAATATCTAGCACATGTGGAGAATCATATAGGTAGTTCACTCAAGAAGCTCAGATATGATGGAGGGGGAGAATAGTTCTTCAAAGAGTTTGATGAGTTTTTGCAGGATGAAGGTATCAAAAGGGAAGTGACTACCAGGTACTCTCCTCAAGTAAATGGAATTATAGAGAGAAGAAACAAGACATTGGTTGGATAAGCTAGAACAATGCTTTAGGGAAGAGGTTGCCACATTATCTATGGGAAGATGCTATTTCAATTGCTATGTAACTTGTCAATAGACTACCATCCAAATCACTTCAAGGTATGACTCCTTATGAAGCATGGTATGGAAGAAAACCTACTCTTGGACATTGCAAATTGTTTGGTTGTTTAGCTTATGCTCATGTACCATCACAAATAAGAGGTAAGCTAGATGAAAGGGCAACAAAGGCAATGTTTATAGGATATGAATCAACTCAGAATGATGAACAAAAACAAAAGGAAACTCTACCATATGATCTTGATTCTGATTCTCATCAATTAGGAAGCAACCATGATACATAGGTCCAAGATCCAAGAAGTGATATAGATGATGACCAAGATGAAAAGGAAAAGTATTACAAGCTATGGAAGTCAAGAGGCAAAGCAAAGATGCAAGAGTGTGGAGAATGCTCCAAGCAAGAACCTAGAAGGTCAACATGGGAGAAAAGACAACCAAAAATGTATGGATATGATTCCATATTTGTTACAAAGCATTCAGTCTACCTTGCAAAAGATGCAATTACAGAGGAACCCTCAACCTATGAAGAGGCAAAGGGAAACCCCAATTGGGAAAAGGCCATGAAAGAAGAAATAGATGCATTGAAGGAGATGGACACTTGGGGTTTGGTTCCAATGTCACCCAATCAAAAGGTAAGTGGTTGAAGATGGGTATATAAAGTTAAAAGAAACTTAGATGGATCAGTTTGTAGGTAGAAGGAAAGATTAGTTGCCAAAGGATACTCACAAGCTCATGGTATAAACTATGAGGAAACATTTTCACCAATTGCAATGATGAGTACAATCAAAACGTTGATGTGTAGCTGCTGCAAGAAATTGGAGACTCCTCCAACTTGATGTAAAAAAGGCATTCTTAAATGTTTGGATAAGTGAATAGGTATACATGTCACAACCACCAGGTTTTGAAAACCCTAATCATACATCTTATGTTTGCAGACTTAAGAAAACATTGTATGGATTGAAACAAACTCCTAGATCTTGGAACTATAGGTTGGTTACGTACCTTTAAGACCAAGGATTCAAACCTAGAAACTTAGATCCTTCTCTATTCATCAAAAGATATCAAAATGAGGTTATCTATCTATGTGTATATGTAGATGATATTATTGTGATAGGTGATGATCTAAATGTCATTCAAAGGATCAAGAGACACATGCAAGAGGAGTTTAAATTCAGTGAATTAGGTGAGCTCACATATTTCCTAGGTATGCAAGTGATTTATACAGATTAAGGGATGTATCTAACTCAGAGAAGATACATTGAAGACTACTTCTCAATTCAAAATGGAGAACACAAAGCTTGCAAGTACACCTTTGGAATTGCACCATAAACTAAGTGTTTATGAAGGTGAGCAGATTGATGATCCTAAATAGTATCAAAGCTTAGTTGGTAGCTTGATATATGCTAGTCACACAAGACCAGACATATCATATAGTGTGGGAGTGCTTATTCAGTTCATGCACTCACCTAGAAGACCACACATGGATGCTACAAAGAGAGTTTTCAAGTACCTCAAAGGGACACGTAATGAAGGTATCTATTATCGTTACTCTTTAGATTTGGATATCAAAATCTATTTAGATGTAGATTGGGCAAGAGCAAGGGATGATATAAGAAGTAACTCTCGATACTTAGCATTTGCATGTTCAAAATTGGTGTCATGGAGTTCCAAGAAACAACCAACAATTGCTTTATCTTCAGCTGAAGCAGAATATAGAGGTCTAACTATTACAACTCAAGAAGCAATATGGCTCAAGGAGTTGTACTCAGATTTGGGAATTATAAGTTCCAAACCTCACTTACTTGGAGATAATGTAAGTTCCATGCATCTAGCTATAAATCCACTTTTTCATGCAAGGACAAAGCACATAGAAGTCCATTACCACTTTGTAAGAGAGAGCTTATGGCAAAAGACATTAACATTTCATTTGTTCCTATCGAGAAGCAAATAGTAGAAATGATGACAAAGGAACTTGATGAAGAAATTGCTCCAATAGCTCCCCCTCATTCCTAGTGTTCTTGAGTTCTTCAATCTTCCAAGATTACCTATAAACCAATCATTGATTTGAATTTATTGAGTTTAGTACCATCCAATGCTTTTGTCAACATATCCGCACATTGTTGATGAGTGGATACATATGATAGCTGAATTTCTTTGCTCAAAACATTCTCCCTTACATAATGATAGTGTACTTCAATATGCTTAGTCCTGGAATGAAATATTGGATTGGCAGCCAAGTGTAGGGAATAATATTATCACAGATCTTGGTTTGGAGTTCCAAACTCCAAACCAAGATCTGTGAATAGATTCTTCATCCACATTGGTTCTTGAGTGGCTATGGAAAGACCTCTTTATTCAACTTTTGTGGAAGAGAGAACAACTGTGGGTTACTCCTTAGATGACCATGAGGTGATTTTAGACCCTGCGAAGGTAAGATATCATGAAGAGCTTCTCTTGTCCTCCTTGGAGCCAACCCAATCTGCATTAGAGAACAATTTTACTTCTAGATTAGATACATATAGATAGTGTAAACCTTCTGTAGCTCAGTGATGAGTAGCACCTCCTTTAATGTCAATCCGGGAAGACATGAGGATGGTATGAAGACCTCGAGCAAGTGAAGGCACAAGTGTGTGAGTGACAAGCACACTAGCATGCACACACATACACACACGCGCGCACACACAGTAAGACAAAGAGTGAGAAGCAATGGAGTTCTTTAGATTACTTCCAAAATGTTCATACAAGTTTACATCAATTACAAGCTAACCCCAAAAATGAGCTCTTTAGCTCTATTTATAGTTTTTGACTAGGTTTTGGTCGTGTCCAGACCTAGTGTCCGGCCTAGTTAAAAATTAGGTTCTCTACCCTATTTGGAGGTTCAAACGAAGTCTAAAAAATGTGAAAACTGACAGGTAGGTACTTCTAAAGCTCCTCAAGCTCAAGGACTCCTTGGCTTGCACAAAATGGAGCTATAAAAATATGAAATGGTATTTACAATGGTTTTTAGTGATGAAAATAACTATTTTTGTAGGGGTTTCTATTAACATTTTGACATACATTTCCTGGAGCTCCCTACTTGCTCCTTCTCCTTGTGTGTCCACCTCTTTTATATGCGTTAGTGTCCTGAAAAAAATATTGGCCTACTTGCCAGATCGTCATTGACTGCTCTGTCTGCTTGTACTTTCTCTTCTCTCTGACTCCCTTTGTAAGCTTCCTTGCCTTGTGAGTCCTTCAGTTCCAACACCCCCCCCTCTCTCGCGTCTGTCGTCCCTGACAGATCCTTGTTGGGTGGGTCGTTGGATGTAGTACTCAACAACGTCTTGTGCTAAGTGATGTTCTGCAATCCGCAACCCTTTGGCCAAGTCCGTGAGTAGAGCATCCCACTCTACCGGCCCGGGAACCTCTGGATGTGGTATACGTAATTTTTCTGAATGGAGAGCTTGTTCCACTGCAAACAACTGCAATAAATGTGATGGTCTGGGAATGAATATCTCTGAATGATATTCCCAAAATCCCGTGACAAACATTTCTTCAAACGTCTGTTTGAAGCAGGCTGGTAGATACTTGATACGCGCGTGCCATGCATATACAACATTAATAGATGGTGTTGCGCTCATGTCATAGACAAGGTCCTGATTACCTTCATTAAATCCAAGAGCTGACAGATGAGGTTCCTTGACATTCTTGAAAGTCCTGAAGGTGACCAACATGAGTTCAAAAATTTTAAGGCACATTTGGGCCATGACATCTGGTACATTTTTAAACCGGACCCCCCAGTGCCGAATCGTTGAAATCATATATCCTATGGTAGGTGGGCCTTTAGGTGGTGCTAAGTAGACACAATTGAGCCATTTCTCGCATCCTTTGGTTGTCAGCACAGTTTTTGTGTATTCCGGCCACGACCTTCTTCGAAATACAGGGCAGTAGCATGGGTTGTATTTGATGTACAAAGGCATGTTATTCCATGTTCTTACCATCTCTGGGTAGGTTTCCAATAGACGAATCCTCCACATCGGTTGATGTATATTGCCCTGCTTGGCACTTGCTGGGATGTCGTCCGGTGCAAACTGTGTAGCCGAGGTCGGTTCTTTTGAGGTGTGGTGCTTGATTTCGGCATTGTAGTCCGCCATTAAGACACAGAAAGGAACATACAAATCGTCGGATGTGCCGATCCACCTATGATGGGAGAGGTTTCAAAAGTACTCCGATTTTATAACTACCTCTTCCAAACGTGACATTGACGCTATCTGAACTGCTACTCTATCATCATGGGTTGTGGCCACTTTCTCTAACCTCTGCATCCATTCAAGAGCCTCTATCTCGATGGTGTCCATGCCCTCTTCTGTTTGCTTGCCCCCTGGTGCAGGCATGGGAACGTATGGATCTTCGAAGGTTTCCTCGATTTCAATTGGCACTAAGTCCTCAGGCTCGGGCTCTACAAGGGGAGAGGGTTGACGCTTGTATTGCATGACTTTACTGCGTAATTCTTCGAGTTTTGCTCTGAGTTTTGTGACTTCTTTCGATGTGTCGTCTACGGCAGTGACTTTGCTTGGTGACTCCTGCTGAGTTGCCAGTTGCTTAAGTAGGTCATCTCTTTCTCGTTCTAATGCTGCATGGGCCTCCAAGAGGTCGGCATGGGTTTCTAACACAATTTGCATATTCTCTGAGGGAATGGCCTTGAATTTCTCTGGGTCGATTTCCTGCGGGGAACCCTCCATTGCTGCTTCCAAGTTTTCTTCATTCTGTTTCTGCAGCCGTTTATTCTCTTCGAGTGTTATAGACATGTGTTTTCGTAGGAGGGCCAGGTTGCATCTAAGCTTGAGATTCTCCGTTATCTGGGAGTGTAGCAATTCATCCATATGTTGCCTTTCTTCTGCATCTGACTGGGGTGGATTGGCTACTAGTTGTTCATGTTGTTCCTGTAAAGTGACATACTGTTGTTGTAGTAGCCGCTTTTCCCTTTCGAGATCAATGAATCATACTTGAAGTTCTTCATGGCTTCAAAAGAGTCGCGTATGTTGGTTATCAAGATGCTGGTAGTGCTGTTGTAGTTGCGACATACACTGGTACATATTATTAAATACATTATTAATAGGGGTGGATGCGGGAAGGGTGTTGAATGCAGAAGGGAAGGGAAAGGGGAAGGGGAATGGAAGTGTGGATGCGGTGCTGGAAAATGGTGAAGTGGGAGGTGGGGGAATGGGAGATGGTGGGTGTATGGGGGGAGGAAGAGGTGCAGAGGTGGGTGATATGTCCATAAAATCAACAGTGGATGCAGTAGTGGGCGTGATTGTGAATATTGGAATTGTGGGTGCGGTGATAGTGGTGAAAGTGTACAGTGGTGTGTGCAATTGTGAATACGAACTGTCCGGAAGTGTGATCGGGGGAATGAGATTTTCTGTGGCTGCAGTTAGAATTACTGTTTCAGTGGCCATATAGACAAGAGAGGTGGAGATGGGGTGTGTGGGTTGTGTGGGTTGACTGACGGTCTGTGCTTCGGTATGGGTAGTGGACTTGGAGGCGGTGATAGTAGTGGTTAGTTCTTTGTGATTGTGCAAGGGCAGTATGAACCGTCTCAGTTACTCCTAAAGCATCACATATCATGTCAAGAGTGGCACGGTATTGCTCGTCTACGCCTTCCTCCTCAAGGATTTGATTCATGAGGGCTTTGCCTACTGCTAGGGACAGTCTATGTTGCTCTTGAACTCTGTTCATGGTATCATAGAGCTTTTTCAATGCCTTTGTGTAAGCTGGAGCACCTTCAAGTACCTGCAGAGCTTCCTGATCATATTCCTGCTCTTCTTCCTTGGATTGTCCATCATGTTCCTCCTCTTTTTCTTCTTCTTCTTCACCCTCCACTTCGATGACCTCTGGTTGTCTGGGGTGAGGTTGGTCTGTAGCAGTTTGTTGTCCACTAGCTTGCTCTGCCTCGACTTCCGCGTTAACAGCCTCGATGATTCTGGCTACCTCCTCATCAGTTAGGTCTTCTAAAGTGAATCCGTGAGGGAACTCTAGGTCGGTTGGTACAGGTGGAAACACTAGATTTGGTCCCTCAGTGCTGTGTCTTGGTAATCTGATAGTAAAGGGTTGTACCCGCCTCGGGAGTCGTGGAGTTGTCTCTGGTGTCAGTGTCGCACGCGGGCTTGTGCATAGGGCATCTGAACGGCACCTCTCATTTTCTTGGAGGGTGGCCCTGCGGTGGATAATCTGCATTGAAACTTCTGTACCCTGGTCCAAATGAGTGCCCTTTGCACTGGCACATCATATGCCAGACATCTATACACAATCCTGGTGAGGGCACAGCATCCATACAGTACAGACTTTTGTTTCTTATACCACCTTTGATGAGCCAAGTGGATTTGGTCGATAATCTAGTGGGGCATGTTGATTGTCAAATCAAAGGCATCAGCCAAGTATAGACTAAACCATATCTTCTTAGGTGGCATTGTGAACCTCTCTTGAGCGGGAAATGCAAAATGTTGCATGACCATTCGCAAGTGAATGGCAATTGTAGGTGTCATTGCCACCATGTCCTTTAATTTTGTCAGATTCCTGTTTTTCATATTGTCGGGGACCATAGTCTCTTTCTCCGTAGGAATGTGCATACCTTTCATGTCTAGAGCTTCCCTTACCAAATTGATAGTCAACCTGAAACGCTTCAGTTCATTGCCCCTTGTGAGAGATGGGAGGACAAAGGAGCTATATCCCTTTTTGTCTTTGCTCGGAGTGAGGGTGCTAATCAAATAAGAGCACCTTAGAAAATCGGGCTTTGGCAATTGGAATTTGAAGTAATCGTAGAGTCCCGCCTTCTTCCATATAGGTTTCAGTCCTTCATTGTTCTGCAGTTTCTCAAATTCCCTAGTGAAAAAGTGATATCTGCCCTAGTGCCCATTGAATTCTATCTCGGCCTCCCACATGTAAGTGCCTTCACCTAGGGGTCCTGCCACATCACTGAACCAATGTGAGTTTTTGCTGACCGGCATTGTGTGCCCCTGTGGAGGATTCTGAACCGGTATGGCGTGTAATGCCCTCAATGCCACTGGGCGTTCCTTCAATTCCTCCTCAACGGGAAGACTTTCAATGTCCACAACTTGGGGGCTGGTGCCTGCCTGGGAGCTAGTTCCTGTCGTATCTGCCATGTTACTTCTTGTCTCCTGATTATGTGAGAATATAGAAACATGTGTTAACATTGTAAAGGACAAGATAGAACCGTTTTTGTCCTCATTACAACATTAACATGAGGTTCGAGAGAGATTAGGAGGTTATTAAGTGCTCGGTGCTTGTGTGTGTAGTTAGAAACTGGGTAGACCTAGGAGCTAGGTGGAATGATGTAGTGTGAGAGTGACGTAGTTAGTAGGTGGCATGGATTTACAACTTGGGTCCGGGGGTTTATTACAAGTTTTAGGTTGCCAAATCCAATGGATGGGTTTTGATCTTGACTTTGTGGAGACTCTGGAGAGTTTGTTAGGAGTATCGGCTTGGAAATGAGGCTTCTTCGGGGCCCATTTACGAGTGATTCTACTTGTGCTCATGGAAGAATATGTGTTTGTGCGTGATGTGTAAGAATGGGCATCGGATGTTCGAGTGAGTGAAACATGTTGTACCGGGTGTGGCCTCGGTGTAGCTTTTTGAGCCCGCAAGCAAGCCTCAGGCACCCAGATTTGTCGTGATTGTGGGCTGGCCTTCATCGACTTCTTGGGTACCCAAATAGACTTTCCTTTCGCAGAAGAATTTATGAAAGACTTCTTATTAGTATCATGTTGCTGATTACTAATAAGAGGTTTCAGCCGTGGGGTTGGCATGGTCGCAACAGGGTGTTCGCCTTTCTGCACCCACACTCATTTTGCCGGCTGAGACATTCTGCTTCGCACGTGTTTCTGGCCTCCAGTATAGGTTGTGCGCTGATCCTCCTATATTTGATCTACCTTTGGTTATTGCATCCATCTGGCCTTTGGAAAAGAAGGGAGTGTCGTCTTATCCTTGACTCCGTTGTTGAGACAATCCTCTTTCTGCATCATACAGTTTTGGACAAGAATAGCATTGTCAACTTCATGTGCGCCCCTGGAAGGACCAGGAGTTCGTGCATTATCTAGTTCCTTGAGTGCCTCATTTTCCAATTCAACTGTAATTCGACTGTGATTTACCCATACCTGAAGAAGTCCACTCCTTAGGTTTAGGTTGACTGCATGATCATAGATCCAGTCCTCACCCAAGACAAGAGGCTCAATGAGGTCCTCATCTTGACACACTAGTACTTTAACTGTCATTGCTTCATCTTGAATATAGAGGGGAAGTTCCACCTCGCCCATGCAAGGGGTTTCCACACCTCCCAATCCTATGAGATATGCTTCTATAGGATTGATGGTTAATTTCAACTTTTGACAGTATGAAAATTTAACAGCACTAGTGGCTGCACCTGAGTCAATCAAGGCTCTTACAGTCCTTGCACCCTTTCCTTGTCCTATCTCTAAGGTTATAAAAGGACATCGATCAATTATCCTATGAGAGCTGACATCTGAAACTTCACACATAGCCACATGATATCCTTGATCTGCATATGCATCTGGCCTAGGTTGCTCTCTGCCTTGTCTTCTTAATTTCATTCTCCGGATGCATTCTAATGCTTCTGCTTGAGCTTCTTCTCGAATTCGTCTTTCTTCTTCTTTGCGTTTCTTAGCAGTGTTGAGTCGACTTAGCATTTCCTCTGTGAGAGGTTCCTGATATAACTTGATTCTGCATCCGCTTATGTAGCTCGGGAGAACATCGCCTTCTAATGTGGCTAGTTGCACTGCTCCACTTGTTGAGATTCTATTAATGATCATGGGTCCGTAGCCTCTCTTCTCTAGTTTCCTCGCATGTTGTTTCAACGTGTATACTAGTACTAGGTCGCCTACCTTCAAACCTTTATCCTTAACGTGGGCATCAAAGTAGGCCTTCTGTCGTTTCTTAGCTGCATATATCCCTGCAGCCGCCCTCAGTCTTGTTTCTCCTAATCGTTCAAGGTCAAAAAGTCTTGAGGAGAGTTCATGACCGGTCCATTCATGCTCTTGTGCTACTTTCAATGTAGGTATTAAGAAGTCCAACGGTAGCACTGCATTTTGGCCGAATACCATCTGAAAGGGGGTGGCTTGGAGTACCGTTTTGTAGGCGACTCGGTATGCCCAAACAGCATGGTGTAGCTGTTTGTCCCAATCAGAGCGTTTATTATTCACTAATTTGGTCAACACATTGCACAGAATCTTGTTTGTGCTTTCGGCTTGCCCATTAGCTTGTGGGTGGTAGGGGGCAGACTTCTTATGAACTACCAAGAATTCTTGGAGCAGATTTTCAATAACCTCATTCAAGAAGTGGGTCCCTCTATCACTTACTAGCTCTATAGGTAGCCCGTATCTTGTGAACACATTCTCAAATAGGAACTTAGCAGTTGTCTGAGCATCATTCTTTGTCGTAGCTTTTACCTCTACCCACTTTGTTAGATAGTCTGTCGCAACAATGATGTATTCAGCATGTGATCCCTTGGCTGGGGGATTAATAGGACCTACAAAGTCTATTCCCCACTTAGAGAATGCACGTCCACCCATCATCGGTTTCAGTGGCATCTCATCTTTGCGTATAGGATACTGAGTTCTTTGAAAAACATCACACCGTTTCACATAGGTATGTGCATCCATGTGAAGGGTCGGCCACCAAAAGCCCGCAAATAGTATTGCCTTGATCACCCGATCTGGTCCAAAGTGTCCTCCTGCTACACCTTGGTGAGCAGTTTCCAAGATCTTTAGATATTCACTCTTATGGACACATAGTCTCAGGTAACCATCTTTACCACGCTTGTATAAATTATCACCAATGAGTGAGTAATCTAGGGCTTCTTGTTCTAGACTTCTTTGTCTAGTCAGGGTCATGTCTTGAGGGAATGTTTTCGTCCTCAGGAAGGATACTAGTGGTTCACTCCAATCTGGCACTATGGACACTTGATAAAGAGTGGCATGTTCCACAGGTGGTTTAGTGCAATAGATTGGGCATTCCTTGCACAACTTTTGGACATCAGCTTCCATCGTCGGCCAATGCACTCCGAGTCTCCTTAGTGTCTGTAGGGTTCGTTGCTTTGAGTAGTGTTGCTCTAATGCACCTACATGTGCTAATTGCAACCATTTAGCGTACTCATCCTCTTCCACACAACAAGCCAAGATCCCTTGATTTGTGTGCTTGTACATACTACCTGCCATGATGTGATACTTTTGGGCTTTTATTACCTCTCTATCCTGTGTGTTTATTACTGGGTGGTTAGGCCCGTATGTCAATACTGGCACTAATGGCTTAGCCCACTGTGGCACCACTTCCAAATTAAACAAGTAAGCATCAGGAAGGTCATCTGACACTCCTTGTGGGGCTTCGCCCGATGTGAGCCTAGAGAGATGGTCTGCTCTCAAATGAGTCTTCCCTTTCCTTACCACAACCTCGAAATCATATTCCATTAGCAAGAGAAACTATCTTACTAATCTTCCTGTATTGCATGGCTTGTTTACGAGATATAGCAGTGCCTGATGATCAATAAAAAATTTAAACTTATTTGCAAGCAAATAATGTCTAAACTTTTTAACTGCATATACCATGCCTAATCCTTCTCTCTCCGTAGTGGTATAATTTCGTTCAGCTGCATTCAATTGTCTACTAGCATAGGCAATTGGAAGATCCGTATTGCCTTCACCAGTACGTTGTGTGAGTACACATCCAATAGCATAATTGGATGCATCCACATGAACATGAAAGGGTTTATTCCAATCTGGTGTAGTCAAGATTGGGGCTGAACATAATCGTCGTTTAAGCTCATTGAAGGAATTTTCACATTCATTAGTCCACTCAAAGTTAGTCAAAAGTCCATACAGAGGCTTTGCTATGATGGCATACATGTGTATAAACCGTCGGTAATAACCACAATGCCCCATGAAAGCTTGTACTTCCTTGACATTCTTTGGCCTAGGTAGCTCCGCTATGGCTCTCACTTTCTCTTCATCAGTGGATATGCCATTCTTTGACACTATGTGTCCTAGAATCTTGCCTTGCCTGACCATAAAAATGCACTTTTCTGGGTTCAAGCAGACTTGATATTCTCTACATTTGTCAAAGATTTGTCTGAGTTCAGGAATATGTGTTTGTCTAATGTTGGAATGAGCACAAAGATCATCAACATAGACTTCTAAGTTCTTCCTCAGGAACTCTTTAAATACATGGCATATCAGCCTCTGGAAGGTAGCTGGTGCATTGGTAAGCCCAAATGGCATTACTCTAAAGGCAAAAATGCCTCATTCAGTGGAAAAAGCCGTCTTGTGCTGATCTTCTAGAGCCATGGCTACTTGATTGTAGCCCGAAAATCCATCAAGGAAGCTGTACACTTCCTTGCCTGCTACTCTTTCTAAGAGATGTTCTGTGATAGGAAGCGGATAGTTATTTTGAATTGTGGCTGCATTGACCTTCTTCAAGTTAATGCATACACGCAGCTTCCCATTTTTCTTGGGCACCACTACGATGGGGGATACCCACTCAGTGTGCTCAATTTCATAGATGAATCCCGCTTCAACCAGTCTATCTATCTCCTCTTTGATCTTAGCAGCATAATTATCATTATATGTGTATGGCTTTTGCTTAGAAGGTTTGGCATCTGAGGTCATGGGGATAGTGTGTGAACATATGTCAAGGTCCACGCCTTTCAAATCCTTGTAACTCCAAGCGAATACATCTCTATATTCTCTTAACAAGGTTATCAATTCGTGCTCTTCGTCTTCTGCCAGGTCATGGCCTATGTACGTGCATCTCTCTTCTCCTTCTTCCACAGCTACCACTATTTTCTTGGTGGTTTCTTTGTTATCATAGGCCTCCCCCGATTGTGCCTCTCGTTTAGGCATTCTGATCATGACTCTCTTGTCATCTATCTCATACTTCTTAAAATTTTCCGGGACCTCAAACAAAGATTCTTCCTCTTCTTGTGTGACTTCTCTCTTCTTTCTTTTCTTTCCTTCTTCCTTCGGGGTCACATGTGTGGCTAGCCTTACATAATTTTTAAGCTCTCCATACCTCTGGGGTTGAAATTCTACTTCATAGAAGTATTCTTCATCTGATGCAAAAGGTGGGTCCATGATGATTGACTCTAGATCGGAGTCACTTGCATCCTCAAATGCATCAGGGCTAGGTTCACACTCTTCTAACACTGCCTCTCCCATGATCGGCTCTATGGAGAAGACTGAAATGTCATAGACATCTTCATCACAGTGAGGTGTCCATTGTTCTTCATTGATGGCTACATCCATTGTTGCTAGGATCTCTGCCCAGCCGTGGGGTTCAAATTCTTTGTCAGGAAAGACTACAAGTGCATAGGCTGGGTCTTGAATTGATCTATGTGTTTCTTTTGCACCCATCTCTCTGGCTTCTTCTCTCTTCTCTTCTTCTACTGCTACTTTGCACATCCATAAGTGGGTGTCTTCATGCATCCATGAGGATCCTGATGCTATGGAATGCACCGATTCCGTATCATCTTTGGCTCTATGGAGGGGATTCCATTGGATAGGAGGGACATCTCTATGAGAGTAATCTTTGAGATTCACTTTGGTCGTAACACCCAAGTGTTGCAGGTACAAGGAGTTGGTTCCCCAGTCCTGTACCACTTGCAACTGTCGCATAAAGGGTCGTCCCAAGATCATTTCATAGGCATGATTTTTGCTAAAATCACATATAGCAAATGTATGCTCGAACTCAACACCACATGTGGTGAGAGTTATTCCTTCTAACAGTCCTAAGGGTCTCTCTATGTGACCATCGGCCATTTGCAATTTCATCCTAGTGGGCCTGAGTGTTGGCTTGCCCCAACGCTTCCATAGGGAAGTGGTAGCAATGGCAACTCCTGCACCTGAGTCTAGAATGGCCTTGGTGGTGTATCCTTGATGGGTGATAGGAAGATATGTGTTTCCCTCTTCGCCCTCACTCATGTCTCCTATCTTGTCCAAGGGTATTTCTAGCACTGTTCTCTGGGACCCTACCTGGGAACGAGGTTTTGCTATCTCTGGTACTTGTTTGGCTACATGTTTCCATAACTCTGGCCTTACTTTGAGTAGCTCTTCTAAGGTGAGGTTGCACTGTACTTTAGTGTTTTTCACTACCTCTGTGTTCCTAGGTATGACTGAGTCCTCATTTTGTACCATGACCGTGGGTGCTCTCATACAAGTAGACTTAGCTTCCCATGGGCCTGTGAAGTGGGGTAATTCTTGCAGAGAGTTAGACTCAAAGTCTAATCTTTCTTGAGATTGGGTGCTCTCCTGCTCCTCATAAATGGATGGGATGTCTTGTGGGAATTGGTCGTGTGCATCATCCACAAGTTCAATGGGAGGAGGGACTTCACTTTCTTTAGCCCATTTGTCTTCTTGAATCTTCACATTATAGAAGATGATGTGTCTGGCTCCGTAGAGTTAGGCACATAGGCTTCTTGGGCAGGAAGACCTGCTCTTTCACTTGCCTTGTCTTTGTGTTGAGAGGTGGGTTCCTTTTCTGATTGTGCAATTAGCCTCTCTATTCTTTCTAACAGTCCTTCAAAGTGTAGCTGCGTCTTTGTTGAGCTAGATATGTTAAAGAGGCGGCTGGATTCAAACATGGTTTGAGCCAACTCCACCATCTTAGCACAAATTTTAGTTCGTTCAAGCTCTAATTCTGCTCTAGGGTAGCACTTTCCATGATCAGTTACGTTTGGCCCATCTTGGATTCTGGCCTGATATGCTTTAAGCATCATGTTTAGGTCCTCGGGAGTGGGATCTGCTAGGAATGATCCTACTCTAGGGGGTGGTGGAATTAGGTGAGGCGGGTTGGAAGGTGGCGGGTCGGATGGAGTTGGGAATGGTGGAGAAGGGGTAGTGTGAGAGGGATTTTGAGATGTGAGTTCGGTTATCCTGGCTCTCGTTTCTCTTAGGCTTTCCTCAAGTTCACTCATTTTCTTTGCCCATTGTCTTTTCATTCTTTCAGGACTATCTCTCCAAGCTCTAGTCCTCTTCTTTGTCATGCTCTCCATTTCACTAACATCTGGGCTCTTTTCCTGGCCTACGCTTTGGTTCTGTTGCAAGGCTTGGGCTCTAGTGATCACTTGCATGGGTGTAATGGACGTCACACTTCCTGTGGAGTCTACAACTAACCCTACAACATTGATAGGAGTGATTTTCGGCATATTATTAGGCTTCCTTAGGCAGTCTCGTAAAAGATGCTCCTTTCCACAATCTTGGCAAAAGCCTTGAATTGTCACTGACTGGGGTTGTGTAGGTGGAGGTAAGGGGCAATCACGAATGAGGTGATCACCCTGACATCTGTAGCATGGTCCTCTAGGGAATGGGGGTCTTACCTGCCTAGGTTGGGGTCTAGAGTTAGGGTTTGTGTACATTACATTGGTGTACTCTGTCTCCCAACTAGGTTCACTTGGTTCTTCACTGTAGTAGGACTGACCATGTTCAGGAGATTGCATGTAGTAGGTCTGGGGGCTGTCAATATGCGTCGAATCAAAGCTATGGTCACTCGGGTCACTTTCAGAAAGCAATGGTGTTACAGGGACTATAGCTCTATTTAGGTTCTCTTCTGCAGCTGCATATTTTACTGGGATCACATTAGTAGGAGCAGGTGGTTGCTGTGCTAGCACTGGCTGGGGTCTCAGTTGGGTTTGATATTACGGTTGGTAATTTTGCTGAGGCCTAGTATATTGTTGGGGTGGGTATTGACTCTCGTATCTGCCTTGCTGGTATGGCTGAGGGTAGGTTTGCCTAACCGCTTGCTTACTGTATGGGCACTCTTGTGCGGAGTGATTTGTGTATCTTCGTTCTATGGTGTAGTACTGGCTACTAGGATTTACTTGGGGTTGAGCCATAATGGGACATACATTTGCCATATGGTCACCTCCACAAGTATAGCATCTTTTCACTGGGGCAAATCTTGGGATTTGTTTGCTAGTGACACCTAATTTCTGAGCTACTTTCTCTGCAAGTTCCTCAATTGATGTGGATTGCGAGGAAGAGAGGCTAGAGGCACTATCTGAGTCTTTGTAGATTTTGGAAAGCTCTAGTTCTTCCCCTAGGTTATCCTCGATGTCAATGCACATGCGTACACACTCTTCTATGGTCCTAGGGTCCTTCAAGTACACATATGATCTCAATTTGGTACTTAGCAATCCATCCAAGAACAAAGCCACTTGCTTAGCTGGCGTGGGTAACTCAGGGACAGGGCATCTCTCTAAGTATTGCCTAAATCTTCTTCCCGCAAGTCTCATGGTTTCCTGAGGGGTTTGCTTGAAGCTGTGAATCAGCGAGGAAGTGTTATGTCTTATGCCACTTTTAGAGAATTCGATAATGAATGCCTCTAGAAGTTGGTCTATGCTCCTGAACTACTTCTCATTTAGTGGCTGAAACCATGCCAGGGCAGTGTTCCTAAGGGTTAGACCAAAGGCATTGTACTACGTGAACAGATCTTCAACTTGTTCAGCTCTCAAGACTTGCCTAAACTCAGCCACATGATCGTATAGATCTCCAGTGCCATCGAAGTAGTTCTTCATGGACTTAACTAGCTGAGTCGGTCTCAAAGTCCTTGTGTGCTCTCTAGGTCGTGGTAGAGGGAACTCATCCGCATTTCTTTGATTCCTGTGAGCTCTAAGTACCTCAGGTTCTACTCTATTTGTTTCCTTCCTCATTCTTTCTCTGCCCCCTGGGTTGGCAAAGCTTACTTCTGGCCTATCTCTACTTCTGTCTCTTTGAGTTCCTTGAGCTTGGGATGTTCCAGCTCCAAGGTGACCATAGGACATGTTCGATCTTGGTTGGGGAAAAACGAATTCACCCTTCCAAGTATAAGCATGTCTGTCATGTTCTATAACCACAAAGATCCTCTCTGAAGCGTGATCTAAGTAGGTCACTCTGCCCGGGCTATCAGGATCTTTGAACTCATAGATCAGGATTGACCCTACATCATTTGGCCTATTTGATTTATACCTCCAAAAGGCTTCATCGGTTTCTTGATTTAGGAGCAGATCTATGCTCTTATTACTCTAAGGAATCCACTCTGGATTGAGGATTCTAGTAAGAACAGATTTCCCTTGAGGGGTCCTAGGCTCTATACCCATGTTTCCTTGCTCCAGGTCACCTATGTCCGCTTCTGGGATCACATTTCCGAATTCGTCTGTCCTATCTGGGTGACTAGTGACTACGTATATGGTTCCTTCTTTGTCCACATATGCTCCATTTTCAAACTTTACAACTGGGTGTTCTATTCCAATGGATTAGTCAGGGTTTTTAATCTGGACCACGAATCTTCCTAGGCCGTCCTCATAGATGCTAGCACCTAATCGGTTGGTCCTAAGGTATTCCAGCTGCGTCTTGTAGGGGCCTTCCACCCTATACAAATGTGGCACACCTGAACTTCCTGCAGGTCTCTCCATACCTTGAGACATCTCTGATTCACTAGTCTCAGAGCTAGGGTAATGCAAGTGGTGGCTCAACTGCTGAGCCCAAGACCTAGCAGTATGATTAATGCTAGCCTCTGTAGACCTAAGACTTTGTCTATCCCTTACTAGATGCCGTCCTGATCTAAGGTTCATATGCCTATTTAAGTAGCCCCTATTTTTCTCAAGTACAACCTCGTTGCTGAGTTCTTTTGTACCAATTACTTGATTCCTTCTTATGTTGATTATCGTGTTTATACTCTTGTCTGATATCACGTCGTCAGGAGCATTTGAGTTAATTTTCGCACTTGAAGTTGATCGTTCCACGTTAAGTCTTTTCCTTTAAAGTTCTCGGTCACACACAGGTTATCTCTTGAACTTGATTTCTTAGATAGTCTTTGACTTGTCACGTGCCTATCGTGTCCTGACTTACTCCTAGCACTACTCGAACTTAGCCTAAGCTAGGAATTGACAAAGGGAGGTGAGAATATTCCGACCTTTCTTGCTGATCCCTTGTTCTTTAGTGCTCGATGTCAGGGGAGCACTAGATTGTGCTCTCTGACTACACAAGACAAGATTTCGGAAACACAGTTCTGATTACAAGAATACCCACGAAGGGAAAATGCTACAAGAATATACGATCGATACAAGATGTCCCACAACCCGGGACCAATAGGTATGGAAAACTCGACTAGAGATGATACAGGAGATCCCACAACCCGGGATCGTAGGTAGGAAACAAGATATCTCGATTACAAGAAATCCCCTCAGGGATATGAACTGGATACAAGAAATAACTAGAAAGGATCTCGTACTACGAGATTACAATAGGACAAGAAAGGATGTCCACAATACAAGACTAGACAAGACTAGAGCTAGAAACAAGACTAGAACTTGAACTGGAACTTGAATGTACTTACTTGGAGGTCACGACTCCTTGAGCTCCCAAGACTGGCATTGGCAAGACTGATTATGAATGTGGCCAACCCCTCCTTATATAGGTTTTCAAGGGCGGTTCCCAAGGCGGTTGCGAACTGATGATGTCATCATGATGTCATCGATTTGTAACAAGACCTCCCAATGTCAGAATTCAGCGAATAGACAGTTGATCTTGGGGTTTTGGCACATTCCGGACGCAATGGAAGCATTGGTTTCTCCTAATTCTGAACCAATCATGAGATACAGGGTTCACATGGAATCTTAGGTTCAGGATGGTTTCCTTCGTCCATGACATCACCTCCCCCTCAAGCGACGAGTTCCACGAGGAGCGGTCATGTTATCTGGTCTCGGCTTCGTTGGATTTTTCTTATGGAATTCTCGAACCTTGATTGGTGCTCTCTGAAGGTTTTCTGCAGGTTCCCAAGTACGATCACTGATGTCATACCCTTTCCAATGAATAAGGTATTCCAATCTTCCCCGGGATATTCTGGAATCTAGGACATGCTCGACTTCAAATTCTTCATGATCATCAATCTCAATAGGTGGTGAAGGACTAGGTCTCTCCCCCCTCAATGGTGAAATCTGATATGGTTCCAACATGGATACATGGAAAACTGGATGTATTCTCATGGTACTCGGTAACTGGAGTTTGAAGGTGACTGGATTAATCTTGGCCAAGATGGTAAATGGTCCAAACTTTTGATGATCTAACTTTGCACAAGGCCTTGAAGTTTGTAAATTGTTTCGGAGTAACCATACTTTATCCCCAATTTGATACGATGGATTCTGGACACGATGTTGATCTGCATAGTACTTATATTGTTGTTGAGCTTTATGGATCTCTTCCTTCAGTTCTTTGTGAATGTCCATCAGGTACTGGGCCTTGTCTCTGGCAGCTGGGTTCTTGACATGATTTGAGAGTTGTATATCCATCCTTGGATGTTGTCCATAGTTTGCAAAGAAGGGAGTTTGCTTAGTAGATGCATGAACACTATTGTTATAGGCAAACTCTGCAAAGGGTAACAACTCAAACCAGTCATTTTGGTGATAGTTGCTAGTGCAACGGAGATATTGCTCCAGGACTTGATTCACTCGTTCTGTTTGTCCATCAGTCTGTGGATGATTTGCTGTAGATAGTTTAACTTGAACACCAAGGAGCTTGCAAAGACTGTTCCAAAAGCTGGATATGAACTGTGGACCTCGATCACTGACAATGTCATCAGGCAATCCATGAAGCCTAAATATGTACCTAAGAAAAAGTCTGGCAGTGGCTGCACCTGTGATTGCCTTGGTAGTTGGAATGAAGTGTGCCATCTTTGTAAATCTATCCACAATAACAAGAATGGCATCATACTTATCTGACTTTGGTAGATCTGTGATGAAATCCATCGACAATGAAGCCCATGGCCTTTCTGGAATAGGTAGAGGTTGCAAGAGGCCATGAGGTTTATGTCGGGGTACCTTAGATCTATTGCAAGTATCACAGGTTCGAATGTATTCTTTGACTTCCTTCCACATCTGAGGCCACCAAAAGTCCCTTGATATGAGTTCTATTGTTTTATTTACTCCAAAATGTCCTGCTGCAAGGTTGTCATGGCGTTGTTGAAGTACTTGGATCCTGGGCTTTCCTGGAGGGACATACAATAGGTTCTTATAGAGTAGTAAACCATCCTTTTCCTGAAATTCGTTTACTTCTTGGAATTTTCCTTCTTGAGCTTTCTGCTTAACGTTACAAAACAATTCATCCTGTGGTAGATTCTCACGGATCAACTGATTCAAGGCTGAATCTTCATGATGGCTTGAAGAGATAGCTGCTAACTGGAGATGCTCGGGCTTGAGTAATACACTCTCTTGTTGATCAAAGGCCTCTTCACCCTTCTTTGGTGCAAGGTAAGATCTTCTGGATAGGGCATCTGACTGACATTGATGACGTCCTGGACGGTATGTGATGACAAAGTCGAATCTGGATAAAAAGTTACTCCATCGAGATTGCCTTCTATTGAGGATCCGGGTGGTCATAAAATACTCTAGGTTCTTGTGATCTGAATATACAATGACTTTATGAGCTGCTCCTTCTAGATGGTGACGCCAGGTATCAAACGCGTCTACTATGGCAAGGAGTTCTTTATCATGAATTTCATAATTAATTTCTGGAGGGGAAAACTTCCTTGAATGATATGCAACTGGATGTAGTTGTCCATCATCTCCATATTGGGAAAGAATGGCCCCTAGAGCAAAGTCCGATGCATCTGTCTCAAGGAAGAAGGGCTTACTAGAATCAGGATGAACTAGGATTGGAGCAGTAGTGAATGCTGATTTCAAGGTCTGAAAGGCCTTCTCTGCTTCTTCGGTCCATGAGAATTTGGAGTTCCCTGTAAGCTTGGTAAGAGGTGTCACTATCTTGGAGTAATCTCTGATGAATATCCTATAGAAATTGGCAAACCCCAAAAAACATTGTACATCTCGAACACATGAAGGTGGTTGCCAATCAAGGATTGTCTCAATCTTCTTAGGGTCCATAAAAATTCCTTTATCTGATACTATGTACCCTAAAAATTCCACTTCTGTCTTATGAAAAGAACACTTCTCCAATTTCGCATACAATCCTTTTTCTCTTAGTTTCTCTAGGACTATCTTTACATGATCTTCATGATCCTCTAGATTTTTTGAAAATATCAAGATATCATCAAGGTATATTACAACAAAATCATCTAAATATTCTCGAAAAATATCATTCATCATATGTTGGAAGACAGCTGGAGCATTTGTAAGACCGAAGGGCATAACTACATATTCAAAATGCCCATACCTTGTTCGAAATGCTGTCTTCCATTCGTCTCCTTCTCTGATCCTGACAAGGTTGTAAGCTCCTCGAAGATCAATTTTCGTGAAGAATTTTGCTTTTCCAAGGCGTTCCAAGAGCTCTGATATGAGTGGTAGAGGGTATCTGTTTTTTATAGTGACTTTGTTCAATCCACGATAATCTACACACATCCGGAGAGTCCCATCCTTCTTCTTTACAAATAGAATAGGAGCTCCTGCTGGAGACTTCGAGTGTTTGATAAACCCCTTTGCTAGATTCTCATCAATGTTCTTGCGTAGTTCTGTAAGTTCCTCTGGAGATAGTCTGTAGATTGGTCCAAAGGGTGGTTGTGTTCCCTCTTGAAGATCTATGGGACAATCATAAGGTCTATGCTCTGGAAGGATATCTGCATTCTTCTTTTCAAAAACATCTTCAAAGCCGTTGTACTGATTGGGTAGCTGTACTGGATCATCTTTCTTGGATTCTTGAGCTGGTATGGCATAGATCATATATGTAGGTTCCTTCCTTACTGCATGTATGAAGGCTTTAGCTCCAACATATGTTGGGTTCTTCTGGATATCTCGACGGGTGATTTTATTCTTTTCCCAATTAATTTCTGGATTATGTTTCTTTAACCACGGCATTCCGATGATAACCATATTTGCTGGACTCGATATTACATTGAAACATAGGTGTGAATCATGGTCACCAAGGTGTACTCTTAGTGGTATGGTTTCCATGGTTATATTCCCCGATGCTAGAGGCCGTCCATCTACTACTTCGGCTACTACTGGTCTGTTCTTTCGAAGTACTGGAATTCCATGTTTCTTAACGAGTCCTTCATCAATGAAACATGAGGACGCTCCTGAATCTACTAGAGCTATGAGGGAAAGGGTCTTCTTAGACAGGATTAACTTGACAGGGGCAAGACATGTTTCTACGGGTGTGGATGGAATTATGAGACCCTTTCGTATATCATGGTCCGGTTGTATGGTCTCTTTTACAACTGGACTTCCTCGTTTCCCTGCTCTACAAGGGTGGCTGCGACTTTGGAGTTTGTTCTCTTGTTGGGACAATTAACTGCAATGTGGCCAGGGTTTCCACAATATAGACATAATTTGTTATCCCTCCTTCTTTGTTTCTCTTGTGGTGTTAGAGGCTGGAACCTAGTTACATCTATCTGCATAGGTTCGGGCATAGTGTCATCTCTAGGAGTAGGCTGGAAAGGTTTCCATTGGCGAGGTCTTCCTTCTACTTGTTTTTCTTGTTTCCTTTCAAAAAGACGGTTATCACATTGAATGGCTTGGTTGATGTATTCATTCAATGTCTTCACCTCTGGCATCGTGAGTAGAAGGTCCTTCACGTCATCCCTTAAGCCCCATCTAAATTGGCTAATGAAATAATCTTCATGCCAAGTGAGGTCACATATCAATTGCCTAAATTCTGATGCATAGGTAGAGGCAGGGCGGTTACCTTGACGTAGCTTTCGAAGTTTTGTTTCTGCCACTCGACTCGTGTCTGCATCTCCAAATGTGGCGACAAGCTCTCCAAGAAATGCCTCATAATTATGAAGTACGGCCATATCCTTCTCCAAGATTGGGGCGAACCATGATAAAGCTTGACCATAGAGCAAGGTTCCAATAAAACCGACCTTGGATGCATCATCAGGGTATCTATCAGGCTGCATGCGAATGTACAATTTGACTTGTTGCAAGAATCCTCGAAACTTTGTACGATCACCATTGAACTTTTCTGGCATGCAAATCTTGGGTTCCTTCACAAATGATGTACTGGGCCGTTGGTTCACTTGAATACTCCCTTGATTCGCTTGAAGACTCCCGATTCGTTCTTGTAATTCTTGAAGGAGTGTACCTACATGCACTGGATGTCCCATCTCGACTTGTGTCTGTCGACGACTTAGGTCTTCGACTTGTTGTTGGAGACTCTGAAGTGATGCTACGATCTGTTCATAAGCGTTCTCCATGATGTCTGGTCTTGGATAGAAGATAGTCTTGCCAAAATGTCAGGGGAGCACTAGATTGTGCTCTCTGACTACACAAGACAAGATTTCGGAAACACAGTTCTGATTACAAGAATACCCACGAAGGGAAAATGCTACAAGAATATACGATCGATACAAGATGTCCCACAACCCGGGACCAATAGGTATGGAAAACTCGACTAGAGATGATACAGGAGATCCCACAACCCGGGATCGTAGGTAGGAAACAAGATATCTCGATTACAAGAAATCCCCTCAGGGATATGAACTGGATACAAGAAATAACTAGAAAGGATCTCGTACTACGAGATTACAATAGGACAAGAAAGGATGTCCACAATACAAGACTAGACAAGACTAGAGCTAGAAACAAGACTAGAACTTGAACTGGAACTTGAATGTACTTACTTGGAGGTCACGACTCCTTGAGCTCCCAAGACTGGCATTGGCAAGACTGATTATGAATGTGGCCAACCCCTCCTTATATAGGTTTTCAAGGGCGGTTCCCAAGGCGGTTGCGAACTGATGATGTCATCATGATGTCATCGATTTGTAACAAGACCTCCCAATGTCAGAATTCAGCGAATAGACAGTTGATCTTGGGGTTTTGGCACATTCCGGACGCAATGGAAGCATTGGTTTCTCCTAATTCTGAACCAATCATGAGATACAGGGTTCACATGGAATCTTAGGTTCAGGATGGTTTCCTTCGTCCATGACACTCGAGAACCCAATTCTCAAGCTTGCACAAAGCCCTTGCTTGGATGCTCTCAATTGCTCTCAATAGACCTGTCACAGTCCCAAGATTAGCTCAAGACTTAAATTCAAAGGACAGATAGATCACTTTCATGCATGTAATTCATAGACCAACTTGCCTTTCGCCTTTATGGAAAACAATCCCAAGGATCCCTATGTTTTCTTCCCCCTAGGTATGGTCACTTTAAAAATACTATATCTAATAATCCTGATCTTAATTTTACCGTAACCAGTGGAAGTTTTGGTTGTACTCCCCATGAGCTTTCCAACAAAACAAGAATCACAGCAAACGGATTTCGTATGAGGAAGTTATGACAGATCAGGGTTTTGGAGTTAAAATAGGGCTCAAACAGGCTGACAGTTCACATGATTTTTCTCAAAAACACGTGTAGGGACCTCACAAATCACTAATGGCTTGCTAATTATGCCCAAAATTACCCCAAAGACTTGGAAATATTAACCCTAAAATTTTGGCCGAAAAGCCTGTCAATCGCGATCGACAGGTCTGTCAATCGCGATTGACAGAGGTGTCGGTCGGGGCTTGTCGGTCGCGATCGACACGTCAATCGTGATCGACAGTGTCAATCGTAATCGACAGAGTCGATCGTGGGTCCTGTCAATCGCGATCGATGGTGTCAATCGCGATTGATACGTTTTTCGGGTTTTTCACCGTGAATTCAGTCAATCGGGGCTGTGTCCATCGCGATGGACACGTGGCTACGCGAGAAAGTCAATCAATCGTTGAAATTCAGTCGGTCACGATCGATGGTGTCAATTGCGACTGACAGGGTCCTACGTGGTAGTCAGTCGGTCGTGGGGGTCTGTCGGTCGCGATTGACAGGGTCTGTCGGTTGCGATCGACAGATGTTGTCGATCGTGGCTGTCAGTCGTGATCGATTGTATCAATCGGGATTGACAGAGGAACTCGGAATTTTTTAACTGTTTTTAGTGATTTAGCATGTGCTCATCATGTAGATTATGGTGGTGCACTTTGTTTTACAAAATGGGCATTTTTTCTGTCGATCACTTCGGCGACACAGAGAAAGTTCCGTTATGTTTCGTACCTGCGCAGAGTGCTGGAGATGATGATGCAGCAAGTACCTGCAAGAAAGCTCAAAAAACATGCAAAAGCACAGCACACAAGTCTCTCTCTCTCTCTCTCTCTCGCAAGTGGAATGAGGGAAATGAGGTGGAGAAGGTGATATAATCAAAAACTGAAAATTTTCGCGATGATGGAGATGGAGGTGGGAGATGGTGATGATGATGATGGTGATGATGATGATGAGGTAAGAAAAGAAAAATAAGAAGAGTGAAGAAATTACCTACAACGCCAACATCTCAAATCTACGTCTTACCATCACACGCTCGTCCTCAAAGCTCGTTCCCCGGCAACGGCGCCAAAATTTGGTGTAGCTCAGTGAGGAGTAGCACCTCCTTTAATGTCAATCAGGGAAGACATGAGGATGGTATGAAGACCTCGAGCAAGTGAAGGCACAAGTGCGTGAGTGAGAAGCACACTAGCATGCACACACATACACACACACGCGCACACATTGTAAGACAAAGAGTGAGAAGCAATGGAGTTCTTTAGATTACTTCCAAAATGTTCATACAAGTTTAGATCAATTACAAGCTAAACCCAAAAATGAGCTCTTTAGCTCTATTTATAGTTTTTGACTAGGTTTTGGTCGTGTCCAGACCTAGTGTCCGGCCTAGTTAAAAAATAGGTTCTCTACCCTATTTGGAGGTTCAAACAAAGTCTAAAAAATGTGAAAACTGACAGGTAGGTACTTCTAAAGCTCCTCAAGCTCAAGGACTCCTTGGCTTGCACAAAATGGAGCTACAAAAATATGAAATGGTATTTACAATGGTTTTTAGTGATGAAAATCACTATTTTTGTAGGGGTTTCTATTAACATTTTGACATACATTTCCTGGAGCTCCCTACTTGCTCCTTCTCCTTGTGTGTCCACCTCTTTTATATGCGTTAGTGTCCTGAAAAAAATATTGGCCTACTTGCCAGATCGTCGTTGACTGCTCTGTCTGCTTGTACTTTCTCTTCTCTCTGACTCCCTTCGTAAGCTTCCTTGCCTTGTGAGTCCTTCAGTTCCAACACCTTCATTCATTGTTCCTTTGAGATATTTGAGTATCCTTTTGGCAACATCCATATGAGGTTTCTTGGGTGTGTGCATAAATTGACTTAGCACACTCACACCATAACATATATCCACCCTAGTTAAGGTGGCATAGTTCAAACTTCCTACAAGGCTTTGATAACTTGTTATATCCTCTATGAGTTCTTCTTCATGTGAGCTCAGTTTATGTTTGATCTCCATTGGAGTACCTACAACCTTAGCATCTTGCATTTTGAATTTAGCCAACATATCCTTAATGTATTTTCTTTGAGTAAGAAATTAACCATGATCTGTATATACTACTTCCAATCCTAGGAAACATGTGAGTGACCCAAGGTCATTTATCTTGAATTCTTGTTTCATCTGGTCCTTGATCTTCTTAATTCCATCTACATCATTCCCTATGAGAATAATGTCATCCACATATACACATAAATAAATAACTTTAGAATCACTCCTTTTGATAAAGAGTGAGGGATCTACCTTGCTAGGTTGAACTCCCTTACCCTGCAAGAAGGTAACAAGTCTATGATTCCAAGCTCTTGGAGCTTTTTTGAGTCCATATAAGGCTTTGTTGCGTTTGCACACAAAATTAGGATGTGCTTTATCTGCAAAACCATGTGGGTGTGCCATATACACCTCCTCTGTTATCAATCCATTAAGAAATGTATTTTTTACATCCAATTGAAGAATCTTCCAATTCTTGGAAGAAGAAACACTTAGAAGAACTCTGATTGTAGGCATTTTTTCCACAAGAGAGAAGGTCTCCTCATAATCTATTCCTTAATTTTGTGAAAAACGTTTTGCCACTAGCCTTGCCTTGTATTTATTAATAGAGCCATCAAAATTCTTCTTTAATTTATAAATCAATTTTGAACCTACTACTTTCATTGATGAAGACTTAGGAACCAATTCCCAAGTTTGTTCTCCTCTAGTGCTTCAATTTCTTCTTCCATTGCTAGCTTCCATTTTGGCTTATCCTTCGCATCCTCAAATGTTGATGGTTCTTCTTGATTTAAGTCCTATGCTAAGTAGATTGAGTGCTTACTAACAAGAGAAGTGTCATATCCATACCTCTCTGGTTTTTTTCTCTCTCTCATGGATCTTCTTAGACCATGATGTGATGATTTTGCTTCATGAACAAGCTCCTACACTTTAGATTTACCTTTAGACTTCCATACCTTGAATCTTTCTATTGAGGTACTTCATCATCTTCCGAGGTATCCTACTCCTCAACTTTAGGAGGGTTGTCTTTGACAAACTTTGGAAAATCTTCTTCAATATCATAAGGTAAGTTGACTTTCCTGCATGAATCTTCATAACAAGAACTATTCTCATCAAACACAACATTGCTACTCACCAAAAAACCTTTTTTGCTTGGATTGTATAGTCTTTAGCCTTTTTTATTGTTTAATATCCAATGAATACACACCTTTCTGCCTTAGGATCCATCTTTCCTCTAATCTGTGAAGGAACATGAGCATAGGCAATACATCCAAAGATTTTGCAATGATCCAAGTTAGGTCTTCTCCCATTTCAAGCCTCATATGGTGTCATACCATCCAGAGAGTTTGAAGGTAACATGTTAATCAAATAGATGGCTGTAGATACAGCCTCAACCCACAAGTAGTTAGGTAAATGTTTTTCATTCAATGTAGACCTTGCAACTTCAACAATTGTTCTATTCCTTCTGTCTGCCACTCCATTTTTCTCTAGAGTGTACCTTGTAGCAATTTCTCTCTTGATTCCCCTTTCTTGGAGAAAGGAATCAAAATGATGGGAGACATATTCTCCCCGTCCATCTGATCTTAATCTTTTTAATGTCTTACCTGTTTGGTTCTCCACAAAAGCTAAGTACCTTTTGAAGCATGAAAAAACGTCATATTTGTGTTTCATAAAATATAGAATAGTCCATCTACTATAATCATCAATGGAGACATAGTATCTTGATCCAGAGATTGAAGCATCATTTCTAGGTTCCCATACATCTGTATGCACCAATTCCAAGAGGTCTCCATGCATATACCCTTTCTTCATGAATGGTAACCTGTGAGACTTTCCAAATCGACATGCACTACAGTTATAGATCATGTGTTGTTTTACCAAATTAGGAATTCCAAGTACACTTTGATCTCTACATATTTGTTTTATTGATCTTTCAGTGAGTCCAAGATGTGCTAACCCCTTGTGCCAAACTTCCAATTCTATGAGTGTCTGACTACCATAGTTAAAGAGAGCTATGTTCCTTGTATCTTGTAATTCAAATGTGAATAATCTACCTGTCTTTTCACCCTTTGCAATCTTCCTAAATCCTTGACTTGGATCTTCAACAAATGCACCTCTCCCTGTGAATCTGACTTGCAAATTTTTTTCACAATCTGTCCTACACTTATCAAATTTTTAGTAATGGTAGGAACATAAAGTCCCTTGCTCATAAGATTGAGATTTCCATCTGGTGCCTTTACATTTCCGATCTTTTCCACAAGATGCCTTGTATCATCACCTATTTGAGAGCCACGTTTCCTGCCACATGATTTGAACACCTTGAATCTATATAGAAAATATGTTCATCAGATTTACCTTGAGGCATTGTCATATTCATGAGTAGCAATGAGTCCTCTTGATTTGAGTCTTCTATGTAATTAGTTTAGTCTCTTCTCCCTTTGTATCCTCCTTGATAGGTTTAATTGTAATTGTTGTGGTTGACATTGAAGTTGTTTAACCTTCCTCTTGAGTAGCCATAACCTTCTTGATTGTAGCCTCTGCCTCTTTGATTCTTGGAGTTCCTAAAGCAATTTTCAGTTGTATGATTGGTTAGTCCACAAATAGAATAAGGATTAGACTCTTGGGGTCTCCCCCTGCCTTGTGTTTCTGAAACTTGGCATACATTCATCTGCATGGATAGTTTTTTCTATGAAACATGCCATTCTCCCTCACATTTGCTCCAAAAACAACAAAGGATGCTTGGGATACACTTACAACTTTATACCAGGCAAGGAATGACGCTCATGTTTCTTACCTTTAAAAATCATTGGTAAGTGAGCATATGAATGAAGGAGATTCTATGGAAAATTTTTTAACAAACATCAAAGACCTAAATGACTAGTTGATTTCTATCGATGAAGTCTTACCATATAGTTCACTCGTGTAGACTATTCTTAATGGTCTTCCATGTTCATATAAGAGTTTTGCTTCTACTCTTTGGTTAATGATGAAAGGAAATCCAAGTTTCTCAACATTTGAGGATTTATTCTCTATTTTGTTGCAGCAAGATTAGTCTAGGCAAAACTAATCAATTATGTGTGTTAAAGATCAAGATTTCTTAGCTAGTCAAAAAAGCAAAGGAAAATGGTGCTCATCTATTGGTAAGCCAAATTTTGCTAATGTTGCACAATCGAAGAAGGAAGACAAAGATGAGAGCTAAATAGAAACATAGAGATAATTTTGCAAATACTATAAAGCAAGTGATTGTTTGTAGCTATGACCCATCTTCACATTAGTAGTGTATGTCTGTAGCAGAGTTAGATGTTTGGTACTTTGATAGCATGACAACCAAACATATTACCTTGCAACACAGTTTCTTTAGTTCACTTGAACCTACCCCTCCTTGGAATATTGTTATATGTGCCAAAAAAGCATCTTATCCTGCAATGGGAGTTGCCAAGGTCATTATGACTACTATAGATGGCAATTCTTTCACATTTTTGAATGCTTTATATGTGCGAGGGATCAATAAAAATTGTTGTCAAAGTCATTATTCACCAAGATTTACTTGCTTATCAAATTTGTTGATGATAGATGTAAAATCCATGATCTCTCTAATGGTGATGTTATTATTGGTTATAGCATTTTGTGTCATGGGTTGTATAAGCTCATAGACTACACAAAATCTATGAATGATTCAACCTGCACAATTCAATATTCTCAAGCTATCTCATATGCAAAGCTTTGGCATGCATGCTTTGATCATCTAAATTATGCTACTTTTCTTTGCCTCTAGAAATCGTCCTTCTCAAAACTTGGTTCAGTTCGAGCTGCTCACAAATTACATTGGTCATAGTGATCTTTGTGGTCCTATGCAAACACCTTCATTTGGGAACTACCTTTACTTCATGATTTTTATTAATGAATTATCTTGGCATGCATGGTTGTATCCATTGAAAGCAAAGTCTGAAGTGTTTATATGCTTCAAATAGTTCTTGGTTGTGGCTGAAAATATGTTAGCATGTAAATTGGGCACCCTACATTCTAATCAAGGGGGAATACATGTCTTTTAATTTTAATAAATTTAAGGTTGAGCATGGGATAAAACATCAGTGTACAATGCCATATACACCTCAACAAAATGGAGTTACTAAAAGAAAGAAGTCTGATGGATATGGTGAGATGTATGGTCAAAAGTCAGGCTTTACAACATAGCTTCTGGCTTGAAACTATACAACATATGTACCTAATAGGCATCCCACCAAAGGGCTCCAATCAATCACTCCATATGACGCTTGGTATGGTTGCGAGTCATCTATTGCTCACTTATGTATCTTTGGTTGTCTGGCATATCCATTAGTGCATGAACAACAACACAAGAAATTGGATGAAAAAGCACTAAAATGTATCTTTTTTGGATACATTTATGAAAGAAAAGGCTATCATCTATATTATCCATAAATTAAATGTATTTTTGGTTAGCCGTGATGTTGTGTTTTTGGAAGATGCAATTCAGCCATTACTTTAATGTACTAAGGAGACATCAGTTAGCTCCAAAGATATGTATAACACTTCACTTCCTCTTTTTACACGTGGACATTCAAGTGCTAGTCCAAATGAGGAAATTTCTTAGCCTTTTATAGGTTTCAAATAATGATTCGGATCATAAGTCACAAGTCCCAAATCTATATACAATGCTTTTAACCATATTTCCTCTTGTGTTGCTATAGTCAAACCTCTATACTCTGCTTCAATTGAGGATAAAGAAATTGTTGGTTTCTTCTTGGAACTCCATGACACTAGCTTTGAACCTGCAAATGCTAAGTAACCAGAGGTACTTCTTCTATCATCCTTAGCTCATGCCCAATCTACATCCGAATACATTTTGATATTCAAATATCAAGAGTAAGGATAGAATATACCTTCTTTGATTGTACCTTTGAGGTACTTAAGTACTCTCTTAGCTGCATCCATGTGTGGTCTTCTTGGCGAGTGCATGAATTGGCTTAGCACTCCTACACTATATGAGATATCTACCCTTGTATGAATAACATATATCAAGCTACCTACCAAGCTTTGATACTCTTTAATGTCTTCAATTTTCTCACCTTCATAAACACTAAATTTATGATTCATCTCCAAAGGTGTACTTGCAGGTTTAGTGTTCTCCATTTTGAACTTAAGAAGTAGATCTTGAATGTATCTCCTCTGAGTCAAATACATTCCTTCATCTGTGTATATGACCTGCATACCTAGGAAGAAGGTGAGCTCACCTAAATCACAAATTATGAACTCCTCTTGCATGTGTCTCTTGATCCTTTGAATGCCATTCAGATCATCATGTATCACAATTATGTCATCTACATATACACATAGATAGATAACTGTTGCAGAGCAAAGAGGCACAAAAGGGGAGCCCAAAATTTTCAAATTATTGGGCATATTTTTCTTCATCAAAATCCTAGGAAATTCCCTCAAAACTATGTAAATGCACTAGAGGAGTCCTCTAGATGCATAATACCAAACCATTGTAATATATTTCTTGTAAAATAGTAGGAAATTAGATATTAGCCAATAAAGCCGGTCACTTGTGTGAAAGGAACATTTTTAGAGCACATGTATATAAGTCACTTGGTGACTCTTTGTAAACACTTTTTGCCATTGTGAAGAAGGAGATTTTCATCTTCTCTATGATCTTTTGTGTGTGTGTGAAGCTTGGAATGTGTGTGTAGGATTGTTTTCTACCCCTCCCCATCACGTTTGAGCTACTCTAGTGTGTGTGTGAGCAAATACGAGTTGTGGAGTGAGTGTGTGTGTTTCCCGCCATTCACTATTTTTGTCATAACTTGAAGAGCGGTTGTCAGATTCAAGTGAAAATATGACCAATAGATGCGTCTTGTCGAGAACCTGCTATTGACCATATTCAGAGTTCGGAGCTGTGAGTAACATTCGAATTTGTAATTACTATTGTAAGTGGTATCGTGGCAGACACTTTCAGAGGTTAAGTGAGTTAGAGAGGTAGTTTGGCCTTTTCTCATGCATATTAGCTGAACCATTTCAATAACCATCATGTGCACAAAAGTCTTCATACAATTGGTTAGGTCGGTTCATCGGATTGATAATTGAGCGTGTGTCAATCCACCACTATATGCACTTGTGTGGCAAACGAGATTTAGTCTCTTTGACACAAGTCCCTAAGACTTCGTGACTTAGGTACACAAGTTTTTGGTGCCGTTGCCATGGAACACGCCCAACCAAGGTGCCTTCGTGATGGTTATAGCTCTGGGGTGAGGAAATCCTACTTGTAGAAGTGAATTTGTTTAGTGGCAAGTAGGGTTTAGGATTAGGAGAGAGGGAGAGAGTTAGGGTGTGTGTAATGAGTTTTTAGGTTTAGGATTAGGAGAGAGGGAGAGAAGGAAGAGTTAGGGTTAGGTCAAGAAGAGAATTGGAGTAGGAGTAAGTGGAAAGTACCAAGAAAAATCCCCAAAAAAAATTACCAAGTTAGTGTAGGACAGGCCTCAGTCATCAGAAACTATAAAAACAAAAAATTTGTAGTTCATTTCTCACTTGCTTAGAGAGTGGTATCATCTGCAAACAGTGACCTGTATCGTGCATGTGGTATCGTGCAAACCAAGCCTCCCAAGCTACCTAGTGCACTCAAGACTCAAGTGGGGTATCACAAAGGTAAGCCACCTCAAGATTTCAACATCAAAAACAGTGTAGAAGTGAATTAACACGTGGTTAGAAGCACATCCGGTATTGCAGGGTGGGATAGAGAGTTTTTAGAGTTTTCTTGTGTGAGACAGAGGGTTATGAGTGAAGAGGAGTGAAAGAGAAACCAAGGGGTGAAAAGAGTTTTACATTTGGAGCTATTTTGGCTGTAGTATCGCAATCGGTTGAGTTTTGGTATCGCGATACCAAAATTCCCTTGTAACGCCATACTCGCTGGAGTATCGTATCGTCGCATACCACTTGAGGTATCGCGATACCATTTTTGGTATCGTATCGTCAAGTTGGTATCGCGATCGCGATCTACCAGTGGTATTGTATGGTGATCCACTTGGTATCGTATCGCCCCGGTCATGGTATCGTATCGTCGATCGAGTGGTATTGTATCGCATGCAAATCTAGTATCGTATCGTTACCCCTCATGGAATCGGATCGCGTGATACGGGAGTATCGTATCATGCAGGACTCGAGTATCGTATCGTGCACCGTTGCGGTATCGTATCACGATAGAACACCAGTATCGTATCGTGAGTATCCTTGGTATCGTATCGTGATGAATTTTGGGATCGTATCATGCGGGTTTGCGGTATCGTATCGCTAACTGCATTGGTATCGTATCATTGGGATTTCTAGTATCATATCGTGCTCTACGATAGTATCGTATCGTGTCTTTGGGTGGTATCATATCGTGTTGGAAGCAGTCAGAGGCACAGTCAGAGGCACAGACGACATGGAAGCATGTAAAGACGGAGCAGGGAGCCAGTCGGATCATTTTTTCAAAACAATTATATTTTTATTACTTCTTCAAACATCCAACAGTGATTTTCATCACTCTTGTAACAGATGTAATATAGACAAAACCCCATTTTGTAATCCATAGCTCCATTTTGTGCAAGCCGAGGAGTCCTCGAGCTTGAGGAGCTTAGGTAGAATGCGCGTACCAATTTTCGTTATTTTTAGACATTGTTTACCCTTCCAAATAGCCTCTAGGACCTATTTTTTAACTATGCCGGTCACTAGATGTGAAACCGGTCAAAACTAGTCTAGAAACTATAAAAAGAGCGAGAGAGCTCATTTTTGAGGTTGGTTCATTTTGGTTAATGTGAGCTTAGAGCTAGTTTGAGCTTGTAAGAGTATTCTTGAGTAATAGAACTAATTTCCCACCTTCCATTGTGTCTTGCTTGTCTCTTCATTGTGTGTGTGTATGTGTGTGTGCATCTTTGTGCTTCTCACCTTCACTCTCACCTCATCTCACGTTCACGATCTTCATATCACTCCCACCTCTCCCACGGATTGACATTAAGGAGGTGAAGCTTCTTAATGTGGTACTTACCATTGTGCTAGAGCAACACCAAATTTGGCGCCGTTGCCGGGGATCGAGTCTAGGACGAATGTGTGATGGTAAGAGTATAGCAAGAAGTGGCGTTGGAAGGTAAAAATTTCAGTTTTGGTTGTTGTTTTTACTTAGTTTTTAGTGTTTTTCACCTTCCTCACACTCCATCTTCATCATCGCATCATCATCTTCATCTCCAAAAAAATCAGAAAATTCACCATATCCACCCATTCACCTCATTTCCCCCCATTTGTGCATGCGAGAGAGCGAGAGAGAACTTTTGTGCTTGTTTGTGCTTGTGTTTTCTTGAGTTTTCTTGCAGGTACAGAGCTCCAGTGCATCAGGAAAGCTTGGAAAAGGTAAAATTTTACTCTCTGTCAAAGATCTGCCGAGTGTGGCGGACCATCGCGATGGTCTGCAACTTTCGGAATTCTTGGTAGGCGACCACACCAGGAGGTAGGCGATCCTTGCGCATCCACGAATCCACAGGCGCATCCCAAAAATTCATACTTTGGTGGACCATCGCGATTGGCTTGGACCATCGCGATTGTGTCGCACCATCGCGATTGGCTCAAGCCATCGCGACGGCTCGGCCGGACCATCGCGATGGTTCGCTTTTTCGGACCATCGCGACGGTTCACTTGAGCCATCGCGACGGTCCACTTGGACCATCGTGATTGTTCAGCTGACCCCGGACCATCGCGATTGGCTCATGCCATCGCCACGACAGTGCCACGTGTCACGATAGACCATCGCGACGGTTCGTTTTTCGGACCATCGCGACAGCCCCAAATCGGACCATCGCGATTGGCTCATGCCATCGCACTTGTGACCATCGCGACGGTTCACTTCGGACCATCGCGATTGTCCACCTTTGACCGTTGACCGCGCCATCGCGATTGTCCGCTTGATCACGCCATCGCGACGGTTCATTTTTCGGACCATCGCGACGGTCCATTTCCACGCCATCGCGATCGTTCACTTCGGGCCATCGCGACGGTTCGACCTCACGCCATCGCGATCGTTCACTTCGGGCCATCGCGACGGTTCACTTTTTTGGACCATCGCGATTGTCCAAATTCCACGCCATCGCGACGGTTCGCTCGGACCATCGCGACGGTCCCAGACCATCGCGATTGTGCACCCCCATCGCAAATTTTGGGCTCCAATTTTTGACCAATTTTGAGGGTATTTTTGAGAAATTTTTGGACCATTAGACTCATAGGAGACCCCTTAGCTCATATTTGAAGGAAAACCTGATTGTCAGTTTTTACCCCCCAGGGCCTGAACGCTCATAACTTTTTCATCCGAAGTCCGTTTTTTGAGCTTAATAGCTCGTTAGAAAGCTCTCCACGAGTACTACGTGACCTCAACTGTTTTTTTCTTAAAGGATACATCTATTTTTAGATAAACTATTTTGAGGTTCACCTAGTTTGGGACTAGGAAGCCAAGGGGCAAGGATTGAAATTTTGGGCAAAAGGGAAGGGACTAAAAGGTGTATATGCTCAAGTGTTTGATCATTCAATTGTGAATTGGTCTAATATTGGATTTTTCCAGGTCTAGCAAGGGCAATCAAAAGCAAGCAAGCAAGGCAGTGAAGACAGCAAAGCTTGGGAAGCGCGGCTTCTTGGGCAACAGGGCATCAGAGCAACCAGAAAAGCCGACTCGAGGTTGGAAGATTACTCAACCCCCTCAGTCAATTCTTAGCTTAGGCTAAACGATAGCATTGTGGATTTAAGACGATAGGAACGCCTCAAGTTCAAGATACTTAATTCTTTCAAGTTTAAGACTACAAGTAAAGGTGTGTGTGTCGAAAACCTAAAGAAAAGAACCTAAGTCTGACGGAACGAGAACTCGAAATTATAACAGAAGGTCGAATTCCTGACGCATAAATTAAGACAAGAATCTAAAGAAAATTAAAAAGAATCAAGAAAGTAATAACAAAGAACCATTGACGATCTAAGTGTGTGACTTAGTGTGCAAGGAAGAAAATTAATGAACCTTAGATCAGGGAGACACATAGGTAAGTCGGACCGACGAAGCCTTAGATCATCAGAGGCTAGTGTAAGAACTACCGCTCGATCTTGGGCTCAGCAATACCCCTACGAGAGCTCAGAGACTAGCGAATCAGAAATGGCATTTAGCGCAGACAGACCAGAAGGAGGGTCTCATGTAGCATACCTAGAAAAGCTAGAAGGACCCTATAGAACGCAACTAGAGTTTCTCCGAACCAACCGACTAGGTGCTCGCATCTATGAGGATGGTTTGCAAAGGCAAGTGGTGCAACTGCACAACCCTGATCAACCCATTGGATTGGAAAGACCAGTGGTGAAATTTGAGAGAGACGCTTACATAGACAAAGAAGGAACCATGTACGTTCTAAGTACGCAGCCAAACGATACTAATGAGTTTGGCACAATTCAATTAGAGACGGAAGCGAAATTTCAAGGAAAAGAACCGTTGGAAGAACCTAGAACACCTAGAGGGAAATCTGTATTAACAAGAATACTCATCCCAGAATGGATCCCTCAAGATAACAGGAGCACCGAGTTGTTTGTAAATAAAGAGACAGATGAAGCCTTTTGGAGGTACAGAAAGGAACACCCTGGTGAGATAGGCATCATTACAATCTATGAATTCAAGGACCCAGATACACCTGGAAAGGTTGTATACCTGGATGAAACTTCAGAAAGAGTCTTTGTGGTGCCTGAGCGCGCTAAAAACACATACACATGGAGAGGTGAATTGATATTCCCTCCATCTAGAACGAACATGAATACAAGTCAACAAGGGGCAGGAACCTCCTCAGCCCATGGAAATCAAAGAGAAGGAAATAACGAGAGACCGGAAGTAAGCTTCACTCACCCCATAGGGAGAGATAGAACAACCACGAACACTAATAGAGCGGATAGACAAAGAGATCATGGAATACCAGGCGGTAGAGATGATTTCCCTCTACCTAGACCACGCGAACACGCAAGAGTATTGAGACCCACACAATTAGTAAAATCAATGAAGAATTACTTTGATGGGACAGGAGATCCCTATGACCATGTCGCAGAATTCAAGCAAGTACTAAGAGCAGAACAAGTCGAGGACATGTTCACGCAATACAATGCATTTGGACTAACGTTAAAGAATACCGCTTTAACTTGGTTTCAACCATTGCAACAAAGGCAAATTAGGGACATCCAATACTTTTTAGAGTCATTCATCACTGAATTCTCTAAAAGTGGGATTAGACATGACACGTCTTCATTGATTCATAGCTTTAAACAAACCCCTCAGGAGACAGTTAGACTGGCAAGATGTAGGTTCAGACAATATGTTGAACGATGTCCAATGCAAGAGCTACCCTCACAAGCCAAACAAGTGTCACTGTTCCTAGATGGCTTGTTGAGCGCTAAAGTACGCTCCTATGTGTACCTAAAGGAACCCAGAACGCTAGAGGAGTGTGTAAGAATATGTATAGACATCGAGGACAACCTAGGAGATGAATTGAAACTCTCAAAGGTCTATAAAGACTCAGATTGTTCTTCTTTAGCATCCACAAAATTGTCTAATTCGATAGAGGACCTAGCAGAAAAAGTGGCCCAAAAACTAGGAGTTTCTAGTAAACAGGTGCCCAAGCTACCAACAAACGTACGTTGTTACACTTGTGGTGGAAATCATTTGGCAAACGTGTGTCCCAATGCACCTCAACCTCAAGCCAACCCTAGTGGCCAATATTGCACAATTGAGAGAAGATACACGAATCATACGGCTCAGGACTGCCCATACAACAAACAAACCGTGAGACAGAACTACCCGCAAACATACCAGCAGCCAGGTAGGTATCAAGGCCAATACAATGCTCAGCCTTATTACTATAGGCCTCCCCAGAACTACCCATACCAGGCTCAACAGAGACCTCAACCCGTCTTAGCTCAGCAGCCACCCCCACCAGCGAATGTCATCTCAGTCAAATACGCTGCTGCAGAAGAGAACCTAAGTAGGGCCTTAGTGCCTTCTTCACCCTTGATCACAGAAAGTGACCCGAACTCAAACAGTTTTGACTCTACTCATGTAACTAGTCCACCCGCTTATTACACGAAGTCACCAGAACATGGGGAGACATATCATTATGATAGTCCACCAATGGAACCTAGTTGGGAGCCAGACTATACCAACGTGATGTACACAAACCCAAACCCACGGCCCCAATTGAGACAACAGAGACCACAGGGTCCTAGAGGACCATGCTTTAGGTGCCAAGGAGATCACTTCATAAAGGATTGTCCACATCCCCCAATAGCAAGGCAATCACAGTACTATAGCATCCAAGGCTTTTGTGCCGATTATGGCAAAGAGCACATAATCAAAGATTGTCCTAAAAACCCAGTTAACACTTCGAATGTGACACCGATCAATGTGATAGGTATTGTAAACAACGCAGATGGATCCAACCCTACATACGTGCCTATCCAAGCTATAACAAGAGCTCAGGCGCTCTTACAAAACCAACAGCTTAATCAAGAGAAAGTAGCCGGAACTAGTGAAGTTGCAGAATCTAGCAGTAAAAAGACAAAATCTTGGAAAGATTCTAGGGAAAGAATCAAGAGAAAGTGGAGTAAAAAGATAAGTGAGTTGGAAGGAAGTTTGAAGGAATCCAGAGTCAAAATCCAAGAATTGACTTCACAAGAATTAAACCAAGAAATCCCAGCTCAGAAATCAGGATCAGTTTTGGCGGAACCCATACCCGAAGATCTAGACATGATGTTCCGTGCATATCAAGCTAGATTAAAAGAGGGACCTCAAGTAACGGAAATGAGTAAAAACTACCCTCGAGCTGATCTAGAAATTGAGAGAACTAAACTGTGCATGAAGATGGTAGAATTAGCACAAGCTTTGTTCGAAGCCTCTAGATATCTTAATTGGAATAACATGGCAAAACCGGAATTACACTTTCAAGGACTAATGGAGAGGCTAGAACACTTGATTGAAAGCAAAGAGAAAAAGGGTCAGCATAGGAACCCTATTGTCACAGAGACACAGGAAAGGAATGCACCATCCCTGTCTCAAGTACCCAATACAGAAAGCCAAGACAATTTGTCTTCCATACATAGGTACTCACATGAATTTTTGAGAGAAATACAAGAAGAGAAATGGAGAAAAGAACAAGGAACCCATCCTCCTATTCAAGAAATAGACGACTTGCAGGAACAATTTCCCCAAGACATCCCCTCTATATATGATGATGTAGAGGTGGAACAACTGAGTGAACCCACAGGATTTGAATCTAATTCTTTACAAGAATTACCTCAGTTCACAGGACCTTGGGAAGCAAAGTCTATTAGTATGAGAGCACCCACGATAATAGTGAGGAATGAAGAATCAGTGATCCCTAGGAACACGGAAGTGATCAAGAATACGAAAGTACAGTGTAATCTCACTCTGGAGGAATTGTTAAAGGTAAAACCAGAATTGTGGAAGCATGTAGCAAATCAATTCCCTAAGCTAGCTACCACACCCTCTCAGATAGGATCACATAAGAAGGTACCAGAGATACCCGTGGAAAAGATTGGAGACGTAAGCGAAGGAGAGGAAGGTAACACATATCTTCCAATAACCCATCAGGGCTACACCACGAAAGCCATCTTAGATTCAGGAGCCGGAGTAGCCATCGCTACCACCGCTTTATGGAAACGTTGGGGTAAGCCAGCACTCAGACCCACCAGGATGAAGCTACAAATGGCTGATGGACACATAGAAAAACCATTAGGCTTACTAGAAGGCATATCTCTCACCACTTGTGGTGTAGAATTTGAGCATACTTTCGCCATTTGTGACTTTGCGAAAAATCGTGCTTATGAGATGATATTGGGACGACCATTCATGCGTCAGTTGCAAATTGTACAAGATTGCGGATCTAATTCTTTGTACTTGCAACATTTAGGAGTGACTACCAAAGTCAATCTTAAGGACTATTCACATAGAGATGTACCCCCAATACAATGGAACACCATCCATAAGACACTAGTAGAGACGGAATCCGTGCACTCATTAGAATCAGATCCTTCTTGGTTGCATGAGGATACTCATTTATGGATGTGTAAAGTAGCCAAACAAGAGGAAGAACGATTAGAAACAAGGACCTTAGGTGCAGAACAACATCCACGAACCCTTCAAGATCCAGCATATGCACCTGTAGTATTCCCAGACAAAGAGTTTGAACCCCATGGTTGGGCGGAAATACTAGCAACCATGGATGTAGCCATCAATGAAGAACAATGGACACCCCACTGTGACGAGGATGGCTATGACATTTCAGTTTTCACGATAGAGCCAATCATGGGCAATGCAATTTTAGAAGAGTGTGAACCGAACACTGATGCATTTGAGGATGCAAGCGATGTTGATTTGGAATCAATTATTATGGACTCTCCATTCGCATCAGAGGAAGAATATTTCTACGAAGTAGAGACTCACACTCAGAGACACGAGGACATAACGAATGAGGTAAGGTTAGCCACTCAAGTGACCACCAAGAGTGAAGGTAAGAAAAGAAAGAAGAAAGAAACCATGTCAGAAAAAGAAGAATCTTTGTTTGAAGTACCCGAGAATTTCAAGAAATACGAAATCGAAGATAGAAGAATCATGGTACGAATGCCCAATAGAAAGGCGAATGACGGACAAGTATATGATAACCGAGAGAAAACCAAGAAAGTAATAGTTGCCATAGAAGGAGAAGAAGAAAAATGCACATACATAGGGCATGATTTGACGACTGAAGAAGAAGAAGAGTTAGTTGCTCTATTGTGCGAATATAGAGATGTTTTTGCTTGGAGTTACAAAGATTTGAAGGGAGTAGATCCAGATATATGTTCTCATAGAATCCCTATGACTCCAGATGCAAAACCGACAAAACAGAAACCGTACACGTATAATGATAACTACGCTGCGAAGATTAAAGAGGAGATAGATCGCTTGATAGAAGCAAGATTCATTTACGAAATTGAGCATACCGAATGGGTATCCCCCATTGTGGTTGTGCCCAAGAAGAATGGAAAATTGCGTGTGTGTATTAACCTTAAAAAAGTTAATGCCGCAACGATTAGAGATAGTTATCCTCTTCCTATCACGGAACATTTATTGGAGAGAGTTGCGGGCAAGGAAGTTTACAGCTTTCTTGATGGATTCTCAGGCTATAATCAAGTAGCCATCGCTCCAGAGGACCAACACAAGACGGCTTTTGCCACTGAATGGGGCATATTTGCATTTCGTGTAATGCCATTTGGCTTGACAAATGCACCCGCCACTTTCCAGCGACTCATGTGTCATGTTTTTAAGGAATTCTTACGCAAGAGCTTGGAAGTTTATGTCGATGACTTATGTGCACATTCAAATGTAAAACAGACACATATTCTAGAGTTAAGACAAATATTTGACAAATGTCGAGAATATCAGGTTTGTTTGAACCCAGAAAAATGCGTTTTCATGGTCAGACAAGGCAAAATTCTAGGACACATTGTGTCAAAAAATGGAATCTCTACGGACGAGGAAAAGGTGAAGGTAATTGCAGAATTACCTAGACCAACTAATGTGAAAGAGGTACAGGCATTTATGGGCCATTGCGGTTATTATAGGAGATTCATACACATGTATGCAATCATAGCCAAGCCTCTGTACTCTCTTTTGACCAATTTTGAGTGGACAGATGAATGTGAAAATTCATTCAATGAACTTAAACGACGCTTGTGCTCAGCACCTATATTGACTACCCCAGATTGGAGTAAGCCATTCCATGTACATGTGGATGCATCCAATTATGCCATAGGATGTGTGTTAGCACAACCCACGAATGAAGGTAATATAGATCTCCCCATAGCTTACGCGAGCAGACAATTGAACGCAGCAGAAAGAAATTACACCACGACGGAACGAGAAGGATTAGGGATGATCTACGCTGTAAAGAAGTTTAGGCACTACTTGTTGGCCAACAAATTCAAGTTCTTTATAGATCATCAAGCCCTATTATATTTAGTCAGCAAACCATGTAACACAGGACGATTGATACGTTGGTTTCTATTACTCATGGAGTATGATTTTGAAGTAGTAGTCAGGAAAGGAAAGACGCATCTTAGAGCCGACCACCTTTCAAGATTAACCTCAGGAGAAGCTCCTCAAGGAGTAGCGGATGAATTACCAGATGCATACTTATTTAACCTTGAGATAGCACCAGAATGGGCTAAGCCTATAGTCCCTATTCTAACATACGGACCCAAGAATCCTAGGATAAAGATCAAAGAAGGAGAGATTACCAAGTCTCAGAAATATCAAATAATGGCAGGAAGCATATATAAACAGGATAATCAAAAGATTCTTGCTTGTTGTGTAGATGAATCAGAACATGCGAATTGGTTGCAATTAGCACACGTAGGTGCACTAAAGCAACATCATCCAAAACATCGAACATTACAGACTCTGCAGAGATTGGGAGTATATTGGCCTTCTATGGAAGCAGATGTCTACAAGTTGTGTAAAGAATGCCATGTTTGTTGTGAAAAACCACCAGTAGAGCATGCGACATTATATCACGTGTCTCTCACACCAGACTGGAGTGAACCTTCGGTGACATACTTGAGGACGAACACATTCCCTCAAGGCATGACCTTAGCTCGACAACGCAGTCTAGAGCAAGAAGCTCAAGACTATTCACTCATTGGCGATAATTTATACAAAAGAGGACGAGATGGATATTTAAGACAATGTGTTCATGAAAGCGATTATCTGAGCATACTAGAGACTGCACACCAAGGTGTTGCAGGAGGTCACTTTGGACCAGATAGGATAGTCAAAGCCATTCTCTTTGCAGGATTATGGTGGCCCACTCTTCACATGGATGCACATACCTATGTAAAGAGATGTGATGTGTGCCAAAGAACTCAGTTTCCTACTCGCAGAGATGAAATGCCATTGAAACCCATGATGGGCGGACGTGCATTTTCAAAGTGGGGTATAGACTTTGTAGGACCCATTAACCCCCCTGCAAAAGGTACACATGCTAAATACATTATTGTTGCTACAGATTATCTTACGAAATGGGTAGAGGCAAAAGCCACAAAAAAGAATGATGCTCACACGACTGCAAAATTCTTATTTGAAAATGTCTTTACAAGATATGGATTGCCTATAGAGTTAGTGAGCGATCGAGGCACTCACTTTCTAAACCAAGTCATTGAATATTTGTTACAGGATTTTATGGTGATTCACAAGAAATCTGCACCATATCATCCTCAGGCCAATGGTCAGGCTGAAAGCACTAACAAGATACTTTGTAACGTACTGACGAAACTCGTGAAGAACAAACGTTCAGATTGGGACAAACAGCTACACCACGCTGTTTGGGCATATCGAGTGGCCTACAAGACCGTACTCAATGCAACTCCCTTTCAGATGGTTTTTGGTCAGAATGCTGTGCTTCCTTTGGACTTCTTGATACCGACCCTTAAGGTTGCACAAGAACATCAGTGGACCGGCCATGAATTATCAGCAAGAATAATGGACTTGGAACGATTAGGAGAAACCAGGCTGAAAGCAGCAGCAGGAATATACGCAGCAAAGAAGCGACAGAAAGCATATTTTGATGCACATGTGAGAGATAAAGGCCTAAAAGAAGGAGATTTAGTTCTAGTGTATACGCTGAAACAGCACGCACGGAAGTTAGAAAAGCGAGGTTATGGACCTATGATCATTAACAGACTTTCGACTAGTGGAGCAGTACAGTTAGCCACCTTAGAAGGAGATATAATGCCTAATTACATTAGTGGATGTAGAGTCAGGTTATATCAAGAACCTCTTACTGAGGATATGCTTAGACGACTCACATTGGCAAAGAAGCGTAAGGAGGAAGAAAATAGAATACGAGTTGAAGCTCAGGCAGAAGCCATAGAACGCATTAAGCGCATGAAGCTAAGAAGACAAGGACTAGGGAGAGAACATTATAACCATCTGGAGACATCACCCAGATATCCCATGGCCATGTGTCAAGTAAAGTCAACCACTCATCCTAGCATAGTGGACAGGAGACCATTCATTACAGTTAGGCTAGAGCACGGCAACCCTTGCCAAGAACTCAGGGCTTTAATTGACTCAGGTGCTGCGACTAGTGTGATTAGATGGTCCCACTATAAAGATTCAGGAATAGAAATGCGGCCAATTGAGGCATACCTCATAGGCCTAGGAGGCATGGAAACCCCTTGCATGGGCGAGGTGGACCTTCCTATCCTCATTAAGGATGTGACCATGACAGCGAAGCTACTAGTGTGCCATGATGACGACCTGATAGAACCCCTAATCCTTGGCCAAGATTGGCTATACGATCACTCAGTGGACCTAAATAGGCTTCTTACAGATTGGAACCTTAGAGCAGAAGCGAGTGATACCGCTTGACTTCCCTAACGGCATTCCGCCTGACGGTTGTAACCCTAGACCCTATGAAACACATGCGACGGAAGACCGGAAGATCTTTGATCAGCTCAATCACGCTACGTCTACACCAACCCACTCGGGCTTGGCAATAGACAGTTGTCAATCAGAAGGACGACAGGAGATCTTCCCTGGGACTTCCTGCAAACTAGAAGAGGCAGTTACCCAACCGCAAGGGCAGATGGACACAATCAGCAGTCAGGTGGGTTGCATCAGCGGCCAAATGAGCACGACACCCTGCGGTGCTCATCCTTCCAAACTTGTTGCGGACTGGCCTAGATTAAAGTTAAAGAATGCATCACTTCCAAATGGGCAGGTCACGCAAGTGTTGGATCTCCCTTCTTTTCCAAAGCAGAGCGTCCATTCGACCTCTCAACCTCTACCACAACAGAGTCAACCACGACGAAGGAACCCAGACTGACGGCAATATCAGAAGACACAACAAGAAAAGCAGTTTAGGCCACCCAAAGGAAGCGGCACCAGACAAATATGGGTGCCAAAAGGACAAAAAGCACCGAAGAACTCCAACCAAGCAGAGATCGACAAGAAAAAGGCAGAACAGAAACAGAATCGGTATCCACCATCCCCTCGACCTTCTTCTACAGGTCCGAGCATTCGACAAATTTGGATCGCCAAGAAATACCTTATCCATAGACCCACACCCACGCAGATTTGGGTACCCAAACCATGTATCGTAGCTCAACCCTTAAGCCATGTAATATATACCCCTCACAAATCTTTCCATCCCTCAATACCACCACACCCGATACTACCTTTTGCCCCTCAACAGAAACCCACCACCCACTCAAAGACTCTTAGGAAATGGATACCGAAGCGTGTCCAACCGTCTTCCCCTAACCCATTGTCTAACAAAACTACCCCCCCGACTAACATACAACCTTGTACTAAATCACTAACCTTTAAACCTTGTAAAAATTCACCCACCATCACCACACATCACTCATAATCTCGTCTCATCAAGAAATGTATGCATGATCTGAAATGTGTAGGTGTCTAGAGACCTGCACGAGTGCTGCAAGAGGCATTGCATCCATCACATCACAGCACTTGGCTACACGGGTTACACATCAGTTATGGAAAGGGATTGCGGTCTCACTTTAATGGGATCATAATTAATTTCCATGCTAATGTGTTAATCTTTTGTAGCAGATCTTTCTCATTAACACACCAGTCATCATGCAAACCGACGAAGGACCATCAGGAGCAGGCCCCAGTGTAGCTGCAGTGCCCCTCAACGTGTTACGAGCAGAATCCCACCCGACTGCTCCACCGCCAGAATTCCAAGGATTTCCAGGGCCCATGCCGATCGACAACCCACCTATGGGCTACACAGAAAAGATACACCGTAACTCTCACTGGTTTCAGGGACTTGCAGGACCCTTAGCGGACGCGGATTTCATATTTGAATCTACTTTGACATTTGATGACCGCACTTGGGGAAAATACCAATTCTTCTCCAGAGAGTTCGAAGCCCTACAGAACACCCAAGATTTAACTCACGTTTGGGCCAGAGCAGGCTTCACGGAGTATTTCAGTGATCCTCTACCCAAACCTGACTTTTACAGGTGTTATTATTTAATCACTACTTTGCTGGCCTCGGAGAATAAGGATATCCCCGGAACTTTTATTTTGTCTTCTTTAGTGGATGATCCACCCTACAAAAGGTTTTACCTCTCAAAGGATTTAATCAGAGCGGCCATCAAAATTCATGGCACCCACACGCCCACAGATCAAGAAAGATTAATTCCAGATCCTATGAAACGTGGGGATGTCACTAAGTGGGAGGAGATCTCAGCAATTACACCTGAGCTGTCAAAACCGCTACGGATATGCATGCAACACTTCGCATTCCCCGCTCAGGACAGATTTACCATGCCACACAAAAGAATATGGTTTGGATTGTACTTAGCGTGTACCGGACCTCAGACTGTTGATCTGGCGAGCTGGATCATTGATCAAATGTATTTGGCACAACACAGATGGGAACGAAAGAAAGTGCTTAATGGATGTTGTGCGCTCACAAGAATTGTTTATATGTGCTTGGCCTATGATTTGCCAATTGAACGCGCATTAACAGGAGAAGAGCTGAAAGCATTCAAAGGAACGACGAAGAAAGCCAGGAAGCCCAGTAGAACACGGGCAGGTAAGCACATGAGAGGCACTATTCCTTGCCTTCAAGTGCCAGAGTCACCATCTCCACAACCCTCTCCAGCACAATCACCGACAGAAGCCGCTCCCACAGTGCAACCTATTCGCATAAGGTTGTCTAGACCAGTGGTCACGGAGGGCACTACTAGTATCGCCGCACCTCAGGCAGCTGCAACCACAGAACCCACCACCACGACAGTAGAAGCTCCCACCACTATTGGTGCGAAAGCCTTTTCTTTCCCAATACCACACATGGAGGCAGAACCAATAAACACAACATTGATTTTGAGATGCCTGATGCATTCTCAAATGAATTCCAGTTTTCAGAAGCATAGATGTTCTCCCAAGAATATGAACGCCCCAGTTACCCTACCACACCGCGGGATCTGCCACAAGGACAAGTAGTGTCGAGCTCTGATGACGAAAGAACAGCCACCGACGATGACGAAGGTGATGACGAAGCCAGCCAGGGCACGCATGATTCCCAAGAACAAGGACAGACAGACGGCCAAGGTCAACAAACCGATGCACAAGGTGACACCAGCACGCATGAAGAGGAGACTTTCGAAGCAGCAGCTTACACGCTGGCAATCAAGAAATTATATCGTACGATGGAGAAAGTCTGGGCACGGAAGAAATTGACTGAAGAAGAGAGCCAGGCCCTAATCGAACAAGAACTAGTCTCCAGAGGATTTGAAGAAGTCTACATCAGAGGGTTCAGAGAACTGGTCCAATCCATCGGCCCGGTCGAAGCACTGAGATATTTACAAAGGAAGCCACTCCCCCAATATGACCCTCGCAGAGTTTGCCTGCTATCGAAGCCCGGTGAATATATTCGAGTTCCGGTAGGTGCTCAATCATCCCACCAGGCACAAGATGCACGCCTACGGCCGGAAAGATCCTTCACCGAAGAAGCCATCCTAGTCGACTCCCCGCCACGTACTACCGTTGTACATACTACCACTATCCTTGAAATAACATCCACACCTTCTACTCCTCTCTCACCTCATGTTTCACCAACCCATCCTGTATCCCCCGCACACCCACCTGCTCCTCCCACATCCACACCAGTCCATGGTAACATAGCCACAGCCTTTACTCCGCCCATTCATGCCACCATGCCCGTACCCACCCCACCTCGTCTACATGTTAACCCCTTCACCCCTTCATCCTTCCCATCCTTTCCCCCACCTTTAAGACCCCCTTTCACCTTTCTAACCCCACTAACCTTCTCACCAGTTTCACCTCCTCAACCCACCATAACCCCTATTTCCCCTTTTCACCAAGCTGTTCCAGCCATTCCCCCTGTAAATTACTCTACATTTGTAAATCCCGTCTTCACACCTACACAACCACCCACTTACACACCGCTTTTCACAGTCACCGCACTTGACACGTCCAATGACATGGACATATCACCATCCACCTCACCAGCACCCACTCCACTCACAGCACCATCATATTTAGGTACGTCACAATTTTCCACGATCACCACTGCATCCACCTTCCCAACCCCATTCCCCATTCCCGTTGCATCTACTTCCACTGCATCCTCACTTAACACTTCATTACTATTATCGCCCACCATAGACACTGCACTTCAACAAATGTTCACATGCATGACACAAGTACGAGATGAGTTTGCATCTCTTGGCAACAACTATCAACAGCTGCAGAGGACGACAAATGAATTACAGTCGCAGCTTAATTCATTATCGATCGAGAATGCCTCGTTAAATACGCGACACCAAGAACTAAGAGAGGCATATCATAAGCTAGAGCTAGAAAGTGAAGAGAAGACAAAAGAAGCCACTGCTGATCTGGACAACCTGCTTCGAGCCCAAACAATTAGGAACGCGACGCTGACCAGAAATATGGGCCTACTCAGGAGGCACCTAGCTGCAGCCCAGGAGGAGAACGTGAGACTCCAAGCGCAGAATAGAGAAAATTTGGAAGCGGCATTGGATCATCCTGAACAACCATTAAGTCCGAGCAGATTCAAGGCAATCCCATCTGAATCGATGCGGATGTTGCTAGATGACCACGTTCGACTGCTAGAGGACTATGATCGAATGAATGAAGAACATCAGAAGCTAAAAGAAGATCACAAGTTACTACAGCTCAGAGAACCGGCACCACAACAAGCACCAGTGGCAGCAGAAATACCAGAACCTGTGGACCCGTCTCCTGAACTCATAGAGGAACTAAACGCATTACGGGCCCAGGTAACCACTCTCCAATCACGCATAGATGTATACGAAGCACCACCACGGCCTGATTCCCCACCGGAGATCCCAGCTGACGACGAGCACATAACCATTCCGGTGGAGGAAACGTTTGAAGAAGCATACGAGCCAATACCCATCCCAGGCGGACAAGTCACGGCCGAAGGCCAGATGACCTATGAACTTCCGACCCCCGCATGGATGAAGACTGTGGAGGAGATTGGAACAACGCACTCAGCTAGAGTCGGGGCCCAGGTACATGCTATGGCCATGATAGAAGAACGAATTTTGCAATCTCCCTACTTTGCTCAATTGGCCCCACGCAGGTACATATCCGGGCATGAGCTTCAATACAAACCTTACTTCATGCTAATGGCCGAATACCAGCTGGCCATAGAAAAGCGAACTGGCAAGAAGCCATCACATGCAACCCAGTTCGAGCCTGAAGACTTGCCACTGGATGCGCAACAAGGCACTATTTATCAACCAGATTGGCGTACACGTCTTTTACAGGAGTACCCAGAAATGATGAGCACATGGGTGAAAGCGCCCTTACATTTAAAGTATAATCCTTGTTGGGGACCAGTACCTCGACGCCGCTCCTGGATTGCATTCGCTATCAAAGTACAAAACAATAGGCAGTGTCAGGATTGGTTGAATTACCCCTACTTCAAGCCACCTACCGAGTTGCCCACTGTTGGCTATATGATGGCTACAATCCGTCACTGGCTCCCTCGCCTGAAGCATATGGATGATATCGCAGCGCATATGACTGTCAAAATTTTTGACATGATGCAAATGATATTTAAAGTCTTCCGGAGAGTCAAAGCACCGCATGTAAACACCCCGGGATTTGAGCATGGTAACTTTGATCTAGTATATGACATGAGCACAACGCCATCGCTCCGGGTGTGTTATGCCTGGCACTGTAGGATAAAATACCTCCCGGCATGCTACAAACAAACCTTTGAAGAGATGTTCACCATCGGGTTTTGGGAATACCATTCCGAGGTATTCATCAGCAGGCCCACACATTTATTGCAACTTTTTGCCTGTGAACGAATGGTTTATTCCACGCATTATCAACTCCCGCCACCCGACGAACCGCAACCGATCGACTGGGAGAAGCTCGAGGCTGATCTGGCCCGAGGCATTCGAGTCTCTGAGCACACCCTCGCTCACGACCTCCTACAAAACTACATCCGGCAGACCGCACAACAAGGTTCTGTCGAGGACGACAGAAGCGAGAGGGAGGGGGGTGTTGGAAGCAGTCAGAGGCACAGTCAGAGGCACAGACGACATGGAAGCATGTAAAGACGGAGCAGGGAGCCAGTCGGATCATTTTTTCAAAACAATTATATTTTTATTACTTCTTCAAACATCCAACAGTGATTTTCATCACTCTTGTAACAGATGTAATATAGACAAAACCCCATTTTGTAATCCATAGCTCCATTTTGTGCAAGCCAAGGAGTCCTCGAGCTTGAGGAGCTTAGGTAGAATGCGCGTACCAATTTTCGTTATTTTTAGACATCGTTTACCCTTCCAAATAGCCTCTAGGACCTATTTTTTAACTATGCCGGTCACTAGATGTGAAACCGGTCAAAACTAGTCTAGAAACTATAAAAAGAGCGAGAGAGCTCATTTTTGAGGTTGGTTCATTTTGGTTAATGTGAGCTTAGAGCTAGTTTGAGCTTGTAAGAGTATTCTTGAGTAATAGAACTAATTTCCCACCTTCCATTGTGTCTTGCTTGTCTCTTCATTGTGTGTGTGTATGTGTGTGTGCATCTTTGTGCTTCTCACCTTCACTCTCACCTCATCTCACATTCACGATCTTCATATCACTCCTACCTCTCCCACGGATTGACATTAAGGAGGTGAAGCTTCTTAACGTGGTACTTACCATTGTGCTAGAGCAACATATCGCCTGAGGCACATAGTATCGTATCACCTAGAGCAGTGGTATCGTATCGAGTGAAAAGCAGTATCATATTGGTGCATGCCATCCTCTTGAGTTGCAAAAATGTGAAATGTAGTGAGTTCTCTTATTTATAGAGTTTTTTTTTAACTGTCTGTTCACACTAGAATGGAAAAAATCAGTTTAGAAACATGCATAATATAATAATACAAAGAATAGCACACTGATACCAATATTATTTTAATCCTATGATTTACCTCATAATGGGCTATAATGAATTCACTTTACTTCCAAGTTGAGCCTTCTTGTTGTCTTTTAGCATGCCACTGAGCATGATGGAGAGGTCCTAGTGATGACTTCCATTTCCCACTAGCAATGTTGTGTAGCATCCGTTTGGCAACTTTTGCCAAATGTGACTCCCTAACTCATTCCACAAAAAACTTTCTTGAGAATGTAGAGTGGTAAAACCAATTAAACATCTCCTCCATATAGTTTGATTGCATTGGATGACCACCATGTCACGTGTTTTTGAAGTACACACCTCTCGCTTTGTAGTGTGACTTCTCCATTCCTTGGGTACTGAAAATCTCCAATGATCCATATCGATGCATGAAAAATGCTCCATGTGCAAATAAAATATGCTAAAAATTGTTAAGTACATGGGAAAAAAGTAAGTGCAATGAACAATAAAGTAAGTGCAATGAACAATTATAAAGATTAAATAGACTTACAATGTAGTGTGTTATATTGCTCTCTCCCCAAGATTCAATGGAACACTTCGTGAAATCCACTAATGTCTATGGAAACAATTGACGTTGAATATTACTAGAGCTAGTAAGACCCATTAAGCCTACCAATTTATCTAAGCATGAACAATCCTACTTTCTCTTATTATAAAGATCAACTTGAGAATCATTGTCTATTGTGATCATGCATAGGTCTTTCCACAGGTCATAATGTTCATTATTTTGAGTGCTAGTACCTCTTCTAAAAAAATGTCTTGCCTTATTCCTTGTCATTGACACTTGTTGTAAACTATCTTGCGATTCCCCAACTTTTTTAACAACTAGGGTTACATTTCCACCATGACAACCAATTGAACTAAGGGGTTCCTCCAATTTTTTTATAGCTTGTACAGATTTATCAATTAGCTCCATGGAAAATGCATATTCTATATGGAGCTTCAATAGTCTATAAAAAATTCTCATGAAGGCATGTAATGTGCAAAAGTGAACATTAACTAAAGGAAATGGAATAATGATATTCCAATCCTTATCTGATATGTCACGAGTAGGTGTACCTAACATGGGACACCTCATTAAAGGTATATCCCATTCACTAGATGGAGATCCATATGTGTCATCAGTTAAATCCTCTATGTTGTTTTGTTTTCTCTTTGTTTTTTTATAACCTCATGTGCAATATGGACAAGGATAGAGAGCAAATCCACCTTATTTGCACCCTGACATGCATTTGCTAGTCTTTAAGTCTCCACCCAAGCGCCACTCTACCTCAAAATCACCTAGGCCTTCAACATTGATTTTTGCACCATGAATTTGAGAAGTTATCACCTCTGTGATCCATGGGGTCCTTCTAAAAATCCATGAAAGGACATCATTGGATTCTTAGGTACGTCAATAGAGCCTAAGCACCATATATCTTTCTCGGATTGAAAACTATATGTAAAATGATGGGTAGAGTTTTCATTTTCATCAATAATGGCATGGGCCATAACTTCATTCATGAGTGTTACACTAAGTCTCTCCATATGTCATCCCTTTATGATTTGACATTTGTCTAGCTTCAATATAAAATTGAGTTTGAACCACAATATACATCAAATAACAAATGTTATATTAATAAAAATACTATGAATGTCATTATCACAACAATAGATATACCTTGAATTGTAGATTTGTACAATTTAACCATTTCCTTTTGAAGCCTCTCTAGGTTCACAAATATTTTGTTGTACTTTGTGTACATGAATCCCTTCCTAGATGAATTTTTCAACTCTTTCTTTGATGTAGTAGAATGATAAATGGATGCATGCATAACATCTTCTATATGCAAGTAATTGTCAAGAGTATCAGCTACATCCTCATTGGTCATCTTCTTCTTTAGAGATACCTTGTAAGGGCATGGAAAACGATTATGCAATGCAGTGTACGCTCTAATACTAACACCTACTTCATCACATACCATCTGTACCTCCCTAGGAGTAATTATATCTTCTAAGTTGCCTACAAAATCTTTAATCACTTAGGTCTTGATGTGATTTCCTATTGGTGACTCTAAAATCATAAGCACATATTTGTTGCTTAAACAAGAATTCAAAAACTTCAATTGATCCTCTATTGTTGATCAAGCACAAACATCTTCAACAAATGACTTGCACAATAAGAAACTCAATCTAAAAGCCTTTTAACAGAAATAAACAAGTGAAACATGAACCTAAGTGCATAAACACATCGCTTCCTTGTCCATCACCAATTGAAAGAGCTTGAAAGGATGATAATGGTCGTTTCCTATATCTCATACTGAGTGGAGTCTCTTTTAGTTGTGTTAGATTGACTTTTAACTTTATAATTGTGCTCTCCTTTTATTCCACATCTTGTTGGAGTATATGATTGCACTCTTCTAGATATTTGATAGCACTGTCTAAAGTGTGTATCTTCAAATGGTTATGATGACATTGTTGCATCCAATAATTTGCAATATATGTTGAATGGCTAGACAATCGCTTGCAATAACCTAGCAGTCCACCTTCACTGCTACCAAGGAATTGTAGAAATGTGGAGATACTATGGAATCTAGGATGAAAATTAGAAATTGGATGGGATACAATGCACCATTGACCCAAAGATCAATATTCTTCTCTCCAGCTGCATGTCGTTCATTTTGGAAATCTTTGTCATTGCTCCCTCTAGTTGTTGGTGCAAATTCAGTAGGAACATAGACATGTACACTTGCTAAATGAGGAGCATGTGTTGGTGCTAGTGTCATGTTCGTAATACATGTGAGCACCATGATGTTCCAAAACTTGAGCACAGAATAGAAAGAAGCACAAAGATGTCTCGAATGGCATGTACAATAGTTGCATTGCAAGAAAAAAGTATGTTTTGGTATGTGGATAAGTCAAAATGACTTTTTTCTAGTGTTTAAGAGTGAATATAAGGTTTTTTTCAAAAATTCATGTTTTTGGGCAACCAAAGTTACGAGTTTGATGATGTGGAACTTAACTTTTGGAGGGGTTTTGAAAAGTATGTTTTCTTTAAGTGTGTTTTATAAAAATTAGACTAAAAAAAGTAACTTCTAACATATGCATAAAAGTAGAAGCCATTTAGAATAAAGAATAGCTAAAAATGCCTATGTTTTGGATTTTCCAAGTCAGATAGAAGAGTAATGTTGCTTGCAACATGGTTTGAACATCTTGAATCTACGTAGAACAAATGATTGTCTTATTTACCTTCTTTGTGGCTTACATTCATTAGAAGCAATGAGTCTTCATGTGGTTGATCTTCTAAATAATTGTTTAAGTCCCTTCTATTGTGACTTCTATTGTTGTTGTTGAAGTTGTGTCCACCTCTGCCTCTAGTGTTGCCATATCCACCTCTTCCACTTCCTTTTTGGGTCTTTCCATTGAACCAACAATTCTAAGTGGTGTGGCTAGTGTTATCACATATGGCCTTTGATTTTGTCATGTTTTGGTCCTTTCTTCTTCCCTTTCCACTTGCTCTTGCTTGCAAAGTTGGCTTGCGAAGTCTCCCCCTTCATTTTCTTCCTTCTTCTTGCCTTTCAGCTTATTGTCCTTCTTATCTGCATATAGAGCACTAGTTGAATTACCATGATAGGAGTTATCTTCCTTTATGCTATTGTTGGCCTCTTGATTGAAGAGTTGTCCAAGAAAGATGAAGTCTGCAGTTTTCACATCCATGATGAGATCATAAGCTGTGGTGAAAGATTGCCATTGATTCTCACCTCTAATCCCATATAGATTTCTTCCTTGCAAATAAGCCTGCATTCTTATTTTCCAAGCAACATAATTATGTCTATCAAGCTTCTCAATCACTGATGGAAATCCATCTCCCATCTTGAAGTTGCTCTGATACCACTAAAAGAAGAGGCTTGGAAGTAGAGCTATCAAGTGGTGAAGTTGGTCTAGAAAACCAACATATGACCTATCCTAGATCTTTGAATATGTAAAATAGACCTTGTAGGCTTGTGGTTAGTACAATAAAACCCAGTAGGTACTCTGGAATATCAACAAGAACAAGTTGACACAAAACAGATAACGTTCACCTTGACTAGCTCACAAAAACCTTCTAAATATGGATGGAAGTTATGACTTCAAACACTCAAAGCACCCAACACAATTACAATTGGAAACATTCCTCTTAAGGGAGTGTCGTAAATATGGTTGTCTTGCTATAATGCATAAAAGCCATAATTTATAAAAATGAATGAAGGAGCAGTAACCTTAAGATTGATTAGATGTCATCCCAATTTTTTAGGGATGTGCAAAAGATGACCTTGAGACTGTAAAACTAGGATTTCTCTAAATCTACTAAACCAAATGACTTAAAAATTTGTGTACATAAACTAGACACTGATATATTTCTAAGAAATGCTTAATGATTTGATTGGGAGTTATCTAGAGAGAGTAGTAACCTCTACAAGTTGACTAAGTCTTAGGAAGGAGCAGAGAACGGAAATGGCTCCAAGCAATGATCAAAAAGTATATGTTTTGCATCAAATCAAAACTTTCATTAATGTACAAATGATTTGGAGTCTTTATATAGACTCTTGGGATCTATCCACACCGTTTCTTCATGAATTCAAATTCGAATAGAGGCAAGCTTGGTAGTTTACATTGATTGGAGTCTTTTCCTACAATCTAGGAAAAGAGAAAGTTGGTCATATCTACTTCTTGATTGATTTCTTGAGAATCAATCTCAATCACATCTAACTCATGACTTTTGGGTCTTTGAATTTTCCTTTTTATTGAGATATCAAGCTCAACATGTGATGATCCAAGGCTACACATATCACTTTTTCCTTTATCTGACATGTATAGTGGTCATGTCGATATATGTCAAAGATACTTCATCGAGGTTTACTAGACTTGTCTACCAAGAGTGATGGCACATTTTTTTTCTTGCTAGCTCACTCATTTGCAGACATTAGGATTTTTCCCTTATGTAGTATTCTTTATATATTGCAGTTGTTGTATTGGTGTTTTAGGTCATTCTTGTACATTCCTTTTATGTAATAGGAGAAGAAGAAGAAGATCATTCTTCCTTGCCTCAATGTGTGTGTGTGCTTCTCTTTGAGTGTGAGAGTGTGTGTGTGTGATCTCTTCCTTATCTCCTTCCTTGTGACATGGTATTAGAGCCAGTGTGGCTATAGAGAGCTCGTGGAGAAGGCCGATGGTGAAGAGTATGCGAGGAGGCATGGAGAAAGCGTGATTTACAAATGACCTCAGATTGCTAGGAAAATTGGCGTGAAGGTAGAAGGCCTCAAAATATTTTCGGGATTTAGCCCTTAAGGGTCATTAGTTTTTGTCAATTTTTTGTTTTTGAGCCATCTTGACCTCTATTTCAAGCCCATAAGGTGGGGCCCATATAAAAACTAGATCATTTTGCAAAACTGTAACTTGCGTCCAATTTGAAAACAATCATATATTCTAGATCCACAATTTCAAGCAACTCCGTGTACTGTTGATACACAAAAAATGTGTTTTTTTGAGATCGAACTGTCACATCATAGTGCGACAATGTTCAAGCAGAAGTATTGCTTATAGTGTTTTGCAGTGTTGTAAATTGCTGCAGAAATGCAAATGCGGATGGAATGAGTCTGCTTATGAGTGATAAGCTGGACAAGAACAACTTCCATGCTTGGAGATTCAGAATGACAAATTTCTTGATGGGAAAAGGCTAGTAAGGAGAGAACGAAAATGCTCCATAGTTACCAAAGAGGAATTGGACTATGGACTAGTTAAGAGCATATGAGGAATGTAATCAACGAGCACAAAAGGTAATGTATTAGCTATCTGTTAGCATATAGGATAGCATGATTGGCACATATAGGATGCCAAGACTTCGAAAGAGGCTTGGAACAGTTTGGTCACTTTTGTTGATATATTTAGGTAGTGATGTGTGTGAACACTCTAGGACCGTCGGAGCACTTTTTTCCCTCTTTAGGAAGTTTTTTTCCCCCAGCTTGTATATACGCCTATTGCCCTAAATGGGATACTTATCTTTGTACATTCTAGTGGTAATACATTCAGTATTGTGTGTTGAGGTCCAAGCTTCTTCTTCCTTACGCTGTTCACGTGCTTACGTAGACGTCTAGCTCCAACAATTGGTATCAGAGTAGGTCACCGCTTCATTTAGGGCGTCGTCGACACCTCTCCGATTGCAATCTCAAAATCACAGAAATTTTGGTGAGCATACTTAGTGTGTTTCCAAGATCATAACTGCTTCGCTCTGTGTACCGAAATCGCTATCTGAGCTTGTTTCGTCCTTCGAATGCACTATTGTAGCACTTGAGCAGGCTATTTTGTCTTTTTGTGCCAAAGCTATATACCAGTTTTGGTTCGCCAGTATAAGCGTCTTGAAGTCTGCTATAAGTTTAGCAGACTTCATTTGGGTAGTTCTATTCAACTTTTTGAGATACAATCAATTTTCTGCATCAAGGTACTTTAGTTAGTGGCCATGGCTGAAAGCAGTGATGTATTTTATATGTTGGTTGTTGAGTATAAGTTGGATGGTACCAACTACCCATTGTGGGCTTATATGATGTGACATGTATTGGTTGCAAAACGACTCTGGAACATTGTGTAGGGTGTTGAAAAATGTCCTATCACACTTGCAACTATTACAACTACAAGTACTGAAGCTGATGTAGAAGGTGTCGAAGATTATGATATTTTGCATATTCTTGTTCGTGTTGCGGTTTCTGCTGCACCTACTACATAGCAAATTCATTGGGATGGCAGAGATGCGCAGGCACATGCATTGATAACTTTGTCTGTCAAATGTGCCATTATTCCTCACATTCACTCTTGCTGAACAGTTAAGGATGCTTAGGATACACTTACCACATTGTATCAAACTAGGAATGAGGCTGATGTTGCTTACCTCCGAAAACAGTTGGAGAGTGAGCACATGAATGAAGGTGATTCTATGGACAATTTTCTAACAAAGATCAAAGACTTGAAGGAACAGTTGAATTCTGTTGATGAGGTTATACTAGATAGCTCACTTGTGCAGACCGTTCTGAATGGTCTTCTTGATTCATATTAGAGTTTTGCTTCTACTCTTCAGTTGATGATGAAAGGCAAACCAAATGCCCTGTATTCTATTGCAGAAAGATCAATCCAGGCTAAACAGGTCCATTATGTGTGTTGCAGATCAAGCTTTCCTGGCTAGTCAGAAGGGCAAAGGAAAACGGAGCTCTTCAATTAATAAGCAGAAATCTGCTAATGTGCACAATCGAACAGGGAAGACAAAGATGAAAAGAAACCAGAAAAGCAAAAATTGTTTTGCAAGTACTGTAAGGGAAATGATCATATCATAAAGAATTGTCCAAAATTGACTGCTAAGGAGGCAAAGAAGAAAGAGGCTGGAATGGTTGTTGTAGAGGCCTCTACACCAAAAACAAAGTCTATTAATCTTGTGCAGGAAGAAGAATGGGCATTTACTACTGTTTGCAGTTTTGACCAATGTTCTCATGAGTAGTGCATGTCTGTAGTAGACTCAAATGTTTGGTACTTTGACAGTGAGGCGACCAAACATATTACCTCGTAGCACAGTTTCTTCTCTTCACTCGAGCTTGCCCCTACAGGGAATACTATTACATGCACCAACAACTCCTCTTATCCTGTATGGGAGTTGGTAAGATTTTGACTAGTGCTGATGGTAGTTCTTTCAATTTGTCAGATGCTTTGTTTGTGCTAGGAGTCAAGAAAAATGTGTTATTAGTTTCTACATTAGCCAAGATTGGCTTGGTTGTGAAATTTGTTGATGACAGATGTACAATTCATGATCTATCAAATGATGATGTGTTTATTGCTTCTGGCATTTTATGTCATGGACTGTATAAGCTCATAGACTATGAAAGATCTGTAAATGATTTGGCATGTGTTGTACATGATTCTCAAGCTATGTGAGATGCAAAGCTTTGTCATGCACGCTTTGGTCATCTGAATTTTGCTAGTCTGCTACGCTTGCAGAAATCTGAAATGGTGTCCTCTTTGCCCAAACTTGAGGCACTCGAAAAACGTGTTTCTGAAGGCTGTATTTTGGGCAAAATGCAACGTTCTTCCTTTCCAAAAGATGGTTCAGTTCGGGCTACTCAGAAATTGTAGCTTGTACATAGTGATGTATGTGGTCCTATGCAGACACCTTCTCTTGGAAATTATCTTTACTTCGTGACTTTCATTGATGATCTTTCCAGGCATGCATGGGTATATCCATTGAAGGCAAAGTACAAAGTGTTCATGTGCTTCAAACAATTTTTTGTTTTAGCTGAAAATCTGTGAGCATGTAAAATGGGCACCCTCTGTTCTGATCGAGGGGGAGAATATATGTCTTTTGATTTCAATGCATTTCTAGCTGAACATGGGATAAAAAACCAGTATAGTGCCATATACACCTCAACAGAATGGAGTTTCTAAACGAAAGAACATGTCACTCATGGAGATGGCGAGGTGTATGGTCAAGAGTCAGGCTTTACCACATAGTTTCTGGCTTGAGGCTATCATGTGTGGAGCATATGTACTTAACAGGTGTCCCACTAAAGCACTCCAGTATATCACTCCATATGAGGCTTGGCATGATTGCAAGCCATCTGTTGCTCATTTGCATGTTTTTGGTTGTTTGGCATATGCCTTAGTGCCTGAACAACATCGCAGAAAATTGGATGATAAAGCAGTAAAATGTATTTTTGTTGGGTACAGTTCTGAAAGTAAAGGTTATCGTCTGTATCATCCATTGACTAAACACATCCTGGTTAGCCGTGATGTTGTTTTTGTGGAAGATGTTATTCATCCATTGCTTTCATGTACTAAGGAGACATCTGTTAGCTCCAAAGACATGTATGATACTTTGCTGCCTGTTTTTACAGGTGGACAGTCTAGTGCTGGTCCTAATGAGGCAACTTCTCAACCTTTGTAGGTTTCATGTGATGATGCAAATCATTCCATTTCTGATGCAGATTTACATGATGCACTTGTTGATGAGAGAGCTAATATTGAGGAGGCAAAAAAAATTATGCCAAAATGGCTGGTGTAGACTTTGCGTGACAACAAATTAGATGCACATCTATCATATCGTACTCGTTCAAGCTCTCATAGTGCCTCTTTTGCATCAGATTGCTATGCTATGGCTGCATCTAGTCTTTGTGATGAGAATGAGCATGTAGCTCAGTGATGAGTAGCACCTCCTTTAATGTCAATCAGGGAAGACGTGAGGATGGTATGAAGACCACGAGCAAGTGGAAGCACAAGTGCGTGAGTGAGAAGCACACAAGCATGCACACACATACACGCACACGCGCACACACGGCAAGAACAAAGGGAGTAAGACAATGGAATCACTTCTATTGCAACAAAGTTCTCATACAAGCTCAAGACTACAAGAAGCTAGCTCAAAAATGAGCTCTCTAGCTCTATTTATAGTTTTTGACTAGCTTTGGCCCTGTCCAGACCTAGTGTCCGGCCTAGTTAAAAATTAGGTTCCAAGGCTTATTTGAGGGCTCAAACGAGATCTAAAAATTATGAAAATTGGTAGGAAACTACTTCTAAGGCTCCCCAAGCTCGAGGACTCCTCGACTTGTACAAAATGGAGCTACAAAAAGGTGAAATGATATTTACAAGGGTTTTTAGTGATGAGAATCACTTAAAAATGATGTAAGGGTTTTGAAAAAAAATGAAGGGTTGCTTTAGTGCTAGATCTGCATGTGTGTCCGTACTTGCTTCTTCCCGTATACTGTCAACACTCTCCCCCCCCTAGCGTCTGTCGCCTCTGACAGACCTCTGCTCCACCGTTTGATCAATGTACTCTTGCAAGAGGTCGGTTGCCACTTCTTGTTCCTTGATGCGTAGTCCCCGAACCAAGTCTCTCTGGAGGGTCTCCCAATTGACTGGGCCCGGTATGTCCGGCTGTGGCGTTGTGTAGAGTTCTGAGTGCATCGTTTGTTCGCATGCGAAGAGGTGTAACAAATGGGTGGGCCGTGGCGCGAACACGTCTGAGTGTGCTTCCCAGAACCCCGTGGTGAACATTTCATCGAAAGTTTGCTTGTAGCAGGCAGGGAGATATCTGATGCATGCGTGCCATGCATAAGCAACTCGTATGCTCGGGGTGGTGCTCATATCATATAGCAGGTCATAATTACCATTCACAAACCCGGGAATCGGAGGTTGAATATGACAGACATTTCGGAAAGTTTTGAGCACCACCTGCATCATATCGAAGATCTTGAGCATCATCTGGGCAGCCACATCTGGCATAGGGTGGAGGCGTGGAAGCCAATGTCTGATGGTAGCCATCATGTAGGCTACAGTAGGCGTGCCGTTTGGGGGTGCAATGGCAGGGTAATTGAGCCATTCTTTGCAATTGGCGTTGTTCTTGACTTTGATGGCGAATGACTTCCATGTTCTCCTTCGTTGCACTGGTCCATAGCAATTGTTATACTTCAAATGCATGGGTGCGTGGTCCCATGTCCGTAGCATCTCGGGATAGGTTTCCAATAGCTTTTGCCTCCAGATGGGTTGGTGTATTTTCCCTTTGCGCGCCTCCTCTGGAATGTCCTCAGGTTCAAATTGTGTTGCGAAAGTTGGGTACTTGTTGGTCTTACGTTTGATCTCGGCGTTGTAGTCTGCCAACAGTACAAAGTATGACTTATATTGTAATTCTGAGCTGGTTATTAGTCTTCTAGGGGCCAGATGTCTGAAGTAGTCTGATTGAAGTATGGTTTCTTCAATGGTCTTCATGGCCAACATCTGGTAGGAGATACGTTCTTCATGAGTCTGCCCCATTTCTTCTACCTGTTTCATCCATGCCGATGGGGGTTCCTCATAAGTGTCCTGTCCCTCCTCAGTGATTGTGCCTCCGGGAAAAGGTTGAGGCTCATAGTTCTCTTCGAATGCTTCCTCCACTGGAATGATAACTGCTTCTTCTTCTATGGGTTGCTCAGGTGGGGAAGGGGGTCGTTCATATTGTAGCAACTTAATTTTTAACTCGGCCACCTGCTGACGTAGCTCTAGTACTTCACTGGCTACTGATAATTCCGGCTCTGGTGAGGTTGCAGCGTTGGCCATCTCTTTAGGTTCTTGTTGGTGTGGTGCAGGCACTTGGGCTTTCTGTAGGTCTTTGACTTGGTCAGCAAGCTGATCATGAGCTTCTAGGAGAGTGGCATAGGTTTCTAATATTTGTTGTATATTCTCTGAGGGGATGGCTTGGAATTTAGCCGGGTCAATGGGTGCCCCTGGAGTATTTTCCATAGCTGCTTCGAGGTTGTCTTGATTTTGTTGTTGTAGTCTTTTGTTTTCTTCTTGAGTAGCCGCTAAATGGCGTCGGAGTAGAGCCATGTTTCGTTGTAGTCTAGCGTTACGGGCTAGCTGATCTCTAAGTTGTTCTTCAGTTACCCTACTCTTCTCTGCATGTGTGGACTCGAGCTCCACCTGATATTGTTGGAGGGTAGTCACCTCCTGCTGTAATTCCGTATTAGATAACTCCAGGGCAGTGACACGTGCCTGGAGATGAGCTGACAAAGTACAGAGTTCTTTATTGTTTTCTTCTAGTAACCTGTATTCCTGTTTAAGTTGGGCAGCAGCTTCGAGCATGGTGTTGAGTGCATGACTAAATGAAGTGGGTGCAGGGGTAAAGGTGGAAGATGCAAGGGGTCGGGAGATGGGAAAGGGAAAAGTGGATGTTGTGCCTACAGTGCTTGGAAATGGTGACGTGAGTGAAATGATAGGTGGTGATGTTGGAATAACAGTGGTGGTGGGTGATCCTGCGGAAGGTGAGATGTCCATGGGATCGGACGTGAGAGTGTGTGATTCTTGCACTGTGAATACAGGAATGGTGGGTGGTGTGATAGTGGTGGCAGTGAATGTGGGGGAGTGGGGTTGGGAAAGGGACTTTTTATTATAATTATCCACCTGTTGGAGTATATTTACAAGGTTTGTCCAGAATGAGGGTTGTGTGACTTGGGTTGAGTGTGAGGCAGTTGCTAGGGGAGTGGTGGATAGGGTTTGGGTGTGGGTGAATGGAAAAGGATGGGATGAGGTCTGGCTATTGGCAAGTGGTTGTCCAAGGGCGGGGAGATAGGAAGGGTGACCTATTATGGTTTGATCGGTGGCCGGATGACCGGTGTGGGGTTGGAAAATTTGGGTGGAAGTGCTGGATGTGGGTAAAGGGGAGGATGTAAAAATGGAGGTGTGTACAATGGTTTCATGATGGGTGGATATCGGTTGTTCCGAAGGGATTGTGGAGAAGGGTTCTGAAGGGTGGATGGAAGGTGGCGGTGGAGATGGTACGTGAGTAATTACCTCTTGTTCGTCAGTGGGACTTGGGCTCGTCATGTGAACATCCTCTGAAATTATAGTAGGTGTTGGAGAAACAATCACTAATTAGACATATATTTGAAGGTCAAATCTTAGAAAGAAAACCCCATGCCTATGTGAAGGGACAAATTCACAAGTGTATCATACTTGTAAAGTTAGTTCACTTTAGTTCTAGAAGTTTTTTTTAAAAATCACGGGAATGAGAAAATCTATATAAGTTAGTTAGTATTAACTGACGCGATGAGAAGAGAAAAGGAGAGAGAGAGAATAGAGAGAAGAAGTAGAAGAAGAAGTTCATTTTATACCACTGTGTATAGTCGTGCTTCTCTGAGTGAGAAAGCAACTGTAAAAACTTCTGAGTTTTTTATAGTTATGAGAAGAACTGAGTAAAATTCTGTGTATGAGTCTCTCTTCATCATCTCCATGTTTGCCTACTGTGTGATGAATTCAAAAGTTCAAGTTTTCTGAGCAATTCGATGCCTGGCATCGAATCTTGGCTGATAAGTCATTTTTCATTCTCTGTGTGTTAACTATTGTTGAATCTTTTAAAAATATGAAGTTTGTGGAGCAACTCGATGCCTGGCATCGAGTTTGAGCATAAAGTCGATGCCTGGCATCGACTTCTAGCATACAAGTGGTCTTCTTCATGTGTGTGTAAAAGAGAGTATTTCTGGTGCAGAAAAAGGGCCTAAAAAAGCTCAAAGTCGATGCCCGGCATCGACTTGGACTGAAATTCGATGCCAGGCATCGAATTTTTTATTTTTGGACATCAGAAATACTAAAAGAAGTAAAAATTCCAGTTTTGGAAAGTCATACAGGGTCATCTTGTGAGGGCCATAACTTGAGTTCTAGAGCTCCGTTTGATGCATATGATAGCTTGTTGGAAAGCCCTACTCTTCTAGTTTCAGCCTATAAAGTTTCATCAAGAAATAATACTTGAGCTAGGAGAAATTAGCAAAATACTGAAGGTATGTCATTTCAGTGACTAGGAATTTCTGTAGAAGCAAAGTTCTCACTTTAAGCTATCATTTCTCAAAGTTTGGAGTGGCAATGAGTTAATGGTGACCATAGAGGTGTTCTAGTGTCACATTAATTCATTTCTTGTGGTGTTTTATACATCAACAAGTGGTATCAGAGCAGAAAGATTCTCGAGAGCAGAAGACGACAAAGGTACGAGAAGTTTTGTAAAGTTTTCCATTAAAGTTTGAAAGGTGAAGCATTTGAAGACACAAGGCATCAAAAGATTACTTTCGAAGTATCCTCATACACAAAGAACTTCAAAAGGTATTATCCTTTATCCTTTAAGCTTACAGGTTGCAGCAGAAGGAAAGAACTATGGCAGATCATATCTCCATTGACAAACTGGATAGAGATAATTACCCCGCATGGGTAATGAGAATGGAAGCCTTACTTATGAGTAAGGATCTCATGATATATGTTACAGGTGAAGAAGAGAAGCCAGTATTTGAAGATGAAAGCCGACCAAAGAAAGAAGAACTTGATGCTTTAAAGCATTGGCAGAAGAAGGATGCAAGTGCAAAAGCCTACATCTACAATACAATCTCAGATCATTTGCTACCACACATCAGAGGATTGGAATCATCAGAAGATATATGGAATGCATTGGAATATCATTTCCAAAGCACTACTAAAGCACGGAAAGCAAGTCTATGGTCAGAGTTTACAACATTCAAGAAGAAGCCAAGTCAAACCATTAGTGATTATGTCACTAAGATGAAGGATCTAGCAGATAGTCTTGGATCCATAGATGAAGATGTTGAAGATCACAGATTGATTGCTCAACTACTTGCAGGCTTGAGAGGGGATGAAAGGTGGAAACCTTTTGTCTTATCAACAGAACTTTCATTAAATCATTATGTTCCAGATTTGAACCAGTTGCTTGGTTTGATGCTCACATATGAGCAAGACTTGAAGGGAGATGGAGATAAAGGTCAAAGTTCTGCAATGTACATGAAGAATAAGAAGAAAGGAGATAAAGGTAAAGCAAAGGATGAAGAGGAGTCTAGTTCTCAAGCTTATTATGCAAGAGGTAAAGGCACTGGCAGAGGAAGAGCAAGAGGTTTTGGAAGAGGAAGAGGTAATCAAAATAACAACAAAAAGGCTTGCTGGATCTGTGGATTGAGTAATCATTTGGCTCATGACTGTTGGCACAACCAACAAGGATCAAACCAGAATCAAAACAACAATAGCAGAGGTCGAGGTGGAAGATATCAAAGTAATTTTCAAAGAGGTAGACAAAGTCAAAGAGGAGGCTATGGTAGAGGTGGAGGAAGAAGTTGGGGACAGAATCAATCCTACAACACCACCTACTACAACTATGCAAATGACACACAGAATGAAAGTCATACATCATTGATGATGAACTCAATCAACACATCAGACAAAGAAGATCTAAAGGTATTTTACATTGACTCTGGATGTTCTAATCATTTGTTAGGAAACATAGAATTGATGTCAGATTTGGAAAAAGGCATTTCTAGTCACACAGTTCAAACTGGTGATAATACAAGACATAGTGTACATTCAATTGGAAAAGTGAAATGCAAGAGTGGAGCAGATTTGCTAACCAATGTTTTGTATGTTCCTACAATACCTAAAAACTTGATTAGTGTGGGACAGATAGTTGAAAAAGGTTTTCAAGTCAGGTTTACAAATGAAGGAGTATTTGTGGAAGATCCAGAGAATGGATATAATCAGATTGTCTCTGGTAAGAAAGAAGGTAGACTCTTTACTTTAAGAGTGCAAGGGAACATTGGTCAAGCTTTGCTCACACATGGTGAAGCAGTGATTACAGAACTTGATCTCTGGCATAAGAGATTAGGTCATTTCAATGAAAGAGGAATTAAAGCTATGGTTGCTAATCAGTCTGTACTAGGATTACCAAATGTGCAAAGTCAACATATGGTTTATAAATGTGAAGCATGTCAAATGGGTAAAGCACACAGGTTACCATTTCAGAAGAAAGGATTCAAACATGATGGAGTACTTGAGCTCATTCATACAGATGTATGGGGACCAACAAAAGAAGGATCTATTAGTGGCTCAAGGTATTATGTTCTTTTCATTGATGATGCTACAAGATGGATAACATTATATGTTTTGAAGGAAAGATCAGAAGTGTTTGGAGCTTTCAAGCATTTTCATGCATATGCAGAGAGAGTCACAGGTCAAAAGCTTAAGAGACTGAGGTCTGATGGAGGGGGAGAATACTTCTCCCAAGAGTTCAATGATTATCTTTGGAATGCAGGTATTAAGAGAGAAATAACTTGCAGGTATACACCACAACAAAATGGTGTAGCAGAAAGAAGGAACAGGACTTTGGTTGAGTTTGCTAGAGCTATGCTAAAGGAGAAGAACTGTCCAAATTATCTTTGGGCTGAGGCTGTAAATACAGCTACATATCTTGTGAATAGATTACCATGTGCAGCTCTGAATGGAATGACTCCATATGAAGCTTGGTGGGGTAAGAAACCAACACTAGATCATTGTAGAGTGTTTGGATCAATTGCATATGCTTATGTGCCATCACAACTTAGGCATAAACTTGAACCAAAGGCAGAAAAATATGTGTTCATTGGTTATGATGAAAAGCAGATGGGTTACAGGTTGTGGAATCCTCTAACCAAACAATTTATTGTTTCTAGAGATGTTACATTTGATGAACAGAAAAGTTGGTATGCAGATCAAAGTCATACAGCTGAAGAATTTGAAGAAGAGGTAAGAAGATGTGAGAAAGGAAAATCAATTGTGCAGGTGAATAGAGATGAAGACTATATGCAAGCAAGTACATCCAGAAGTGGATTAACAAGAATGAATGAAGAAGCTCCTATATTTGATGAAGAGGTGTATCCAGAAACTTATGAAGAATGTGAACCAAGAAGGTCAAGCAGGACAAGGAGACAACCAGAAAGGTATTCTTATGATACTTCTTACATAACTCAGAAGAACTATGCATATATGGTCAAAGATGATGAAGAACCTCAGAACTATGATGAAGCTAAAGGTAAAAAGCAATGGGAAGAAGCAATGAAGGAAGAGTTCAATGCACTAGAGGAGAACAAGACATGGGAACTTGTTCCTAAACCAAATGGTAAGAAAGTAATTGGAAATAAATGGGTTTATAAAGTGAAGAAGCTTGCAGATGGAAGTATAGCCAGATACAAAGCTAGATTGGTGGTGAAAGGCTATGCCCAGACCTATGGCATAGATTATGATGAGACATTCAGTCCTGTAGCTAAGATGTCAACTATAAGGACAATCATTGCTATTGCAGCTTCAAAAGGATGGACTCTAAGTCAATTGGATATAAAGAATGCATTCTTGAATGGATACATATCAGATGAGGTATACATGGAACAACCTCAAGGGTTTATAGATTTCAGGTATCCAAATTTTGTTTGCAGGTTGAGAAGAGCATTGTATGGATTGAAGCAAGCTCCAAGAGCTTGGAACTATAGACTGGTGAAGTATCTCAATGATCTTGGATATCAAAGTTCAAAAGCAGATTCAAGTCTACTTATCAAAAGAACAGAGGAAGGTACAATCTACATTTGTATTTATGTAGATGACATTATAATCACAGGTACTTCAGATGAAGGAATCAAGGAGGTAAAGAGATTACTTGAGAAAGAGTTTAAGATCAGTGACCTAGGAAAGTTATCATACTTTCTTGGAATGGAAGTTACTTATACAGATCATGGCATATATGTGTCACAAGAAAGGTATCTTCTGAACTTGTTGAAGAAGTTTGATATGGAAAATTGCAGAGAAGCTTCAACTCCACTTGAAGTTAATCACAAGCTTAGTAAATATGATGGTGCAGACTACAAAGATATGAGGAAGTATCAATCTCTTGTGGGTAGTTTGATTTATGCTACACTAACAAGACCTGATCTTAGTTATGCAGTGGGAGTTTTGTCACAATTCATGCATTGTCCAAAGGACCCACATTGGATTGCAGGTCAAAGAGTTCTCAGATATATCAAAGGAACTATAAAGGAAGGATTATATTATCCTTTTACATCAGATTTGAAGTTGAGAGCCTACAGTGACTCAGACTGGGCAGGTAATCAAGATGACAGGAGATCAACTCATGGTTACATGATATACATTGGTGATAAGCTTGTAAGTTGGTGTTCCAAGAAACAACATACAGTAGCATTATCATCAACTGAAGCAGAGTACAAAGGACTTGTGGAAGCAGCTAAGGAAGTCATATGGATGCAGACATTGTTCAAGAGCTTAGGCATTGATCAAGGTATACCTACAATACATGGAGATAATATGAGTTCACTTTATCTTGCAGCAAATCCAGTATTTCATGCAAGGACAAAGCACATAGAGATCCAATATCATTTTCTTAGAGAAAAGGTAATGGAGAAGGAGATTGAAGTGGAATACATTTCTACTAAAGATCAGTTAGCAGACATAATGACAAAGAGCTTGGATGGTGTGAAGACCAGCAGATTCAAAAGCATGGCAGGAGTAAAAGAAAAGAAGAAGATATGAAGGAACAGAGAATGTCAATTAGTGATTGAGGGGGAGCTGTTGGAGAAACAATCACTAATTAGACATATATTTGAAGGTCAAATCTTAGAAAGAAAACCCCATGCCTATGTGAAGGGACAAATTCACAAGTGTATCATACTTGTAAAGTTAGTTCACTTTAGTTCTAGAAGGTTTTTTTTAAAATCACGGGAATGAGAAAATCTATATAAGTTAGTTAGTATTAACTGACGCGATGAGAAGAGAAAAGGAGAGAGAGAGAATAGAGAGAAGAAGTAGAAGAAGAAGTTCATTTTATACCACTGTGTATAGTCGTGCTTCTCTGAGTGAGAAAGCAACTGTAAAAACTTCTGAGTTTTTTATAGTTATGAGAAGAACTGAGTAAAATTCTGTGTATGAGTCTCTCTTCATCATCTCCATGTTTGCCTACTGTGTGATGAATTCAAAAGTTCAAGTTTTCTGAGCAATTCGATGCCTGGCATCGAATCTTGGCTGATAAGTCATTTTTCATTCTCTGTGTGTTAACTATTGTTGAATCTTTTAAAAATATGAAGTTTGTGGAGCAACTCGATGCCTGGCATCGAGTTTGAGCATAAAGTCGATGCCTGGCATCGACTTCTAGCATACAAGTGGTCTTCTTCATGTGTGTGTAAAAGAGAGTATTTTTGGTGCAGAAAAAGGGCCTAAAAAAGCTCAAAGTCGATGCCCGGCATCGACTTGGACTGAAATTCGATGCCAGGCATCGAATTTTTTATTTTTGGACATCAGAAATACTAAAAGAAGTAAAAATTCCAGTTTTGGAAAGTCATACAGGGTCATCTTGTGAGGGCCATAACTTGAGTTCTAGAGCTCCGTTTGATGCATATGATAGCTTGTTGGAAAGCCCTACTCTTCTAGTTTCAGCCTATAAAGTTTCATCAAGAAATAATACTTGAGCTAGGAGAAATTAGCAAAATACTGAAGGTATGTCATTTCAGTGACTAGGAATTTCTGTAGAAGCAAAGTTCTCACTTTAAGCTATCATTTCTCAAAGTTTGGAGTGGCAATGAGTTAATGGTGACCATAGAGGTGTTCTAGTGTCACATTAATTCATTTCTTGTGGTGTTTTATACATCAACAGTAGGCAAGGCGGTAGAGGCTTCCATTTGAATCATTTTCCCGCGTCGTGGCCGTGTATCAATCCTTCGTTGATCATAGATAGGGTTTTCCTGATAGACCATTGTCCTCAATGCTTCCCCGATCCCACATGTCTCTGCCAATAGATTCAATGATTCCACAAAATGTGAGTCGACATTCTCGGTTTGGAGCATCTGGTTCACTAGAGCCCTATTTGCCTCTTCTGTCATCTTATGTCTTCTCTGTACCTGCTTGATGGTCTTGTATAGCCGTCTGAGTTGTGCCGTGTAGGCAGGGGCCTCTTCTCCACTGTCTTCTGGTTCATTTCTTTGTGCACCTTCCTGAACTTGTGTATTTGGGTCCTGAGGATGTTGTGCCACTTCTTCCCCATGTACTCTGCTGGTCTCGCCCCGTGGCTGTTCTCTTTGGACTGATGTACCCGGATCAACATTGTCAAGGGAATCTTCACTGTCGGATAGGGGGACCGTTTGCAGGAATCTTTCAAAATCGAAGTTTGGATCTTCTGTGAAGGTGGCCATAGATGCAAACTCTGCATCGGTAGGTAGTGGAGGGGCGGATGGAACGGGTTGTACCACCTCCCTAGCTTGAACTCCTTGAAGATGGATCGTGAAAGGTGTGACCTGAGCTTCTGGTCGGGGAGAAGCTTCGGTCGTGGCTTCTTGAGGGATCGTTACCTGGGAGAGCGATCCACGCATTCGTTTTGCAGGCTGGCTCCCTGACTTCCGCCCTTTGAACAGCTCCAGGTGTGCATACTTTAGGGCTCGGGCAACTGGCACATCATATGCAAGACATCTGTAGATGATTCTTGTCAGCGCACAACAACCATGTAAAGTGGGCTTCCTCACTCCCCGCTTGCCTGCCTCATACACTTGGTCTAAGATCCATACCGGCATCTTAATGGGCAAGCTTCCAGTCTCTGCTAGATATAGCCCATACCATATTTTCTTGTGAGGTTGAGTGAAACGGTCCTGAGCGGGGAATGCGAAGTGTTGGAGGCACATCCGCAAAGGTATGGCGATGTTGGGGGTGAGGGCGCACATTTCTTTTAGTTTCTTGATTCTATTGCTTTTCATCGACTCCGATATCAAGGGGTCGCGGTCAGAAGGTACATGCGTGCCATACATCTGAAGTGCTTCCCTGATTAAAGTCACATTCAATTCGAACTTCCTCATTTCCTCCAGATTTGACAAGGAGGGCACCCAGAATGTGCCTGAATGATCCTTATCCCCTGTCGGCTTCAGCGTAGCAATTAGGTAGTAGCACCTGAGGAAATCTGGTTTAGGCAGAGCTGCACTGAAATAAGTTTGTAATCCTGCTTTTTGCCAGATATCTTGAAGTGGAGCTGCATTTTGCAATGCTTCGAATTCTCGTGAGAAGAATTGGAAGGTCCACCACACTCCTCCACATTCCATCTTGGATTCCCAGATGTGATCCACGTCTCCCAAATCTCCTGGCATCTCATTGAACCAGTGAGAATGCCCCTTTACTCTTTCGGTTAGGCCATTTGGTGGATCTGGAATAGGAATCCTCCGCACATTCACGAACTCCTCAGGCCGGGCTGTTGGTGGGGCCTCCACCGGCATGGCATCCCAATTGATTGGAGCACCAGATCCTGCCTGAGAGCTTGTGCCTGCCGCTGTTGCCATGAGAGTAGGTTGCTTATCTGCTGGAAGACGAAAGGCACATTAGTGTTGCATAGGAAACAAGATGTAATGGTGTTCCCTTCACAATACTAACATGACAATCCCGGAGGTCAGTGGTTAGTGGTGAAGTGTTGGTGATAGGTGTGAGTGGTGATTAAAGGTCAGTGTCATCCTCGATGGATACTTTGGTTATGCAATGGGCTCGGAATGCTCCTGTGTTAGTGTGGACGGATTTACAGAATAGGGTCAGGGGGTTTAGTACACAGTTTAATTCTCCACACTTTGATAGAGGAGTCGTAGCTCTTAGAGCTAAAGACAGGTGAAGATTTCTGTATGAGAGTGTGATGTATTTGGGACCTTTTGGGTACCCATTTCCAGACATTCCTAGGGTTGATGGGAGTGGGGATAGTGAGAGGTGTAGGTATCTTTTCATTTTCCGAGTTGTTGGTCATGAGTGCTTGTGAAAGTTGCTTCATCCTAGTGCCTGAAGGTGAAGTAATTTGGGCTTGTAAGCAGGCCTTGGGCACCCATATCTGTCTAGCATTAGGGGTAGCCTTCATTGACCGCTTAGGGACCCAAATAGAAATGGTATGCCTAGGGGTTATCCTAGGGGGCTTCTTAACTTCGTTCCTTGACGGTGAGGCTCGTTTCTTGTCTTCTTGAGAGTCTGCTATTAGAGTTGTGGGTTTCCCATCCTTGCGTATCCAGATCTGCTTCGCGCCCCGAGGTGCTCTGTGTTGCACGGGTTGGCGCTCCTGCCTCTTGATCAGCAACCTCCTTCGTGTAGAGTGATGTTCGGTCTGCTCGTTTAGAATCTTCTTTGGATCAGTTAGGAACTCCTTCTTGGCTCCTGAACCTTCAGTAAGATTGACATTCCTCTGCACCATAGAAGTTTGGACAAGCACAACATTGTTATCTTCATGTGGATTCCTGGAGGGACCAGGAGTTGGTGCCTGTTCTATTGGTTTGAGTGCTTGATTTTCTAATTCAATCGTGAGACGGCTTTGGCCTACCCAAGCCTGAAGAAGTCCACTTCTTAGGTTGAGGTTGACTGCGTGATCATAGATCCAGTCTTGGCCTAAGACAAGAGGTTCGGTCAGATCCTCGTCTTCACACACTAGCACTTTTGCTGGCATGAGGACCTCTTGTATGTAGAGGGGAAGATCCACCTCTCCCATACAAGGGGTTTCAACACCTCCTAATCCTATCAGATATGCTTCTAGGGGTTTTACCTCCAATTGCAGCTACTGGCAATAAGAAAGCCGAACTGCACTTGTGGCTGCTCCTGAATCAATTAAAGCCCTCACGCTTGTTGTGCTGTTTCTTTGTCCTATTTCTAGGGTCACAAAAGGTCGTCGGTCCACTATCTTATGGGTACGTTCACCTGAAGCCTCACACATGGCCATGTGATAGCCTGGAGACTCTTGAGTGTCAGTCACAGGCTGATCCCTCCCTTGTCTCCTCAACTTCATTCGTCTGATACGCTCTAAGGCCTCTGCCTGTGCTTCTTCTCGAATTCGTTTTTCCTCCTCTTTACGTTGCTTAGCAGTATTGAGTCTACTTAGCATTTCCTCCATGAGGGGTTCCTGATACAGCTTGACTCTGCACCCGCTAATATAGTTTGGGAGAACATCCCCCTCTAGAGTGGCTAGTTGTACTGCTCCACTCGTGGAGATCCTATTGATGATCATAGGTCCGTAGCCTCTCTTTTCTAGCTTTCTTGCGTGTTGTTTCAATGTGTAGACTAAAACTAGATCTCCTGCTTTCAAGCCCTTATCCTTCACATGGGCATCAAAGTATGCCTTTTGCCGCTTCTTTGCAGCATAGATGCCTGCTGCCGCTCGTAGCCTCGTCTCACCTAAACGCTCTAGATCAAAGATCCTAGAGGACAACTCGTGTCCATTCCACTCATGCTCTTGTGCTACTCTTAAAGCTGGAATTAGGAAATCTAATGGTAGCACCGCATTTTGTCCGAAGACCATCTGAAATGGGGTGGCATTGAGTACCGTTTTGTAGGCAACTCGGTATGCCCAAACAGCATGATGCAGTTGTTTGTCCCAATCAGAGCGTTTATTATTTACAAGTTTCGTCAATACGTTACACAGGATCTTATTCGTGCTCTCGGCTTGTCCGTTAGCTTGTGGGTGATAGGGTGCAGACTTCTTATGTATCACCATGAATTCTTGAAGGAGATTTTCAATGACCTCATTCAAGAAGTGCGTACCTCTATCACTAACCAACTCTATTGGTAACCCATATCTAGTGAACACATTTTCGAATAAGAACTTAGCCGTCGTTTGAGCATCATTCTTTGTCGTGGCTTTTACTTCCACCCACTTTGTAAGGTAATCTGTAGCTACAATAATATATTCTGCATGGGAGTTTCTAGCTGGGGGATTGATGGGACCTACAAATTCTATACCCCACTTTGAAAATGCACGTCCTCCCATCATTGGCCTTAAAGGCATTTCATCTTTTCTTATCGGATATTGGGCATGTTGGCATGTGTCACAACTCTTCACATAAGTATGTGCATCCATATGAAGAGTGGGCCACCAAAGTCCTGAAAATAGAATGGTCTTAATTACTCTGTCAGGCCCAAAGTGTCCACCTGCAGTACCGCTGTGTGCCGCTTCTAAGACTTTCAAATAGTCTGATTCATGAATGCATAGTCTTAGGTAACCATCCTTGCCTCTTCGATATAGGTTGTCTCCTACTAAGGCATAGTCTTGAGCCTCTTGCTCCATGCTCCGTTTTCTTGCAAGACTAGCCTGATTGGGTAATGTTCCCGATCTCATGAACTCGACCAATGGAGCACTCCAATCTGGGATTAATGACATGTGATAAAGAGTGGCATGTTCCACTGGGGTTCTCTTCTGGCACACTGAACAATTGTGAATCCACTCTTGTATTTCTTTGTCCATGCTAGGCCAATACACTCCTAAACGTTTTAGATTCTGCAATGTTCGTTGTTTAGAGTAGTGATTCCCTAGCAATCCCTCATGGGCTTGTTGCAACCAACTAGTATGTTCATCGTCCTCGACACAACAAGCTAATACACCCTCGGTATCTTGCTTGTACATACTTCCGGCTAATATTTGATACTTTAGTGATTTTACAATTTCCTCTTTGCTTGTTTTCACATTCTTATTTGCAGGCCCGAAGGTTAGGACTGGTACCAACTTATTTGCCCATTTAGGAACAACTTCTAAATTGAACAGATAAGCATCGGGCAATTCATCAGACACTCCTTGCGGTGGCTCTCCTGAAGTGATGCGAGAAAGATGGTCTGCCCTAAGATGGGTTCTACCTTTCCTGACAACAACTTCAAAGTCGTATTCCATTAGTAAGAGGAACCATCTTACTAAGCGGCCTGTATTGCAAGGTTTATTGACCAAATATAGTAAAGCTTGATGAGCAGTGAAAAACTTGAACTTATTGGCTAATAGATAGTGTCTAAACTTCTTCACAGCATATACCATGCCTAAGCCTTCTCTCTCCGTTGTGGTGTAATTTCGTTCAGCTGCATTTAATTGCCTACTAGCATATGCTATCGGCAAATCTAGGTTTCCTTCACCTGTGGGTTGTGCTAGCACACATCCTATTGCATGATTGGAGGCATCTACATGGACATGGAAGGGTTTGCTCCAATCCGGAGTAGTCAATATTGGTGCTGTGCACAAACGTCTTTTCAGCTCGTTGAAGGAATTCTCGCATTCCTCGTTCCACTCAAAATTTGTTAACAACCCATAAAGAGGTTTAGCTATGATGGCATACATGTGGATAAACCTACGGTAATATCCGCAATGGCCCATAAAGGCTTGTACCTCTTTAACATTTCTTGGTCTTGGTAGCTCTGCTATCGCTCTTACCTTGTCTTCATCTGTTGAAATTCCATTCTTAGAAACAATGTGACCTAAGATCTTACCTTGTCGTACCATGAACACACACTTCTCTGGGTTCAGACACACTCGATAATCTCTACACTTGTTGAAGATTTGCCTGAGCTCAGGGATGTGGTAACTTCTTTCTTGGGAATGAGCGCATAAATCATCCACATATACTTCTAAGCTCTTTCGCAAGAACTCTTTGAAGACATGACACATGAGCCTTTGGAATGTTGCAGGTGCATTGGTGAGCCCAAATGGCATCACACGAAATGCAAAGATTCCCCATTCTGTGGCAAAGGCCGTTTTGTGTTGATCTTCGGGGGCAATGGCTACTTGGTTGTAACCTGAAAATCCATCAAGGAAGCTGTAAACTTCCTTGCCTGCAACACGCTCCAATAGATGTTCGGTGATTGGAAGTGGATAACTATCTCGGATCGTAGCGGCATTAACTTTTTTAAGGTTAATGCACACTCGCAATTTCCCATTCTTCTTGGGCACCACTACAATGGGGGACACCCATTCAGTGTGCTCAATCTCATAGATGAATCCAGGTTCAATCAGCCTGTCAATTTCCTCTTTTATTTTGGCTGCATAATTGTCATTATATGTGTAGGGCTTTTGTTTGGTGGGCTTGGCATCAGCGGTCATCGGAATCGTATGAGAGAAAATCTCTGGATCTACTCCTTTCAAGTCTCTATAGTGCCATGCGAACACATCCCTATATTCCCTTAATAGAGCTACAAGCTCTGCTTCTTCTTTGGCACTTAGGTCATCTCCTATGTACGTACATCGCTCTTCGTTCCCTTCAATGGTCACTACAATTTTTTTGGTCTTTTCTTTATTGTCATATGCTTCTCCTATAATGGCCTCTCTCTTAGGCATTCGTACCAAAATTTTTCGTTCTTCCACTTCATATTTCTTGAAATTTTCTGGTACTTCAAACAATGATTCTTCCTCTTCTTGTTTCACTGCTTTCCTTTTCTTTTTCTTTTGACCTCCTTCACTTCCTTTCTTTGAATTTATCGTTTTAATAATCGCAAGGGGTTCTTCTTCTTTTTGGGTTAACACTCCTATGTCTTCTAAGTAGTGTTCCTCTGAGTCAAAGTAAGTATCCATCACAATGGATTCTAGATCATCGTCATTCTCTTCTTCTTCTATGAACTCACTAGGATCACACTCTTCCAACAAGGGCTGACACATGAACACTGAAATATCATAACCCTCCTCATCACAATGGGGTGTCCATTGTTCCTCATTGACTGCAATGTCCATGGTAGCTAAGATTTCTGCCCAACCATGAGGCTCAAATTCCTCATCTGGAAATATCATTGGTGTATAGGCTGGGTCTTTTATTGGTCTATCTCCTGGGGGAGTTCCTTCTTCTCTCGCTTTTAGGCGCTTTTCCTCTTCCTCAGCGACCTTGCACATCCACAAGTGAGTATCTTCATGCAGCCAGGATGGTTCAGGTGAACTTCCAGAATGCGCGGAGATAGAATCTTCTTTCGCTTTGTGGATAGGATTCCACTGTAGGGGTGGTACATCTCTGAAGGTGTAATCCTTCAGATTGACCTTGGTGGTGACCCCTAAGTGCTGTAAGTACAAGGAGTTGGTTCCCCAATCCTGTACTATTTGCAATTGTCGTAGGAAAGGTCTTCCTAGGATCATCTCGTAAACATTATTCTTCTCAAAGTCACATATAGCAAATGTATGTTCAAACTCTACACCACAAGTGGTTAGAGTTATCCCTTCAAGCAATCCGAGAGGTCTTTCAAAATGACCATCTGCCATTTGAAGTTTCATTCTCGTTGGTCTTAAGGTGGGTTTGCCCCATCGTTTCCACAAGGAAGTGGTCGCAATAGCAACACCAGCACCCGAATCCACAATTGCTTTGGTTGTGTAACCTTGGTAGGTGATCGGAAGATAAGTGTTACCTTCTTCACCTTCGCTCATGTCTCCTATCTTGTCGAGAGGTATCTCAGGAACTTTTTGCTTAGAGCCTACTTTTGGTATATTGGATTCAAGTTCTGGAACCTGATCCTTCACATGACTCCAGAGCTCCGGTTTTGCCTTGAGGAGCTCCTCTACAGTGAGATGACACTGAACCTTAGTGTTCTTCACAACATCAGTGTTCCTGGGAATCACTGAGTCTTCATTTCTCACCAATATTGTGGGAGCTCTGATCTGGAGAGATTCAGATTCCCATGGGCCTGTGAAATGAGGCAACTCTTGTAAAGAATTAGATTCAAAATCTAATCTCTCATCCTCTTGTTGCTCTGTTTGATCTCCATAGATAGACGGAATGTCTTGGGGAAATTGATCATGAAGATCATCAATCTCAAGAATAGGAGGGGAATCACCCTTCTCCTTGGCCCATTTCTCTTCTTGTATTTCCCGCAAGAACTCTTGAGAGTACTGTTGAATTGAAGGAGGTATTCCAGCATCCGTGGAATTAGGAACATAAGCTCCCTTAGGTGGTGAGCTTCCTCTTTCAACAACTGGTTGAGCCTGTGGAGGTAAAGAAACTTGTGATTTGTTTACCAACTACTCTAATCTTTCTAGTAAGCCTTGGAAATGCAAATCCGGCTTGACAGAGTTTGTCTGATTGAACTTTTGACTAGTCTCAAGTATAGCTTGAGCTTGTTCTACCATTTTCATGCACATTTTCATCCGTTCAATCTCTAAATCTGCTCTAGGGTAACTCTTGTCTAGGTTTGCAGTTGTTGGCCCTTCTTGAAGTCGAGCCTGGTGGGCCTTGAACATCATGTCCAAGCCTTCAGGAGTGGGGTCAGCTAATACTGATCCTACTCGGGGTGGTGGGTGGGTTACGTGGGGTGTATTAGAGGGTGGAGAAATGGAGGGTGATGGGGATGGTAGTGGTGGAAGTGTGTGGGAGTGCGGTTGAGATGTGATCTCTGTGATTTTTGCCTTGGTTTCTCTCAAGCTTTCTTCAAGTTCGTTTATCTTTTTTGCCCATTGCCTCTTCATTCTTTCACGACTATCCTTCCAGGCTCTAGTCCTCTTTTTGGTTATGCTCTCTGTTTCACTCACCTGGGGGCTCTTTTCGGGACCAACACCTTGGTGTTGTTGAAGTGCCTGGGCTCTTGTGATCACCTGCACAGGTGCAGTGGAAGTCACACTCCCGGTGGAGTCTACAACTAACCCAACAACATTGATAGGAGTGATTTTAGGCATGTTATTAGGGTTCTTTGGGCAATCTCGTAGGAGATGCTCTTTCCCGCAGTCTTGATAGAAACCCTGAATGGTTACTGGTTGAGGTTGTGTAGGGGCAGGCAGTGGACAATCACGTATAAGGTGATCTCCCTGACATCTGAAGCATGGTCCTCTAGGAAATGGGGGTCGTACCTGCCTAGGTTGAGGTCTAGAGTTGGGGTTTGTGTACATGACATTAGCATACTCAGGTTCCCCACTATTTTCACTTGGGTCCTCATAATAGTATGACTCGTTATGCTCGGGTGACTGCATGTAGTAAGCCTGTGGGCTATCCATATGTGTGGAGTCAAAACTATGGTCACTTAGATCACTGTCTGATAGCAATGGGGTGACTGGGACTATGGCTCTATTCGGATTTTCTTCAGTAGATGCATATTTCACTGGGATCACATTGGTTGGAGCAGGGGGTTGCTGCACTAGGACTGGTTGAGGTCTCTGCTGCCCTTGATAAGGTGGCTGATAAGTTTGCTGTGGTCTGTTGTATTGTTGTGATGGGTACTGATTCTGGTATCTACCATGTTGTGGGTATGGCTGAGGGTAATTTTGCCTAACAGTTTGTTTGTTATATGGGCAGTCTTGTGCAGTGTGGTTGGTGTACCTGCGCTCTACGGTGCAGTACTGGCTACTAGGATTCGCCTGGGGTTGGGTCATAATGGGACATACACTTGCCATATGTTCACCGCCACAATCGTAACACAGCTTAACTGGGGCAAATCTCGGAATTTGCTTGTTAGAGACACCTAGTTTTTGGGCTACCTTCTCTGCAAGTTCCTCGATGGATGTGGATTGACCAGATGTCAGGTTACTAGAGCTATCAGAATCCTTATAGATTTTTTATAGTTCTAATTCCTCACCTAGATTGTCCTCAATGTCTATGCACATGCGCACGCACTCTTCTATCGTTCTGGGGTCCTTCAGGTACACATATGACCTGAGCTTAGTGCTCAACAATCCATCTAGGAACAAGGCCACTTGTTTGGCTGGTGTGGGTAACTCCGGCATCGGGCGTCTCTCCAGGTACTGTCTAAATCTTCTTCCAGCTAGTCTGACCGTCTCTTGAGGTGTTTGTTTGAAGCTGTGAATTAGTGAGGAGGTGTTATGCCTGATTGCACTCTTAGAAAACTCAACAATAAATGCCTCTAAGAGCTGGTCTATGTTTCTGAAATGCCTCTCATTTAGTGGTTGAAACCACGTAAGGGCGGTGTTCCTAAGAGTTAGACCGAAAGCATTATATTGTGTGAATAGGTCCTCTACCTGTTCAGCTTTCAATACTTGCCGAAATTCTGCCACATGGTCATAAGGGTCTCCCGTGCCATCGAAGTAATTCTTCATGGACTTCACCAGTTGAGTTGGTCGCAGGGTCCTAGTGTGTTCTCTCGGCCTTGGCAAAGGAAAATCATCAATATTCCTTTGATTCCCTGGGGTTCTATGTCTCTCAGGTTCCACTCTATTCCTTTCTGTTCCCGTTCTTTCTCTTCCCAGGGAGTTGGCAAAACTTACCTCAGGTTTGTCTCTAGTTCTATCTATTTGAGCCCCATGAGCTTGGGAAGTCCCAGCTCCTTGGTGACCAAAGGACACATTAGACCTTGGTTGAGGAAAAACAAATTCACCCTTCCATGTGTAGGCATGTCTGCCATGCTCAGTGACCACAAAGATTCTCTCTGATGCATTGTCTAGGTAGGTTACTTGGCCTGGGCTATCAGGGTCTCTAAACTCATAGATTGTGAGGGCACTCACTTCCTGAGGTTGAGAAGATTTATATCTCCAAAAAGCCTCATCGGTTTCTCGGTTTAAAAGCAGATCTATGCTTTTATTATCCTGTGGAATCCACTCTGGAGTCATGATTCTGGTCAAGACAGATTTACCACGGGGAGTTCTTGGCTCTCTCTCTAAGTTCCCTTGCTCTATATCACCCATGTCGGTCTCCGCAATCACATTTCCAAACTCATCAGTTCTATCAGGAAGAGTGGTGACTACATATATAGTTCCCTCTTTATCTAGGTATGCTCCATTCTCAAACTTGACTACCGGGTGGTCTAATCCATGGGTTTGATCGGGGTTTTTAATCTGGACCACCGATCTTCTCAGTCCGTCTTCGTAGATGCGAGCACCTAGACGATTCGTCCTGATATATTCCAATTGAGTCTTGTAAGGCCCCTCTGGCTTTTCTAGATAGACCAACCCTGAACTACCTACTGGTCTCTCCATGTGATAGGACATCTCAGAATCACTTGTTTCTGATCTAGGAGTGTATGGGTAATCACTCAACTGCTGGGCCCAAGACCTGGCAGTGTGATTGACACTAGCTTCAGAAGATCTGAGGCTTTGTCTGTCTCGGCCTAAGTGTCTGCCTGATCTAAGGTTCATATGCCTGATTTATTTACCCCCTTGGACTCAAGCACATTCTCGTTGCAAGTTAATTTGCACCAATCACTTTGTTCTTTTGAGTTGAATATTATGTTTATGGTCTTGTCTGAAATCACGTCGTCAGGAGTACTTAAGTGAATTTCCGCACTTGATAAGTGATCGACTCCAGTTTACCTTTTGTCCCTTAGGGTTTTCGCACTTAAGACCTATTTACTTCTTGCACTTGATTGATTAATACTCTTGGACTTGATTCGTGCCTAACGTTGCCCTAATTAATTACCACACCTAAGTCGTACTTAGCCTAGGCTAGGAATTGACAAAGGAGGGTTGAGAGATCTTCCAACCTCAATTAGCTGGTTGACCAGACTGCTACACAAGCCCAGGAAGCCTTCTCCCAAGCTTGGTACTCACCCCTGCTAGCTTGCTTTGGATTGCCTTGAGTGCACAAAAAGTTCCTGCAAAAGCTCACCCGTTAGTATAGCTCTATTACCACAAGTAATTGAAAGACACCCATCAATAATTTTAGTCCCCCTGGTGTAACTCACTGCACCCCCTGAATCTGAGGACCACTTAGTTCCACCTAAAGGTCAACTTAAAAATCATGTTCTAAAACTCCGCGTATGATTCTTATAAAAACCAGTCAAGGTCCACGTAGGATTCTCAACGAGCTTTCCAACGAGACCAAAATCTCATCAATCGGAGTTCGTAGGGTCAAGTTATGACCATTCAGGCACTAAAGGGTCAAAACAGGCTCTCAGGGTTCAAGAGATCCCTCTCTGGCTTCTAGGCCTTTTGCCCACTTCCAAGGTTCTAAAGTTATACCAAGGTGCCTAAAATTAAGCTCAACTACCCTTCCAATCACTCAAAAAATAACCCTAACTTTTCATGCGTTAAAGGCCGTGTATCGCGATAGGTCAGGTCGAGGTGTCGCGATAGGTCGAGGTGTCGCGATAGGTCGAGGTGTCGCGATAGGTCGAAGTGTCGCGATAGGTCGTGAGGTGTCGCGATAGGTCGTGAGGTGTCGCAATAGGTCGAGGTGTCGCGATAGCTCGTGAGGTGTCGCGATAGGTCGTGAGGTGTCGCGATAGGTCGAAGTGTCGCGATAGGTTGAAGTGTCGCGATAGCTCGTGAGGTGTCGCGATAGGTCGAAGTGTCGCGATAGGTCGTGAGGTGTCGCGATAGGTCGTGAGGTGTCGCGATAGCTCGTGAGGTGTCGCGATAGGTCGTGAGGTGTCGCGATAGGTCGAAGTGTCGCGATAGCTCGTGAGGTGTCGCCATAGGTCGTGAGGTGTCGCGATAGGTCGGGATATGGTGAATTTTTCTGTTCTGTCTAGTGATCCTGGGAGCTCTAGGCCTGCGCAGTGTCGTGGTGCACTCAGAATCGTGATTGAGTGAAATTTTCGGAGTGTCGCGATAGCTCGAGCTCAACGCCTCGAGGACTGTGCAGACAAATTCTGTACCTGTTGAGCTTGCTGGAGATGATGATGGAGCTGCCACCTGCAAGAAACATGCAAAAAACACACAAAGACAAGCACACACACTCGCTCTCTCTCAAACTCGCACACAACAAATGAGGGAATGATAAGGAAGAGGGAATATGTAGTGGAGAAGGAGGTGGAGGTGGAGATGGAGAAGGAGGTGAAGATGAAGATGGAGATGGAGAAAAATCAGAAATTTACCTACTACTTACCATTCCAACGCGTCCTCTCTACGTCTTACCATCACACGCTCGTCCTCAAAGCTCGATTCCCCGGCAACGGCGCCAAAATTTGGTGTAGCTCAGTGATGAGTAGCACCTCCTTTAATGTCAATCAGGGAAGACGTGAGGATGGTATGAAGACCACGAGCAAGTGGAAGCACAAGTGCGTGAGTGAGAAACACACAAGCATGCACACACATACACGCACACGCGCACACACGGCAAGAACAAAGGGAGTAAGACAATGGAATCACTTCTATTGCAACAAAGTTCTCATACAAGCTCAAGACTACAAGAAGCTAGCTCAAAAATGAGCTCTCTAGCTCTATTTATAGTTTTTGACTAGCTTTGGCCCTGTCCAGACCTAGTGTCCGGCCTAGTTAAAAATTAGGTTCCAGGGCTTATTTGAGGGCTCAAACGAGATCTAAAAATTATGAAAATTGGCAGGAAACTACTTCTAAGGCTCCCCAAGCTCGAGGACTCCTCGACTTGTACAAAATGGAGCTACAAAAAGGTGAAATGATATTTACAAGGGTTTTTAATGATGAGAATCACTTAAAAATGATGTAAGGGTTTTGAAAAAAAATGAAGGGTTGCTTTAGTGCTAGATCTGCATGTGTGTCCGTACTTGCTTCTTCCCGTATACTGTCAACAGAGCATGTTTCATTTGATGAAGCGCAAAATTAAGAAACCTAAATGGCTACTATGCAATCTCAATATGATGTCACAACAAAGGAGAACAAAGACATGTTCTCTTTTTCTTTTTACCTAAAGACCATTATATGAAGCAAAAAAGTGGGCATTTTACAATATCTAGAAAGCATCACGAGTCTTGCTTGTAAATATTGTCACTAGAAGCTTGATCTCATATCCCAAGTAGTCAAGATAGATATACTAAAATTCTTGCTGCCATGAAAACTAGTTGTTGATCATGACCAAGAATCCCACATCATGATCTTGGACAATAGATTAGAGTTGAAAAGGTACAAGTAAGAATTCGCGAAGCTCCTTCATTACATCTATAACCTCAACAAGCACAGATGATAGCTAATTAAAAGTTACTCGAAAATTAGAGTACATGTGTTGCAAAAATCAGAGCATTTTAACAAGGCAATTAAGATCATCCCCTTTGTATGGTTAAGATCCCCATTGAATGCCTGGCCATATCAACAGAATATGAAATACATTTCACAAAAGCATTCCCAAGAGAAGATAATATTCAACAAAATTATACTAAGAAACATTCACACATGATCAGAGAAATGCTCAAGATAAATCAAGCTGAACACAAAGTGGAAGCAGAACTCCAAATTATATTTCCATTAAAATGATCTTTTACATTTCATGTGTTCTACAAGAGTAATGTGAATCTACAATAGAAGCTGATCATAGCTTTCCTCAGGCTCAAGGATATTGGGATCCTCTGGCACATTAGAACACCTATCTTGCCTCTCTTGCTCCAAGATTGGCTCTTCAAGGTCAGCCATGTCCCCCGGTTCATCTGCAAGTGGGGGAACAGGCTCCCTTGAAGCTGGTTGGAATCTCTCCGTATCTGCAATGTGCTTCCTTCCAACCTCTTGGTCTTCATCTGGGCATTCATTCAGCCCATTGATTCTCATTCTAATGAAGCTCACTTGAGCATCATCCTTCTCCACAGCTATGCAGTGCCTGAACATCTTTAAGGAGCAAGCCATAGTCGTTCCTGAAACAGCAGAAAACCACTTAGAGGCTTCAATCAACCATGACTAATGAAAATTGTGAAAATTGAAATTACATGTGCCCGAAAAAAGGTCTAGGACCCAGTCATCATCATTGGAGAATAGCTGAAGCAATCTCATTATGAGTTTTTGTGGCTTCTGATAAGGGTTAACCAATGTCATGTCCCCAGCTACATGACGAAGTTTCTTGGTAACGGCTGGGAACATGAGCACATTTGAGATCCCATTCTCATTGCAATGCTCCCTGACTCTCCTTTTGCTTACTTCATCATAATAGCCAACTGTAATGCATTCAGTGGCGCTCACAAACCGATGCAAAGGAGTGTGATTTACGTTTGTCTTCACCCTGCAAAAAAGGACTATGAGTCACAGAGAGCATCATTAAAGCCATGGAGATAGAAAGAAGATTACTTACCAAGTGAGGCACTCCACAGCATGACATCTTGCCTTCAGAGCAGTTGAAACAGAGAAAGACTGGTCTCTACTATGGAAAATTACTATCCTCCAAAGAGGAGACATAGTCAACTGTGCAAAATCAGTGACCATCTTCCGAATCTGAGGGTGTTTGAAGGGTTCATCATCATTAACTGATCCTAACATCCTAAATCCATAGGGTATGTCCGCTATGAGAAGGGAGAAATGTTTTCTAGGCACAACAGAACAAATATTATTTACATCACTACAGAACACATTGTAATATACAGGCCTAAGGGGGTCTATGGGATTGGAGAAACATTTAAGATCAGGTTCATCATCAAAATCCATCTCCTTCGCTTTCAGTCTAGATTTCTCATGCCTTGCTCTTTGAATGTGAGCAAGGAATGCAGGGGGGCAATCATCTAGTACCTCTGTAGACTTACTTTTCCTTGGTTTCTGCAGAAAAAATTTGAAAGACAATTAAAAGAGCTCTTCAATACAGCAAACAGAACATAAGGAACGGATGCATGGCATCGATTTCTTGTTGGGGTAGATGCTAGGCATCGACCTTCTACTGAAAATCGACGCTTGGCATCGACTTTGGGACCTAAGTTGATGCCTGGCATCGACTTTTGCCACGAGGTCGATGCCAGGCATCGGCTTATGTTGCAGGTCGATGCCAGGCATCGACTTATGCTGCAAGTCGATGCCAGGCATCGACTTATGCCCCCAAGTCCATGCCAGGCATCGACTTCTACCTGCAGGTCGATGCCAGGCATCGACTTTTGCCTGCAGACTGATGCCAGGCATCGAATTTAGCTGTAAGTCGATGCCATGCAAGGCATCAAATTGGTTAGGATGAAATATTCTGATAAGATAACCTACCCAATCACGAAACAGGATGAAATATTTTGATAAGGCTTTGTAGGATGATGTGGTTGGATAGTCTGCTTGGACCTCTGTCCAAGAAAAGCAACCCAGCCTCTTCATCATCACCTCCTGAATCTTCATGTACACTTTATGACTACAGACACAGAAATATAAAAGAGACTAGGTTAGACCAGAAGCATGGGAGGAGGGAAAAAGGATCTGAGAATAACATACATACTTATTGAGCTCAGTCACCATCTCCTCCAGGCTTAACTCCTTCGAGATTACCCTTGACAAAGTTGATATGATCAATGTATCATCCTTGATTCCTTGAAGGGCCCTCCATGGGGTCAGCTTCATGTCCTCAGGAGCCTCGTCAATTGAAAGGTCAACTTTCCTTCCCTTTCCCTTCAGATCAACTTGTGGGTCTGGCCTCGACTTTCGTTGCTTCTGGCCCTTGACCTCCTTGTGCTCCCACATTGTGAAAATTTTATCCTGTAGATCCCAGATCTCACCTGATCTGAATGCCAGTTGAAACCATGGATCATATTTCCTCAAAGCATCAGACTTTCTATTCTCATCCAATGCAATTCCAACCTCAATAAGGCATTGCTTTCGTAGATTGGGATGTATTCTTCCAGCTTCCTTCACAAGACAATCTTCAAATTCATGGTGGAAGAACCGAATTCTCTCTATGGAGGACATTTTCTGCCTGTAGTCATTGTCGTTGTTGTGATCCCAAGCAAGAAGCTTGGCTTCCTCAGTTGTAAGACCAGCATATATCTTACACTCTGCATACCTAAAGAAAAATGTAGTAGGGTGCTCCTTCACTAACTGTCTACGAGCCTCTGCAGAGTGTGAACCTCCAATCACATAATAAGTGTAATCCTCAAACAAACCCTCATTGAAATCGTCCACACAGCTGCACTCATTCGGATCCACCATGACAAGGAATGGCACAACAGTAGCATGAGGATTTATTTTCATTTTCTTCTTAAGATTCTGGACGTGCAAATTATGTGGCTCCCTGATCTCAAGGGGCCTCCTCCCTGTGACTGGATCTACGGGTGGCCTGTGGATGATATTGATTGGCAGGTGGAACAACTGCCCCTTCTTCACAACTTTTCTTCTAGCTATGTCCTCCCTCATCTTATTCTGCTCAGTACCAAGAACACCAGATGCAAGCTCTCCACCAGGTGCAACAATTATGTCCCTAGAGCTAGAGCTTGAGTCAGAAAACTCCTCTTCTGAAATTATCTTCTTTTTCTTTTGGAGCTTTTTCTGCACGCTCTACTTACCCCTTGCCTTTACAGGGGTCGTCTTCTTCTGTTGTGTTGGCATGATATTTCCCTGGATCCATGGCATCAGGTCCTTGATGAAATTCACTGAGTCTCTGCATATCTGAGCAAGCCCTTCTGGAACACAGCACTCTGGGCACAAGAAATCCATCTTGCATATGACATTTCTTAATCCTTTCGATGTCTCCACCAAGAAAAGCAGGTTGTCAGAATCTTCATCTTCATAATCCAGTTTGTAAACAAGGCCATACTGAAAACCTTGTGTTGTCGTGATCTTTCCTCTGCCATAAGCCCCTGCGAACACAAGGAGGACTGCATTCTTCTCTTCAACGTACTGAAGGCACCACTCGAGATTTGTCATGTCCCGAAGTGGACGATCTGTCCTCATGACCTCCGTCTCCCTAGACCTTTCCTTCATATTTGGATCCTCCACAGGAATTTTTATGCTACTCTGTCCACCTGAGGATATTCCTAGTGGGTTGCTGGCCTTCTCAGAGGATAATGGTGCAATAATTTTCTTTGGTTTTGCTTGGTGACCACTGCCTTTGTCACGTTGCTGGTCACCAGAGCCCATGGTGACTCTGAGCTTCTTGATGGGTCTTTCATCCTTGTACTCCGCATCCCTGAAGGCACTTGGAAATATCAGATCAAACGTAAATGTGGTTTTCAAAGGCCCAAGTCCATGCCAGGCATCGATTTTGAGCTTCAGGTCGATGCCAGGCATCGATGTTTAAGTGCATGTCGATGCCAGGCATCGACTTTGTGTGCAAGTCGATGCCCGGCATCGACTTGAGGGTGAAAGTCGATGCCAGGCATCGACTTGGGGGTGCAAGAGTCGATGCTTGGCATCGACTTTTGGGCCCAAGTCGATGCTTGGCATCAACTTTTGGGCCAAGTCGATGCCTGGCATCGACTTTTACCCTCAAGTCGATGCCTGGCATCGACTTGCACACAAAGTCGATGCCTGGCATCGACTTGGGCCCAAAAGTCGATGCCAAGCATCGACTTGGGCCCAAAAGCCGATGCCAAGCATCGACTTTGCACCCTAAAGTCGATGCTTGGCATTGACTTTTCAGTGCATGTTGATGCCGGCAAGTCGATGCTTGGCATCGACTTTTGGGCCCAAGTCGATGCCTAGCATCAACTTGCAATCCTAAGTCGATGCCTGGCATCGACTTACACCTTAAAGTCGATGCCAGGCATCGAGCTGTACATGCTTTGGATCCATATTTCTAGAGGTAAGAAAAATAAATACCTAGAAATCAGACTTTTTACACAGACATACAGAGGGAATCTTTTTGGAATCTTTATTTATGTTATGATTTTGTCTACCTCTTGGTACTTTTGCCAACATTCTTCTTCTCCATCAGACTTGGCTTGCTGGTATGCTGAGCTCTGTGCTCCATGGCTGTCTGTGCTCTGCTGCTCTCTCTTGCTCGTGGATTTTGAAAATGCGAATGATCTCCTCCTCTGGTATTTATAGGCAATTGGGTAACTTGAACCAGAGACTAACTGGATCTAACTGAATGAGTCCAGTTGCTAACTAAATCTGTCAACTTATCCAACCAGGGAATAGCACCCACACAAATAGGCTGTTTCAGAGCCACTTTAATGAAATATTCATAGACCCTTGCAACTATTTATATACATTTGCACAGAAATTACATTTCAATGGCAAGAGTATGGTATGTCCACGAGGATGTCTAAACTCATGTAGAGATTTTTTTCTTAGAATCTCTTTCTTGGGAGAAAATCAAGTCAAAGTTGTGTTAAATGTGGGAGACTAATGACATCTTTATAGTATTACCCTCCTCACTTTAGTTCATATTCACATTTATCTTGTAACTCACTGTTGAAATGGAAAATCAATGTATGAATAAACATTCAAGTACAGAACCTTGCAACTATTTATATACATTTGCATGGAAATTAAACTTCAATGGCAACAGTATGGTATGTACATGAGGATTTCTAATCTCATGTAGAAGTTTTTTCTTAGAGTCTGTTGCTTGGGAGAAAATCAGGTCTAAGTTGTGAGATTAATGACATCTTTATAGTGTTATCCTCCACACTTTAGTCCATATTCACATTTATCTTGTAACACATTGTTGAAATGGAAAATCAATGTATGAATAAACTTTCTGTGTACCTCTTTTACACATAATTCTTTTTTAATATACTTTCATCTACCTCTTTGATATCTAGCCAAGACCACAATAAAACCTAATCCTTGAAATCTTAACCAAATGTAAAATTTCTTCTTGTATAGTGTTCAATGGCATAGCATATTCCAGTTGGAACTCAACTTGGATATATTCTAGTTGTAAAATTTCTTCTTGTAAAATTTCTCCAAACAATTTTATTATATATTCCTGTTGGAACTCAACTTGGATATATTTTGATTCATTCACAATGCTTAGACTCAATGACTCATATGTAGTTAGAAATCAACTGTGTTTCTCATTTGAATCAAAAGTGAATCAAATCTTTGGTTCCCTTATTAGTGTATATTTGAGTAATTAAGTGATTTGATGTAATTTGATGTTTAATGTTATTTAATGTACTTTAATAAGCTTTTGATTTCATATCTTCTTGATGTGACATTTGATGTGACATCTTCACTTGATCTCGGATTTCTACTTATTTAAAAAGGTCATTCATCTTCAGTCTTCTGTGAACTCAGTGAAGATGAGCTCAATCTTTTCAGTGGATGCTTGGGCATCAGCTTCCTCTGCTCATATTGATTCATTGTTCTCAGTTGAACCTTTCCAGAGAAGTGATGATCCCTATGATTTAGAACGTGCTGATGATTCCATGTTTTCTGTTGAGTCATTTAAGTTATCCAATTCACAGTGCAATGCTGCTCAACCAAATGCACCTCTTGATCTCCCATCTGATCCAACCATTGATCTCCCTTCTGACTCAAGTGCATGTGGAGCAACGAAAAAGCAAAGCAAGCTCAATCTACGATTTAAAAGAAGGTCTCGTGAAGTAAGTCGAAAAAGATTTAAATTTCTTACTTCAGATAGACAGATTGCATTGGATATTGTGAAGCATTGTTGTGGTTTGAAATGTTTGTATAATTTAGGAATGAAGAAACTAAAGCACATAAGAGAAAAATTCCTCCATTTAGATAGTGAAAGGCAAGATATATACCTTGTTTCTTGCATGCAAATGATTGAGGATAACATGTCAGTAACGCGTGTTGGTTTTGAATATTTCTTTACTCAAGGGATGCCATGCTGTAGGGCTGCATTTAAAATTGCAATGGGTGTAGGAAATTTTAGAATACATAGGGTTCAACAAGGGTTTTTGAATGGGGATCTCATTTTGGATACGTTCCATGTTGGGACCAAAGGATCTGTTGGACGTCATGCAATGAATTGGATGATGAACTATTTTAGCTTGCATTGTGAAGTTATGCCTACAACTGGAAGGTTGCACTTGTCAGATAACTTTACTCGTCGAGAGGTATTTCAAATATATAGAGAAGACATGGAAAATAGAAATGAGAAGTATGTGTTGTATCGTCACTTTACTCGATTATGGAAGGAAGAGTTTAACAATGTTTCTATTCCTCGTAAAGTTAGAATGGGTGAATGTTCAGTTTGCGCCACTTTGAAAAACATGGCAAAAGGGGCTACAACACCACAAGAAAAGCATAATTTTAAAAACCTTCTTAACAACCATCATGACAGTCAAGCATTAGAGAGAAAGAAAGCAATTCATCATCGAAGTAAGGCACTCAGAAATCCGGAGCGTTATATGTGTTTGTTGATCGATGGTATGGATAAAAAAAAAATTTGTTTGCCACATTTTTATCGCATCCCTAAGGACATTGGAGATGAAGTCCTTGTGCAAATGCATTTGGTTGGTGCTTTGGTATACAATGGAACTGTAATATCCAAGGTTTTCTTCACATATCCGAATGTGCATAATGATCCAAACCTTACAGTTACTGTCATTCATCGTGTTTTGCAATCATGGAAGGGTCTTTTGCCACCAACTCTATATTTGCAACTAGATAATACTGCAAGAGAGAATAAAAATTCTACAGTCTTTGGATATTTAAGCATGCTTGTTGAAAAACAGGTATTTCAGAAGGTTAAGGTAAATTTTCTTCTGGTTGGCCACACTCATGATCACATTGATCAAATGTTCAGTACTTTCTCTAAGAAGTTGGCACGTAACAATGCTTTTACTCTTCCGATTTTATCTGAGCGGATTTCAGAAGCATATACTCCAAAACCAGAAGTTCAACACCTCACACAGATTTATGACTTTAAGCACTTTTGCTCAATGGGCCTTGATAACAGTGCTAAGGTTTTGGCTCCATTGCACAATATTAGTTTCAACCATGTATTCTTGATGAGGAGGGTTGATGAAATAACCCTTTTATTTGCAAAGCAGTATTCATCTTCTCTTGGGTGGGAGCCTAAAGAGGGATGCAGATTCTTATTGCAGGTGCCTAATTTGTCTACTGTAACAGTGTATGGTGCAAAACAATCACCATATGAAGATAAAAACAATACAGAAAGATGTGGAAGTGTGGTTGATCAAAGTAAAAGCTGGATGCATGCACTCATTGAAAAGAAGAGACATATTGAGCGTGCAAAAAAATATGTTGGAGATCAAGATGTATCTTGGTGGGAGGACTTTTTTCAATCATCAAGAAGAGATTATACAGTATACAATTGCAGGTCACTGGCCAGTTGATGTTCCATTCACATGGGATTTTTGTACACAAAGATCCGTGAATGTGGCCCAAGCATGTAATGCAGATGCACTTCAAAGTTTTATACATCCACCAGAAAGAAATATTTATGTAGGCCCAAGGATGACAAAACAGGCAAAAGCAAGATGGCAAGGAAATTTAATAGAGATAAATGTTGGAACGCTTATTGCAGTACTTGCTGATGGTGATGAGGCTACCATACCATTTTGGATTGCAAAGGTTTTAGAGATAACTAAAGATATTGATCAGAGAAGAATAGAGGCTTTGGTGGTGCATTGGTATTACACTAAAAGTAGTAATGCATTCACAGGTAAATATAAGTTAGAAATGGTGTGTGATACTAAACGAACAGGTTCAAAAAGGAAAAAGAATATTCGAAGCACATCCACTCTTAAAATGGATGATGTAGATATTCTTGTTTATGATTTTTCCTTGACAAAAACTGGTCACTTGAGGAAAGCAACCATCAACATGATAAAACAAAAGCTTCCAGATGTATGTGGTACAGGAAATCATAGGAAAACAAGAAGAGTTGTGCATGATCCTGCAGAATTTGGTATGTACGTGGATGAAGATAGAGCTCTTGTGGATATAGAAGAAGAAGAAAAGAGCTCTCAACAGTATGAGACTGAATCAAGTGCATCAGATGATGAGGGTGTAGACATAGATCGACAAAGTTGTGAGTTGCATTGAAGCTCTCAAACATTTTTAGTGCTTATGTAAATGCCTCAAAGTAGTTTGGTTAATGAAACCATGTTTTGTAGCAATTTTGAATAACAATCAGATATCCACCCATTAAAGATATGTCTAAAATGTTATTTTTGTGTAAAAACTATTGATTTCTACATTCTTATATATATTTTAGACATGTCAATGTCTTATCATATAGATTTTGGACATGTCAATGTCTTATCATTACATTTTGGGACACGTCAATGCCTAATATAGTGAAATTTTGACTACATTTTGAGCTCTTTTTTTTTTTGAGAAAATGACAAAAAATGTCAAAAATTACTTGTTTTCACCTCATTTTTGTAATATATGTATACTGGTGTAAAGGAATTCCAAAAATGAGGTGAAAACATGTAATTTTTGACGAGAGTGTTCTCTTTTTACGACATAGTTCTCGTTTGTTACGACTCGTTGTTGACTTGGTCTTTATGTGACTTGCCTCCTAGCAAGAAGGCCATTGGCACTAAGTGGGTTTACAAGCTAGCTTGATGGAACAATTGACATGTATAAGGTTGGGCTTGTTGCAAAGGGTTATGCATAGGAAACATGCATTGATTATGATGATTCCTTTGCACCTACATGTCGTATGACTATTGTTCGGAGCATCTGTGCACTTGCAGCCCATCATGGTTGGAATGTACATCACTTGGACATTAAAACAGCATTTTTGAATAGTGACTTGCATGAAGAAGTGTATGTTTTTTAGCCCCGTGGCTTTGTGTAGAATGGGCATGAAAACCAGGTGTGCAGGTTAAAGAGGGAATTATATGGTTTAAAGCAAGCACCACGTGCTTGGTATGAGAAGATACATGCCTATCTGATTGCACATGGTTTTGAGAATAGTCGAACTGAAAGCACCTTATATGTTAAGCGTGCTCATGATGTGCTTCTGATCATTGTTGTCTATGTTGATGACATGCTTCTCACTGGTCCTATTGAGAAGCATATTGCTGATTTTGAGACTGATTTGCATGCCTCATTTGAGATATCTGATTTGGGGCATTTGCATCACTATTTGTTCATTCAGTTTATGCACGTTGATGCTCGAATGGCTTTGTGTGAAACGAAATATATTGACACATTATTGCAGCGTTTTGGCCTTGAAGACTGTAAACCTATTGCCACTCCTATGGAGACAGGTTTACGATTGAGTCTTCATGATGCTGGAGATGCATTTGATGTTGTTCTCTATCAGCAGGATGTTGGATGCCTGATTTACTTATGCATTACTCAGCTAGATATTGAGTTTGCTATCTCACAGATGAACATGTTTATGCATTACCCAGGTGTCAAGCATTGGTAGGCGGTTAAGTGCATCTTTCATTACTTGAGTGGTACTCGACTACTTGGGTTGTTTTATCCCAAGGGGGGATCACTACCGCCAGATTTGCATGCTTTTTCTAACTCAGACTAGACTGGTTTCTATGACACTCGTGTGTCCACTAGTGGCTTTTGCTTCATGCTTGGTAGCTCATGTATATCTTGGTTGAGCAAGAAGAAGCCTATTGTGGCCAATTCTAGTTGTGAGGCTGAGTATAGGGCAGCTTTCACAACAACTGTTGAGTGTGTGTCTCTCATATGCCTTATGGTTGATTTGGGTATTGGTCAATCTTCTGCCACCACCATCTTCACGGACAGTTAGAGCACATTAGCAGTTGCGAGGAACCTTGTGTTCCATGCTTGCACTAAGCACATTGAGGTGCATTATCATTATGTCAGGGAGAGGTTCTCTGCTGGGGAGATCAACTTGGCATATGTACCCATGCAGGAGAACATCGTAGACCTTTTCACAAAGGCTTTGCCTCGAGAGAACTTTGAAGCTTTCCGCAAAGCTTTGGGCTTACTTTCTTTTGTGGAGTGATTTCCACATAGCTTGGCACTTCCTTATACATGAGTGTGAGCTACTTGTTCACCGCATCACTCCTAGGGGGGATTTGTTGACATATTTAGGTAGTGATGGGTGTGAACACTCTAGAACCGTTGGGGCACTTTTTCCCCTCTTTAGGAGTTTTTTCCCTCGAATTGTATATATGCCTATTGCCCTTATGGGTACTTATCTTTGTACATTCTAGTGGTAATAGATTCAGTATTGTGTGTTGAGCTCCAAGCTTCTTCTTACTTGTGCTGTTCATGTGCTTTCGCAGACGTCTAACTCCAACAACTTTGTATGAGACCAATACAAGGGCATGGAAATTGCAACTCAAGAATGTGCTGCATACTTTGGAGAAGAAGGGCATGTGGATAAGTGACTACACCCTGAAAACCAAAAGCATACATGAGTCACTTGCATCTATTGGCATGAATGTAGATGATGATGATAAGGTGGAAGTATGCCTTTGTGGTTTAGGAGCTACATATAAGCAATTCATAACGTCTATTCAGACCAAGGAAAATATTTTGAATTTTGTTGATCTGGTGTCCATGTTGATTATTGAAGAAAAGAATCTTGGTGAGGACTCGAAATCCCAAGGAAAACCTAGTTCTGAGCAGGTATTCTACTCTAGTAGAGGAAGAGGCAGAGGTAGAGCCTTTGACAGTGGAAGAGGAAACAATAACCAAGATCAAAGTCAACACCAGAATCATGCAGGAGGTAGAGGACACTTTCGAGGTAGGGGGAGCCAAAGAGGCCACAGAAATTCCCAAAGAAATGATTCAGGTAACGATAGTAAAGGATGCAGGAATTGTGGTGAACCTAGACATTTTGAACGTGATTGTAGGTTGAAGAATCAAAATAATAGAAGGCAACAAAACAACTATGCATCCACAAGTGCAGATGATTTTGAGAAGTTGTTCATGGTTCAATATCATATGATGAATACAATGTCTGCTGATGTTTCAAAATCAAATCTTACTGTCTAGTATGTTGATTGAGGTGCTTCAAATCTGATGACCGGTCATGCAGAATGGTTTAGTATGCAAAAATTGCCAGTTCTTGGATATGTTGAAACAAGTGATGACACATCACACCCTATCGAGCATACAGGAAACATAACACTATCTATGGAGGACGGAAAGGTAAAACATCTTGCTGATGTGTTGCATGTTCCAAATATAACAAAGAATCTGGTTTGTGTTGGACAAATGGTTGACCAAGGTTTACAAGTCAGGTTCAATGCTAATGGGCTATATGTAGAAGAGTACAAATAGGATGGAAGATTGATTGCCAAACGAAACAAAGTGGGTAGGATGTTCACCTTAAATGTGAAAATTCTTGAAATGAATGCATCCATGTTTGCAAAAGGTGTAGGAGTTATTGCTGATATAGAGATCGGGCATAAAGGATTTGGACATGCAAATTTGCAAAGGTTGAAATTGATGCAGTCCAAGGAGACTGTCAATGGACTACCAAATTTCAAAGCTGCCGAAATGCAAAAGGTATGTGTAGCATGTCAATTTGGTAAATAGTCAAGAGCATTATTTTTGCATGACAAGCATGTTAGTGAGAATAGTACATATAGATATTTGGGGTCCTGCAAAGGATGGACTTTGCATCAGATGGATGTGAAGAATGCTTTCCTACATGATCATTGACTATATGCAAGGAAGGCTGATGATGGCATCAAAATTGTGGCTGTTTATGTTGATGACTTGATTATAGGAGGCGACAATGAAGCAAGCATTAAAGAGAAACAGGTACATGGATGTTGCAAAGGCAATATGCCTTGAATATGTTGCAAAAGTATGGTATGGATTATTGTAAGCTGATTTCTATGCCATTAGATCAGAATTTGAAGTTGGATACTACATCAGGTGAAGCATTGGAAAATGCTACTATGTACAAGAAAGTTGTGGGAAGTCTAATTATCTCACAATTACAAGGCCTGATCTAAGCTACATTGTTGGACTTGAAAGTCAACCTATGAAAGCTTCCATGAAGCCACATTTAGATGCTCTAAGGTGCACTCTATGTTATGTGAGTGCTACTTTGGATTATGCATTGTTTTATGAAGCTGGTGTAGATTTGCAGGTTCATGGATACACCGATGCAGATTGGGTGGTAGTATTCCACATAGAAGATCTACTATTGGCTTTCTATTCTCACTTGGAGGTGCAATTGTTACATGGAGCAATAAGAAGCAACCCAGTGTTGCTTTGTCGAGTACAGAGGTCGAGTATAGAGGTGCTGCAATGGTAGCATGTGAAGCATCATGGCTAGAGATGCTGCTTGTAAATTTAGGTGTGGAAGTGATAATCTTAGCAGCATTTAGTTAGCACGGAATCTTGTTTTTCATGCTAGAACAAAGAATATCGAGGTACATTATCACTTCATCAGAGAGAAGGTATTAGCAAGTGATATTGATCTTGTTTATGTGAGGACAGATCAAGAGGTTGCTGATATTTTCACTAAAGCACTTGGAGCTGAGAAGTTGAAGAAGTTTCAGAAGGTGCTTGGATTACAGGACATGACATTGAGCTTGAGGGGGAGTGTTGAGATATCAAGCTCACATGTGATGATCTAGGATGACACGTATCACTTTTTCCTTTCTTTGACATGTATAGTGGTCATGTCGATATATGTCAGAGATACTTCATTGAACTTTACTGGATTTATCTATTGAGAGTGATGGCACTTTTGTTTTCTTGCCAGCTCACTCATTCGTGGACATTAGGGTTTTTCCCTTATGTACTATTCTTTATATATTTCACTTGTTGTACTGTTGTTTTAGGTAATTCTTGTACATTCCTTTGATGTAATAGAAGAAGAAGAACATTCTTCCTTGCCTCAATCCGTGTGTGTGCTTCTCTTTGAGTGTGAGAGTGTGTCTGTGAGCTTTCTTCCTTATCTCCTTCCTCCTGAAACTTTTTACAAAGTTAAATTCTTTGCAACTTACATAAGAAAGTGGTCATATGTGATTAATCACTCAATACAATGAATGAATGCAAAACAAAAATTCAAAGAGTATTTTATGGCACCATCCAAATGATGGATTTTATTAAGATCATATCCACATCAAGAATAGTTCAAGCTTGATGTTCCAACATATGATACACATTTAGCAAGGCTTGATAGGGTATTTATATTCAACGTTTTGAGATATAATCATTTTTTTGCATCGTGGTATTTAGTCACTGGCCATGGTTGTAAGCAATGATGTATTTTGTATGCTAGCTATTGGGGATAAGTTCGATGGTACTAATTACCCATTGTGGGCATATATGATGCATCATGTATTGGTAGCAAAGGAGCTATGGAATATTGTGCAAGGTGTTGAAAAATATCCTATTTCACCAACAAATACAATTATTGAAGATGATACAGATGGCATTGAAGATGATGATCTTCCAATTCCTATTCGTGGTATGGTTCTTGCTGCACTTACTATAGAGAAACTTTGTTGGGATGCTTAGAAACATGCATTGATAGCTTTTTCTATCAAATTTTTCATCATCCCTCACATTCACTCTTGCAAAACAATAAAGAATGCTTGGGATATTCTTACAACTTTGTACTAGGCAAGAAATGAGGCTTGTGTTCCTTACCTCCGAAAATAGTTGAAGAGTGAGCATATGAATGAAGGAGATTCTATGGATAGTTTTTTTTTAAGATCAAAGATTCGAAGGAGTAGTTGACTTTTGTTGATGAAGTCTTACTAGATAGTTTACTTATGCAAATTGTTCTTCACAGTTTTCTAGATTCATATTAGAGTTTTGCTTCTACTCTTTAGTTGATGATGAAAGAAAATCCAAATGCCTTAAGATTTGAGGATTTATTCTTTGTTTTGTTGCATGAAGATCGGTTCATGTAGAATAGATCATTTATGCATGTTGCAAATCAAGTTTTTTGAAGTATTTGAATGGCGATACACCATGATGGACTCTCCTTCTCAAAATCTCCACGATCATACCCTCATAGAAGAAAACTGAGCTCCTGATGCCGCAAATAGTAATTTGCACAGGCCTATAAACTATGCAAAAAATCATTGTGCAAAGAACATGAACACAAATTTCTTATGTGTTATAGATGTGGTTGAACTTCGAATCTGTGGTTGATCAGATCACTATATGTTTTAAAAAAGAACATATACAAAAGTGTCTGACTGCCATTTCACCTTTCAAATGCACACTAATAGTAAAAATCTCCCATTAAAGGCCAATATGGCCAAAGTGACTATGGGAGCAAAATAAAGAATAATAAGGAATACTTGAGTGTAAGTATACAAACTATACCTCCCACCTGATAGGCATGTTACACAGTATACAAGTAACTATGTAAGATCATGACTCAAGTACCCCCATTGAGTGACAACAGTGTCAAAAGCTATCCTATGGTAAATCTTTAGTCAAAGCATCTTCAACATTATCTTGAGTATGAAAATTCTCAAGAATAATGCACTCAATGGCTAACAAATCTTGAATGAAGTGATACCTCACCTCAATGTGCTTGTTCTTTGCATGAAAGACTGAATTCTTAGCCAAAGAAATGGCACTTGGACAATCACTGAGCAAATGAGGTACATCTTGAGGTAGATCCATATCACAAGCAAGAGGAGAAAGCCACAATGCTTCCTTACATGCCTTACTTGCTACAACCTAATCTGCTTCTATAGTGGAAACAATTGTACATTCTTAAAGACGAGATCTCCAAGAGATAGCACCTCCAGCAAAATAAAAAATGTACACTGATGTAGACTTACGATTCTCTACACAACCAACATAATCAGAATCTGTGTAACCAATAATGGATGCCTTCCCTCTACCCAAGCATAGACACTTGTCCTTAGTGCCACTCAGATATCTCAAAATCATCTTGACCGCTTCCCAATGCTTCTTGCTAGGATTGGACATATATTTTCTCACAACTCCCACTGCAAGTGCAATGTCTAGTTTCGTAGCTACCATAGCATACATGAGACTACCAGTAGTAAGGAATTTTGGTCATGATTTCTTTTTCCTCATCTCATTTGGGGCAATCATCCTTGCTCAATTTCACATATGTGGATAAAGGTGTACTTGATGCCTTTCCACCCTACATATTGAACCTGTGAAGTAGATTTGATATGTACTCACTTTGAGACAAGTATATGCATCTTTTAGTCCTATGACGAGTAATGCACATGCCAAGAATATGTTTGACAACCCCAAAATCCTTCATATCAAATTTCTCTCACTCAACTTCTTTTTGAGAATTGACATGTCATAAGAGGAATTCCCAGCAATCAACATATCATTGACATAAAGTATCAAGCATACCAAGTTGCCATCTAGGCATTTCTTTGTGTAGAGACAATAATCCTCATTGCTTTGAGAATATCCTTGGGACTTCATAAAAGCATCAAACTTTTGGTATCATTGTCTAGGGGACTGTTTCAATCCATATAAGCTCTTCTTCAACTTACATTCTTTGCGAGGAACTACATATCCCTCTAGTTGTTCCATAAAGATCTCATGCAAGAAAGCATTCACATCCATTTGGACTAGCTCTAAGCTCCTCCATTGCAATGAATCCAATCGACATTTGCAAGCTAGTCATCTTGACTGCTGAAGAGAAGATTTCCTCAAAATCAACATCATGTTGTTGCTTAAAACCTTTTTCAACCAATCATGGTTTATACTTTGGGGAAGCACTATGTGATGTGAATTTCAGCTTATTTACCCATTTACATGGTAAAGCTTTTGTGCCCTTTGGAAAAGGTACTAAATCTCAAGTACCATTATTGTGAATAGAGTCCAAGTCACTCTTCATGGCACACTCCCACTTGCGATGATCCTTTGTTTGCAAAGCATCTTTGTAGCAAGAAGGCTCACCAACATCTGTTAGCATAACAAAATCCAAACCTAGAACATATCTATTAGGTGGATGTGAGACATGTGCATAACATCTCAATAGTTGTTGACCAAGAACATTTTTGGATTGACGTGATTGGACATTCTCTTGAGCATCCCTATGTGCATTATCTTTATGCATGCTTCACATGAACTGCACTCAATACAACTTCTACCCAAAAGCCTTGTGAAAGGTTTGCATGATTCAGCATATAAGCTACTCTATCATGAATAGTTCTATTCATCCTTTCAATTACCCCATTTTGTACTAGGGTATAAGGAGTTGTAGACTCTCTATGAATTCCTTTAGACTGATAGAAAAGATTGAATTCATGTGAGGTATACACACCCCCATTATCCAAATGTAAACCCTTAAGCACAATTCTTTTTTTAGTCTCAACTAAAGCAATCCATTTTATAAAGTAGGGAATACCTCATCCTTCAATTTGATGGGATATACCGAGGCTTTTCTAGTTGCATCATCTATGAAAGTGACAAAGTAAAGAGAGCCACCTAATGAACTTGCGGGCATAGGACGACACACATCTGTATGAACAAGATCTAAAGAATGGATTGAAGAGTCAATATGGGTCTTATGCACATTCCTAGTTTTCATTTTCATATTGAAAATGCTAACAAAATGAAAAACCAGAGAAACATAACACAAATAAGTAGCCAGAATGAGAAAGATTTTCTATTTCACTATGAGATATATGGCCCAAACAACCATGCCAAATAAAAGACATAGGTTGTTGAGTAACAAATAACAAGTGTTCTTTGAGTGATGCAAATAAAGGATAAAGTGAACCAACTTTTCTTCCTTTTACAATAAAAATATTGCCCTTTGATATGTGAATGGAATGAGCATAGAAGAACACCTTGTAACCAAGGTCATCAAGTTGCACAATTGACATCAAAACGCATGATAACTAAGGTACATGGCATACATTATGCATAGTAAATTTTGTACCATCAATGAACTTCATTAGCAAAAAATCTAGTGGAGAGGTTGTTGCTCTAGCACGATGGTGAGAACCACGTTAAGAAGCTCCACCTCCTTAATGTCAATCCGCGGAAGAGATAGGAGTGATATGAAGATCGTGAATGTGAAATGAAGTGAGAGTGAAGGTGAGAAGCATAGAGAAGCACACACACTACGAAGAGACAAGCAAGACACAATGGAAGGTGAGAAATTAACTCTATTGCTCAAGATCTCAATTACAGGCTCAAAATAGCTCTAAGCTCACACTAAACAACTTCAAAAATGAGCTCTCTAGCTCTTTTTATAGTTTCTAGACTAGTTTTGACCCGTTTCATATTTAGTGATCGGCATAGTTAAAAAATAGGTCCTAAGTGCTATTTGAAAGGGTAAACGGTGTCTAAAAATAACCAAAATTGATACGCTCATTCTACCTAAGCTCCTCAAGCTCGAGGACTCCTCGGCTTGCACAAAATGGATCTATGGATTACAAAAAAGGGTTTTTCTATGTTACATATGTTACAATAGTGATGAAAATCACTGTTGGAGGTTTTGAAAAGTATTTTAAAACATAATTCTTTTCAAAACAAGGTTCGACTGACTCCCTGCTCTGCCTTTACATGATTCCACATCTTCTATGCCTCTGGCTACTGCCAACACCCCCCTCCCTCTCGCTTCTGTCGTCCTCGACAGAATCTTGTTGTGCGGTCTATCAGATGTAGTTTTGTAATAGTTCCTGAGCGAGGGTGTGTTCTGATATTCGAATGCCTCAGGCCAAATCTGCCTCGAGTTTCTCCCAATCAATTGGTTGTGGTTCATCGGGTGGCGAGAGTCGATAATGTGTGGAATATACCATTTGTTCACAGGCAAATAAGTCTAAGAGGTGGGTGGGCCTGCTGATGAACACTTCTGAATGGTATTCCCAAAAACCGGTTGTGAACATCTCTTCAAAAGTCTGCTTGTAGCACGTCGGTAAATATTTGATTCTGCAATGCCAGGCATAACACACCCGTAGCGATGGCGTACTCATATCATATGCAAGATCTAGATTTCCATGCTCAAAGCCCGGGGTGTTTACATGAGGTGCCTTTACACGACGGAAGACTTTAAAAACCATTTGCATCATGTCAAAGATTTTGCCAGTCATGTGTGCTGCTATATCGTCCATGTGTTTCAAGCGAGGGAGCCAGTGACAAATCGTGGCCATCATGTATCCCATTGTCGGTAGTTCTATGGATGGCTTGAAATATGGGTAATTTAACCAATCCTGGCACTGCTTGTTGTTCTGTACTTTAATGGTAAATGTTGTCCAAGAGCGGCGATGTGGCACTAGTCCCCAACATGGGTTGTATTTCAAATGTAGTGGTGCCTTTACCCAAGTACTCATCATCTCAGGATATTCTTGTAAAAGATCTTTACGCCACTCTGGTTGATAAATCTCTCCTTGTTGCGCATCTAGTGGCAAATCATCAGGCTCAAACTGAGTAGCATGAGACGGTTTCTTGCCTGTTTCTTTCTCTATTGCCAACTGATACTCGGCCATTAGCATAAAATACGGTTTGTACTATAGCTCATGCCCTGATATATATCTGCGAGGGGCCAAGTGAGCGAAGTAGGGCGACTGTAAAATTCTTTCCTCAATCATTGCCATTTCGTGCAGCTGCGCCTCTACTCGTGCTGAGTGGGTGGTTCCAAGCTCTTCCACTGTCTTCATCCATGTGGGGGTTGGAAGTTCATAAGTCATCTGGCCTTCAGCCGTGGCTCGTCCGCCTGGGATGGGTTGTGGTTTGTAGGCTTCTTCAAATGTTTCCTCCACCGGGATGGTTACATTTTCTTCATCGGTTGGGAGCTCTGGTGGGGAATCTGGCCGTGGTGGTGCTTCATATATAGCTATCTGCGATTCAAGAGTGGATACCTGGGCCCGTAATGCGTTGAGTTCCTCTAGGATGTCAGGAGGAGGGTCCGCAGGAGCTGGTAATCCTTGGGGTGCTGGTAGTCCTTGTGTTGCAAGTGCTCTCAGCTGGAGTAGTTTATGATCTTCCTTTAGCTTCTGATACTCTTCGTTCATTCGATCGTATTCGTCGAGCAATCTGATGTGATCATCAAGCAACATTTTCATTGACTCGGAGGGCACTGCTTTGAACCGGCTAGGACTTAATGGTTGGTCTGGTTATCGAGAGCAGCTTCTAAATTTTCTCTGTCAAGGCCTTTAGGTTGTAATCCATCTTGAAAAGGTTAGAACAAGCCCTGACTGAATATATGCTCTTGTAGCCACTGGTTTTCTTCCTTTGCTGCTGCTAGGTGCCTTCTGAGTAAGCCCATGTTCCGAGTTAGCGTCACATTGCGAACTGTCTGGGCCCTTAACAAATTGTCAAGATCAGCAGTGGCCTCTTTGGCTTTCTCTTCACTTTCTAGTTCCAGCTTGTGATAAGCCTCGCGTAGTTCTTGGTATCGAGTATTCAATGAGGCATTCTCAATCGACAATGAATTAAGCTGCGACTGCAAATCGTTGGTTGTCCTCTGCAGCTGCTGATAATTATTTCCAAGAGATGTGAACTCATCTCTTACTTGCATCATACACGTGAACATTTGTCGAAATGCTGTGTCTGTGGTGGTTGCTAATATTAATGGTGTGCTAAGTGAAGATGCAGTGGGTGTAGATGCAAAGGGAATGGGGAATGGGGGTGGGAAAGTGGATGCTGTGGTGATTGTTGAAAATTGTGGTGTGCTTAAATATTGTGGTGCCACCATCGACGTGAGTGGTGGTGCGGTAGATGGTGATATATCCATATCGCTGGATGTGGTGTTGAGTGCGGTGACTATGAATAGTGGTGTGATCGTGGGTAAGTGTGTGGGTGTAAATACAAGATTTACAAAGGTTGAGGAGTAATCTATCGAGGGGTTGTCTTGGACGGCTTGGTGGAAAGGGGAAAGAGGGGTTACAGTGGGTCGGGGAGGTGAGACTGGGGAGAAGGTTAATGGAGGTGGGAATGGGAAAAGGGGTCTTGGAGGTGTGGGGAAGGATGGAAAAGATGGATGGAGAAATGGGTTGGACAGAAAGGTGGATAGGTTAGGGGGTAGACTAGGTTGAGTGGGTGCGGGAATTGTGGGTTGAGTGGGAGTAAAGACGATTTCTGCTACTCCACCGGAGAAAGAGGATGTTGTTCTGGGAGAAGGGGGGTGAATAGGGGAGGCTGGATGGATGGGAGGTGAAGGAGGAGCGATTGGGGTGGTCAGTATTTTGACGACTGTGGTGGTATGTACAGCGGTAGTACGGGGTGGGGAGTCGACGATAATGGTGTCTTCTGCCAAAGAGCTTTCAGGGACAAGACGTGCTTCCCTGGCTTGTTCTGAAGATTGTGCTCCTGTTGGGACACGAATGTATTCGCCCGGTTTTGATAATATACATACGCGTCGGGGGTCACACTGCAGTAATGGTTTTCTCTGCAAATATCTTAAGGCTTTGGTAGGTCCGACTGATTTGACAAGCTCTCTGAAACCTCTGATGTAGACTTCTTCGAACCCTCCTGAGACGAGTTCTTGTTCGATGATTGTTTGGCTTTCTTCATCAGTCAACTTCTTGCGTGCCCAAACTTTTTCCATAGTACCATATAATTTTTTTATGGCTAACGTATAAGTTGCAGCTTCGAAGGTTTCTTCTTCGTGTGTGCTCGTGTCACCTTGGGTGTCGGTTTGTTGTCCTTGTTCATCTGTTTGCACATTGTTAGTTGGCCGCCGGATTGGCAAATGTAAAACGAAAACGTGTAATCACACGCGCGAAAAGCGGTTACGCTTCAATTGTAAAATTCCTATTTAAAGCAATGAAAAGATACGCGAAGGGAGCGCGAGCGTGATTCTCAAAATCACCAGATTGTCCGTCTAGGAGTGCCCGATGTCACTGTGTTTGTTGTTCGTTGATATCTGAGTAGTTATTACTGTGTTACTGTTGTTTCTCTAGTATTTGAGTAGTTATTTGAGTAGTTATTTCTGTGTCCAATATCTGAGCAAGATCTTGCGTTCTGTATCCATCCGCACTTGATGTGCGTGTTCGTAGTCACGTTAACCTGGTGATTCATCTGTGCGACCGTCTTGCGTTGTTACTGTATACGATCGGAGCAACTGATTCGCTCTCTAGTTCATTCTTTGCTACTAATGTGATTTGTTTGTTCACACTGTTCAGTGTCCAGTGCAGAGTACTTGGTGAAAGGCTACAGGGCTGGAATTGCTAGTAATGTGTCGAGTTGTCATGTGTGAAATTTGGTGAATAAATCTGTGCAGCGATATAGTGTATTGAGATTGAATCGTGTTTGGATTGTCGCAATACTGTGGATTAGGAGTATTATCATATATTCGGTAAAGTTGAAGTATTCTACTCTTCTGAGCAGTACCACAAGGTAGCGTGTAACAGTAGAACACCTGAGTGTGTGCGGTACCTGAGTAATTGAGCTAAGACGTGACATTACGTGTCTCTGACGTAGCTAAGATTTGGGAACTAAGTACAGGGCCTGTGTCTAACAGACCCCTACCACTCCCAAGAACCCACTGAGACTGGTTAAACACCATTCTGATAGTTAGAACCAGGCGTTTAACAATTGAGCATTTTTAACTCTGCTAGTTAACACTAGTTAACATTGGTGCCGTCTGTGGGAAGGTGGCATCAAGATTGCCAGTTACCTGACGAAAGTACTATCTGTGGGAAAGTGGCCTTAAGATTGTGGATTACCTATAGAAAAGTTGCATCGAAAATGATCGTTGATTACTAGTAAGTAAAGATCCCAAAATTTTTTGAACGATCGTAGAAAAGAATAGTACGTGCAGTATATGCCGGTTACTCGATCCGGCGAAACGTATCCTAAGAATAGACAAACGTGGGTGTCTAACCTGCTAAGGACGCCTCCAGGAGGCAGAAGCGCGGGAAGTACCAAACCAGTGGATAAGACAGCAAAGAACATTTTTAGTAATTCCGGTCAGATTCCGGTAGAACATACTGCATTTCTGGCAGATTCCGGTACTATTTCGGCACAGTCTGTCGAAAATATAGTAACTCCAGAATCCACTAGAACGCAGCCCAAAGTTAATCTGACAATATTGAGTAAAGATTCAGATTTGTTGACGAATAGGAACGCATTAGTCAAAGACAGCGGTAAAGACGACGGAGTACTTTGCTTTGGTGAACAGTCGATAGTCTCCGGTGACATTTCGGTACAAGTCACTGAGAATTTACGGTTCTCCGATAACGAGTTACCATTTCTGGGTGAATCTTCAGCCTAGTCCCCACTATTTGGAGTAAGCTGCCCTTCACTTGACATCAAGAAGGAAGGGAAATTGTTCGAAACTGAGATTCGAAGCATACTAAACAAGATCATCGCACCGGAAAGTGCAGAGTCCGACGATACAGATTCTGATAGTTCAGCAATTCAGCCCCGAGATACAGAAGTTAGTCACAACACACTCACCATGAACGGGCAGTAGCAACAACAGTTATGTCCACCTAGGCTGCCTCCGACAGGAGTGACGTACACTAAATTTGATGGATTCCCAGGAGATGATCCGGATGCTCATGTACGCACATTCGAGATAAGTTACACAGTTCTCAACCATCCACCGGATCCGGCGTATAAAGCTATTGTCTTTCAATCTACATTGGTCAATGAAGCAGCTAGATGGCTTACAGAATATGATATTAATCACTTCGGCACCTACGAAGCAGTACGAGATGCCTTTTTGCAGCGATTCACGCTAAGAATCTAGCCGAAATCTTTGATTATCTGCAAAACAACAGACAGAAGGTAAATCAAACTGTACAGGAGTACGCTACCTTATTCAGGATGCATCTAAGGTAGTTACCACCAGCACACGCCAACCTACCGGATGACTTTATCACTCAGTAGTTCATCAATGGCTTGACTCCACAACTTAAACAGATTATGATCATACGCTGTGTAGGAGCAATGACACTAGATGCCGTAATCGCAATGGCTCTGCAGCTGGAAAACAAGGTTGGAGGATTTACAGAAGATCTGGAGTGGTTAAAAACAAACAGAAATGTAGCCGAAGATATGACCAGACAAGTATACTGCATCACATGCAAGAATTCAGGCCATACTAGTGCCACTTGTGCACTTAATCAGATATTCTGTGCTATCTATAACACTGTCGGACACACCACCGGAAAACTGCGCATACAACGCTAAACTACAGGGAACAGCGACTGTCAACGCAATAATACAAGAACCAGGGCAGCGAGCCAATCACTATGTGCCTCCGCAAATGAGAAACAACTAGCAACAAGGATATCGAAATTACAGAGGACAGAGAAATAACAACTATAATGCAAATCGCTGGCAGACCGGACCACCACCAGAAAATCCCAATCTACCACCACCGCGTTGTCGGGAAGAAGGAGGTCGTGGCAGGAAGCCGGCACCTGGGGTTGGATCAGACCCCGCTCTGGTGCGCTGTTCCCGCTGTCCTACGAGCGGCGTCTACGCGCTGGGCGCCTCGCTTGTGCTCTCCGGAGCGTGCGTGATCCTCGTAGGGTCCCTTGCCCCTCGGAAGTGTCGAGACGTGGGACCGTGGGCATCGAAAAGAGACGATGGGGGGTACCGCAGTGATACACGGAACGCAAATGAAGCCAACGATACAACGGAAATGAAACTGAAGCCTCCAATAAAATGAATGATACAATACAGGCCGCTACAGTGCGGGCCGATGGTACAATAAAACCGCTACAGTGCGATGCGATGATACAATATGAAAGCCGCCGCTACAGTGCGGGCTGGCTAGTGTAAACTCTAGATCCCTCGCTACAGTGCGAGAAATCGCGTACGGGATTCCGCTTAGGTCTTCGCGGTCCAAGCTTTTCTTCAGGTCTTCACTTCGGTCCGCTCTTTACTTCAGGTATCCGCAACAGTAGCCTCCCTTCTCTTTACTTCAGATAATCAGAAACCGCATAAACCTGGAGGAGACGATCCACAAGGGCAATCCACAGGAAGGGGTACTCTTTACTTCGGTCTTCAATCTTCAACTCTTCACTTCATTTAATGCTTCTTCAAATCATGAGAAACATCAATAACTCTGGAGGAGACGATCCACAAGGGCAATCCACAGGATGGGGCATTAAAATCGTTAATACTCAAATCTATATACAATAAAAAACATTTAGCATTAAAGAACATGTATTTTGGTTAATATTTCTCCATTTGAGCCACCACTAAAATAGTAGTATTGAAAACATCTTTCTTTGCTTCTCATAAAATGCTTTATTCTATAAAATAATTTTAAATCGATTTATTGCACATTTATTTATGCTTCCTTTCCATTATGAATTGTTACGAACTTAATTCATCGATTTCATTCTTTAAATATAAAAAAGTGGACCTTTGATTTTTCAATTATGCAAGCAATCTTTGTGGTTGATGTTTATATATGAACTCCTTTCGAATGTAGACAATGGGTTAACTGGAGGGGCTTAAATTATTGTTTGAATTATCTTCCCCAAGTCTGCCCATGGTAATGTACTTTTAATGAATAACACATCAGTCGTAAGCTATACATATTGAATGACCTTCTTTACCGCCAAGGGGTTTAAAATGATACCCACATCTCTCTTTCTTTGCCGACTCACAGCACTCTCTCTGATGAGTCCTCCACTCATATACCGTTTAAGTTCTCTCTCCTCTCAACCACGTATCTTATCGCCACCACTGCCTCTGTCCACGTGTCAGCAGTAGCTTATCCATCAGAGATTCCATCTCTCTCTCTCTGGAATTTTCTCTCTCTAACATATACCAATTCTGTCCGATCTTCAGCACTCGTTTGCAGATCTCTCTCTCTCTCTAATATGACCTCTCCCTACGTTTTCCTCTCTCTGCATATCTCTACTTGTGACTATCGTTGCCGCTTGAGCCTTTCTCTCTCTTCCAGGTGCACAATGACATATCTCTCTGTCAACTTTGCCTGTGTGCATCGATGCCCAACAGAATCTCTTTCTCCACGGAGATGCGCAACAACCGGAGTGCTCATCTCTCTCTCTCTCTCTCTCTCTCTCTCTCGCAACACAAGCGATTTATCTCTCTCCATGTCTGCACTGTACAACAGGTCGTCAACCAAGCATCTGCCTTCTGCGTGCGGTGCATCTCTCCCCGTCACATGACCCGTTGTCGGCTCTCCAACTCTCTGTCGGACGTCAGCAGGCGACTCTCTAAGCGTGCCGCCCTTTATGGGCTCTTTTTCTCTCTCCATCGGACACATAGCGCCGATGGCACCATCTCGCTCTCTCCCTCTGTACTCTACAACACCAGCATCTAATTGCGCACGTCCAGAAGCTACTACAACACCAATCTCTCTCAGGCTCTGCCAGTAAGTCCTCGGTGGTCTCTCTACGCGATGCACGGTCAACAGATGCCTAAATCTCTAACACGCAACAGCAGCACGCCCCACGGTCGCTACCCGCTCTTTCATGTGCAGGCTGACTCTCTGAGAAGAACTACCCCCGGTGACCACTGACCCGGCGTCTTCTCTCTCTCTAATCAATCAAAGACTCTCCTGAACATCCCGTGTTGTGACAGAAACAGGAGTCGCAACTCCGGATTCTCATGCGCCGCCTATCTCCGTCCGAATTCCCCTGTGTGGCCCCTATCTAGACAGGAGTGCGGACATATTCTCTCTCTGCGGATTCTCCAGATTCTAGCGCCGTCTTCTATGCATCTCTCTCCGAACCTATGCTGTCAAATCTCTCAATCAAATCTCTCAATCATGCAGACATGGTATCTATGCGCAAGAAAATCTTTCTCTCTCTTCCAACCTTCTCTGCTACCGATCAGACACCCATCTTAACCAATTGAACAAATCGCCACCATAATGAAAAACATGATGCAGAATAATCACATGCTTCCGTGAGTTACTAGGATGCAATTTCCCCATGGAGGAATTCAAGAAATCTAAAGACTTTATGACAAAGCTCTCTCTCCCTCTCAATGGACTATCGTAAGAACGTGAATGAACACAAACGAACAAGGAGCATACCTGGAGGAGACGATCCACAAGGGCAATCCACAGGAAGGGGAAGAAACAAATGAGTTTGGACTTATTTATAGGCCCCTCCCTAAGACTTCCTTCTAAAACGTTCTAACCTCCTCAATGAACTTTCTATTTTTGGCAGTCTTTTAATTTTTTCCTAGACTAAGGTTTCCATTTCACACTGGATATTCACAATTTAATTGGGTTTTAGGGTTTGACCTATGATAACCGCCAATTTCAAGGGTCTGGCCTAGGATTTATGATCGGGAAAATCAGGGTTTTGCTCACAATTAACTCAAGCTCATCAATTTAATGGTTTATTTACAGTTCGGACCTAAACTCCAAGGGTTTCCAAGGGTTCAAATGGGATAAACCCTCCTTTTCAATCAGATTCGAAGAGTCAAACCTAGGTTTTCATGGGTCAAATGTCAATTGTTTATACACACGGGTCTAACATACATCTCAAACATGTTTTTGCATCGCACAATCAATTAATTCGGCCAAAATATGTACAAAATATACCACTCTCTCGATCAAAACATCACACAAACACTTAAAAACAATGAACTTTTGAAAAAAACTCAGTGCACACTCCCTACGGGATTTCATCCCGACATTCGCCCCCGCTAAACCTGCACATCGTCCCGATGGGCCAACCTACAAGATCCAACAGAAGAGTATCAGGGTTCTTTTTGAAATCTCTTTACACTTTTTATCTTTTTCCTTTCAAAACTCAAATCATGATCTCATGCAGTCATGCAATTTTTATAAAGATCGGTATGCATTTTAGAAAATTAGGTAGATTCAAGCTTCACAAACATCATATTATGTTTCTGCGTCTGCAATCTGACAAGTAATCACATGAATAAATTGTCGGCTTTCTAGATCTTTTGTTCGTTCAACTGGTTGAGATCCAACTGCTCATTCTAAGTACTAGCATATACATATGTTTCTACTAACTCAGTTTGTAGAATATACCTCGATTCCTACTATTTCTCTCCTACTTGTCTAGCTCTCCATTAGATCTTTCTTTTTCTCTTTCTTTTTCATTTTATTTTTCTTTTTATCTCAGCTCAGCATTTCTTTTTATCTTTTATTTTTCACAGATCGACCTATATCGAAATCGGGTGCGACTCATGGACTTGTCCGCCCGGCCAAGTTTATCCCACCTGTCTACCGAGCCGACATAGCGCACGATATACACAACATCAGCCCTGCATGAAATCGGCGTCAGCTCGTGGCTCTAACCACCCGATCAGAGTGACTCCACCCGCCTACCGACCCATACAGGCGCATGATAACAGATAGGTCAGGCCTACGACGAAACTAGCTACGGTTGTTCATTGTCGCATTTCAGTGCTTGTAGATTCTTAACTTGGTTAGTCAACAATTCAACCTTATTTTTCAATTCAGAAATCTCAAAATCGATTTCATTTTTTAGATCTTTAATGCTTATACCCATCACCTGAATAGTATCAGATATTGCATTTATAGTTTGCATTAGGGTCATAACAATACCAAACTTTGATTTTATAGATTTATTTGTGTTAAATTCTATTTCCTTAATTCGCTCTTCGTATTTCGTAAATTGTTCCTCAATCATTTTGTTCATCTTAGTTTCTTGTGCACGGATATATGGACTACACTAGTGCAGATAGTGAATGCTCAAGCTCAAACAACAAGACAACCTTTCTGTTCAATGTGTGTGTGAAACAATGCAAAATTCAAATAACTTGAAATGCTGGTACCTGGAAATCTCTGTCCGATGCCGAGGTTCCTGTCTGTCTTCTCAAGGAGTGGGTGACGCGTCGAGGATCACCGGGCAACCACCTTGCTTCACGTCGGGTTCAGGTGTCGGGAAGAAGGAGGTCGTGGCAGGAAGCCGGCGCCTAGGGTTGGATCAGGCCCCGCTCTAGTGCGCCGTTCCCGTTGTCCTGCGAGCGGCATCTGCGCGCTGGGCACCTCGCCTGTGCTCTCCGGAGCGTGCGCGATCCTCGTAGGGTCCCTTGCCCCTCGGAAGTGTCGAGACGTGGGACCGTGGGCGTCGAAAAGAGACGATGGGGGGTACCGCAGTGATACATGGAACGCAGATGAAGCCAACGATACAACGGAAATGAAACTGAAGCCTCCAATAAAATGAATGATACAATACGGGCCGCTATAGTGCGGGCCGATGGTACAATAAAACCGCTACAGTGCGGGCTGGCTAGTGTAAACTCTAGATCCCTCGCTACAGTGCGAGAAATCGCCTACGGGATTCCGCTTAGGTCTTCGCGGTCCAAGCTTTTCTTCAGGTCTTCACTTCGGTCCACTCTTTACTTCAGGTATCCGCAACAATAGCCTCCCTTCTCTTTACTTCAGATAATCAGAAACCGCATAAACCTGGAGGAGACGATCCACAAGGGCAATCCACAGGAAGGGGTACTCTTTACTTCGGTCTTCAATCTTCAACTCTTCACTTCATTTAATGCTTCTTCAAATCATGAGAAACATCAATAACTCTGGAGGAGACGATTCACAAGGGCAATCCACAGGATGGGGCATTAAAATCGTTAATACTCAAATATATATACAATAAAAAACATTTAGCATTAAAGAACATATATTTTGGTTAATATTTCTCCATTTGAGCCACCACTAAAATAGTAGTATTGAAAACATCTTTCTTTGCTTCTCATAAAATGCTTTATTCTATAAAATAATTCTAAATCGATTTATTGCATTTATTTATTTATTTATGCTTCCTTTCCATTATGAATTGTTACGAACTTAATTCATCGATTTCATTCTTTAAACATAAAAAAGTGGACCTTTGATTTTTCAATTATGCAAGCAATCTTTGTGGTTGATGTTTATATATGAACTCCTTTCGAATGTAGACAATGGGTTAACTGGAGGGGCTTAAATTATTGTTTTAATTATCTTCCCTAAGTACTGCCCATGGTAATGTACTTTTAATGAACAACACATCAGTCGTAAGCTATACATATTGAATGACCTTCTTTACCGCCAAGGGGTTTAAAATGATACCCACATCTCTCTTTCTTTGCCGACTCAAGCACTCTCTCTGATGAGTCCTCCACTCATATACCGTTTAAGTTCTCTCTCCTCTCAACCACGTATCTTATCGCCACCACTGCCTCTGTCCACGTGTCAGCAGTAGCTTATCCATCAGAGATTCCATCTCTCTCTCTCTAGAATTTTCTCTCTCTAACATATACCAATTATGTCCGATCTTCAGCACTCGTTTGCAGATCTCTCTCTCTCTCTAATATGACCTCTCCCTACGTTTTCCTCTCTCTGCATATCTCTACTTGTGACTAACGTTGCCGCTTGCGCCTTTCTCTCTCTTCCAGGTGCACAGCGACATATCTCTCTGTCAACTTTGCCTGTGTGCATCGATGCCCAACAGAATCTCTTTCTCCACGGAGATGTGCAACAACCGGAGTGCTTATCTCTCCTCTCTCTCTCTCTCTCTCTCTCTCGGAACACAAGCGATTTATCTCTCTCCATGTCTGCACTGTACAACAGGTCGTCAACCAAGCATCTGCCTTCTGCGTGCGGCGCATCTCTCCCCGCCACATGACCCTTTGTCGGCTCTCCAACTCTCTGTTGGACGTCAGCAGGCGACTCTCTAAGCGTGCCGCCCTTTATGGGCTCTTTTTCTCTCTCCATCGGACACATAGCGCCGATGGCACCATCTCGCTCTCTCCCTCTGTACTCTACAACACCAGCATCTAACTGCGCACGTCCGGAAGCTACTACAACACCAATCTCTCTCAGGCTCTGCCAGTAAGTCCTTGGTGGTCTCTCTACGCGATGCACGGTCAACAGATGCCTAAATCTCTGACACGCAACAGCAGCACGCCCCACAGTCGCTACCCGCTCTTTCATGTGCAGGCTAACTCTCTGAGAAGAACTACCCTCGGTGACCACTGACCCAGCGTCTTCTCTCTCTCTAATCAATCAAAGACTCTCCTGAACATCCCGTGTTGTGACAGAAACAAAAGTCGCAACTCCGGATTCTCATGCGCCGCCTATCTCCATCCGAATTCCCCTGTGTGGCCCCTATCTAGATAGGAGTGCGGACATATTCTCTCTCTGCGGATTCTCCAGATTCTAGCGCCGTCTTCTATGCATCTCTCTCCGAACCTATGCTGTCAAATCTCTCAATCATGCAGACATGGTATCTATGCGCAAGAAAATCTCTCTCTTTCTTCCAACCTTCTCTGCTACCGATCAGACACCCATCTTAACCAAGTGAACAAATCGCCACCATAATGAAAAACATGATGCAGAATAATCACATGCTTCCGAGTTACTAGGATGCAATTTCCCCATGGAGGAGTTGAAGAAATCTAAAGACTTTATGACAAAGCTCTCTCTCCCTCTCAATGGACTATCGTAAGAACATGAATGAACACAAACGAACAAGGAGCATACCTGGAGGAGACGATCCACAAGGGCAATCCACAGGAAGGGGAAGAAACAAATGAGTTTGGACTTATTTATAGGCCCCTCCCTAAGACTTCCTTCTAGAATGTTCTAACCTCCTCAATGAACTTTCTATTTTTGGCAGTCTTTTAATTTTTCCCTAGACTAAGGTTTCCATTTCACACTGGATATTCACAATTTAATTGGGTTTTAGGGTTTGACCTAGGATAACCGCCAATTTCAAGGGTCCGGCCTAGGATTTATGATCGGGAAAATCAGGGTTTTGCTCACAATTAACTCAAGCTCATCAATTTAATGGTTTATTTAAAGTTCGGAGCTAAACTCCAAGGGTTTCCAAGGGTTCAAATGGGATAAACCCTCCTTTTCAATCAGATTCGAAGAGTCAAACCTAGGTTTTCATGAGTCAAATGTCAATTGTTTATACACACGGGTCTAACATACATCTCAAACATGTTTTCGCATCGCACAATCAATTAATTCGGCCAAAATATGTACAAAATATACCACTCTCTCGATCAAAACATCACACAAACACTTGAAAACAATGAACTTTTGAAAAAAACTCAGTGCACACTCCCTGCGGGATTTCATCCCGACAGCGCTGTCATTTTTGTGGTGAATTTGGTCATATTAGGAGATTCTGTAAGGATGCAGCTGAGTATGATTAGAGGAAGAAGGAACGTCAGAATCCAATGGCTAACATGGTACAAATCACACCTGTGGAAACACAAGCCGCTGCAGTTCAGACCCGTTCCGGCAAACAGCTGCAGCCAACAGCAGAAATATTTGAACCAGGAATACGCGAACAACAAAGAATGTACAACAAGGCTAGTCAATGGACCACAGCAGAACCACCAGTCTTCCCAGATCCTATTCCGGTAACTCAGACTCCGTTAACCAAAGAAAGAGCACAACAACAGGATTCCAATTCAGCAGCAGGCACATCAGCAGCTACAGGCACATCATCAGCAGCAAGCATATTACCAACAGTAGACGCTTCATCATCAAGAGAAGCATCAACTTCAACACCGGTGGAGCATGTCAACCAATCTCAACAGGCCTGGGAAATTTTATCGAAGGCATCTATCACCCTGCCTCTGGGCCAACTACTCGCATTGGTACCCGGAATTCGACAACAATTCCAACAGAAGTTCAACCCGGTGCCTTCTTGTATTCCAGCGACAACAACAGTACAACCGAAACCCGAATCTACGGTCGATCATTTAGTTCCTTTAATTACGGTATGGTATAAGAATCATAAAATCACACAGGTATTAATTGATGGAGGATATGGAGTCAACATTGCTACTGCGGCACTATGCAAAAGGTTAGGATGGACCAAAATCGAACCAGTTCAGTTTTTTGTCAGAATGGTCGATCAATCAAGAGTCCATCCCATTGGACTTGTACAAAATGTACCAATCACTTTACAAGGTACAACATTTAAAATGACCTTTGTCATATTAGATTTACCGGAATCCACTCTGGATTACAACCTTCTTTTCGGCCGACCTTGGCTGAAGCATGCGAAGGTAATACAGGACTGGTCTGCACAAGAGCTCACTTTTAAGCATGCAAATCGTAAATATGTGGTAAAACTAGATGCTATACAACCTTGCGAGTTACATGCTATACCGTATTTCGTTGAACCAGTCCATATGCTAGATGGATTATCAGATGATGAAGAAGAAGAGTTTCTTAAAAGTAACGCTGACTTAATCTCATTAGGAACTGTTGATCTACAATCTATTGTAGATAATTGGAATGCTTCAGTCTGTATAGTGATGCCTTTAACAGAAGGAGATAAGAAAGAAGACACTGTTGCTATAAATGACGACGAACCGCAACTCTTCAAGCCAACGAACAATATGGAGAAACCCCAACAATTGTATGTTCTAGAAGATCAGTTGATCACTTACCGGAAACATTTCAGGCAGTTTAATCCAGCAACTCCGAGAATTCTCCGACGTCTTTGCATGGGATTACAAAGATATGAAAGGATTGGACCCGCACATCTATCAACACAGAGTCATGTTGAAACCGGAAGCGAAACCGATCAAGCAATCCAGCTACCGGATGAGTCCCAACTATGCATCGCAGGTAAAGGCAGAACTTGATAGGTTATTGAAAGTCAGATTCATTGTGCCAGTAGAGCATGCTGAATGGATCTCTTCGATTGTTATTGTACCGAAAAAAACCAAGCAATTGTGAATATGTGTAGATTACCGGAAACTGAACGCAGCTATAGTGCCTAATCCTTTTCCGATCCCTTTTCTTGACACAATGCTTGATAAGTAGCATGACATGAAATGTATTCATTTTTAGATGGGTACAGTGGGTATAATCAAGTTAGAATGGCTGAAGAAGATATACCAAAAACTGCATTCATTACCAACTAGGGTGTATTTGCTTGTACGGTAATGTGGTTTGGATTAAGAAATGCCCCAAGTACATTTCAAAGATGTATGCAGAAAATATTTTCTCCTTATCTCACCTCTTTTATGCAAGTATACCTTGATGATTTTTCAATTTTTGGTAAAATGATGGCACATTTGTTACATTTACGGTGCTGTTTTCAGAAGTGCAGAGAATACAGACTCTGCTTAAACCCAAACAAATCCGTGTTTGCGGTTTCATGTGGCAAGTTACTTGGCCACATCGTATCTGCACAAGGTATACGAGTAGATCCAGGCAAGATCACGGCTGTATTAGAAGCTCCGGTGCCTACGACCCCGAAAGAAGTAATGTGCTTTATGGGCCAAGTAAGATGGCATGGACGACACTTACGGTGGCTTGCTCATTTGGCAATACCACTAAACAAGCTAATGACCATGTTGAGAAAAGGGGAGCAACAACCCTAACCGCCTCACATGGAAGTGAGAGGTTTCTCCAAGTTGGGGCAAAGAATGAGAGGAGAGGTTCACCCACACTCATGGACCAATGGCAACAATGGCCAACGTCACAAGGAGCAAAGGGGAACATCCTCCCAACCATGCACACACACATGCAAATCCATACACCAAGATCATCGCCTTGCACACAAGGAAACATGAGAGTAGCAAATGACACCTTCTTCCATTACCAAAATGGAGGCCAAGGCCATGGCCAAGGGACCTCCCCTTTACAAAATGAGCTCCTCCTTATATAAGAGAGGAGGAGGAATCCGTTCAATACAAGTGGCCAAAGGCTTCATTAACTAAAGATGTTCTAAAAAAAGATAGGTAGTTGGTAAAATCAAAAAAGAGAATCTTCCTAGAGAGAGAGCATTTGCACGTATCCAAAAGTGAGATCTCTTTTTGAAACTAAGGCAAGAATTCAAAAAAGGAGACTTTTACAAAAAAGAAGGGAAAGGTTGAGTTTTTATGGGTTTTCTCACATAAATAAGTAAGCAGGAGTTCCTATGAAGAAACTTATTTACAAGAGGGAAAAGTGGGAAATTTGGGAGACTGTCACTCAAGGCCTTGAGTATTCAAGTATCCTTAACTCCAGGGTAGGCCTCCAAGTACTCCATAGCCTACATAGCTTCATAGGCCTTTCATAACTTTACGGTTCCAACACCCTCCCCCACCTAGTCTTTGTCGTCCTCGACAAAGCTAAGATAGGAGAGGCATACAGTGCCGAACGGGTCCAATGTTTGGAGTCTTCAACTCTTCAGATACGCAGCAATTCAAGTCTGATTGTTGCAAGGTTGCAAATCTTTTGAATCAGCAAGCTGTTTGCCTTCAAATCTTCAATCCAGCAATGCTGAGCGACACAATCCCCTTGGGGGGCAGTCAGCCCAGCCTCCATCCAATGCGCCCTCTTTCAAAGCTCCAATACCTGAAATTTAAACATACACAACAAGTAGACTGAATTTGAAAAGAAGCAGCCACAAAATGCAATTTCATGTTTAGTTTCCACTTCAGGGAACATCTTTCACTAAGGACTTGCTCTTCTAATGAGAAGGGCTCCTGAAAACCTCATCTTTGCACTCCAAAAAATGATGCCATAATCTGTTATCTCCAAGTGAGTGTGACATATTTCATTGTATAGCATGAGGTGAATATGTAGTAGCATGCTTAAGTTATGTTCCTTCCATCATTCATACTAAGCTCCTAGTCAATCAAGTTTGAATTTTAACATGAGTGTTCTGTGCTCATAAAATGAATAAACAATAGTGCAACATTATGAGTCCTGTCATTTTACAAGCATTCATGAGATTCAAACTTATCCAACACTATTCCTGCAAGGTAAGTAGCAAATCATCCATAGGAGGTAAGAAGGATCAATGTTCTAAATATGTTGACCTGGAATTCAAAAAATAAGCCTTAAATGAGTTGTGGAACTAGAGAGTTACTTCCCTAGCAAAAAACAACCGCTCATACAGTGACTTCTCACGTAATTTAAATCCAGGTTTGAAAACTGTCAACCCCCTATGTGCATGTTCACCTGCAAGTATCCTAAAAACAGTACATGCTCACCTCATGATATCATTTTGCAGTACAAGCATTATGCATCCAACCTAGGAATTTTACTAGAAGCAGCCAATTGCTCTAAAAAACAGTAGAATCAATAGAGATGCATCTTCATGTAGCAAGAGCTGTGCAATCTTGGATCCTATTTTCTACAAGTGGGTCAATGGATACAAAACATCAAGCAATATTCATACCATCGTGACCTTTGTACTATACCAACATATAAGCAATTTAATCATGTCCAAAGAGTATGATAAAAGTATGCAGTAGAAACTCCACAAGACTAGGAAGCACCAACCTCAGTCTTTCAAACTTGCAAAACATAATGGACAGCTTCCCCAAGGAGAAGAGTTACCAACACTCCAGTCACCTACATTCTTGCAACCTTCCCATTAAGCAAGAAGATCATATATATGATAATTGCATAGATAAGAGGTGCCTAAAGGGGGTCAACAATCTCCAAACTCAACATGTGTATCACTCCTTGGTGGGCTGCAAAACCTGCAACTCCAAGAATTATTAGAAAGCACATGTGGCACACGAAACAATCACCAAGAAAAGCATGGAGCAAGCACAAGCTTTCACCGTGTCATAATAGAATAAAAACATGGTCACAATTTCTTAATAATGACTAGGTCCATGGGCGGAATACCCCATGTTAGGCCAACTAGAAAACCAAGAGTCCACAACCTTCAAGGACCACCAGGGAGTGTGGTGCATGCTTCTTAAAAGAACGCCCACCTAGTACAACAATAGTGAATTGTAAAACATAGGGGAAGGCACCACAAAGGTGTATGAAAACATCTCCTATCATTAAGTGAGTTGACCCAACCAATCAACTTGTACCCATACAAAACTGTGAAATTATGACACATATGAAGCAATTGTTAGCTCTGATCCACCCGTCCTTAATTCAAGACTTTTAATCGTTAATCATCTGATGCTTTTATCCAAGTTTTTACTACAAGAAAATATTCAAGGGAGCAGTTAGAGCATGGTATCAACTTCCAAAAGTCATGGTAGTAGCCCAAGGGCCACCATCAGACTTCTTTCATGCCTGCAACATTCAAATGACAATAAATCTTAGTAAAATCATGATATGGACAACCACTCATCGCATCATTCCATCCTGTATAGCACATGAAAAGCAGTTCAGTTTACAAAAAGTACTCAAACTCATTTCTCTAGAGATCAAGAGCATTGGATCATATATTTATTCAATTATCTTCCATCAGGCACACTCGCATCTAGTAAAATATCCATAAACAATCCAAAGTTTGGCTTGTACACACCCAAGAGACAATCACAAAAAGAAGTTTGAGTGAAGGGAATATAATTCCCATCCCCAAGTATGGCAATACACACCACCATCCTCCTCCCAATACTATCAAGAATCCGTGAGGCTTGCCTGAAGAAATAAAAACAGACCAAAAGAGTACAGGCAACTTTCGAAGCTTCTTATGAGTTTATTCTTCTCATGTCTAGTCGAAGGAGACTTATGAAAAGCTTGTAACACCTAGAGTCGGCATACCAATAGCATTATTCCTAGAAAGAAACATGGGTAGTATAGATCTTTCCTAGAAATGAAGTGCGACCAATGCAGACCACAAAGTTATATTTTAGCTATAAAGAATGGTCTGAGAGAAAAAAAATAGAACCATATGGACACCCCCATGAAATCCTGAGCATGCCGTTTCTTCACTGTGTTGTGTCCTTTTTCTGTGTAGTGGGAGTGTTTTGGACATTACCCCTAGAAGGGAGTCACCAATCAACCACATAAAAAAAATGGCATACTAGCATGAAATGGCACCAACACGAAGGCCTTTATAGAATTGAGAACATGACTACAGTCTGCATCAAGTTTATGGCATCATAGATCTTGTAGTCGTTTTCAAGTGAAAATCCCAAAAAGGTATTTACGGCTGCCACTTAAACTCAAGATGGATAGATCTCATGTAGAAGACCCTAAGTCACCTTCCCAGCTCTAGCCCCTAGAGTCTTATGGCTTGATGTCAGCCTCCATTGTTTTGCCCTTCAAGCAACTTTGGATAGAAACAAGACAGAAGAAGAGTCATTCAAATATAGGAAAAGGTGCCCCTTAAGCTCGACTGCACACCTCCGACAGATCCGAAACATACACATCAAGGGTAAGAAATAGCTCTTTAACTTCGGAAATAATCACAAATCCATAGTAACACATAGAAGAGAGGATAAGTCATGGCTCAAGAAAAGTGGACGTAAAACCAACAAGGGGAATAAACTCAATCCTTTTCATACTCCCCAAACAGAATGGGAATGCACATACTAAATCAATGTTATCCGAATCCTATGTGCATAAAAATTTTTCTTAGACTTCAAAAAACAGGAGCTAGACTTGATAGGTTTGAGCATCGGAACAATTTCCAAGTGACCCTTAATAAATCCGAACCCTCAAGCCTTCTTGAAAGTCGATCTTTGGATTTGATGCATGTTAAGCAAGCCAGATAGTGTGGTAAAGCAAGCAAGAGGTCTAATGTCTTTTAGAATCCTTGTGGGAAGCTCGAGCTTGATGCGTAACGCAAAAGGTGGAAGAATCAGAGAGGTGATAGCAAGAAAAAAGCATTGCGTGCAACTAACACATGAAAATCATTCGAATCCGTTCATTAGTGCCTACAAAACAATAAACATGCTTATTCAAGCATCATACAAAGCTCACATCAAAGTACTTTGGGGTTTTCATAATTACAAAACTTCCACCAATCAGGAGTATAATACGACCAGTCAATAGGTATAGAAGGTTCCTTGCAACACACAACAACATGAACAAAAAAAAAAAAATGACCTTTTATAAGGTTGATCATATCCACGCACATACAAAGCTCACATCAAAGTACTTTGGGGTTTTCATAATTACAAAACTTCCACCAATCAGGAGTATAATACGACCAATCAATAGGTATAGAAGGTTCCTTGCAACACACAACAACATGAACAAAAAAAAAAAAATGACCTTTTATAAGGTTGATCATATCCACGCACGAGGCAGCAAGGAAAAAGCCTGGGCATCCACCCATAGGTTTCAGCAAGGGTTTCCATCCTGCATACAAAGCTGGGGAAGTTTGAGGACTCATCCCCATTCGAAAATGTTGAACACATCTGTACATCCCCAATAAAGTGAAACCAGCACAGCATATCGTCGATTAGTTGAGCTCGAATGATTATCAACACGAAAGTTTGAGAAGGGAAGGTATGTGGAGAAAAGCATAACCCCCCCTCCTGCAGAGAAAGCTGAAGGCCACATGTCCCTCTTTTATAGAGAGCATACACAATGTAGAGGTAACACCGACAAAGAAAAGCGGGGAGTTTGTGGGGAGCGCAAACGACTGCGCAAAACAAATGGTGAGGGGGAGTTTGAGGCAACTCCAACCAAGGCACCAAACCAAAGGAATCGTCAAGAAATGGAACGCAGCTTAAGAAAACGGCTCTGCATGGTGTGTCCGCCATAGCGAAAAGGCAGAGAACCATTAGTGTTTCGGGGAAACATAGCTCTTCACAGAGCCCCAGCAGGGAGTCGATGAGGAGAACCGTGAGCCCCAAGTCGATGCCCAAGCTAAGGCGATGGGAGCCCAAACTGAGCATCTGATGGAGCGAACAAACCCCAGCACCAAAATTCATCAAGGTAGCAGGCCGACATATTCGTGAATCAAAGCAGCGATGCAGATCATCTGTTCGAGCAAGGTGGCACCCACGCCGCCTCGTTCTTGTGTGCAATGGACACTGATGGGGCACGAGCGCTCAATCCTCCCCAGCTTCTCGGATTGAAGAGGGCACGAGCTCACCTAGAGCAGAGTAAGAATGGGGAGTTTGTATTTAGCTCAACTCCTCAGCAAAGAAAGCGCAGACATGGCGAAGAAGCCTGCCCCTGCCCCCCAGAGAAGAGGGAAAGAATGAATGCGGGAGTGAGAGTTCAACATAGAGCACGATCGGTTCTTGGGTTTGAATGAAGAGACGTGGGGCAGTCCTTTCACAGCAGTAACGTATCGATGCATCAAGAATTGATAGAAGAGAGAGATTGGTGAGGGGAAATAACTGCACCTCACCAAACTATGTGTACGTGGATTCTCATAAGGGAGGGAGAGGGATCGTAACGTAGTGCCTCTCCCACACAATTCGTAATAAATTCTTTATTCTTCAAGAAGGGGAGTGGGAAAGCAACGACCATTTCTCAAAAATCAAATGGCACGCATAACTTCAACCTTCAGTTCACATGAGAAGCAAGAAGCTTTATTGAAGCATGGAATTCAATGGAGAATCCAACGTTTATAAGTAAGTAGATAGTGAGCAAATGGAGAGAGGGAGGGATAAGCTAGGGTACTACCCATCCCACTTCCCAAAGCATTTACTGAAAAAGATGTAACAGAGATGGAGAGTGATGTCCAAAGTGTGTTTGAGAGTGTGTATGTGTGAAGAAGTGAGAGAGAAGGGGGTTAGGGGATGTTTTTGTGCAACAAACAAAAATGAACTAAAAGTTACTCAAAAAATTAAAAGAAAGAGGTACCCAAGGCCAACCGAAGGCCACACGTATTCATCCTCCTCCAAGTGTCAAGGTGCATCTCATGAAGTATGGACACGCAAACTTGGAAAAACCGACGGCTAAAGGCCGACGTCCCCGACAACGGCGCCAAATTGTTGAGAAAAGGGGAGCAACAACCCTAACCGCCTCACATGGAAGTGAGAGGTTTCTCCAAGTTGGGGCAAAGAATGAGAGGAGAGGTTCACCCACACTCATGGACCAATGGCAACAATGGCCAACGTCACAAGGAGCAAAGGGGAACATCCTCCCAACCATGCACACACACATGCAAATCCATACACCAAGATCATCGCCTTGCACACAAGGAAACAGGAGAGTAGCAAATGACACCTTCTTCCATTACCAAAATGGAGGCCAAGGCCATGGCCAAGGGACCTCCCCTTTACAAAATGAGCTCCTCATTATATAAGAGAGGAGGAGGAATCCGTTCAATACAAGTGGCCAAAGGCTTCATTAACTAAAGATGTTCTAAAAAAAGATAGGTAGTTGGTAAAATCAAAAAAGAGAATCTTCCTAGAGAGAGAGCATTTGCACGTATCCAAAAGTGAGCTCTCTTTTTGAAACTAAGGCAAGAATTCAAAAAAGGAGACTTTTACAAAAAAGAAGGGAAAGGTTGAGTTTTTATGGGTTTTCTCACATAAATAAGTAAGCAGGAGTTCCTATGAAGAAACTTATTTACAAGAGGGAAAAGTGGGAAATTTGGGAGACTGTCACTCAAGGCCTTGAGTATTCAAGTATCCTTAACTCCAAGGTAGGCCTCCAAGTACTCCATAGCCTACATAGCTTCATAGGCCTTTCATAACTTTACGGTTCCAACAGACCAAAACCCCTCGACAATTTCAATGGACCCAGGAATGCCAGATAGCATTTGATCATTTAAAGAATTTATTAACACAAGTTCCCATCTTACAACCGCCGGACTGGGATCGCCCATTTCATGTATTTGTTGATGCTTCAGATATAGCAATAGGAAGCGTTTTGATGCAACAAATTGATATAGTGGTTCAGACCAGTGTACTATGCAAGTCGAAGATTAGCCCCTGCTGAGAAGAATTACTCTGTAACAGAAAGAGAATGTCTAGGGCTAGTATATTCTGTCAAGAAATTCAGACATTACTTGTTGGGCCGTAAATTCACATTTCATGTAGATCATGCTGCACTTGTTTATCTGGTTCAACAACAGCATCTAGGTGGTCGATTAGCACGATGGGTTCTACTTTTACAGGAATTTGACTATGAATTCATTCATCGGCTAGGCAGTTCACATGCCTTAATAGATTTCCTATCTCGCTTAGATTCCGGTGAAGCTCCGGTAGGTATAGATGACACGACTCCAGCGATTTATAGCTCTGAACCAACGAATGATGAAATTACAGACCCACCTATACCATCTACGTATTATGATCAGATCCTGACCTTTCTCATTGATGGCTTCCTTCCATCTAAGACTTCTACGGCAGTACGCAGGAAAATTGCAGTTTTCAGCCGCCGATTTCGGTTAATTGCTGGAGAGTTATACTATGTGGATCATACCAAAATCTTACTTCGATGTATTCCACCGCATGAAGTTAACTCAGTTATTACTTTGGCTCACTCGATTCCTTCCGGTGGCCATTTTGCAGCAGATTTAACACACCGGAAAATTCTACAGAGTGGTCTCCGGTGGCCAACTATGTACAGAGATGTGTCACAATTTGTCAAACACTGTGATAATTGTCAAAGATCTGGACAACCGCTGCAACGTCACCTTTTTCCCCTGCAACCAGTTATGCCACTTGAACCATTTCAGAAATGGGGTTTAGATTTTATTGGCCCAATTACACCTCCAGCAATCTTCAGTAACAACCGTTACATACTGACTTGTACAGACTATGCAACCAGATGGGCAGAAGCCTCGGCTTTACGGTTTGCTACAGCAGTTGCGATAGCAAAATGTCTGCTAACTGATGTCTTTCCACGATTTGGTTTACCACTGAAAATTGTTTCAGACCAAGGCACCCATTTTATGAACAACTTGATTAAAGCACTGATACAGTCGTTCTAGATCACCCATAAATTTAGTTCACCATATTACCCTCGTGCAAATGGACTAACCCACAGTACAAACAAATCTCTACTGAATATGCTTCGGAAATTGATGATGGAAACACCGGAAAGATGGGATCAAATGTTATCTGCAGTGTTATGGGCATACCGTACCACATACAAGGTTGCAACAGGCTTAACCCCTTTCAAATTAGCTTATGGTATAGAAGCAATCGCACCTATAGAAATAGTTATACCAAGTTTATGTGTAGCCATCACTCAGAAACTGCTACCGGAAGACTCACTGTCGTTTCGGTTGGATTCACTCAGGAAATTGGACGAACAGAGATGGCAGAGTTTTTTAACTATGTAGGAAATACAGTTAAGACAGACTCGTACGCATGATCCACACTTGAAAACTCCAGTTTTTTCGGTGGGACAGCTTGTCCTTTTTTATAATGCAAAGTCGAATAGGTCTACAGGAAAATTCAAATAACGCTGGTTCGGCCCTTACCGGATTTCAGAACAAATTGGTCCAACAATTTTTTGGTTGACTACGTTGACCGGAAATCCACTTCCAAAAGTAATCAATGATTCGAAGCTGCGACCGTATCAACACACTTCTAGCCCGCACTAAAACATTTGGCGGTGGGCCGCGTTTTTTGGGTTTTACTTTACTTTCCGTTACTCTTCCTTTCTTTTTAGATTTACAAGTACTGTAAATATCCGCGTTTTAAACAATATTTATGAATAAAGCTGCCCTGCCCCTTCGAGCTCTTCATTGTTGCATTACGAAGTTAAGATTATCACTCCCCCTGCCGCGTGATTATTACTGCTTTTGATTACTCTCTGCTAAAGCACCACTACATAACCTTCTCTACTTCGCCGAAAAAACGCTATTGTGTTTTTGTGATTGTGCTTTGTGTTTTTCTGTGTTCTGTGTATCTGTGTTCTGTGCTCTATCTTCGTGTGCGCCATGGAAGCATTAGCGAACTATGCTACTTTCCGTGACGGACTCCCTACTGACGTAGGAGAGCTCTTGCGCACCCGTGGGCTTGCCAACTTCGCTGAATTGCCTTGGCATTCAGTGGAAGCCCACCCCTTCTTCGCGCAGATTATACCTGCCATCGCTCAATTGCCAACCACCGAGCGAAGATGGGTCTTCCCATCGTTGCCCTCTCGAACCGTAATTACATTCCAAGCCTTTGGTGAGTCGTTCCGACTCACACCCCAAGGCCGCGAGAATGGCCCAAGCATACCATTAGCGCGCATGATAGAGCTTTTTCCCCGATACTCATCCAACGAGTATGCCATTCTATGCCGCCCTGACCCCGAAAGAACCGCACTCCAGTTCTTAGTCGCCATCCTAAACCTGCAAAAACGCACTTACGGCATATCCCGCCCCTTTTACTCCGCCATCGATCTAGCCGCCGGTGAACCCGTAAACTTTGCCTCTTACTTCTTCCAACGAATCCACAAAGAATGCGTAGCCATAGTTAAACAGGTGAACAAGGGAGCCACTCCTAGGTCCAGATTGCCGCATATCATTTCCTTTCAGGCTTTCCGGCAATTCTGGCAGCACAACCACCACTTAGAGGTCCCATTCTGCAACACGAAGAATCTGTGCAACCATTAGAAGACGCCGAAGAAGAAGACGAAGAGGAGATCAACCAGCTTTTCCAAAGAAAACGAATCAGAATCAGCTCTTCCGAAAGTGAAGCACAGAAGTCAGCCGGACAAGATAAAGAAGCCGAAGGGCAAGAAGAGGACACCTTCCACGACACCACCACATACATACAACATGATTCAGCAGCGCAGTCTTCTTCATCTGAGCAACAAGAAAAGGAAAAACAAACTGAAACAGAAAGAATCTCGACCGAAGAAGAATCACAACAACAGTCTCAAGAAGGACAACAAACAGAGGAAGAACAAGCTGCTAAAGACGCTATGGATAGACTAATTAAGGCAGTAGAATCTGCATTCTCAGAGCCGGAACAACAAAATACAAATCAGGTAACAATTCAAACTGTAACTCCCACTCCACCACCGGAACCTCCACTAAACCCAATCCTTTCGATCCCACCCATCGCACCCGTCGAGCCCACAGCCTCTTCCGCCTCATCACCCAATTACTCTCCACCGACCTCCCAACAACTCCACACCACATCCTCTTCACAACCTTGACCCCCTCTTCTACTCCCCTCAATTCCAGTCATCTCTGAGCTTGCTTCAATGGGGCAACTTCTCATTGATCTCTCCCAGCAACTACCAGTCCAGATAAGAGAAGTCACGGACAATATTCGCAACGAACTGCAACATAAGGTAGATGTCCTGGAAGCGGATATTACACCATTACAGGAGGAGGTTGACGTAGTCAAGGCCGAAAACCACCAACTCCAGGCACAGATTCTCCAACTTCAAGCTCAGTTGGCAGAACAGCAAACACTTGTCAAACAAAGAGATACAACACTGGAACAGCTCGCCACAAAGGACCAATTATTAAACGAAACAGAGGCAGAAATCAGGCAATTGAAGTTAGATATGCAGGATAAGGAAGATGCCAGAATTGCACTAGGAAATCTACTACAAGAAACAAGAGTCCAGCTGCAGGAAGCAGTACAGAAGAGCCAAGAGCAGCAGAGGGAAGCTAAGCAGGCAGAAGAACAACTACGTAGAACAAAAGAATCTTTAGACGAAGTCAATAATATACTTAAACACCAATTGAACAGGGAAGATAAATATCAGAAGGACTTAGCAAATGCTCGAAGAGAAAGAGATGCTTACTACAAAACAATAGAGTTCCAGAACCAACAGATCGAAATGATAGATAATCAACTGATCAATCAGAAAGAAAGAGTAATTGACATGCAGAAACAATTGGGCGAGATGAAGGTTTCAAGGGATGCAGCCCTATCAAATGAATTTTATTTGCAGGAGGCCTTTTTGCAAACACAGGCCGAAATTTTGCTTACCGAAGCAATCGCTTTAAGCTCGGTTAGGACAGATGCACAGTTAGTAGAGCCATCGATTTTAGTACAGATGTTAGAAACACTCAAAAAGAAAATTACCCGAACTTTTAGGCTAGCCCGAAATATGTACTTAGAAGGCATAATAGCCGAACAGTAAAGTTCTGACATGCGGGTTCGAAGTCCACCGTGCGTGCCAGTGTTAGTTGGCCGCCGGATTGGCAAATGTAAAATGAAAACGTGTAATCACACGCGTGAAAAGCGGTTACGCTTCAATTGTAAAATTCCTATTTAAAGCAATGAAAAGATACGCGAAGGGAGCGCGAGCGTGATTCTCAAAATCACCAGAGTGTCCGTCTGGGAGTGCCTGATCTCACTGTGTTTGTTGTTCGTTGATATCTGAGTAGTTATTGCTGTGGTGATTGTTGAAAATTGTGGTGTGCTTAAATATTGTGGTGCCACCATCGACGTGAGTGGTGGTGCGGTAGATGGTGATATATCCATATCGCTGGATGTGGTGTTGAGTGCGGTGACTATGAATAGTGGTGTGATCGTGGGTAAGTGTGTGGGTGTAAATACAGGATTTACAAAGGTTGAGGAGTAATCTACCGAGGGGTTGTCTTGGACGGCTTGGTGGAAAGGGGAAAGAGGGGTTACAGTGGGTTGGGGAGGTGAGACTGGGGAGAAGGTTAATGGAGGTGGGAATGGGAAAAGGGGTCTTGGAGGTGTGGGGAAGGATGGAAAAGATGGATGGAGAAATGGGTTGGACAGAAAGGTGGATAGGTTAGGGGGTAGACTAGGTTGAGTGGGTGCGGGAATTGTGGGTTGAGTGGGAGTAAAGACGATTTCTGCTACTCCACCGGAGAAAGAGGATGTTGTTCTGGGAGAAAGGGGGTGAATAGGGGAGGCTGGATGGATGGGAGGTGAAGGAGGAGTGATTGGGGTGGTGTTGGGAGAGGATGGTTGGATGCACTCAGAGATTGAGTAGGTGCTGCTAAACCTGCTTCACACCAGCCCTCTTTGACTCCAGGAATGCTTAGTACACTTGATTAGCTTCCAAATGATACCAAGAAAGCATATATGTACTTTGCAAATGATATGTGTAATGATCAAATCAAAACACACTACTTGAGACTTCAAAAATCCAAGAAAACTTGCTATTTTGGTATTGATACCTGCTCAGTCTTTCACTCAGTATGACCAGCACACTTACAATTGATCAAATTCCTTCTGGACATATTAAATTAGCTTAACAAGCTACCATTTGCAAGTGGAATGAGAAGAAATGACAAACTATACTCTGAGAAATAAGTTTAGCAAAATTATATGTACCCCCGACTTTTTAGGAGCTCTGTAGACAAATACCAGAGACTGCTTCGAAGGTGATTTCTCGAAAATGGCTGAACCAAACTTCCTCAAACTTTGTAGTCTTGTAGAATGCTTTGAGCTCGTTCCAACAAGCCTTGAATTACTTGATTTGGTTCAGTAGGCACTGAGATATGCTCTGTTGAAGTTGACAGACTTGGAGTAGTATACTCAGAGAATTACAGAGTAGATGAATGTAAGTATTTGTATTAGATCATGTAAATGTACATTCCCATTGGCATGATGAACATAGCTCAATGGTATTTAGAGGTGTAGGCTATGGAGTAGACCTCACACACTCAATGATTGATACAGAAATGCCTCAGGATGAGTGAAGTACACCCGCGACTTTTGACTTGTAGCTTTTATAGGAGTTGAGTGAGAATTTGAATTAGAATTCAAATCAATCTCCTTGAATCTTTCACCTAAAAGTTGATTGAGATATTCCCTCAATCAATCAACAACTTTTTCCACGACTTTCAATCAATTAGGTGTGATTACATAATATGCCAAGTCACTAAGACTTTTACAAGAGATAAGAATGGTAATAGTTCATAAGCATAAGTTCCTATGACTCTTGCTTCATGTAGAGATATCCTTCAAGGGTTCCAAGCCAAAGGTGAAGGCTTGAATTGCACCAACAGCTCCCCCTCAAGCCAAACATTTGGCTCAAGTCCTCATCTTCATTCTTCAATCACATCCTGTAATCCAATCATGGATTTAAATCTCCATAACTTGTTTCCATCCAAAGCTTTTGTAAGTAAATCTGCACATTGCATGTTAGTAGACACATAAGTCAACTGAATGTCTTTGCTTAGCAACTTTTCTCTCACATAGTGGTAATGAACCTCTATGTGTTTTGTCCTAGCATGATATATTGGATTAGCTGCAAGGTGAAGAGAACTTGTGTTGTCACCAAAGATAATTGGTGGCCTTGTATATAGGCCTAACTCTGTATACAAAAGCTTCAACCAGATAGCTTCTTGAGTGGCATTGGCTAGCCCTCTATACTCTGCTTCAGTAGATGACAAAGCTACTGTAGGTTGTTTCTTAGCTGACCAAGAAATAGGTTTATCACCTGCAAAACATATGTATCCTGATGTGCTTCTCCTATCATCCTTGCATCCTGCCCAATCTGCATCTGAATACACTTTAATATCAATGTCTAATGTATAAGGAAAGTACAAATCATGGTTCTGAGTTCCCTTTAGATACTTCAAGATCTTCTTTGCTGCCTCTAGGTGAGGTACCCTTGGTTTGTGCATGAATTGGCTTAGCACACTAACTCCATATGCTATGTCAATTCTGGTTAAGGTAGCATAATTCAAACTACCTACCATACTTTGGTATCCTGTAATGTCTTGGACTTCATCCCCTTCATGAGCACTAAGATTTAGGTTGACTTCCATAGGAGTACTTGAGACTTTAGCTTCCTGCAAATTAAACTTCTTCAACATGTCTTGAATATACTTCTTCTGAGTGATGAAGATACCTGAATTTGTATAGATCAATTCAAGACCTAAGAAGTATTTTAATAATCCAAGATCATTGATCTTGAATTCCTTCATCATCTGTCCTTTGATGTGTCTAATCCCACTGACATCAGTACCTGTAATGATGATGTCATCAACATAAACACAGAGATAGATTACCTCTGAATTGTTCCTTTTGATAAACAATGATGTATCTGCCTTGCTCATTATAAATCCTTGGTCTTGGAGATAGGTTGTCAACCTGTAATTCCATGCTCTAGGTGCCTGCTTCAAACCATATAGAGCCTTCTTCAATTTACAAACATAATTTACCTTCTTGGGATCTTCATAGCCAGGAGGTTGTGACATGTGGACTTCTTCAGATATCCATCCATTCAAGAAAGCATTCTTGACATCCAATTGGTACATGTTCCAATTCTTGGATGCAGCTACACTCACCAATATTCTGATTGTTGGCATCTTAGCCACAGGAGAAAATGTCTCATCATAATCAATGCCTTGGGTTTGTGCAAAACCCTTGGCTACCAACCTAGCTTTGTACCTGTTGATTGTTCCATCAGAGTTCCTCTTTAGCTTGTAGATCCATCTGGATCCTATCACCTTCATAGAGTCCTTCTTGGGTACCAAGTCCCATGTGTCACTCTCCTTGAGAACCTCTATTTCTTCATCCATAGCTTCTTTCCATTCTGTTTTTGTGATTGCCTCCTCATATGAACCTGGTTCTTCATTCAACAAATCCTTTGCAAGATATACAGAATGCTTAGTTATAAGAGAAGTGTCATACCCATATCTGATAGGCTTCTTACTTTCTCTCTGAGATCTCCTTATAGCTTGAGTTGAGGATTCTGGTATATCCTCTAGCTTCTTCATTTTCATCTTTCCTTTGGACTTCCATGCCTTGAATTCCTCAAGGTTAATTGTGTCATCATCATCTGAGCTTGAGTCTTCTTTCTGGATTGGTTCCTCCTTGGTAAGCTTTGGGAAATCTTCTTCCATATCATAGGGTAGACTAACCTTCCTGCATTCATTTTCATACCATGAGTCATTCTCATCAAAGATGACATCTCTGCTTACCTTGAAACCTTTGTTTGAGGGGTTGTAGAATCTGTACCCTTTCTGGTTCAAGTCAAATGAAGATACATTTTTCAGCTTTAGGGTCTAGCTTTCCCCTTACCTGTGAGGGAATATGCACATATGCAATACAACCAAAGATTTTGCAATGATCCAATGATGGTCTCTTACCATGCCAAGCTTCATATGGTGTCATTCCATCAAGTGTCTTTGATGGCAACCTGTTAATGAGATAGGTGCCAGTAGATACACTCTCTGCCCAAAGATAATTTGGTAATTTCTTTTCATTAAGCATAGACCTAGCTGTTTCTACAATAATTCTATTCCTTCTTTCAGCTACCCCATTTTGTTCAGGTGAGTACCTTGTGGTTATCTCCCTCTTGATGCCTCTTTCCTGCAAGAAGTCTTCAAATTCATTGGAGAAGTATTCACCTCCTCCATCTGACCTTAGCCTTTTCAAGTTTCTACCTGTTTGATTTTCAACTAGTGCAAGATATCTTTTGAAACAATTAAACACTTCATCCTTATGCTTCATAAAGTATAACACAGTCCATCTGCTATAATCATCAATGAAGGACACATAATACCTTGATCCTGAAATGGAGGGTTCCTTGCTAGGTCCCCAAACATCTGTGCGCACCAATTCAGATAGTCTTCATGCATAAAACCTTTCTTTGAATAGGGTAATCTGTGTGACTTACCAAATTGACAAGCACCACACTTGTAAATCATGTGTTGCTTGGACACATTAGGTATCCCAAGCATACATTGATCCTTGCACATTTGTTTTAAGGTCCTTTCTCCTATATGACCTAACCTCTTGTGCCAAATTTCTAATTCTGAAAGTGTTTGATCCTTGTAATTGTATAAAGCAATGTTCTTTGTGTCCTCTAGCTCAAAAGTAAACAATCGACCTGATTTTTCTCCCTTGGCTATCCTTTTGAATCCATGTCTTGGGTCCTCCACATATGCTCCATGTTGATTGAACCTGACCTGTAAACCTTTTTCTACAATCTGACCTACACTCATTAAGTTCTTGGTGATTGTTGGGACATAAAGTACTTTGCTCAATAAGTTCTGATTACCATCACTAGTCTTTACATTACCAATCTTTACAACAGAATGCTTAGTATCATCACCTGTCTGTACCTGATGTTCGCCCTTGGGTTCTTCCAAATCAGAGAGTAGTGCCACATTACCAGCTACATGGTTAGAACACCCTGAATCAATATAAAATAAATAATCATCATTTGTACCTGCCTTGGAGGTCATATTCATGATCAATAGGGAGTCATCTTGCTCCTCTGTGTAGTTGTTGTAATCCCTTCTATTTCTGAATCCACCTTGGTAGTTACTATTGTGGTTTTGGTTGTAATTGTTGTTGTACTGATTGTTGTATCCATTGTAGCCTTGGTGTTGGTTGAATCTGCCTCTACCTTGAGAGTATCCACCTCTTTGATGGCCTCTTCCTCTCTGATTCTTATAATTTTTGTAGCACTCATCTGTGGTATGGTTAGACAATCCACAAATGTTGCATGGTGATGAGTTGTAGGGTCTCCCCCTACCTGACTTACCTCCTCTGCCTCTACCTCTTGAAGATCTACCTCTCCCTGCATAGTTAGCTTGGGAGGTAGAGCCTTCTTCATCAACCTTCTTACTTTTACCTTTATCTTTAACCTTCTTATCAGTGTATAAAGCAGAGGGGTTGTTACCTTTTGATTGCTCTCCATTCCTTGTAAGCTTTGCTTCATGTGTGAAGAGTTGACCAATCAAAGTTGTTAGATCAGGAGCATGTATGTCCATGTATAGGTCCATTGCTGTGGTAAAGCTCTCCCATTTGTCATCAGCTTTTAGTCCATTGATTACCTGCCTTACTATTTGTTCCTCTTCAATCTCTTCTCCAATACTTGCAAGCTGGTCTGCAATGTCTTTGACCCTAGTGACAAAGTCTGAAACTGATTGCTTTGATTGCTTCCTAAGAGTAGTGAATTCAATCCATAGTTGATTCTTTCTGGCCCTTGTACTTGATGAAAAATATGTTGACAAGGTTTCCCAAGTCTCTTGGGAAGTCTTGCAATTCCTTATGTGAGGTAAAAGGAAATCAGATATAGAGTTAAGAAGATAAGACCTTGCCTATGCATCTTTTGCACACCATGTGTTGAGCCTCTCTTGTTCATCCTTGGTGGGTAGTCCTCTTGCTTTGAATGAGGGCAATTCCTCATCTCCTGAGATGAATCCAAATAAGCTTCTTCCTTGTAGATAGGTCTTCATCCTTAGAGACCAAGCTTGGTAATTGTTCCTGTCCAATTTTTCAATGAATGAAGGAAAACCATCTCCCATGTTACCTTATTTGCTCTGATACCACTGTTGGGAGAGGATGGTTGGATGCACTCAGAGATTGAGTAGGTGCTACTAAACCTGCTTCACACCAGCCCTCTTTGACTCCAGGAATGCTTAGTACACTTGATTAGCTTCCAAATGATACCAAGAAAGCATATATGTACTTTGCAAATGATATGTGTAATGATCAAATCAAAACAGACTACTTGAGACTTCAAAAATCCAAGAAAACTTGCTATTTTGGTATTGATACCTGCTCAGTCTTTCACTCAGTATGACCAGCACACTTACAATTGATCAAATTCCTTCTGGACATATTAAATTAGCTTAACAAGCTACCATTTGCAAGTGGAATGAGAAGAAATGACAAACTATACTCTGAGAAATAAGTTTAGCAAAATTATATGTACCCCCGACTTTTTAGGAGCTCTGCAGACAAATACCAGAGACTGCTTCGAAGGTGTTTCTCGAAAATGGCTGAACCAAACTTCTTCAAACTTTGTAGTCTTGTAGAATGCTTTGAGCTGGTTCCAACAAGCCTTGAATCACTTGATTTGGTTCAGTAGGCACTGAGATATGCTCTGTTAAAGTTGACAGACTTGGAGTAGTATACTCAGAGAGTTACAGAGTAGATGAATGTAAGTATTTGTATTAGATCATGTAAATGTACATTCCCATTGGCATGATGTGATGGAGAGTGTTAATCTCCAAAAGAACAACCTACTCTTGAATTTAGAACACCTCTATATCAAGAGTAAGTCAAAACCTTCACCAAATTAGAGGTCCAATCTCCAAATTATCAAAAATTGAGAAATTCTGTGAAGAAGATAAAACACAGAAAGTCTGCTGCACAATTTCTTCTCATTGACCTATCAAACGTGTAAAGTTTTCTATGAAATTTTGTATGGAGTGTCTTCTAGAAGTTGCGCATCTCCTCCAAGTTAAAGTTCTTCAAAAGGTTTAGTATAACTTGAGAAATCAACTTCACAAGTTACCTATGTCTAAATCTGCACTTTTGAGAAGTCGATTTAGACACCCCTAACTTCTTAACTTCAATTCTCTCAGTACAAAACCCGTTTAAGCAAATGCTTCTAGCCACGAGTAGATTACCTTCCAACTTAAAGATTAAGTGCTTGCTTGCACAAAACTTTAAATCATGGAGTGAGAACTGACCAAAAGATTAAGATTGAAATTTGCGTTTGTTTCAGAGAACTGTAAACACTCAACACATATGAATGTTCCTACTAACAATTCTCCTAGCCTGTTTGCAATTAGACTCTGAAACTCAGGTCACAGACTCATCAACTACCAACTTAGATATCCTCAAAAGGATTTCACAATTGATCAAACACAGACGGAGCAGACACGAAAAGATCGGGCGCAATATTTCTTCATTTACTCAGAAAGTTACAGTTGAGTGATGAGAGGAAACTCAACTAACTTTTCACATGTCTCATGACATCTATCTTCCTCATTCTTGACTTCTATCTATTCATACATAAGTTCTCATATTACGCCTTGACATTTTCAAGGTATTTATAGATAAATTTGTACAAGTCTATGACTAATCAAAGATCTAAGTGAACTATGTACATATGTGTACATTCCTCACATACTCTGAATGTATCTTCCTTCCAAGCTTCAAGAATTGATCTCATCCTTCATTCTTTAGTCTTCAAACATTCAATTGGTGATTGATCTGCACCAACAGCTCCCCCTCAATCATCAATTGAGGTTTCTCCTTTCTTCTTTATACCTGCCATGTCTTTAAACTTCTGTAGCTTTGGTCCATCCAAGCTCTTTGTAAGCATATCAGCTATCTGATCTTTTGTTGAAGTATGTATGACTTCAATCTCCTTATCCATCACTTTCTCTCTTAGAAAGTGATACTGTATCTCAATGTGTTTAGTCCTGGCATGAAAAACAGGATTAGCAGCTAAATACAATGAACTCATGTTATCTCGATATATAATTGGTACCCCATGCACAATGTCAAAACTCTTCATCAAAGTCTTGAGCCAAATCACTTCCTTTGCAGCTTCAACCATGCCTTTGTACTCTGCTTCTGTAGAAGACAAAGCAACTGTATGTTGCTTCTTGGAGCACCATGAGATAAGTTTATCTCCCACATAACACATGTATCCAAAAGTTGACCTTCTATCATGTGGATTACCTGCCCAATCTGCATCACTATAAATTTTGATATTTGTATCTGAGGTAAACCCATAATACAAACCTTCATTGAGTGTACCCTTAATGTACCTCAACACTCTTTGACGTGCAATCCAATGTTCTTTCCTTGGGCAATGCATGAATTGAGACAAAACCCCTACTGCATATGATAAATCAGGTCTAGTTAAAGTAGCATAGATAAGACTACCAACCAAACTCTGATATTGTCTCATATCCTCGAATTCTTCACCTCCAAACTTACTCAATTTGTGATTCACCTCCATTGGTGTAGGTGCTACCCTGCAATCATCCATTTTAAACTTGTTTAACAAGTTCTTCAAATACCTTTCTTGGGTCACAAATACTCCATGTTGAGTATATGTAATCTCCATGCCCAAGAAGTATGACAAGTCTCCCAAGTCACTTATTTTGAACTCCTTTTCCATTTGCTTCTTGAGTCTTTGTATTCCTTCTTCATCTGTACCTGTAAGGATTATATCATCAACATATATGCACATGTATATGAAACCATTATCACTTGCTTTGACAAGCAAGCTACTATCTGCTTTAGACACCTGAAATCCAAGTTCTTTCAAGAACTTTACAAGTCTATAATTCCATGCCCTTAGGGCCTGCTTCAAGCCATACAAAGCTCTCTTGAGCTTGCACACATGATCTGGATACCTTGTATCTCTGAACCCTTGAGGTTGCTCCATGAACACATCATCTGAAATATAACCATTCAAAAAAGCATTTTTCACATCAAGTTGACATAACTTCCAACCTTTACATGCAGCAATAGCTATAAGTGTCCTGATGGTTGTCATCTTTGCCACAGGACTATAAGTCTCATCATAGTCAACACCATAAGTCTGAGCAAACCCTTTGACAACAAGTCTAGCTTTGTATCTAGACACACTTCCATATGCAAATCTCTTGGTCTTGTAAACCCACTTGCATCCAATAATTTTCTGACTATTTGGCTTTGGAACCAAATCCCATGTTTGATTCTCCAATAGTGCATCATATTCTTCCTGCATAGCTTTCTCCCATTTTTCCTTAACTTTTGCCTTTTCATATGTAGAAGGGTCTTCATCTGTTTTCATCATATAAGCATAATCTTTTGTGGCCAAAAATGAAGTATCATAGCTATACCTTGTAGGTTGCCATTTATTCCTTGTAGATCTCCTAAGCTCTCCACTTCTTGAGGTTTCTGGTTCTTCATATTCAGGATCAAATCTTGGTGTTTCTTCCACTTCAACTTGCACTTCATTATTCTCTTGTTCATCAAATATTTGAACCTTTGATTTACCTTTCCTTTGGCTCACTTCTTCTTCATCACCTGTATTGATATTGATTGTACCTGCATACCAAGTGCTTTGCTCATCAAAAGTAACATCTTTAGAAACCATGAATTGTTTTGTAGATGGACTCCACAATCTATAGCCCATCTGCTTATCATCATAACCAATGAAAACATATTTTTCAGCTTTAGGCTCCAACTTGTGCCTTAATTGTGATGGCACATATGCATATGCCACACATCCAAAAACTCTGCAATGATCCAAGGTAGGTCTCTTACCCCACCAAGCCTCATATGGTGTCATACCCTGCAAGGCTTTACATGGTAACCTATTGACCAAATAAGTGGCTGTATTTACAGCCTCAGCCCATAAGTAATTAGGGCAATTTTTCTCCTTCATCATAGATCTTGCAAACTCAACAAGTGTTCTATTTCTCCTTTCTGCTACACCATTTTGTTGAGGAGAGTACCTGCAAGTAATTTCCCTTTTTATACCTGCATTCCACAAGTAATCACTGAACTCATTAGAGAAATACTCTCCCCCTCCATCTGACCTTAGTCTCTTCAATTTATGACCTGTAATTCTTTCTGCATATGCATGATAGTGTTTGAATGTATTAAACACTTCTGACTTATCTTTGATCACATAAATAGTGATCCATCTAGTAGCATCATCAACATAAATCACATAATACCTTGACCCATTTATACTGAAATCCTTTGATGGTCCCCACACATCTGTGTGTACCAATTCAAGCTTCTCTGAGTACATAAAACCATGCTTGGAATAAGAATTCTTATGAGCCTTACCTAATTGACATGCCTCACATCTGTATGTCATATGTTGACCTGCAACATTAGGCAATCCAAGCACTGAACCATTGTTAATCATGTCTTTAATACCTCTTTCATTGAAATGTCCAAGCCTCTTGTGCCAAAGATCTAACTCAGAGAACTTATGTCCTCCATATGTGAACATAGCATGACCAATATTGCCTTGAATTTTCAATGTAAATAATCTTCCTTCTTTTTTTCCTGAAACAATCTGTTTATACCCTTGGCTAGGGTCTTCCACATATACTCCATCATTAGTGAACCTTACTTCATATCCCTTTTCAACAATTTTTCCTACACTTATCAAATTCTTAGGAATTGTAGGAACATACAAGACCTTACTCAATAAGGTACTACCATCCTTGGCCTTCACTGATCCAATTGACTTCACATTGTGCTTTGTGTTGTCACCTGTTTGAACAACATGATTGAAAACTTTATTTTCTAAATCAGTCATCAAAGATATATTACCACTCAGGTGATTGCTACACCCTGAGTCAATGTAGAAGACTCTTTGATCTTCACTCTGCCTTTCACAAGTTGCATTCATTATCAATATTGAATCTTCTTTTTTATCTGAAGCATAATTGTAGTAGGTGTTGTTATATTGTTGACTTTGGAAACCTCTACCTGCATTTCTTCCAAAGTAACCCCTACTATCTCTGCCTCTGAAATTACCTCTTTGACTTCTGCCACCTCTTCCTCTTGAATTATAATTTTCATTGTATCCACCATTATTCTGATTATTATGCCAACAATCATTAGCTAAGTGATTTGTCTTACCACAAATCCAGCAAGCTTTGCCTCCATCTTTGTTATTCCTGCCTCTTCCTCTACCTTTGCCACCTCCTCTACCTCTTAGGAAGTTGGCTTGACTAGTTGTGCCTTCTTCTTCACCTGATTGTTGCTTTCCTTTGTTAGCTTTCTTCTTGTCCTTTGAGTACATTGCATGACCTGTACTTTTGTCACCATCTCCTTTAACATCCTGCTCAAATGTTAGCATATGACCTAGCAACTGATTTAAATCAGGAGTGAAATGATCAAGTGATAATTCTGTAGATAAAATGAATGGCTTCCATTTGTCATCACCTCTCAAACCTGTAAGGATTTGCCTTACCAATTTATCCTCCTCAATATCTTCATCAACAGCTCCTAATGCATCTGCAATGTCTTTCATCCTTGTTACATAGTCTGAAATAGATTGAGAGGCCTTCTTCTTGAAGGTTGTAAACTCTGCCCATAGAGATGCCTTCCTTGACTTTGTAGTATTCTGGAAATGCCCCTCCAAAGCATTCCAAATATCAGTTGCACTTTCAAGACCTCGAATATGAGGTAACAAGTAATCATTAACTCCCATATAGATAATGCTCCTTGCTTGAGCATCTTTCTTCATCCAATTTTTCAAATCTGCTAACTCTTCCCTAGTTGGAACACTAGGATCTCTGAACTGTGGCTTCTCTTCTTCTCCTGTGATGTAGGCTATTAAATCTTTGCTCATAAGATGAGCTTCCATCCTCATTGACCATGCAGGATAGTTTTCCCTATCCAATTTCTCTATCTGTAGAGAATCTCCCATCTTGTGTCCACCTGTGTATTGAAATCTTCAAGCTTTATGAACAATATATGTACCTTTACTTCGAATTAGACTCCTTTTGTCCTTCTTGATGTCGTATGGTCTCCTCCACAAGCTTTTCCTTCAAACTTTCACCTTTTAGTTCTTCAATTGTTGAACTTCTTGAATCTGCAGCAGTCGGGATCCTCCTTTCCTTGATTTGGTGTCTCCTACTCTGATACCACTGATGGAGAGTGTTAATCTCCAAAAGAACAACCTACTCTTGAATTTAGAACACCTCTATATCAAGAGTAAGTCAAAACCTTCACCAAATTAGAGGTCCAATCTCCAAATTATCAAAAATTGAGAAATTCTGTGAAGAAGATAAAACACAGAAAGTCTGCTGCACAATTTCTTCTCATTGACCTATCAAACGTGTAAAGTTTTCTATGAAATTTTGTATGGAGTGTCTTCTAGAAGTTGCACATCTCCTCCAAGTTAAAGTTCTTCAAAAGGTTTAGTATAACTTGAGAAATCAACTTCACAAGTTACCTATGTCTAAATCTGCACTTCTGAGAAGTCGATTTAGACACCCCTAACTTCTTAACTTCAATTCTCTCAGTAAAAAACCCGTTTAAGCAAATGCTTCTAGCCACGAGTAGATTACCTTCCAACTTAAAGATTAAGTGCTTGCTTGCACAAAACTTTAAATCATGGAGTGAGAACTGACCAAAAGATTAAGATCAAAATTTGCGCCTGTTTCAGAGAACTGTAAACACTCAACACATATGAATGTTCCTACTAACAATTCTCCTAGCCTGTTTGCAATTAGACTCTGAAACTCAGGTCACAGACTCATCAACTACCAACTTAGATATCCTCAAAAGGATTTCACAATTGATCAAACACAGACGGAGCAGACACGAAAAGATCGGGCGCAATATTTCTTCATTTACTCAGAAAGTTACAGTTGAGTGATGAGAGGAAACTCAACTAACTTTTCACATGTCTCATGACATCTATCTTCCTCATTCTTGACTTCTATCTATCCATACATAAGTTCTCATATCACGCCTCGACATTTTCAAGGTATTTATAGATAAATTTGTACAATTCTATGACTAATCAAAGATCTAAGTGAGCTATGTACATATGTGTACATTCCTCACATACTCTGAATGTATCTTCCTTCCAAGCTTCAAGAATTGATCTCATCCTTCATTCTTTAGTCTTCAAACATTCAATTGGTGATTGATCTGCACCAACATGATGAACATAGCTCAATGGTACTCAGAGGTGTAGGCTATGGAGTAGACCTCACACACTCAATGATTGATACAGAAATGCCTCAGGATGAGTGAACAACACCCGCGACTTTTGACTTGTAGCTTTTATAGGAGTTGAGTGAGAATTTGAATTAGAATTCAAATCAATCTCCTTGAATCTTTCACCTAAAAGTTGATTGAGATATTCCCTCAATCAATCAACAACTTTTTCCACGACTTTCAATCAATTAGGTGTGATTACATAATATGCCAAGTCACTAAGACTTTTACAAGAGATAAGAATGGTAATAGTTCATAAGCATAAGTTCCTATGACTCTTGCTTCATGTAGAGATATCCTTCAAGGGTTCCAAGCCAAAGGTGAAGGCTCGAATTGCACCAACAGGTGGTCGGTATTTCGATGACTGTGGTGGTATGTACAGCGATAGTACGGGGTGGGGAGTCGACGATAATGGTGTCTTCTGCCAAAGAGCTTTCAGGGACAAGACGTGCTTCCCTGGCTTGTTCTAAAGATTGTGCTCCTATTGGGACACGAATGTATTCGCCCAGTTTTGATAATAGACGTACACGTCGGGGGTCATACTGCAGTAATGGTTTTCTCTGCAAATATCTTAAGGCTTCTGTAGGTCCGACTGATTTGACAAGCTCTCTGAAACCTCTGATGCAGACTTCTTCGAACCCTCCTGAGACGAGTTCTTGTTCGATGATTGTTTGGCTTTCTTCATCAGTCAACTTCTTGCGTGCCCAAACTTTTTCCATAGTACGATATAATTTTTTTATGGCTAACGTATAAGCTGCAGCTTCGAAGGTTTCTTCTTCGTGTGTGCTCGTGTCACCTTGGGTGTCGGTTTGTTGTCCTTGTTCATTTGTTTGCACATTGTTAGTTGGCCACCGGATTGGCAAATGTAAAACGAAAACGTGTAATCACACGCGCGAAAAGCGGTTACGCTTCAATTGTAAAATTCCTATTTAAAGCAATGAAAAGATATGCGAAGGGAGCGCGAGCGTGATTCTCAAAATCACCAGATTGTCCATCTGGGAGTGCCCGATCTCACTGTGTTTGTTGTTCGTTGATATCTGAGTAGTTATTACTGTTTTACTGTTGTTCCTCCAGTATTTGAGTAGTTATTTGAGTAGTTATTTCTGTGTCCAATATCTGAGCAAGATCTTGCGTTCTGTATCCATCCGTGCTTGATGTGCGTGTTCGTAGTCACGTTAACCTGGTGATTCATCTGTGAGACCGTCTTGCGTTGTTACTATATACGATCGGAGCAACTGATTCGCTCTGTAGTTCGTTCTTTGCTACTGATGTGATTTGTTCGTTCACACTGTTCAGTGTCCAGTGCAGAGTACTTGGTGAAAGGCTACAGGCTTGGAATTTCTAGTAATGTGTCAAGTTGTCATGTGTGAAATTTTGTGAATAAATCTGTGCAGCGATATAGTGTATTGAGATTGAATCGTGTTTGGATTGTCGCAATACTGTGGATTAGGAGTATATACATATATTCGGTAAAGTTGAAGTATTCTATTGTTCTGAGCAGTACCACAAGGTAGCGTGTAACAGTAGAACACCTGAGTGTGTGCGGTACCTGAGTAATTGAGCTAAGACGTGACATTACATGTCTCTGACGTGGCTAAGATTTGGGAACTAAGTACAGGGCCTCTGTCTAACAGACCCCTACCACTCCCAAGAACCCACTGAGACTGGTTAAATGCCATTCTGATAGTTAGAACCAGGCGTTTAACAATCGAGCATTTTTAACTCTACTAGTTAACACTAGTTAACAACATGTTCTTGGGAGTCATGTGTACCTTGACTGGCTTCATCGTCTCCTTCGTTGTCATCTGTTGCTGTTCTTTCATCATTTGAGCTCGATACGATTTGCCCTTGTGGTTGATCTCGGGGTGTGATAGGGTAGCTGGGCCTTTCATATTCCTGAGAGAAGATCTGGCCTTCCGAAAACTGAAACTCACTTGAAAATACGTCCTACATCTCAAAATCATATGTGGTGCCTGCTTGTTCTGTTTCTAAATGGGGTATAGGGAAAGAGAAAGCTTCCGCACCAATAGTGGTGGGAACTTCTGTTGTAGTGGTGGTAGGTCCTGGGACTGTGGTTGGTGGAGTAGTGACTATGCTGGTAGTGCCCTCCGTTACAACTGGTCTTGATAACCGTATACGAATAGGTTGTACTGTGGGAGTGGCTTCTGTCGGAGACTGCTCTAGAGATGGTTGTGGTGAGGGTGATTCTGGCACCTGGAGGCAGGGGATAGTTCCTCTCATTCGCTTTCCTGCTCTTCCTTTGCTAGGCTTCCTAGCTTTCTTTGTGGTTCCTTTAAACGCTTTCAGCTCCTCACTTGTCATTGCTCGCTCAATCGGCAAGTCATATGCTAAGCACATATTTACGATTCTAGTCAGTGCGCAGCATCCATTGATTACTTTCTTTCTTTCCCATCTATGTTGTGCTAAATACATCTGATCAATGATCCAGCTAGCTAGATCAACTGTCTGGGGTCCCATACATGATAAATACAAACCAAACCATATTCGTTTGTGAGGCATTGTGAATCTGTCCTGAGCGGGGAAAGCAAAATGTTGCATACATATCCGTAGTGGCTTTGAAAGCTCAGGTGTGATCGCCGAAATCTCCTCCCACTTAGTGACGTCCCCATGTTTCATAGGGTCAGGAACTAACCTTTCTTGGTCTGTGGGCGTGTGGGTTCCATGAATCTTGATGGCAGCTTGAATCAGATCTTTAGAAAGATAAAATCTTTTATATGGTGGATCGTTCACTAAAGATGGCAAAATAAAAGTTCCTGGCAAATCCTTGTTCTCTGAAGCCATCAAAGAGGTGATTAAATAATAGCATCTGTAGAAGTCAGGTTTAGGCAAAGGGTCATTGAAATACTCTGTGAAGCCGGCTCTTGCCCAAACATGTGTTAAGTCTTGTGTGTTCTGTAGCCCTTCGAACTCTCTTGAGAAGAATTGATATTTTCCCCATGTACGGTCATCAAAAGTTAAATTAGCCTCAAATATGAACTCAGCATCCGCCAATGGTCCTGCCAGCCCTTGAAACCAATGAGAATTGCGATGAATCTTCTCAGTATAGCCTCGAGGAGGGTCGTCAATAGGCATGGGTCCTGGGAATCCTTGGAATTCTGGCGGTGGAGCCGTCAGATGGGACTCTGCGAGTAAAACACCGATAGGTGCTACAGGTGCGCTGGGGCCTGCTTCTGATGGTCCTTCTTCGGTTTGCATGATGATTGTCGTGCTAATGGAAAAGATCTGCTACAAAAGATTAGCACATTAGTATGGAAATTAATTATGATCCCATTAAGGTGAGACCGCAATCCCTTTCCATAGCCGATGTGTAACCCGTGTAGCCAAGTGTTGTGATGTGATTGATGCAATGCTTCTTGCAGAACTAGTGCAGGTCTCTAGACACCTACCTACGTTCAGATGATACATACTTTTCTTGATGAGGTATTATTACAAGTGATGTTGGGTTATAGTGTATGGATTTATACAAAGTTCAGTCATGAATGAGTTATTACATGGTTGTAGATTAGTCGGGGTGGGAGTTATGTTAGACAATGGGTTAGGAGAAGACTTCTGGATACGTTTCGGTATCCACTTCCTAAGAGTTTGTGATCGGGTGATAGGTCTCTGCGGAGGGACAAAAGATGATATCGGATTTGGTGATATGGAGGGCTGAAAAGCTTTTCGAAGGGTGTATTTTACATGGCTTGAGGGTTGAGCTATAATACATGGTTTGGGTACCCAAATTTGCGTGGGTGTGGGTCGATTCATCAGGTACTTCTTGGCGATCCAAATTTATCGAATGTTCGAACTTGTTGAAGAAGGTCGAGGGAATGTTGGATACTGACTCTGCTTCTCCCTTGACTTCTTCTTGTCATTATCTGCATTGTTGAAATCTGTCGGTGCTTTTTGTTCTTTTGGCACCCATATTTGTCTTGTGCCGCTTGCTTTGTGCTGTTGAGACTGCTTTCCTCTTTTCGTCATCTGATGTTGTCGTCGGTCTGGGTTCCTTCGTAGTGGTTGACTCTGTTGTGGTTGAGGTTGAGAGGTCGGAGGGACACTCTGCTTTGGAAAAGAAGGGAGGTCCAACACTTGCGAAACCTGCCCATTAGGAAGTGCTCCGTTTTGTACTTTTAATCTAGGCCAGTCCGCAGTAAGTGTGGAAGGATGGGCACCGTAGGGTGTTTTGCCCATGTGGCCGCTGATGTAACCCACCTGACCGCTGATTGTGTCCATCTGCCCAAGCGGTTGGGAAATTGCCCCTTCTAGTTTGCAGGAAGCCCCAGGGAAAATCTCTTGGCATCTTTCTGATTGACAACTGTCTATAGCCAAGCACGAGTGGGTTGGTGTAGACGTAACGTGACTGATCTGACCAAAGATCTTCCGGTCTTCTGTCGCATGCATTTCATAGGGTCTAGGGTTACAAACCTCAGTCGGAATGCCATTAGGGAAGTCAAGCGGTATCACTCGCTTCTGATCTAAGGTTCCCATCTGTAAGGAGCCTTGTCTAAGATTTAGGTCCACTGAGTGATCGTATAGCCAATCTTGGCCAAGGATTAGGGGTTCTATCAGGTCATCATCATGGCACACTAGTAGCTTTACTATCAAGGTCACTTCGTTTATTAGGATAGGAAGGTCCACCTCACCCATGCAAGGGGTTTCCATGCCTCCTAGCCCTATGAGGTATGCCTCAGTTGGCCGCATTTCTATTCCTGAATCCTTATAGTGGGACCATCTAATTGCACTAGTCGCAGCACCTGAATCAATTAAAGCCCTGAGCTCTTGGCAAGGGTTGCCGTGCTCTAGCCTGACTGTAATGAATGGTCTCCGATCCACTATGCTAGGATGGGTACTTGACTTTACTTGACACATGGCCATGGGATATCTGGGTGATGTTTCCATATGGTTATACTGTTCTCTCCCTAGTCCTTGTCTTCTTAACTTCATGTGCTTAATGCGTTCTATAGCTTCTGCCTGAGCTTCAGCTCGTATTCTATTTTCTTCCTCCTTACGCCTCTTTGCCAACATGAGTCGTATAAGCATCTCCTCAGTAAGAGGTTCTTGATATAACCTGACTCTACAGCCACTAATGTAATTAGGCATTATGTCTCCTTCTAAGGTGGCTAATTGTACTGCTCCACTTGCCGAGAGTCTGTTAATGATCATAGGTCCATAACCTCGCTTTTCTAACTTCAGTGCGTGCTGTTTCAGCGTATATACTAGAACTAAATCTCCTTCTTTCAAGCCTTTATCTTTCACATGTGCATCAAAATATGCTTTTTGTCGCTTCTTTGTCGCATATATTCCTGCTGCTGCTTTTAGCTTGGTTTCTCCCAATCGTTCCAAGTCCATTATTCTTGCTGATAATTCATGGCTGGTCCACTAATGTTCTTGTGCAACCTTAAGGGTCGGTATCAAGAAGTCCAAAGGAAGCATAGCATTCTGACCAAAAACCATCTGAAACGGAGTTGTATTGAGTACGGTCTTGTAGGCCACTCGATATACCCAAACAGCGTGGTGTAACTGTTTGTCCCAATCTGAACGTTTGTTGTTCACGAGTTTCGTCAGTACGTTACAAAGGATCTTATTAGTGCTTATAGCCTGACCGTTGGCCTGAGGATGATATGGTGCAGATTTCTTGTGAATCACCATAAAATCTTGTAACAAATATTCAATGACTTGGTTTAGAAAGTGAGTTCCTCGATCGCTCACTAACTCTATAGGCAATCCATATCTTGTAAAGACATTTTCAAATAAGAATTTTGCAGTCGTGTGTGCATCATTCTTTTTCATGGCTTTCGCCTCTACCCATTTGGTGAGATAATCAGTCGCAACAATGATGTATTCCGCATGTGTACCTTTTGCAGGGGGGTTAATGGGTCCTACAAAGTCTATACCCCACTTAGAAAATGCACGTCCGCCCATCATGGGTTTCAATGGCATTTCATCTCTGCGAGTAGGAAATTGAGTTCTTTGGCACACATCACATCTCTTTACATAGGTATGTGCATCCATGTGAAGAGTGGGCCACCATAATTCTGCAAAGAGGATGGCTTTGATTATCCTATCTGGTCCAAAATGACCTCCTGCAACACCTTGGTGTGCAGTCTCTAGTATGCTCAGATAATCGCTTTCATGAACACATTGTCTTAGGTATCCATCTCATCCTCTTTTGTATAGATTATCGCCAATAAGTGAATAGTCTTGAGCTTCCTGCTCTACACTGCGTTGTCGTGCTAAAGTCATTCCTTGAGGGAATGTGTTCGTCCTCAAGTATGTCACTAAAGGTTCACTACAGTCTGGTGTGAGAGACACGTGATATAATGTAGCATGCTCTACTAGTGGTCTTTCACAACAAACATGGCATTCTTTACACAACTTGTAGACATCTGCTTCCATCTTAGGCCAGTATACTCCTAGTCTATGCAGAGTCTGCAATGTACGATGTTTTGAGTGATGTTGCATCAATGCACCTACATGTGCTAATTGCAACCAATTCGCATGTTCTGATTCATCTACACAACAAGCAAGAATCTTTTGATTATCCTGTTTATATATGCTTCTTGCTATGATTTGGTATCTCTGAGACTTGGTAATCTCTCCTTCCTTGATCCTTATCCTAGGATTCTTGGGTCCATACGTGAGAATAGGGACAATAGGCTTAGCCCATTCTGGTGCTATCTCAAGGTTAAACAAGTATGCATCTAGTAATTCATCCGCTATCCCTTGAGGAGCTTCTCTTGAGGTTAATCTTGAAAGGTGGTCAGCTCTGAGATGTGTCTTTCCCTTCCTGACTACTACTTCAAAATCGTACTCCATGAGTAATAGAAACCAACGTATTAGTCGTTCTGTGTTACATGGCTTGTTGACTAAATACAATAGGGCTTGATGATCTGTAAAGAACTTGAATTTGTTGGCCAACAAGTAGTGCCTGAACTTCTTTACTGCGTAGATCATCCCTAATCCTTCTCGTTCCATAGTGGTGTAATTTCTTTCTGCTGCATTCAACTGTCTGCTCGCGTAAGCTATGGGGAGGTCTATATTTTCTTCACTCGTGGGTTGTGCTAACACACATCCTATGGCATAATTGGATGCATCCACATGCACATGGAATGGCTTACTCCAATCCGAGGTTGTCAATATAGGTGCTGAGCACAAACGTCGTTTAAGTTCCTTGAATGAATTCTCGCATTCATCTGTCCATTCAAAATGAGTCAAAAGAGAGTACAATGGCTTGGCTATGATTGCATACATGTGTATGAATCTCCTATAATAACCTCAATGGCCCATAAATGCCTGTACCTCTTTCACGTTTGTTGGTCTAGGTAATTCTGCAATTACTTTTACCTTTTCTTCATCTGTAGAAATTCCATTCTTTGACACAATGTGTCCTAAAATTTTGCCTTGTCTGACCATGAAAACACATTTTTCTGGGTTCAAACAAACCTGATATTCTCGACATTTGTCAAATATTTATCTTAACTCAGGGATATGTGTCTGTCTTACATTTGAATGAGCACATAATTCATCGACATAAACTTCCAAGTTCTTGCGTAAGAATTCCTTGAAAACATGACACATGAGTCGCTGGAAAGTGGCGGGTGCATTTGTTAAGCCAAATGGCATTACAAAAAATGCAAATATGCCCCATTCAGTGGCAAAAGCCGTCTTGTGTTGATCTTGTGGAGCAATGGCTACTTGATTATAGCCTGAGAAACCATCAAGAAAGCTGTAAACTTCCTTGGCCGTAACTCTTTCCAATAAATGTTCTGTGATAGGAAGAGGATAACTGTCTCTAATTGTGACGGCATTAACTTTTTTAAGGTTAATACACACATGCAATTTTCCATTCTTCTTGGGCACAACCACAATGGGGGATACACATTCGGTATGTTCAATTTCATAAATGAATCCTGCTTCTATCAAGCGATCTATCTCCTCTTTAATCTTCGCAGCGTAGTTATCATTGTACGTGTATGGTTTCTGTTTCATGGGTTTTGCATCTGGAGTCATAGGGATTCTATGAGAACATATGTCTGGATCTACTCCTTTCAAATCTTTGTAACTCCAAGCAAACACATCTCTATATTCGGGCAATAAGGCAACTAATTCTTCTTCTTCTTCAGTTGTCAAATCGTGCCCTATGTAGGTACATTTTTCTTCTTCTCCTTATATGGCAACTATTACTTTCTTGGTTTTCTCTCGATTATCATATACTTCTCCAATGTCAGCTTTTCTGTTAGGCATTCGTACCATGATTCGTCTATCTTCTATTTTGTACTTTTTGAAGTTCTCGGGAACCTCAAATAAAGATTCTTCTATTTCTGACATGGTTTCTTTCTTCTTTCTCTCCTTGCCTTCACTCTTGCTAGTCACTTGAGTGGCTATTCTCACATCATTCATAACTTCTTCCTGTTTCTGAGGGTGAGTTTCTACTTCGTAGAAATATTCTTCTTCTGATGCAAAGGGTGGGTCCATGATAATTGACTCTAAATCAAAATCACTCGCGTTCTCGAATGCATCAGTGTTCGGTTCACACTCTTCTAAAACTGAATCACACATGATTGGCTCTATCGTGAAAACTGAGATGTCATAGCCATCCTCGTCACAGTGGGATGTCCATTGTTCCTCATTGATGGCTATGTCCATGGTTGCTAGGATTTCTGCCCAACCATGGGGTTCGAATTCTTCATCTGGAAATACTACTGGTGCGTAAGCTGGGTCTTGAAGGGTTCGTGGATGTTGTTATGCACCTAAAGTTCTGGCTTCTAACCGTTCTTCCTCTTGTTTTGCTACTTTACACATCCATAAGTGAGTGTCCTCGTGTAACCATGAGGGGTCTGACTCCAAAGAGTGTACTGATTCTGTTTCTACTGGTGTCTTATGGATGGTATTCCATTGTATTGGGGGTACGCCTCGATGTGAATAGTCTTTAAGATTGACTTTAGTAGTTACTCCTAAATGTTGCAAGTACAAAGATTGTTCATTTCATCCTGAAACCGATGGTGAGATCGAGAGGGTTAACAGGGTGCTTGAGGATATGTTACACATGTATGTGAATGACAAGCAAAACAATTGGACTGAATATTTGCCTTTGGTTGAGTATGCATATAATAGTGCATGGCATTCCTCTATTAAGATGATACCTTTTGAAGCAATGTATGGTTATAATTGCTTGTTGCCGCATTCACTTTTTAATTCATAGAATCATGTTGAAATATCCAAAGAGATGCTTCAAAACATGGATTTGGAGCTAAATAAGGTAAGGAAAAACATGAAAGATGCACAAAAACATCAGAAATTATATCATGATCTGAAAAAGAGACCCTTGGAATTTAGAACAAATGATCTAGTTTTTTTGAAAGTGAGTCCTTCTAAATCAAATCTGGTTTTAGGCAAAGATCGTCGATTGTCTCCTCGTTATGCTGGTCCTTTCAAAATCTTAAAGAAAGTTGGTTCTGTTGCATATTTACTTGACCTACCTAACACTTTGAAAATTCATCCAGTCTTCCATGTTGGATTACATAAAAAGTATGTTCCTAATGATGATCATGTTTTGCAGGACAAATCTAAGTTGAAGGAAGATGCCACTTTTGAGCTTGAACCAGAAGTTATAATGGATAGGAGAATTAGACATCTTAGGAATCGTGAAATAGTGGAAATTTTAGTAAAGGGGTTTGCATATCCTATTGAAGATTGAACATGGGTTGGTTTAGATGAGTTTATGCAACATTATCCTTCTTTCCAACTCTGAGGTTAGAGTTCTTAAAAGAGGGGGAGAATTGTAAGATGCCACATTGATATTCCACCCGGAAAAAAAAAGATGTGTAGGTAATAATGAAATTTTATGTTTAGGATATTCTGATCATGTCTGCAAAATTTTGTAGCAATAAGTTTTTACATTCTCTCTCTAGAAAGTTGTCGCATGAAATTTTTATGTTAATTTCGAGCATGAAGATGAAGGAATCTGAAAAAGTGTTGTATGAGAGAAAGGTAGAGTACTCTTAGTAGAAAAACTTTTCCTCTGTTTTATGTCTAATTTGGTTCCATGAAGATAGGTTAATGAAGAGATTGTTAATGTTTTTTCATCTCTCTCTAGAATTTTTGGTTTTGCAGGACCCAAAAGTGATATCTGGAAGCACATTTGGACCTGAGGCGTCTCTAACACTATTGTAGAGATTTAAGAACTGAATATTTTTGTCTCTCACAAGCTCAAGTTGATTCCTCACCTTTTTGAGTTACAGGGCTTGGAAAAGTGCCCTTTTCCAACACTAAAAAAAAAAGAAAGAGAAGCCTTCATTGATTCATCTTATTCATGTTCACGGATTTAGAAAATGCACATGGGTATATAGGTTATTTTTGGGTCATTGACGTGTGTGTGAGTGCGTTGTAGGGATCACCTCTATTTTTGCAGGTATGATTCTTGATGGTGGACATGAAAAGTAGATGCATGGGTGGTCTGGAAGTCTTGCATGAGACATGCAAAAAGACGCTATCTTGGAGCATGCAGATTCTAAAAGTGCGGGTCTAGGAAGGCGTGATTGGTCGTGTGCTGGCGAAAGGTGGAGATCCAAAAAGACGAAGACTAAGAGATAGAAAAGGAGGATGGTCGTACAGTCATTACGATCGTTTTTCGGCTTCTAGAATTTTGATTGAGATTGAGATTGAGATTGAGATTGAGATTAAGATTGTGATTGTGATTGAGATTGGGATTGAGATTGTGATTGTGATTGTGATTGAGATTGGGATTGAGATCAGCTCGGGGGTGGTTGGGTGGATGAGGCTTCACATTGAAGCTATAAGATAGATTTTGTAACGCAGATCAGTACTACTTGTAAATCTCCACAGATAATAAAATTCTCTCTCTTCTTGTTCTACATATACTCTATTTTCCTTCTTTATATCTTGTGGTGTCGAGGCCTATTATTCTGTGTGGGATTGTGATTCAGGATTAGGAGACTTGTTACAAGTGGTATTAGAGCAGAGTTGGATTCCGGGACAAGATGCAGGCTTTGAAGAAGTAGATAGAAGAACAAGAGGATCTTATCGGTAGATTGAATGCAGAATTACATAAAGAAAGATCCAACAAACAAAAAGAGGGTACTGCAAATGCTTCCACGGACCTTAATGATGAAGGTGGTAATGGTGGGGGCACATCAAATGCACGTAGAGCTAGATGGCAACATGAACCCGAAGAGAACGATGATGCAGGTGAATCTGCACTTAAGCAAGTGATTAAAAGAGCGAAATTAAATGAATTTGATGGTGAGAAGAAAACTGGAGAGGATCTTGAAGCATGGATTGAGGAGCTTGAAGATTTCTTTGACCTACGCGTATTTAGTGAGGAATCAAAAGCAAAGGTGGCAATTCAGTATCTACGAGGAGTCGCAAAACTGTGGTGGAAATCATACATACAGACAAGAACACGTGAAGGTTCGATCCTGGAAAGAGCTTCGAGAGCAAGCAGAGAATCGTTATTGTTCTCCGGTGTGGAGGTGATCGCAATCCGGGTGGATCGGTTCCGATCGTGGCACACACAGGGTGTATTAAGCTAATGAATGTTGGAAGGTTTAAGGACATGAAAGTGAAATTAATTTTGAGTATGGAGAAGAGAGAGATGTTGAAATGTTTATGGGAATGGGAATGTAGGAGTGCAAGTTAGATTTATGAACATGAATGATAAGAATGAAAGAGAACCATACACACGAATCAAATTTGGAAGGAAGAATGGTCCATTGAAGGAGCTTCTTAAACACTTCCTAATTCTAATCCATATGCATAGTCTTCTTTGGATGATATGTATGCATGACGTGAATAGATGGAATCCTTACACATAAATCAGTTTCGAAAGGAAGAATGGTCCAATATTTGAGCTTCTTATACACTTTCAGAAACTAATAAATATGTATGGATATGTATGGATTATATGCATGCAAGTGAATCATGATGGTAGAGTTTACTCACAAGCTCAATGAGACATCCTCACTGGTTCAACGCAATCGTGCGGAGCCTTCTCACACATAGAAGAATATAGAAGACATTTAAAAATACTTAAGAGACTGAGAGACATGCGAGAAGAGATAAGTGACAAGTGACATGAATTAAAAGAATTTGAATTAAGTTACATGTAAAATATCGTCGTGGTACATCATACTAAGCAGTCTACTGATCAAAGGTGGTTCCGACCCTCAAACCATGACAGTTCAACCGAATGTCACACGTAAGAAGGTGAGTTCCACTCCAGTGACCCTATGTCTGTCTAGGCTCGTAACGTCTAACTAAAGAAGTCTAAGACTCATTAAAATCAGCTCTAACTCACTCACACGCTCCACCGAGGGTGAGTCAAGATAGAGATGCTGGTTTCAAGAGCCTATCCTAGATTGGAGTTCTAACTTAAATTTAAAACTAGGTTCTATACTCATACTAGCTCACCTTGGATCCTCACTCGCTCAATCTCAAGGAAACCGTAAGCTAGCATGAGCCCTATGGATGCCTAACAATGATGCTCTAGGAGTTTGGAGGGGGGTTCATATAGTTTTTTGAATGAATTTGGGCCCTTAGATCTGGAGAAATCAACTCTCAACTCTAGGATCACTACTTTTGATTACAACCATTTGATTAATCAAATCAATGGCTTGGAATTGTTCTTTTTATCAAATCTAGTGTAAAGGAGTGAAATTTAGGTGCCCTCATTCTCCACCATTGGATCTGGGGATGATCTGGACCGTCGGATCAGTGCTGACATCAACTCGGATAAGATAAGCCACTATTTTTGGAGAAAAGCTGCATTATTGATCTTTGATTGTCAAAAATTATCTTCTTTTATGGAAAAACTCGTGGATCCTCCTTGCTTTAAGCATAAGTGCATCTCCACCCTTGAATATGAGCTCATCTTGATCGTACAACATGGCTCAATCAGCTTTCGACATGTGGTGGCCCTTCAACCCTTCAATTTGCTTAAACTAGAAAACTGCGGTGATCTTGAAAACTGGACTTTGTGCTCTTTGACCCTCCAAATAGGCTTTGATGAAGATGAAACTTTGTAGGACTATGTTTCCAAAGATCTCCTTCAGGAATATGTAGAAATAACTCCCATCTGAATCTCCCTTGTACAAGTTTGACTACATTTGGAAGCTTGCAAGGTGGCATTAAGGTCTCTAGGAAGCTCTGATGGCCTTGAAAATTTGTACAAATATGTAGCCACATATGATCTTTATACATGCCAAACCATATGGCTAACATAAATTTCTATACAAGAATTTGTAGGGTCAAACTAGAAAAAATACATTTTTACAAAATGAACATAGCATATCAATGTGCTACAAAATCCATTTTCTGCTGAAATTTGGGCTACAGATTGCCTTTGACAATCTTTACAAGTATATGGATTTTCATCTAATTTGGTGACAATGAAATTTTTGCCCTAATTTCCCAACTTTGACCAACTTTGACCAGCTTTGACCGCTACCATGGACTTTCTTGATTTCTTTGAAACTTTGTATGTGACCTTCCTTTGATATCCTTGATGCATCCTGGACTTCTCGGGGAATTCTGGCTACCTTCACCAAATATGTTTTTTGTAAGCCTTCACAAGTGAGAGAGGAGAGAAAATCTCAACGACACCGGATGGAAAAGAAAATGGAATTCTACTCTTTCAAGCAGTATGAGGATGATAAGTATAACTTGTCTGTTGAAGATATAAGGAGAAATTTTTGCGTTTACATAAGTATGCACTAGAAGTTTCTGGAGATGGCCTAAAAAGCAAGTTTATTGAGGGTTTGCGGGAAGAGCTTCGCTATCAAGTAAAGGGGTCCGGATGTGTAGATTTTCTTGATGCGGTTGCAAAAGCAGAGAACTTTGGGAAGATGGAGAAGTTTACCACGAAAAAAGGCAACCAAATCAAGGTTTATCTCAACAGGACATCGACCCCCAAGACCTATGTCAATAAATCAGAATGGAAAGAGATCGACTAACTCTATTAATGGTCAAGGAAGAAAAAGTAAGCCGAAGCAAACGGATACACTTAAGAAGCAAGAAGTTGTGCATTGGCAACATCATTCTGATTTCTTCAAGTGGGCTAAAAGACTCGGACTTTGTTTTCGATGTGGAGAACAAGGACATTGCACTTTTGAATGTCCAAACAAGGCCATCAACCGTTCTATGCAAGCAAAGATAGCTCATCTACAAGAAGAAAACATGACAATTGAGGAAGCGGATGATCAAGGTAAGTGTTCTAGCCCTAGACTTCAATGCATGAAAACTTCTTCGCATTCAAGGGCATCGGTGATTAGAATTATGGGTGACATATCCTCACGTAAGGTTACTTTCTTGATTGATTCGGGTATTACAAATTGTTTCCTTTCACTTAAGATGGCATAAGCTTTAGGGTTGCATATTGAGATGCAGACTAAAAGACCTGTACAGATGACTAATGGTAGGATACACTATACTCGAGGCTGTATTCAGAATCTTGATTTTATGTTAGGAGAACATAAGTTTTTGGGTACCTTCCATGTAATTGAAATGAGAGAATGTGATGTAATCATCGGAATGGACTGGTTAGTTCATAATAGTGTCGTGATTGATTGTGAAAGCGGAATCCTTACTTTGAAAATAGAAGGGAAGGAACATCGTCTTGAAGGCAAGTGTAATTCAAGTTTTTCTCCTATTTTTGCAATAAAGTTGATAAGGGGTATTCGACAGGGTGGTGAGACATATTTGGTTTATGTGCATGACCTACAGGAGAAGAAGAAAGAATAGGAAATACCTGAATATGTTAGAAAACTTTTAGATGAGTACATAGATGTATTTCTTGATGATCTACCAGGCATGCCTCCTCCTAGGAAAATTGACCATGCTATAGACCTTTATCCAGGAAGTGAGCCTTATTCTAGAGCACCTTATAGGTTCAATATTGATGAATTGAAAGAGTTGAAGCTCCAACTGGATGATTTATTGAAGAAGGAGTTGATAAGACCTAGTGTTTCATGTTGGGGACCACCTTTTTTGTTTCAGAAATAGAAAGATGGTTCATACAGACTTTGTATCCACTATAGGGGATTGAACAAGAAAACCATTAAGAACAAGTATCCACTACCACACATAGATGAACTATTGAGTCAATTCAGTGGTGCCACAGAATTCACTAAAATTGACTTAAGATCAGGATATCATCAAATTAGAGTAAAGTCTGAGGACATACCCAAAACTGCTTTTAGAACACGATATGGTCATTATGAGTTCACGGTTTTGCCCTTTGGATTGACAAATGCTCCTGCAACATTTATCTATTTGATGAATAATGTGTTTCATGAATATCTAGATGAATTTATATTGGTTTTTCTTGACGATATTTTTGTGTATTCTAAGGATGATGATGAACATGCATTGCATCTCAAGAAGACTTTACAGAACTAAGAGAGCATAAACTATATGGTAAGATGAGTAAATGTTTTTTTGCAAAAGGGGAAGTGACTTATTCGGGGAGAGTTGTTTGTAAGGAAGGGATTCATATAGATCCTGAGAAAGTTAAAAGCATCGTTGACTGGCCACGTATGAAATATGATATTAAGAGGTATGTGGAAGAATGTCTGAAATGTCAACAGGTTGAGGCCGAATTTAAAAGGAGTCCTGGCATGTTACAACCATTAGATGGTGCCTGATCAAAAATGGGAATCCATCTCTACGGATTTCATAACAAAGTTGCCTGTGACCAGAAGTGGGCATGATACCATCTTTGTTGTTGTGGACCGTCTTACAAAGATGGCACATTTTCTTCCCATGAGGAAAACTGATACAGCTTTGCATGTTGCTAAACTTTTCATAAAAGAAATCTTTAGGTTACATGGTATACCCAAAAGTATAATTTCTGATAGGTATGCAAGGTTCACATCTAATTTTTGGAAAGCAACATTTCAATCCATAGGAACAGAATTACCCATGAGTACTCCATTTCATCCTCAAACTGATGGTGAGATCGAGAGGGTTAACAGGGTGCTTGAGGATATGTTACGCATGTATGTGAATGACAAGCAAAACAATTGGACTGAATATTTGCCTATGGTTGAGTATGCATATAATAGTGCATGGCATTCCACTATTAAGATGAAACCTTTTGAAGCAATGTATGGTTATAATTGCTTGTTGCCGCATTCACTTTTTAATTCACAGAATCAGGTTGAAATATCCAAAGAGATGCTTGAAAACATGGTTTTGGAGCTAAATAAGGTAAGGAAAAACATGAAAGATGCACAAAAACATCAGAAATTATATCATGATCTCAAAAAGAAACCCTTGGAATTTAGAACAAATGATCTCGTTTTTTTGAAAGTGAGTCATTCTAAATCAAATCTGGTTTTAGGCAAAGATTGTCGATTGTCTCCTCGTTATGCTGGTCCTTTCAAAATCTTAAAGAAAGTTGGTTCTGTTGCATATTTACTTGATCTACCTAACACTTTGAAAATTCATCCAGTCTTCAATGTTGGATTACTTAAAAAGTATATTCCTAATGCTGATCATGTTTTGCACGACCAATCTAAGTTGAAGGAAGATGCCACTTTTGAGCTTGAACCAGAAGTTATAATGGATAGGAGAATTAGACATCTTAGGAATCGTGAAATAGTGGAAATTTTAGTAAAGTGGTTTGCATATCCTATTGAAGATTCAACATGGGTTGGTTTAGATGAGTTTATGGAACATTATCCTTCTTCCAACTCTGAGGACAGAGTTCTTAAAAGAGGGGGAGAATTGTAAGATGCCACATTGATTTTCCACCCAAAAAAAAGGGATGTGTAGGTAATAATGAAATTTTATGTTTAGGATATTCTGATGATGTCTGCAAAATTTTGTAGCAATAAGTTTTTACATTCTCTCTCTAGAAAGTTGTCGCATGAAATTTGTATGTTAATTTCGAGCATGAAGATGAAGGAATCTGAAAAAGTGTTGTATGAGAGAAAGGTAGAGTACTCTTAGTAGCAAAACGTTACCTGATTGAATTTTTTGTAGTTCCTATGTTTTATGTCTCATTTAATTCCATGAAGATAGGTTAATGAAGAGATTTTTAATGTTTTTTCATCTCTCTAGAATTTTTGATTTTGTAGGGCCCAAAAGTGATATTTGAAAGTAGATTTGGACATGAGGCGTCTCTAACACTATTGTACAGATTTAAGAACTGAATTTTTTTGTCTCTCACAAGCTCAAGCTGATTACTCACCGTGTTTGAGTTATAGGGCTTGGAAAAGTGCCGTTTTCCAACACTAAAAAAAAAAGCCTTCATTCATTCATCTTATTCATGTTCGCGGATTTAGAAAACACACATGGGTATATAGGTTATTTTTGGGTGATTGACGTGTGTGTGAGTGCGTTGCAGGGATCACCTCTATTTTTGCAGGTACGATCCTTGATGGTGGACATGAAAAGTAGATGCATGGGTGGTTGGGAAGTCTTTAATGAGACATGCGAAAAGATGCTATCTTGGAGCATGCAGATTCTAAAAGTGCGGGTCTAGGAAGGCGTGATTGGTCGTGCGCTGGCGAAACGTGGAGATCCAAAGAGACGAATATTGAGAGATAGAAAAGGAGGATGGTCGTACAGTCATTACGATCATTTTTCGGCTTCTGCAATTGCGATTGAGATTGAGATTGAGATTGAGATTGAGATTGAGATTGTGATTGTGATTGTGATTGAGATTGGGATTGAGATTGTGATTGTGATTGAGATTGGGATTGAGATTAGCTCGGGGGTGGTTAGGTGGATGAGGCTTCACATTGAAGCTATCTAATAGATTTTGTAATGCAGATCAGTATTACTTGTAAATTTGCACAGATAATAAAATTCTCTCTCTTCTTGTTCTGCGTATACTCTATTTTCCTTCTTTATATCTTGTGGTGTCGAGGCCTATTATTCTGTGTGGGATTGTGATTCAAGATTAGGAGACTTGTTACAAGTGGTATCAGAGCAGAGTTGGATTCCGGGACAAGATGCAGGCTTTAAAGAAGTAGATAGAAGAACAAGAGGAGCTTATCCGTAGATTGAATGCAGAATTACATAAAGAAAGATCCAACAAACAAAAAGAGGGTACTACAAATGCTTCCACGGACCTCAATGATGAAGGTGGTAATGGTGCGGGCACATCGAACGCACGTAGAGCTAGACGGCAACGTGAACCCGAAGAGAACGATGATGCAGGTGAATCTGCACTTAAGCAAAAGTTTAAAAGAGCGAAATTAAATGAATTTGATGGTGAGAAGAAAACTGGAGAGGATCTTGAAGCATGGATTGAGGAACTTGAAGATTTCTTTGACCTGTGCGTATTTAGTGAGGAATCAAAAGCAAAGGTGGCAATTCTGCATCTACGAGGAGTCGCAAAACTGTGGTGGAAATCATACATACAGACAAGAACAGGTGAAGTTCCGATCCTCTGGAAAGAGTTTCGAGAGCAAGCAGAGAATCCTTATTGTTCTCCACATTATCGGATGGAAAAGAAAATGGAATTCTACTTTTCCAAGCAGTATGAGGATGATAGGTATAACTTGTATGTTGAAGAATATAAGGAGAAATTTTTGCGTTTACATAAGTATGCACTAGAAGTTTCTGGAGATATGCCCTAAAAAGCAAGTTTATTGAGGGTTTACGGGAAGAGCTTTGCTATCAAGTAAAGGGGTCCGGATGTGTAGATTTTCTTGATGCGGTTGCAAAAGCAGAGGACTTTGAGAAGATGGAGAAGTTTACCACGAAAAAGGCATCCAAATCAAGGTTTATCTCAACAGGACATCGACCCCCAAGACCTATTTCAATAAATCAGAATGGATAGAGATCGACTAACTCTATTAATGGTCAAGGAGGAAAAACTAAGCCGAAGCAAACGGATACACTTAAGAAGCAAGAAGTTGTGCACTGGCAACGTGATTCTGATTTCTTGGAGCGGGCTAAAAGACTGGGACTTTTTTTTCGATGTGGAGAACAAGGACATCGCACTTTTGAATGTCCAAACAAGGCCATCAACCATTCTATGCAAGCGAAGATAGCTCATCTACAAGAAGAAAACATGACAATTGAGGAAGCGGATAATCAAGGTAAGTGTTCTAGCCCTAGACTTCAATGCATGAAAACTTCTTCTCATTCAACGGCATCTGTGAATAGGATTATGGGTGACATATCCTCACGTAAGGTTACTTTCTTGATTGATTCGGGTAGTACAAATTGTTTCCTTTCACTTAAGATGGCATAAGCTTTAGGGTTGCATATTGAGATGCAGACTAAAAGACCTGTACAGATGGCTAATGGTAGGATACACTATACTCGAGGTTGTATTGAGAATCTTGATTTTATGTTAGGAGAACATAAGTTTTTGGGTACCTTCCATGTAATTGAAATGAGAGAATGTGATGTAATCATCGGAATGGACTGGTTAGTTCATAACAGTGTCGTGATTGATTGTGAAAGCGGGATCCTTACTTTGAAAATAGAAGGGAAGGAACATCGTCTTGAAGGCAAGTGTAATTCAAGTTTTTCTCCTATTTCTGCAATAAAGTTGATTAGGGGTATTTGACAGGGTTGTGAGACATTTTTGGTTTATGTGCATGACCTATAGGAGAAGAAGAAAGAAGAGGAAATACCTGAATATGTTAGAAAACTTTTAGATGAGTACGTAGATGTATTTCCTGATGATCTACCAGGCATGCCTCCTTCTAGGAAAATTGACCATGCTATAGACCTTTATCCAGGAAGTGAGCCTTATTCCAGAGCACCTTATAGGTTCAATATTGATGAATTGAAAGAGTTGAAGCTCCAACTAGATGATTTATTGAAGAAGGAGTTGATAAGACCCAGTGTTTCACCTTGGGAAGCACCTATTTTGTTTCAGAAAAAGAAAGATGGTTCATACAGACTTTGTATCGACTATAGGGGATTGAACAAGAAAACCATTAAGAACAAGTATCCACTGCCACACATAGATGAACTACTGAGTCAATTGAGTGGTGCCACAGTATTCACTAAAATTGACTTAAGATCAGGATATCATCAAATTAGAGTAAAGTCTCAGGACATACCCAAAACCACTTTTAGAACACGATATGGTCATTATGAGTTCATGGTTTTGCCTTTTGGTTGACAAATGCTCTTCTAACATTTATGAGCTTGATGAATAATGTGTTTCATGAATAACTCGATGAATTTATATTGGTTTTTGTTGATGATATTTTTGTGTATTCTAAGGATGATGATGAACATGCATTGCATCTCAAGAAAACTTTACAAAAACTAAGAGAGCATAAACTATATGGTAAGATGAGTAAATGTTTTTTTGCAAAAGGGGAAGTGACTTATTTGGGGAGAGTTGTTTGTAAGGAAGGGATTCATATAGATCCTGAGAAAGTTAAAAGCATAGTTGACTGGCCACGTATGAAATATGATATTAAGAGGTATGTGGAAGAATGTCTGAAATGTCAACAGGTTAAGGTCAAATTTAACAGGGGTTCTGGCATGTTACAACCATTAGATGTGCCTGATAAAAAATGGGAATCCATCTCTATGGATTTCATAACAAAGTTGCCTGTGACCAGAAGTGGGCATGATACCAATCTTTGTTGTTGTGAACCGTCTTACAAAGATGGCACATTTTCTTCCCATGAGGAAAACTGATACAGCTTTGCATGTTGCTAAACTTTTCATAAAAGAAATCTTTAGGTTACATGGTATACCCAAACGTATAATTTGTGATAGGGATGCAAGGTTCACATCTAATTTTTGGAAAGCAACATTTCAATCCATAGGAACAGAATTACGCATGAGTACTGCATTTCATCCTCAAACCGATGGTGAGACCGAGAGGGTTAACAGGGTGCTCGAGGATATGTTACGCATGTATGTGAATGATAAGCAAAACAATTGGACTTAATATTTACCTTTGGTTGAGTATGCATATAATAGTGCATGGCATTCGTCTATTAAAATGACACCTTTTGAAGCAATGTATGGTTATAATTGCTTGCTGCCGCATTCACTTTTTAATTCACAGAATCAGGTTGAAATATCCAAAGAGATGCTTGAAAACATGGATTTGGAACTAAATAAGGTAAGGAAAAACATGAAAGATGCACAGAAACGTCAGAAATTATATCATGATCTCAAAAAGAGACCCGTGGAATTTAGAACAAATGATCTGTTTTTTTTTTAAGTGAGTCCTTCTAAATCAAATCTTGTTTTAGGCAAAGATCGTTGATTGTCTTCTTGTTATGCTGGTCCTTTCAAAATCTTAAAGAAAGTTGGTTTTGTTGCATATTTACTTGACCTACCTAACACTTTGAAAATTCATCCAGTCTTCCAAGTTGGATTACTTAAAAAGTATGTTCCTAATGCTGATCATGTTTTGCAGGACAAATCTAAGTTGAAGGAAGATGCCACTTTTGAGCTTGAACCAGAAGTTATAATGGATAGGAGAATTAGACATCTTAGGAATCGTGAAATAGTGGAAATTTTAGTAAAGTGGTTTGCATATCCTATTGAAGATTCAACATGGGTTGGTTTAGATGAGTTTATGGAACATTATCCTTCTTTCCAACTCTGAGGACAGAGTTCTTAAAAGAGGGGGAGAATTGTAAGATGCCACATTGATATTCCACCCGAAAAAAAAAAAGATGTGTAGGTAATAATGAAATTTTATGTTTAGGATATTCTGATGATATCTGCAAAATTTTGTAGCAATAAGTTTTTACATTCTCTCTCTAGAAAGTTTTCGCATGAAATTTGTATGTTAATTTCGAGCATGAAGATGAAGGAATCTGAAAAAGTGTTGTATGAGAGAAAGGTAGAGTACTCTTAGTAGAAAAAATTTACCTTATTGAATTTTTTGTAGTTCCTATGTTTTATGTCTCATTTCTGGATTACGGGGGCCCTTGACTTCCTCTTCGTGGGCTACTTATCTTTGTACATTCTCTAGTAATACATTCAATATTGTGTGTTGTGCTCCAAGCTTCTTCTTCTTCCTTGTGCTGTTCACGTGCTTCCACAGACGTCTAACTCCAACAATTGGTATCAGAGCAGGTCGTCGCTTCATCTAGGGCGCCATCAACACTCCTCCGGTTGTAGTCTCAAAATCGCACGAATTTCGGTGAGCATACTCAACATGTTTTTGAGATCAAAATAGCTTTGCTACGTGTGCCAAAATCTCAATCTGAGCTTGGTTCGACCTCCAAACGCACTATCGTAGTGCTTGTGCAGGCTATTTCGTCTTTTCGTCTTTTTTGGTGAGCATACTCAACGTGTTTTCAAGATCAAAATAGCTTTGCTATGTGTGCCAAAATCACGATCTGAGCTTGGTTTGGCCTCCAAACGCACTATCGTAGTGCTTGTGCAGGCTATTTCACCTTTTTGTGCCAAATGTATATAGCAGTTTTGGTTGGCCAGTACAAGCATATCCAAGTACGCTACAGGTCTAGTAGAATTCGTCTTGGTAGTTCTGTTCAACTTTTTGAGATACAGTCAATTTTCTGCATCAAGGTATCTTAGTCACTAGCCATGGCTGAAAGCAATGATGTATTATGTATGTTGGCGGTCGAGGATAAGTTGGATGCTACCAACTACCCGTTATGGGCTTATATGATGCGACATATATTGGTTGCAAAAGGACTGTGGAACATTGTGTAGGGTATTGAAAAACGTCCTATCACACCTATAACTGTTACAACTGTAGGTACTGAAGCTGATGTAGAAGCTGTCGAAGATGATGATATTCTTCATATTCCTATTTGTGCTATGATTTTTGCTGCACCTACTGCAAAGCAAATTTGTTGGGATGACAGAGATGCGTAGGCACATGCATTGATAGCTTTGTCTATCAAACGTGCCATTATTCCTCACATTCGCTCTTGCAGAACAACAAAGGATGCTTGGGATACACTTACCACATTATAGCAAGCTAGGAATGAGGCTCATGTTGTTTACATCCGAAAACAGTTGGAGAGTGAGCACATGAATGAAGATGATTCTATGGACAGTTTTCTAACAAAGATCAAAGACTTGAAGGAACAGTTGATCTCTGCTGGTGAGGTTATACTAGATAGCTCACTTGTGTAGACAGTTCTGAATGGTCTTCTTGATTGATACCAGATTTTTGCTTCTACTCTCTAGTTAATGATGAAAGGCAATCCAAATGCTGTGTCATTTGAGGAGTTAGTCTCTGTTCTGTTGCAGGAAGATCAGTCTAGGCAGAACAAGTCCATTATGCGAGTTGCAGATCAAGCTTTCCTAGCTAGTCAGAAGGGCAAAGAAAAATGGAGCTCTTCAACTACTAAGCAAAAATCTACTAATTTTGCATAATCGAAGAGGGAAGACAAAGATGAAAAGAAATAAAAAAAGTAGAAATTGGTTTGCAAGTATTGTAAAGGAAATTATCAGATCATAAAGAACTGTCCAAAACTGGCTGCTAAAGTGGCAAAGAAGAAAGAGGCTGGAATGGTTGTTGCAGAAGTCTCTACACCAAAAACAAAGTTTGCTAATCTTGTGCAGGAAGAAGAATGGGTGTTTACTACTGTTTGCGGTTTTGACCCATCTTCTCATGAGCAGTGCATGTCTCCAGTAGACTGAGATGTTTGGGACTTTGACAGTGGGGCAACCAAACGTATTACCTCACAACGCAGTTTCTTCTCTTCACTCGAGCCTGGCCCTAAAGGGAATACTGTTACATGCGCCAACAACTCCTCTTATCCTGTTATGGGAGTTGGTAAGATCATTTTGACTATTGCTGATGGTAGTTCTTTTACTTTGTTAGATTGCTTTGTTTGTGCCAAGGATAAACAAAATCTGTTATCAGTTTTTGCATTGTTAATTTTGTTGATGACAGGTGTACAGTTCATGATCTATCAAATGGCAACGTGATTATTGCTTCTGGCATTTTATGTCATGGGTTGTATAAGCTCATAGACTATGAAAGATCTATAAATGATTGGCATGTGCAGTACATGATTCTCAGGCTATGTCAAATGCAAAGCTTTAGCATGCATGCTTTGGTCATCTAAATTTTGCTAGTTTGCTATGCCTGCAGAAATCTGAAATGGTGTCCTCTTTGCCCAAACTTGAGGCACCTAGAAAACATGTTTGTGAAGGCTGTATTTTGGGGAAAATGCAACGTTCCTCCTTTCCAAAAGGTGGTTCAATTCAGGCTTCTTAGAAATTGCAGCTTGTACATAGTGATGTCTGTGGTCCTATGCAAAGACCTTCTTTTGGAAATTATCTTTACTTCGTGACTTTCATCGATGATTTTTCCAGGCATGCATGGGTATATCCATTGAAGGGAAAGTCCGAAGTGTTCATGTGCTTCAAACAGTTTTTGGTTTTGGCTGAAAATCTATCAGCATGTAAAATGGGCACCCTCCGTTCTGATTGAAGGGGGGAATATGTGTCTTTTGATTTTAATGCATTTCTGGATGAACATGGGATAAAACACCAGTGTACAATGCCCTATACACCTCAAAAAAATGGAGTTGATGAACGAACGAGCAGGTCACTCATGGAGATGGCAAGGTGTATGGTCAAGAGTCAGGCTTTACCACATAGTTTCTGGCTTGAGGTTGTCATGTGTGCAGCATATGTACTTAATAGGTGTCACACTAAAGCGCTGCAGTCTATCACTCCATATGAGACTTGGCATGACAGCAAGCCATCTGTTGCTCATCTACGTGTTTTTGGTTTTTCGGCATATGCATTAGTGCCTAAACAACATTGCAGAAAATTAGATGATAAAGGAATAAAATGTATTTTTGTTGGGTAGAGTTCTAAAAGTAAAGGCTATCGTCTGTATCATCCACAGATGAAACGCGTTCTGGTTAGCTATGATGTTGTTTTTGTGGAAGATGCTATTAAGCCATTGCTTTCATGTACTAAGGAGACATCTATTAGCTCCAAAGACATGTATTATACTTTGCTTCCTCTTTTTACAGGTGGACAGTCTAGTGCTAGTTCTAATGAGGAAACTTCTCAACCTTTGCAGGTTTCATGTGATGATGCATATCACTCCATTTTTTATGCAGATTTATATGATGCACTTATTCGTGAGAGAGTTGATATTGAGGAGGCAAGAACTATGCCAAAATGGCTGGTGAAAAGACCTTGCATGATAGCAAATTAGATGCACCTGTGTCATATCGTACTCGATCAGGCTCTCATAGTGCCTCTTTTGCATCAGATTGGTATGCTATGGCTGCATCTAGTCTCTGTGATGAGAATGAGCATGTTTCGTTTGATGAAGCACAAAATTCAGAAAATTGGATGGCTGCTATGCAATCTGAATATGATGCAATAATGAAGAATGGTACTTGGTCTTTATGTGACTTTCCTCCTGGCAAGAAGGCCATTGGCACTAAGTGGGTATACAAGCTGAAGCATAAATCTGATGGTACAGTTGACAGGTATAAGGCTAGGCTTGTTGCAAAGGGTTATGCACAGGAAGGAGGCATTGATTTTGATGAAACCTTTGCTCCTACTTACCAAATGACTACTGTTCGTAGCATTTGTGCATTTGCATTTCATCATGGTCGGAATGTACATCAGTTGGACATTAAAACAACATTTTTGAATGGTGACTTGCATGAAGAAGTGTATGTTTTTTAGCCCTGTGGCTTTGTGCAAAAAGGGCATGAAAACCAAGTGTGCAGGTTAAAGAAGGCATTATATGGTTTAAAGCAAGCACCACGTGCTTAGTATGAAAAGATACATGCCTATCTGATTGCACATGGTTTTGAGAACAATCCAACTGAAAGCACCTTATATGTTAAGCGTGCTAATGATGTACTTCTGATCATTGTGATTTATGTTGATGACATGCTGCTCAATGGTCCTCATGAGAGGCATATTGCTGATTTTAAGGTTGATTTGCATGCCTCATTTGAGATGTCTGATTTGGGGCATTTGCATCATTATTTGGGCATTCAGTTTATGCATGTTGATGGTGGAATGGCTTTGTGTCGAACGAAATATATTGACACATTATTGCAGTGTTTTGGCCTTGAAGACTGTAAACCTATTGCCACTCCTATGGAGAAAGGTTTACGATTGAGTCTTCATGATGCTGGAGATGCAGTTGATGCTATTCTCTATCAGCAGGCTGTTGGGTGCCTGATTTACTTATGCATTACTCGACCAGATATTCATTTTGCCGTCTCACAGATGAGCAAGTTTATGCATTGCCCAGGAGTCAAGCATTAGAAGACGGTTAAGCACATCTTTTGCTACTTGAGTGGTACTCGACTACTTGGGTTGTTTTATCCCAAGGGGGGATCACTACCACCACATTTGCATGCTTTTTCTCACTCTGATTGGGCTGGTTGCTATGAAACTCGTGTGTCCACTAGTGGCTTTAGCTTCATGCTTGGTAGCTCATGTATATCTTGGTTGAGCAAGAAGCAGCCTACTGTGGCCACTTCCAGTTGTGAGGCTGAGTATAGGGAAGATTTCACAACGACTATTGAGTGTGTGTGGCTCAGACGCCTGATGGCTGATTTGGGTGTTGGTCAGTCTTCTGCCACCACCATCTTCACTGATAGTCAGAGTGCATTTGGCAGTTGCGAGGAACCCTGTGTTTCATGCTCGCACTAAGCACATTGAGGTGCATTATCATTATGTCAGGGAGAGGTTCTCTACTGGGGAGATTAGCTTGGCATATGTGCCCACGTAGGAGAACATTGCAGACCTTTTCACGAAAGCTCTGCCTAGGGAGAAGTTTGAAGCTTTTCGCAAAGCTTTGGGCTTACTTCCTTTTGTGGAGTGATTTCCACATAGCTTGGCACTTCCTTATACATGAGTTCCAGCTCCTTGTTCACCGCATCACTCCCAAGGGGGATTTGTTGATATATTTAGGTAGTGATGTGTGTGAACACTCTAGGACCACTAGGGCACTTTTTTCCCTCTTTATGAGGTTTTTTTTTCCCGGCTTGTATATACGCCTATTGCCCTTACGGGCTACTTATCTTTGTACATTCTCTAGTAATACATTCAGTATTGTGTGTTGTGCTCCAAGCTTCTTCTTCTTCCTTGTGTTGTTCGCGTGCTTCCACAGACACCTAACTCCAACAACTCATGCTTCAATGATGCTTCATTTGGATTTTATTATTATGCAGTGGCTATCTCCAGCCATTGCAAAGAGAATAAAATTGTTTCCTTTGATGGAGCACAAAATTTAGTGAAATTGGATGGCTAGTACGCAATTTGAATATGATGCCATTATGAAGAACGATACATTTTTTTTATGTGACTTGCCTCTTGGCAAGAAGGCCATTGGAAGTAAATGGGTTTATAAGTTGAAACACAAGCCGCATGGTGGTATTGATGAGTATAATGGTTTGTCTGCAACTAAAGACTTTGCCCAAGAAAAAGATGTTGATTTTGATGAGAGCTTTGCACCTATGTGCCATATGAAAATTGTACATAGGATCTATGCATTTACAGGGCACAATGGTTGGAATGTAAATCAATTAGAAATCAAAACTACATTCTTGAATGGGACTTGCATGAAGAAATGTATGCTTTTGAGCACTATTTTTTTATGAAAAAAAGGGTATAAAGAAAGTGTGTGCTTTAAGGAATGCATTATGGACTAAAGCAAGCACAACATACTTGATATATGCCTACTTATTAGCACATGGATTTGAAAATAGTTGAATTGAAAACACCTTATATGTAAAGCATTTAGATCATGTACTTCTTATCATGGTTGTTTATGTAGATGATATGTTGCACACTATTGATATATTTTGATAGTGATGTGTGTGAACACACTAGGACCATCGGGGCACTTTTTTCCCTCTTTAGGAGGTTTTTTTTTTGGCTTGGATATACGCCTATAACCCTAATGGGTCACTATTTTTTGCATATTCACTTGGTAATACATTCATTATTGTGTGTTGTGTTTGAAGCTTCTTCTTCTTCCTTGTGTTGTTTCGTGTGCTTCCACAGACCTCAAACTCCAACAAGTGGTATCACAATAGATACCCACTTCATCTAGGGCATCATCAACACCCCTCCCATCACAATCTCAAAATCGCATGAATATTGGTGAGGATACTCATTGTCAAAATTGCAATCTGAGCTCGTTTTGGCCTTAGAATGCACTATCACAGTTCTTGTGTAGGAAATTTCATCTTTTTGTGTCAAACATATATACAAGTTTATGTCCCCCTGTACAAGCGCCTCAAACTTTGCTAAAGGTTTAATAGAACTCGATAGGGTAGTTCTTTTCAACTCTTTGAGATACAACCATTTTTTTTGCATCAGGGTATTTTAGTAAGTGGCCATGGCTAAAAGCAATGATGTATTCCATATGTTGGTTGTTGAGGATAAGCTGGATGGTACCAATTACCCATTATGGACATATATGATGCGGCATGTATTGGTCGCAAAAGGACTATGGAATATTGTGCAAGGTGTTGAAAAACATCTTACTCCACCTGTAAATACAGTTATTGAAGGTGATGTGAATGAAATTGAAGATGATGATCTTCAGATTCCTGTTTGTGTTGTGGTTCATGCTGCATCTACTATGGAGCAACCTTGTTGGGATGGTAGAGATGCTCAGGCACATGCATTGATAGCCTTGTTTGTGAATTATTTCGATGGTGATGGTCCACAGTCCACTCTCCTTCTCGAAAGCTCTACGATGATATCCTCGGAGTAGAAAACTGAGCTCCAAGTGCCACACATGATACTCAGCACAGAGGCTACAAAATACATAGAAATACACAGTACACAGGGAGCATGGACACAGACTTCTTAGGTGTTACAAATATGGTCGAACTTACAGTCTGTGGCTAACCAGGCCAATGTATGTTTTATTAAAGAACATATACAAAGAGTGTCTGATGGCCATCTCTCTGTCACAACATATGGGATTGGGTTTGAATTAACCCTTCAATGGAGGCTAGTATTATATCTTGCCGCTTGGCAAGGCCATGTGAGATAGCCTCATAAGGCAAGAAGTAGTAGAGATCGGAGAGAAGACTCCCGAAAGGGTCTTAGGTGCTACAAATGTGGTAGGGTGGAAGAACAAAACTCTTTCTCTGTGTGTGTGGTTCATGGAGTCATGCGAGCAAAATGTAATACTGGTATTAGAGCTATGGCATGAACAATTGCCTCAGCCTATCAAGCTGAAAGAATCTGAGTTATTTCAAATCCTTGATGTCGACAATGACAATGAAGAGTGCACTGTGGTGCATCAGCATCAAAATACTTCACTGGTATCAGAGCATTTCGATGCAAAAGCTTTGTTCTGATTCTCAATACATCCCGAGAGGTCACCCATCCTAGTATTGTTCCCCCCGGAGCTCGCTTAACTATGGAAATCTCTTGCCACTAAGCTACACTCTTGTGGCTTCTAAAGAAGGGGAAAGACTAAGCTTAACATCACCTTGAACATGTTTTGTCCCTCAAAGCTTCATTCTTTGCTTTCAAAGCCTATTTTTGAAGCATTTTTTGGGTGATTTTTGGAGCCATTTTGGAGTACTTTTGTGCATAGGTCTCTTCACATAGTTTCAATAACATCAAGAAGAGTGTTCTTTGTACTTCTCCAAAAATAAGTATTCACCTTTGGGGCCTTGTTTTCAGCCACACTCATAAAACTACAAGTTTCACGAAAGGTTTTCAGTTGTGGTGGGAGCAACCACTACAAATTTATGTAGGTTTTTGAACCTAAACAATAGAGTTGACAGACACTTGCATGTGTTGTTGGCTAGTTTTTGGGTTGTGCATACAACCTTCCAATGTCATTTTACTGCATATATTGATCACATATGCACTATGTACGCTTCTATGGATACCGCTTATGTACGTCCATGTGGTCATTGATATAGTGGTTATGTTTTTTGCATAAAGCCTTTTACGTTTTGATAAAGAGGGTCATGGTGAGGTTTTCTTAATTGGGAGACACCCAGATGTTAGGGTCTCTTCGGTGATGCAGGTGGAAGACTTACCCAGCCTTGCCATAGGAGATGTATGATAGTTGTTCATAGGTGCTCGATAAGCCTAGTTGGCTTCTTTCACACAATTGTTTATATGCACGGGATTCAGTGATTCACTATGCAGGTAAACATGTTACTACTTTTGCTTTATAAGATTCTTCACTTTTGAAAAACACTTTTGTCCTTTGAAATAGAGATTTAAAAAATCGTACCCATCCCCACGAGCCTATGATTCAGACAACATAGCGCATGTTTTCATTTCTATAGTATGATCGAACTCTAATTCAAATTGAAAAGAGGGGAATCTGATTTCAACGGAACTTATTGATTCCCAAATGGTGCTTGCTTCTATTCCATCTTTTTTATTAACTAGACACTCTTTGTACAAGTGAATTCTTGTATGTTTTCCCCTTGTGCATAGTATATTTTTAGGTTCATGAGGATCAAGCTGAATTGAGATTGGTCAGACTATAAATTTTAGTGACACTAAATTATTGAGGTCAATTAATTTCATTTTTAAGTGAACGATATGAAAAATTGGATGTATCTAAGAATATGGCAGTAGATGCAACTCACAAGTTGAAGCTCTAACCTTTCTCAAAACTTTGGAAGGGCCACAAAACCATGGAGAAAGTTTAAGACATAGAGTACCTTTTAAAGTTTCAAGCTTTTCAAGGACTCAAAGATACAATTGATGTCCAACGTGAAAAGAAAGTTTCCTTCTTCATGGATCAACATAAGCTTTATCCCATCCTAGGCTTTCTTTAAGATTTCCTTAGCTAGCTTAAGTTAAAAATTCATTTCATTTAAGAAACCTTGAGTAGCCCGAACTTGTTTATGTTGGAGTTCTCCTATGTAAGGGGCTCTAGAATCAAACCCATACATAAGCATAAATGGAATGAAACTAGTTATTGAATTTTTTGAACTATTATAAGCAAACTTAGAAAGAGATAGATAATCTTCCCAATTTGTTTTTTTGTGGGAGACATACACATGTAATATGTCTTCCGAAAATTGATTCATTCTTTTCATTTGACCTTCCAATTAAGGATGTTTGAAGTAATCATAGATGATTTCATTTGTGACTAGCTAAATTCAACTTTGTAGAAGTGACTTGTAAACTTCATATCTCTATCAAAAACTATGTCTTGTGGAAGACCATAGAGTCAACAAAGATGTTTGTTAAACAACTTAACCAAGTCTAGTTTCTTTACTATTGTTTTTCTTGGAATGAACTTAGCTATTTCAGTCAACTAGTCAACTTTAAGTCAGATTAACTCATCTCCTTTTTTAGGATTTAGGTAGGCCTATTATGAAACCTGTTGAAATACTTTCCCACATTCAAGATGGAATTTCTAATGGATGAAGTAATCCATCTATCCCAACCCCTTTTGCTTTATTGACTTAGCAATTAGGGAATTTTGAATCATAAATCAGAAGATCATTGTGGACACTTGGCCAATAAAAATGTTTCTTAAATTCATCAGTAGGTTTTCGCCTATGCTAGGATGCCCAACACTTGAGTCATCATGGCACTCAAACAAAACTTTTTGAAAAATTTCTCAATTACTTGGAATACAAATATTATCTTTGTCTAACAAATAATCATCTTTACTTGAATAATGTTTGAATGAAGGATTGGAATGTTGTCCAACACTATTGATTTGGTCTTGCACTGCTTCCCAAACTTTCTGGTAACATGGATCTAACTTACATTGTCCTTTAAGCTTTTTGATTAAGTCATTCTTGACTTGAATGAAACTTAGGGTATTCAACATTGGAATATGACTTAACACATTGGCATCTATGCTGAATTTTCCCTTTCTATACCTAAGATCATAATCAAATTCCTAAAGAAGTTTGGCCCATCTAGATTTTTTTCCTCTTAATTCATATTTTTTTGAAAACCATTTAATGCTCTTTTTATTGAACATGATAGTTACTTTGGATGATGGAACCAATTTTTTAGATCATGAACACCTGCAACATTTCTTTTTCATAGGTAGAATAAATTTATTGAGATGTATTTAGCTTTATATTTTTGAAGGAGACCCCTCAACCATTTTGAATTAATCCAAATCCTATTGCAAAAGAAATTGCATCCATTCTAAGTATTAATGGTTGATTTGGATCTACAATCTATAGAACCAAAGCTAAGGCAACAACTTATTGACTTGTGTCATATTTTGACTTTGTTCCTTCTCTAGACTTACCCTTTGATTGATTGGTTAAGGGTATTGCAATTTTGGCATAGCTTCAAATGAATTTACAATACTATCTTGCTAATCTTAGAAAAATTAAGAGATTCTTTTTTTTACTTGGGATTAGGCTAGTCTTTAATGACATGGACCTTGTTAGGATTCTAGTTTAGTCTGATTTTAAAAAATTATATGATTCGGATACTTTATTTGTGTGGTTAAAATTTCAAACTTTTAATTCCTTATCATCCCATTTCTTTATGAATAACACTTCAAAAATGTTTTAAAGATTTCTTAAGTGTTTTTCATTACTTTGATTGTGTGAGAAGATGGAGAAGCTTGGAGAGGCTTGGAAGTAGAGTTGCTAGATGGTGAAGATGGCCCAACAAACTAGCATAGGACTAGCCCTAGATTTTTGAATATGTAAAATAGGCCTTGTAGGCTTGTGGGAAATAAAACCCAATAGGTACTTTGGAACATCAACAAGAACAAGTTGATGCAAAAACGATAACTTGCACCTTGATTAGCTCACAAAAATCTTCTAAATTTGGATGGAAGTTATGACTTCAAACACTTAGAGCATCCAACACAATTACGATTGGAAAAAATCCTCTTAAGGGAGTGCCATACATAGGGTTGGCTTGTTGTAATGCATAAAATCCCTAATTTATAACAACCAATGAAGGAATAATGACTTCAACTCTGATTGGATGCCATCCCAATCTTTTAGGGATGCATGAAAGATGACCCCGAGACTATAAAATTGATATGTCTTTGAATATGCTGAACCCAATGACATGAAAATGTGTATACATAAACTACACATTGATAAATTTCCAATGAATGCTTAATCACGTGATTTGAAGCTCTATAGAGAGAAGAGCAGCCTCTGCAAGTTGACTCAGTCTAAGGAAGAAGGAGCAGAGAAAACCAAGAAGAACTAAGATGATCACCAATGTATGTATACTGCTTCAAAATATCATCTCTCTTCTAGTGTACAACGTGGTGAGTCATTATATAGACTCTTGGGTAGCATTCCATGCCTTTTTTTCAAAAATTTCAATTCAAATCAGAGTTGCATATGCTGTTGAAGAGAATCAATCAAATTTCCTATAATCTAGTAAAGTGATCTAATCTTGATCTACTTTTGGTGGCTGATTGATTGATTGAGAAAATCACAACCACCTCTAACTCGTGTTTTTAGTATCTTTACTTTACATTTTACAAGTGTAAAACTCAAGCTTTTTACATTGGATCAAATGATCTTAAAGATCCTTAGAGAAAATACAAAATGAATGTAAATGAAAAAACTATTGAATGAGTATCTAAGGCACCATCCAAAAGAGGGTTTTGATGTAGATCATATTCACTTCAAGCATACTACAAGCTTGATGTTCCATCAGATACAATTGCTTATAACAAAATCCAATTGAGCAAAATCCAATTCAACACATATCTGAGTTATAAGGACTACATAACAACTGATTGCACACTGTTCTAATAGACTCTACACTAGAATAACATCTATGAAGTCAATTACAAAGTTTCCTAGATATAAATGCAATAATATATTCATCAAAGTCATGAAGAGTTAAATAGGGCAGGTACAAAGCACATATTGGCAATACCACCTCACTTCCTAGAGGTATCCATCCATCTCCAACAATGGTATCAAAGCAAGTTGAGGTAAAATGGGAGATGGTTTCCCCTCTTTGATTGATAAATTGGGCAATTATCTAGCATGGTCCTTGAGGATGAAGCCATATCTACAAGGAAGGAGTCTCTATTGATACATATGAGGAGATGCCCACTTTTAGAAGCAAAGCACAACCTACAAGACAGGAGCTTGAAAGACTCAACTCATGGTGTGCCAAAGATGCTTTGGCAAGTTCATATCTACTTAACTCTATCGCTGAATTCCTTCTTCCTCACATTAGGAACTGTAAAACTTCCCAAGAGACTTGGGATACATTGTCTTCATACTTTTCTTCCAACACAAGTGCTAGGAAGAATCAACTATGGATTGAGTTTACCACTCAAAGGAAACAACCCAAGCATAGTGTGTCAGAGTATGTAACAAAAGTCAAAGATGTGGCTGACCAATTGGCAAGCATAGGAGAAGAGATTGAAGAGGAGCAAATAGTGAGACAAATAATCAATGGCATCAAGGCAGATGATAAGTCGAAAGCCTTCACAACTGCTATGGACCTTTACATGGACATGCAGATTCCAGACCTTATCACACTCATGGGAAAACTCTTTACCCATGAAGCCAAGCTCCACAAAAATGGAGAACCATCAAGAGGTAACAACTCTTCCGCCCTATACACAAATAAACAAAAATCTAAAGATAAAGGGAAGAGCAACAAAGTAGAGAATCTTTGGATGTGTTGCTTATGTGCGTGTTCCATCTCAGATCAGAGGTAAGCTAGACCCTAAGGCAGAGAAGTGCATCTTCATAGGGTATGATTTAAATAAGAAAGGATACAGGTTTTACAATCCATCCAACAAAGGGTTTATGGTCAATAGAGATGTTGTGTTTAATGAGAATGATTCTTGGTTTGAAAGTGAATGCAGGAAGGTCAAGTTGCCATATGACTTGGAAGAGGTATTTCCAAGCCTCAACAAGGAGGAGCCTAGCACAATTGAAGATATCAAATTAGATGATGAGGACACCATCAACTTAGAAGATTTCAATGCATGGAAATCAAAGGGCAAGGCCAAGAGGTTGGGAGACTTACCTGAGTCATCCAACCAAGCCCTAAGGAGATCACAAAGAGAGAGTAAGAAACCAATCAGATATGGGTATGATACTTCATTAATTACCAAGCATTCCATTTATCTTGCTAAGGATTTACCACTTGAAGAACCTTCTTCATATGAAGAAGCAAGTACCAAATTAGAATGTAAGGAAGCCATGGATGAAGAGATAGGGCACTCCAAGAGAATGATACTTGGGAGCTTGTACCCAAGAAGGCATCAATGAAGGTAATTGGTTCTAGATGGATTTACAAAATCAAGAGAAACTCAAATGGATCCATAAACAGGTATAAAGCTAGACTTGTGGTGAAGGGTTTTGCACAAGCCCAAGGAGTTGATTATGAAGAAACCTTCTCGCTTCTGGCTAAAATGCCAACCATCAGAGGTTGTAAAGGTCGCAGCTTTAAGCCTCTTCTTGGAGCTCATTTATAGATCATATGTAGAGGTTGACTAGCATATACTATTGCTCACTCATCCCACTATCATTGGGCATCATTATAATGCAAATGATCTTGTAAAATCATGTGCCATGATAGATATCTTTCATTGATCATTTCAGTTCAATTCTCTGCTATGTCCACTCAGTATAGTGATCTTTGCTTGATCATATCTCAGTGATTTCTCAACCATTGTTAGTGTTCTATAGCTTCTTGGAACTAGCTCAAGGTCTTTTTCATGCTGTCAAAGTTGCAAAGAATTTTCTTCAACCAATTGAGAGACAACTGCATCGAAGTGCTGTTTGGTCATTCTCTATATAGTCCCTAAAAAGTCGGGGGTAAGCATCCAATTGCTAAAGTGATGGATCAGTGTGTGGTTCATCATTTTAAGTGATTTCACTTGGAATCATTAGCTATCTAAGATAATTTGATTTTCCCAAAAGGAATTTTCTTAAGTACTACTGTACTATGAGCACTAAGCAAAAGATCTAGTAGGTGTCAAGACCAAAATAACAAGTTTTTGATCTCTAGCTAATTGTGAAGTTATCTATTTTGATCTAAGTGTTTGACGCATCAACTCCAAAATACATAGGTACTTATTTGGTGTCATTTTCAAGCTAAGAGGGCCTAATACATAACCCTAAAGTTAAATAGGGTAGGTACAAAGCAGGTATTGGCAGTACCACCTCACTTCCTAGAGGTATCCATCCATCTCTTCCAACAGTACCCTGTCGAGAAGGTTGTCTTCAGTGTTAGGGGAATAAGCAGCCCTATGAAACTTTGGAATGTTTTCCCTTATAGTTTATCTTCCAGTCACTGTTTAGCTCTTAATGTGAATTTAAGTGTAGAAAAATAATCAAACTTCATAGAATGCTAGTCTAAAACACATTGAAAATCTTGATTTGGATAATCTTACATGGATAATCAACCTCTCCAAGATAGACTATCTATCCTTGCTACTCTTTGTCTATATGCAATGAAACACCTTCATTATTGAGTTCACTTAAAGAACAATCACAAAATATATATGTAGACTACATGAGAAATCAAACACAAGTGGAACCATCTCAAATTGATAATGGAAGGAGTTACATCTACATTTATGGGCTCAAAACATGTACACTTGAAGTGGGGCATCTATCCATGATGTATATGGTTGTACGTGTTGAATCTTCCCAATAGATATTGGGCACATGCATCTTGTTGAGTATCAATCTTGCCACTTCAGCTATGTGCCCATTTTTCCTTCTCTTTAATTCAATTTTTTTTGGGGGATGTATATTTCCTCTTGATACCATTATGAGTTAGGAAATTTAGAAAACAAAACTTGGAGAAGTATTCTCCCCCTCCATCTTACCTAACAATCTTTATGTACTTGCCAATCTCTTTTTCAACAAGTCTTTTGAAAAAGTTGGTGGTTAAATAGTTTAGCCTTTTGCTTCATGCAATACAACCATGTTATTTATATGATCATCAATGAAGATAAAAAACACCTATTCCCTCCCAATGAAGACTCCTTGATTGGTCCCCATATATTGGTGTGAATAAGGTCCAATGGAAGTCTTCTCCTTTGTGTACTCTTCTTGAATGGAAGCCTTGTTTGCTTCCCAAATTGGCATGCTTCACAAAAATGTTGCATAGTTTGAAAATGAAAATTTTAAAGACCACTTACCAGATCTCTCTTTTGCATATCCTTTAGCTTTTGAAGATTTATGTGGCCAATCATCTTGTACCACGAATCCACCATCTATTTGTTTGCTACCAAATGTCAAATAGATTGTATGTGATGAGGGTGGTCTTACATTCATGGTGAATAGCCACCCTTCGTTCTTCCATTTAGCTATCATCTTGTAGCCTTACCTTGGATCTTCTACAAAGAATACTTTTCTGTTGAGTTTGGCTACATACCCTCTTTCAACCATTTGTACAAATGATACTAGATTCTTTGTGATTGTGGGCACATGCAACACACATTTAAGACACTTTGAATTTTGATTTTAATCCAAAGGAACATCACCTATGTGTGCAATCCTATGCTCAACATCATCCCGTGTTTCTACATGCTCTTGTGTGTTTAGTTCATGTGAATTGCAAAACATTTCCCTATTGCGGTTCATGTGATTTGAACATCTATTGATGTACCATGTGGTGTCTATACCTTCTTTCCTACCACTTCTTTGCATAATGTCTAAGACATAATCATTATCTACTACCTTTGAAGTATTTGCAAAGTTACCTTGATTCTTCTTGTAGCCTCCTTGGCTATCCTTTGAGTAACAATCCCTTGCGAAGTGGTTTTCCTTGCCACACTTGTAGCATTCCTTTGAGTAGTCATTTACGTGATGTTGACTTCCCCTTCCTCTTGATCTCCCCCTCCCCCTTGATCCATAGCTTTGACTCAAAACTTCTTGATCATTTATTGATCTTCCTCTATCTTTGTCTTGCCCATTGTTTCCACCTCTCTTTCCTTTGCCTTTACTTGCATAAAAGACGGGCTTCATTGCCCTTTGAATGAACTCCATTGAGGTTCAGCTCTATTTTGGATATGACAAATCATTCCATTACTAATATGTTGTGATAGGATGAATATCACTCTCCTCTCTTTGGATCCACTATTTAACTTTTTTTGCTTGTTCTTGAGTGAATAGATCTGCATATTGAGACCTAGGCTCAGCTCTACTAACTAATTCTGATAGTCCTTTTGCCCATGGGGAAATTGCTAACCTAAAATCTCCAAGGTTGGTAGTTTCCTTTCTCAAAATTCTCTATTTGGACAACATACTAAACCATTGCTTAAGCTTCGATTGAGTGTGATGCAGAGCCAAAGTTCAAAATGATTATCTTCTTATAGCTTGTTCTTTTGATATCTATTGAGGTGTTTGCCCCTAGCTTGAAAATCCACTTTTGAATATTGATGTAGATTGCAGGTCCACTACAATTTCTTTCTTGAGAGCTTTATGAGATTCAAATGTTTTCTTTTACCTCCTTCAAGAGTCCCAAATGCTTTGAAATGATCTGATACCATTTGTGTGGATGAATCAACCCTTATCCAGGTTTATAATGTTTTAGGCCCTCACAAGTTGTCTTCCATAATGATCGAGAGCCTTTTTTTTTGGCTCTAACTCGAAATTTAAGAGGGTAAGAAAATGAGCATTTTGTTAGATACTCTTAGCTATCTACAACACTTTAAAGCACTTGATTTGGATACTTTTGCACAAAGAATCAACCTTTTCAAGATAGAGTATCTATCCTTGCTACTATCTACATGTATGTAGAGATAAACTTTCACTCTTTGCAACCATACTTAGAGTTCAGTCAAAGAAAAATCACAAAATTTATACTACCTTTAATAGAATTTATGATCAATCAAATACAAGTGAAACCATTGCAAATGGATAATGTAAGCAGGACTTACAACTAATTTTTTTTTTTTTGGAAACTAGCCCACTACATACAAAAGGGGTGAGGAATGGCTAACTACAAAGAAGTATAAGCTAGCAAAATGGCTAACTTAGCAGAACGGCTACATGTATTAGCTTAGCTAGAGTCCAAAGTGATGAGGTGATGGTTTTTGAGGTGATCATAACCTCTTCACTAGGGCATAATTTAGAGATTTGTGGGTGGTGGATACATCAAGCATGGCTTGCACTCTCTGACCAATGACAATTCCATGAAACTTAACAAGATCATGAGTTACAAAATGAGAGGAGCCCACATCTTATCTGTTAAGTTGAATTTATGAGAAACATCTTGATGCAACACCATAAGTTTTTTATATAATTGACTTTTAAAGTCTATAGTTTGTGTGGGATGTAATTATCTCCCTTTTCCTTTAACTTCCTTGATGGGCTTTGATTCTACCCCAAACTTACAAATTTGGTTTTGGTGACCGCGCTTCATGCATTTGAAACATACTCTATATGTCATACCTTTAGCATAGGATTCAAGTGCCATATAAAGTTGGGGAACCTTAGGCTTCTTTGAGGGATAATTGTTTTCACTTTGTTTTCATTTAGATAGAAATTGAACCACTACACAAACTCTTTGTTGTTTTAAGTGATCCTCATATTTTGTGCTACTTGAATAACATCTTCCAAAGTCTTAGGAGAACTCATTTCAACTTCCCATTTTATACTATAGTCCGAAGCCTTCAATAAATCCATGTACATTATGAAAATTATGTAAGTTTTGCAACCTAACAACAATCTACCTATACTTGAAAACATAGCTAGCTAGAGGTTTACCTCTTTGCAATATATTATCCCATTTTTCCTAGTTCCTTTCCCCTTCATTTTATGGTAAAAATTCTTTTTTTTCGAAGAGTTCTTAGACCTTTTTCCAAGTGGTGGGAGCTTGGTTTTGACTTAGCCAACCTCATCCACCATTTGTATGCCTTAAGACCTACAAATAAACTAGGTTCTGAGTTTGATATGAATCGTTTATGTTTCCAAGATGATGTAAGTCCTACCACTTCTATAAGAAGGTAAGGATTATATTGTTGTTTTGTTCATGTTCCTCTCCTTGACACTGAGGAGTACAAAGATCTTTGGAGAAATACACTTCTTTTGCAATAGAAATGAGGTTTCTAGTAGCAAAAGGGTCAAGCCTTGCAAAAGAGGCATAGTACTTGATAAAATTAAGTGTGCAAAGGAGTCGGTAAGCAACGAGGAAATGGAGATGTGTTTAGGTAATCTAGGGTAAAAGGGAATAGAAGATGAGATTCCTAAAATCTCATTGAGTTTTTGACTTGGTTCACCTCGAAGTTCCAAGGGTTGGGACTCGCTTTGATTCAAATTCACCACTACTTGGCTAATAGGATTCAAAGTTTTGCCACTTCCTTATCGCAAAGCAAGATTGAGATCATTCCCATATGATCTTGCATTCTAGCCATGGAGATCTATCCTCTTGAATCCCTGATATGGATCTTCAACATATGCTCCATGCTTGGTAAATCTCACTTGCAATCCTTTCTCAATAATCTGACCTACACTTATAACGTTTTTTGTGATGGTAGGCACATAAAGGAATTTGTTGAGTAAGTTCATGTTACCATTTGATGTCTTCACATTAGGTATCTTTTCAACTAGAGGTCTTGTGTCATCTCCTGTTTGGACTTCATGTTTATTCTTTGTATCTTCCAAGTCTGAGAGTAGAGCCACATTGCCCGCGACATGATTTGAGCATCTTAGAGTCTATGTAAAACACATGCTCATTAGACTTACCATCCTTCACTGTCATGTTCATGAGTAAAAGTGATTCTTGAGCTTGATAATCTATGTAGTTGTAGTCTCTCCTTCCTTTGTATCCACCTTGATAATTGTTGTTGTATGAGTTGTTGTTATATCCATAAGAGTTTTTAAATCTACGTCTTCAATTTCTATAGTCCTTTGTTATAACCTCTTCCTCTTTGATTCTTTGGATTCCTGATACACTTTTTTGTGATGTGAACTTTTAGACCACATATAGCACAGGGTGATGAGCTTTGAGCTCTCCCCCTACCTTTTTTACCTCCTCTAACTCTTCCTCTTGAGCCTCTACATCTACCTACAAAATTGGCTTGAGAGGTACTTCCTTCATCATCAGGTTTCTTACATTTCCCCTTGTTTTCCTTTCCTTTATTCTAATTTGTATAGAGTGCAAAGGATTGGTTACTATTATAGTTCTCATCATTATTCATAAGCTTTGCTTCATGTGTGAAAAGTTACCCCATGAGTGTGTTGAAGTTAGGTACTTGCATGTCCATGTAGAGTTCCATAGTTGTGATGATAGCTTCCCATTCGTCATCAACTTTAATCCCATCGATGACTTGCCTCACAATTTTCTCCTCATCAATGACCTCTCCAATGCTTCCAAGTTGGTTTGCAATATCCTTTTTCTTGGTGAAAAAGTAAGTCACACTTTGCTTGGGCATCTTCTTAAGTGTTGTAAACTCCATCCATAGTTGATTCTTCCTAGCTTTGGTACTTGAGGAGAAGAATGCTTCCAAAGCATTCCATGACTCTTGAGATGTCTTACAATTCCCAATGCAAGGGAATAAAAATTTAGAGATAGATTTGATGATGTATGACCTTGCCAAATCATCCTTTGAGCACCATGCATTCAACCTTTCCTCCTCCTCTTGTGTCAGTTTGCCCTTGCTTCTCAGTACTGGCATCATCTTATCCCTAGAAATGTATTCATATAAGTTCCTTGTAGATAAGCCTCCATTATGAGAGACCAAGCTGAGTAATTCCCTCGATCTAGTTTGTCAATGGATGAGGGGAATCTATCACCCATAATACCTAGTCTTGATTTTTTTCTCTAAAACCACTGTAAATAGGTGATTGATGAATTGCTGAGATGAGAGTGTGTTGGCAAAATCATGGTCAAGAGCAACCAAATTAACTTCTAAGATACTTTGTAGACTCTTTTAGCTTCCACAATATGTATTGATCACACCTAAGTCCTTTGGAACATTATTCTCAAATCTCTATGGCAAAGCAGATGAGTTTGAAGATCACAAATCTTGAGAAACTTTCTATTTTGGGATGAGAAGCTCTCATAGATTTGTTTAGTGTCCATAGCTTGGTACAAATTAACCACAGAGCTTTTGCACACTTTTCTATAAAGAAAAGCAAGTTATTTCATGAATTTATACTCACTATGCACTAATCTATAAAGTTTAAGAAGTTTTGGGGGGTCGCCCCGACTTTTTTTGGAAGATGAAGGTATGCAGACATAGTCACCTATAAACATCCATATCTCGAGATCTAAACATCTAATGCTGATGAAACCTTGTATGCAAGCTCACAATAGCCACACATAAGTGATCTAGGTGATACATTAGACATTAAGTACCTACATACTGAGAAATTACTCAAAGAAGATGACTATGTAGCTCAAAGCACAACAGTAAACAAAAAATCACAATTTAGTATATATGAATCATAATGTATATTGATATTGCACATATGATACAAACGAGTTGTGGATGAATTCTCTCGCTTCAAGATAGTACAATGTATGCTCAAGAAATCAACTATAATCACTCTATAATGCTCTACTTATCTCATGACTAGAGAGGTACTGTTTATACACATTTTTGAACTTGAAAATGGTTGGATCTTCCACCTAAAAGGTAATCCTAATTCTTAGGATCAATTTGAATTTGAATTCAAAGTACAATTTTTAATTTTTTCTCCCTTCAATCACGAGATTCCTTCCACCTTTTACATCTACCTTTTTTTACTAAAAATAATATGAAGGATTAACCTTTGAAACCTTAAACATAGGTTCCAAGATATTTACATTTATGCTTGATGAATTTGAGAGAAATCCAAAGAGCATAGGTCAAGCTCTAGGCTTGCTCCTTCTAACCATTGTTCTTCTTGCACACTCATTAAATCTTATAATAAAAAATCACATGCAAGCATTTAATACTTGTATAGATGATCATAACCATAGCACTAACTTGTGCAATCTATGAATAGAACTATATATCAACTACATATACCTCCATGAAGAGCTATTCATGTGCTCATGAGTTACTAACTACTTACAACTTTGATGCATACAAAATCATCCTTAGCATGGATTTGCATGGTTTCTACTAGTCACTTCATCTATGTGACTCTTTACATTTCACTCAAAGAAAAAAGTTTGATTGTTCTTGAGGAATCCATCCTCGAACCAACTCTTCAACATAAATATCTATGACAAAGGTTACTTATATTTTTCCTACTTTGTTTATGTACAATGAAATTCTTCATGTTACATTCACAAAATCGTTCATGCTTGACCAAAATCTTACTCATTTTAAAGGTGAGAAAATAAAAAAAGACCTTCCTAAAATAAATTCTAAGTATGCATGTACTCATGCATCTTCTTATGTACTAAAATTACTTCACAAGCATCTATTTTTGTTGCTACTTCAAAAATATGCATAAGACGTCCTCCCCTAGAGACTATATCTCCCTAGTCTATTCATCAAATATAATGTCATGTGGTTCCAAAGATAATTGTGGAAATCGTTAAAGAGGCAACAACCTCACAAAAATTTGGATGTTTCTCTTTCCAAGAATGTCCAAATTCATTTGCAATTTCGAGAGATAGTATCTTAGAGGATTTATTTCAACCCTTATAAAGTTCAAGTGTTTTGGATGATTTTAGGAAGGTCAGATGACCTCTGTTGGCAGTAGCCAGAGGCATAGAAGACGCGGAAGCATGTAAAGGTAGAGCAAGGAGTCAGTCGAATCTTGTTTTCAAAAGAATTATGTTTTAAAATACTTTTCAAAACCTCCAACAGTGATTTTCATCACTATTGTAACATATGTAACATAGAAAAACCCTTTTTTGTAATCCATAGCTCCATTTTGTGCAAGCCGAGGAGTCCTCGAGCTTGAGGAGCTTAGGTAGAATGAGCGTATCAATTTTGGTTATTTTTAGACACCGTTTACCCTTTCAAATAGCACTTAGGACCTATTTTTTAACTATGCCGGTCACTAGATATGAAACCGATCAAAACTAGTCTAGAAACTATAAAAAGAGCTAGAGAGCTCATTTTTGAAGTTGGTTAGTGTGAGCTTAGAGCTATTTTGAGCCTGTAATTGAGATCTTGAGCAATAGAGTTGATTTCTCACCTTCCATTGTGTCTTGCTTGTCTCTTCGTAGTGTGTGTGTATGTGTGTGTGCATCTCTATGCTTCTCACCTTCACTCTCACTTCATTTCACATTCACGATCTTCATATCACTCCTATCTCTTCCGCGGATTGACATTAAGGAGGTGGAGCTTCTTAATGTGGTTCTCACCATTGTGCTAGAGCAACACCAAATTTGGCGCCGTTGCCGGGGATCGAGTCTAGGACGAATGTGTGATGGTAAGAGTATAGCAAGAAGTGGCGTTGGAAGGTAAATTTCAGTTTTTGTTGTTGTTTTTAATTAGTTTTTAGTGTTTTTCACCTCCCCCACACTCCATCTTCATCACCGCATCATCATCTCCAACTCCAAAAAAATTAGAAAATTCACCATATCCACCCATTCTCCTCATTTCCCCTCATTTGTGCATGTGCAAGAGAGAGAGGGAGCATTTGTGCTTGTGTGTACCTGTGTGTTTTTGAGTTTTCTTGCAGGTACAGAGCTCCAGTGCATCAGGAAAGCTTGGAAAAGCTAAAAATTCACTTTCTGTCAGAAATCTGCCGAGTGTGTCAGACCATCACGATGGTATACCAAGTTCGGTAATTTTGGTAAGCGACCACACCACGAGGTAGGCGACACAAGAGTATGCACGAATCCACAGATGCATCTCAAAAATTTGCATTTTGGTGGACCATCACGACGGTCTCAGACCATCGCGATTGTGTCACACCATCGCGATTGGCTCACGCCATCGCGACGGCTCGGCCGGACCATCGCGACGGTCTCACGCCATCGCGACGGTTCACTTGAACCATCGCGACGGTCCTTGACCATCGCGACGATCCCGTCGACCCCACACCATCGCGATTGGCCCATGCCATCGCCTCAATAGTGCCACATGGCAAGCTAGACCATCACGATTGCTCACTAGCCACGCCATCGCGACGAGACCCTTACACTATCGCGACAGCTCGAAATTTGGACCATCGTGATTGGCTCACGCCATCGCATCTGTGACCATCGCGACGGTTCATTTCGGAGCATCGTGACGGTTCACGTTGACCGTTGACTGACGCCATCACGATTGTTCACTCAGTCGGACCATCGCGACACCTCACCCCGACCATCGCGATTGCTCACATTTAGACCATCGCGACCGTGCACTTCAGACCATCGCGACGGTTCGCGCATCACGCCATCGCGACGGTTCGCCTGGACCATCGCGATGGTCCAAGACCATCGCGATCATCTCAGGCCATCGCGATTGCTCACCCAAACGCAAATTTTAGGGTTTGATTTTTTGACCAATTTTGGGGCTATTTTTTGAAAATTTTTGGATCATTGCACTCATAGGAGACCCCTTAGCTCATAATCAAAGAGAAACCTGTTTGTCAGTTTTCACCCCCGAGGGCCTGAACACCCATATCTTTCTCATCCGAAGTCCGTTTTTTGAGCTTTATAGCTCGTTAGAAAGCTCTCTATGAGTACTACGTGACCTCAACTGCTTTTTCATAAATAATATGTTGATTTTTAGATAAGATAATTTGAGGTTGAACATCAGTGGGACTAGGAAAGAAAGGGGGTCTTGGGAAGAAAATTTTTGCCAAAAAGTTAAGGGACTTTAAAAGTGTATAAACTCGAGTGCTTGATCATCCATTGTGATATTGGTCTAATATTGGAATTCTCCAGGTCTATCAAAGGCAATCAAGGGCAACCAAAGCAAGGAAGAGAAGGACATAAAGCTTGGGAAGCGTGGCTTCTTGGGCATCAGAGCAACCAGAAAAGCTGACTCGAGGTTGGAAGATTACTCAACCCCCTCAGTCAATTCTTAGCTTAGGATAAACGTTAGCATTGTGGATTCAAGACGATAGGAACGCACCAAGTTCAAGAGACTAAATTTTTCAAGTCCAAGACTAAAAGTAAAGGTGTGTGATACGAAAACCTAAAGGAAAGAACATAAGTCTGACGGAACGAGAACTCAAAGTACCACAGAAAGTCGAATTCCTGACGCATACATCAAGACAAGAATCTAAAGAAATTTAAAAAGAATCAAGAAAGTAATAACAAAGAATCATTGACGATCTGAGCGTGTAAGGAAGAAAATTAATGAACATATAGGTAAGTCAGACCGACAAAGCCTTAGATCATCAGAAGCAAGTGTAGGCACTACTGCTCAATCGTGGGCTCAGCAATTGAATAGTAATTACCCCTACAAGAACTCAGACACGAGTGAATCAGAAATGGCATTTAGCACAGAAAGACCAGAAGGAGGGTCGAATGTTGCATATTTAGAAAGGCCTGAAGGACCCTATAGGACTCAATTGGAGTTTCTTCGAACCAACTGCTTAGGTGCCCGCATCTATGAGGATGGTTTGAGAAGACAAGTGGTGCAAATGCATAATCCCGATCAACCCATTGGATTGGAATGTCCAGTGGTAAAATTCGAAAGAGACGCGTACATAGACAAGGAAGGAACGATGTATATCTTAAGTACGCAACCAAACAATACGAATGAGTTTGGCGTGATTCAGTTAGAAACGGAAGCGAGAGCACAAGGAAAAGAGCCAATAGAAGAACCAAGAACACCTAGAGGGAAATCTGTATTGACACGAGTACTAGTTCCAGATTGGACCCCTCAGGACAATAGAAGCATAGAGCTGTTTGTAAACAAAGAAACTGACAAATCATTTTGGAGATATAGAACAGAACAACCTAGTGAGGTAGGCTCCATTATAATCTACGAGTTCAAGGACCCGGATACACCTGGAAAGGTTGTATACCTGGATGAGACTTCAGAAAGAGTCTTTGTGGTGCCAGACCACGCTAGAAACACGTACACATGGAGAGGTGAATTAGTATTCCCTCCATCTCGAGTAAACGTAAACGCGAGCCACCAAGGGGCAGGAACATCCTCAGCCCATGGCATGCAAAGAGAAAAGAACAAAGAGAGACCCGAAGTAAGCTTCAATCACCCCATAGGGAGAGATAGAACAACCACGGACACTAATAGAGCGGATAGACAAAGAGATCATGGAATACCAGGTGGTAGAGATGATTTTCCTCTACCTAGACCACGTGAACATGCAAGAATATTGAGACCCACTCAATTAGTAAAATCAATGAAAAATTATTTTGATGGGATAGGAGATCCCTATGACCATGTCGTAGAATTCAAGCAAGTACTAAGAGCAGAACAAGTCGAAGACATGTTCACGCAATACAACGCCAATGCAACACAACCGCAAGCCAACCCTAGTGGCCAATACTGTACAATTGAGAGAAGATACACAAATCATACAGCACAGGACTGTCCATACCACAAACAAGCAGTAAGACAGAACTACCCGCAAGCATACCCGCAGCCAGGTAGGTATCAAGGCCATTACAATGCCCAGCCTTATTACTATAGGCCTCCTCAAAACTACCCATATCAGGCTCAACAGAGACCTCAACCTGTTTTAGCTCAGCAGCCACCCCCACCAGCGAATGTCTGAAGGGCTTTGGTGTGGAGAACAAGAGGAGGAAGGAGGAGATGGAGGGAAAGAGAAGAGAGGAACGACGCGTGGACATGCGTGGGAGCCTCGAAACCCACATAATGATCTCTCGTGAGGCAATGCTCTATATATGATGTATATATGAATATGGGGGTAAGGTCACATGACCCTTACATCCCCAACAATCTCCCACTTAAGGGTCAATGTGACCATAAGTGGTAACATAAACAAAGAATGATGTAGGACTATACAATATTGTATAGGAAGAGTCCGGATCTCTACCCATACCAGATCAGCCTACACCAACTGCCTCGAACAAGGTGTATCCATGCACCTCAAACTGCTCTAGACTCATATCGATAAGAGTCGAGCTCACATATGACTGATGCAAGAACTGATGAAGTTCCTGCAAAGCTCCCACTTGCTCTATGCCTATGTCAATCATCGAACGACTAACAACTCCAAATGCAAATACTCCAATAGCAACTGCAATGTCTGGTCTCGAGCATAACAACTCGTACATCAGACTCTCGAATGCTGACGAAACATGTGCTATCCTGGCTAACCTAAGTATGTCAGCCATGCCTGTATCCAAGGCATCCAAAGCACCATCATCAAGACCAACATGTCCTGATATATCTGTGTCAACATCTGGCATGAGCGAATCCAAGAATGACTGCATAACTGCTGACTCCTCAACATCTAAATCAGCCATGCTCACAACCAAGGATGTATCTAGCTGTGCATCATGAGAGCTAATATGCTCTACCATACACTGTATACCATGAGAGCAATCCTGCTCTATCACACCAAGTGTATGATCATGCTCCACATGAGCTAACTGCACAACATCAATACCAAGGTCAAACTGATGATCTAACTCTAAGTGAGTATCATCACAATGCTCTATATGAGCATCCATATCATGCTCTAAAGCATCCAAATGATCATCCAAAGTGTGCTCCATAGGAGCATCCATATGATCAACCAAACCATGCTCTACATAAGTATCATAAGCATCCAAAACATGCTCTACATGTGCATCCATCTGAGCATCTAAATCATGCCATACATGTGCATCAAGAATGTCCATAGACCTATCTATAGATCGACAAAATGAGACATGACGAGTCTCATATCGCACATAAGGCTGAACTCCCACTGAGACGAGACTCTCTCACATGAAGTACCTGCAGTGGATACTTGTGCCCAATCCTAGCACCTCTGACAAGCGTAAGCTGTCCCAACTGCAACTGAAAATGATGCTCACCAAGGAATGCATAACATCTGCTCTTCTGTAACTGGCTAACTGAAATCAAGCTCATAGGGAATGAAGGCACATAACGTACGTGTCTGAGCATAAGTGATGCTCCACTAGGTAGCATAAGGCATATATCTCCTGCACCCTCAATGTCATATGTCATGCCATCAGGCATGTGCACATATCCACGACTCTCACCTAAGAATCGGCAAAACCACTCACGATGTGGTGTAACATGAAAAGTGGCTAATGCATCAAGCAACCAAGCCATATGTGTGCTATCCAATGAACAAGAGGAATCATGAGATGAACCATAGAAGAAAGTGATATCACCATCACTAGCATAATCAACTGCTATAGACTCTCCTGAAACTACTACCTGACCTGCATCACGTGCATATCTCTGACGTCGTCGTCGCATCCGCCTGAAGCAACGTCGTCGAGTATGGCCATCACGGCCACAGTGCCAACATCGAAGTCGTCGATGTGATCTATGTCTCACATGAGTCAATGGACTCGCATACATATCATGTAGTCTTTGCCATAATGCACTACTCGTCTCCTCATACATAACAGACTCATATATAGAATCCACAAGCTGTAATCGGATAGTGGAGCTGGCCAATGCATCCATATCCATCCATACATGATCGGGCATATCACGAGGCCTCTGTGCATCTCTATGCACATACATGTGTAACCCTGCACGAACCAATGTATGCCACATCTGAGCTTTCCATCTCGGAAAGTCAGTGCCATCAAACCGAGAAGACACCATGCTGGCAATCCAATAGACTAGCAATATAACAAGAGACTAGAAACAATACTCTATCCTGAATAGGATCACACCTGCATATCCATATGCATAACTCACATCACATATGTCTCACTGGAGAAGAAAACCATGTGAACCACCTGTCACATAATCATGCATCTAGCATGCACATAAAACTATGAGCATAAGCCTGCTCACCAAGTGTTGGCAGTAGCCTCGGTACACCAGGACGTACAAGACATGAAAGTCAAAGAAGGGAGTCAGAGCGAAGGGACAGCACAAGCAAACAGGGCAGTCAAAGAAGATCTGGCAAGTAGGCCAATATTTTTCAAGACAAAGAGATGGACATGCAGGGAGGAAGAGCAAGTAGGGAGCTCGAAGATATGTATGACAGATCACTAGAAGAAATCCCTACAACAACAGTGATTTTTATCACTAACCATCATTGTAAATATCATTTCACATTTTTGTAGCTCCATTTTGTGCAAGCCAAGGAGTCCTTGAGCTTGAGGAGCCTTAGAAGTAGTTGCGTACCAATTTTCGTATTTTTTAGATCTCGTTTGAGCCCCCAAATAAGCCCTGGAACCTAATTTTTAACTAGGCCGGACACTAGGTCTGGACAGGACCAAAAGCTAGTCAAAAACTATAAAAGGAGCTAGAGAGCTCATTTTTGAGGTTAGATTGTAATTGAAACGAACTTGTAAGAGCTTGTGAAAGTAATCTAAAGAACTCCATTGATTCTCTCTCTTTGTCTTGCCGTGTGTGCGCGTGTGTGTGTATGTGTGTGCATGCTTGTGTGCTTCTCACTCACGCACTTGTGCCGCCACTTGCTCGAGGTCTTCACACCATCCTCACGTCTTCCCGGATTGACATTAAAGGAGGTGCTACTCATCATTGAGCTACACTAAATTTTGGCGCCGTTGCCGGGGATCGAGCTTTGAGGACGAGCGTGTGATGGTAAGACGTAGAGTAGACGCGTTGGAGTTGTAGGTATTTTCTTCACTCTCATCGATTTTCTTTTACTTTCTTCACCATCTTCATCACCATCATCATCATCACCATCCTCCACCTCCATCTCCATCATCGCGAAATTTCAGTTTTTTGACTATATCCCCATCTCCACCTCATTTCCCTCATTTCACTTGTGAGAGAGAGCGAGAGAGCGAATTTGCATGTGCTGTTTTTTGCATGTTTTGTGAGCATTCTGCAGGTACAGGCCGCATCATCATCCCCAGCACTCTGCGCAGGTACGGAAATCTGAGTAACTGTCTGTGTGTCGCCGAGCTCTGTCAATCGCGACCGACAGAAAAATTGCTCTAATTGCTAAACAAAGTGCATATCCATGACCTACAGGCCAAGGGCTTCCCAAAAATGTGTTTAGTTTTTTGAAATTCCACAGATTTCTGTCAATCGCGATCGCTCTGTCAATCGCGATCGACAAACCACGACGGACAGATCTGTCAATCGCGATCGACACGTCAATCGCGACCGACAGCCCACGACGGCTCTGTCAATCGCGACCGACAGAGTCAACGACCGATTGACCACGACCGACTGACCATACGCGTGACACGTGCCAATCGCGATCGAGCCATCAATCGCGATCGACTCATCAATCGCGACCGACACAGTCAACGACTGTTTGACCACGACGGACAGATCACGATCGACTCATCAATCGCGACCGACACAGTCAACGACTGTTTGACCACGACGGACAGACCACGACGGCTCTGTCAATCGCGATCGACACGGTCAACGACTGTTTGACCACGATCGACAGACCCTCGCGACCGACCTGTCAATCGCGATCGACTCGTCAATCGCGACCGACAGAGTCAACGACGCTTTGACCACGATTGACTGACTTTTCGGCCACGTGTCAATCGCGACTGACCAGTCAATCGCGACTGACAGCCACGACGGACCTGTCAATCGCGATCGACACGTCGATCGCGACTGACCTGTCAATCGCGACCGACAGACTTTGCGAACGCGTTAGAAGGGCAAATTAGGTCAAATTTTCAAGGCAAAATTATTGGTCTAAATTTTGATTGAGTGTGGGACAAACACTAGGGTGTAGTATTGCATCGCGAGGCCGTGCCACAAGCTACTCGAGTATTCCTGTTTGACTGTTAGCTTGTATTGAATTCTGATTTAACTCCCTAAACCCTGAACAGTCCTAACTTTTTCATACGAAATCCAATTTTTGAGCTCTTGGGCTTGTTGGAAAGCTCGTGGCATATACTACACGCCCTCAACTGTTTTTTATAAAGATAATGCGTTGATTTTCAGAGAGGGTATTTTGAAGTTGACCATACCCAGGGGGATCAAAGTCAGGGGTCTTTAGACTTATTTTCCTAAAAGTCAGAATGCACATGTGTGTTTATGTTACATGAATGAAAGTGGTTGGTTTTGTCCTTTGAAAATAAGCATTGAGCTAACCGTGGGACTTTTACAGGTCCATTGAGATCAACTTGGAGCATACAAAGCAAGATTTCTTTGCAAGCTCGAGAACCGGGTTCTTGAGCACCATAAAGCAAGGGATCAACAAGTAAGGTTGGATTAATCTCAACTCCCTCTGTCATTTCCTAGCTCAAGCTAAGAACGAGTAGAGATAGGAGTAAGCCAGGGCGACGATAGGCAGTTATCAAGTTGAAGGCTACCTAAAAACTCAAGTTCAAGTTAAAAACATAATCTCTGTACTATCGATAACCTAAAGGAAAAGAATCTAACGTGGAACGATCAACCTAAAATACGAAGAACATTCAAGTGTTCCTGACGACGTGATATCAGACAAGACCATAAACACAATAATTAACTAAAAAGAATCAAGTGACTGGTACCAATTGATCGGCAACGAGGTTGTACTCTGGAAGAAATTGGGCTAATCAGTTAGGCATATGAACCTTAGATCAGGACGACATTTAGCAAGGGAAAGACAAAGCCTTAGGTCTTCAGAGGCTAGTGTCAATCACACTGCAAGGTCTTGGGCCCAGCAGTTGAGCCACCACTCATACTACCCTAGCTCTGAGACCAGTGAGTCAGAAATGTCTCAAGGCATGGACAGACCTCCGGGAAGTTCAGGAGTGCCTTACCTGTACAGGGTAGAAGGCCCTTACAAAACGCAGCTGGAGTACCTTAGGACCAACCGATTAGGTGCTAGCATCTATGAGGACGGCTTAGGAAGATCTGTGGTCCAGATTAAAAACCCTGATCAATCCATTGGACTAGAGCACCCAGCTGTCAAGTTTGAAAATGGTGCATACCTGGACAAAGAAGGAACTATATATGTAGTCACTAGTCACCCTGATAGGACAGATGACTTTGGGAATGTAATCTCAGATGCGGACTTAGGCGACCTGGAACAAGGGAACATGGATGCGGAACCTAGAACCCCTCGAGGTAAATCAGTTCTCACTAGGATTATCACGCCTGAATGGGTCCCTCAAGACAACAAGAGCATAGAGTTGCTCCTCAATCGAGAAACTGATGAAGCCTTTTGGAGGTATAAGTCTAATCAGCCAACAGACATAGGAAATATCATGATCTATGAGTTTAAGGATCCAGATAGCCTAGGCAGAGTGACCTACTTAGATCATGCTTCAGAACGGATCTTTGTGGTGACAGAAAATGATAGGCATGCTTACACTTGGAAGGGTGAATTTATTTTCCCTCAACCAAGATCAAGTGTATCCTATGGTCACCCTGGAGCTGGAACTTCCCAAGCTCATGGTACGCAAAGAGACAGAAGTAGAGATAGACCAGAAGTAAGTTTTGCCAGCCCAGTGGGCAGAGAAAGAACGAGAACAGAGACGAATAGGGTAGAACCTGAGGTGCATAGAGCCCACAGGAATCAAAGAAATGTAGATGGATTCCCTCTGCCGAGACCTAGAGAGCACACAAGAACTTTGAGACCCACCCAGCTAGTTAAGTCCATGAAGAATTACTTTGACGGCACAGGAGATCCCTATGATCATGTGGCGGAGTTCAAGCAAGTCTTGAGAGCTGAACAAGTGGAAGATCTGTTCACGCAGTACAATGCCTTCGGTCTAACCCTTAGGAACACGGCACTTACATGGTTTCAGCCATTGGATGAGCGTCAGTTCAGGAGCATAGACCAACTCCTAGAGGCTTTCATTGTAGAGTTCTCTAAGAGTGGCATAAGACACAATACTTCCTCATTGATCCACAGCTTCAAGCAAACCCCTCAAGAGACTGTGAGACTTGCAGGAAGAAGATTCAGACAATATCTGGAAAGATGTCCTATTTCGGAGCTACCCACATCTGCTAAACAAGTAGCCTTATTCCTTGACGGATTGTTGAGCACGAAATTGAGATCCTATGTGTATCTGAAGGACCCTAGGACTATAGAAGAGTGTGTACGCATGTGCATTGACATTGAAGATAACCTAGGGGAAGAACTAGAGCTTTCCAAAATCTACAAAGATTCAGATAGTGCATCTAGTCACTCTTCCTCGCAGTCCACATCAATTGAGGAACTTGCCGAAAAGGTAGCTCAGAAATTAGGTGTATCGAGCAAACAATTCCCAAGGTTTGCCCCTGTGAAAAGATGCTATACATGCGGTGGTGACAATATGGCGAATGTCTGCCCTATTATGGCTCAACCCCAAGTAAACCCTAGTAGCCAGTACTGCACCATAGAACGGAGATGCACCAATCACACCGCACAAGATTGCCCATACAACAAGCAGGCAGTTAGGCAGCCCTACCCGCAGCCCTACCAACAAGGCAGATACCAAAACCAAAATCCACCACCACAATATGCTAGACCCCAACAAACCTACCAACCACAATATCAGGCCCAACAGAGACCCCAACCGGTGCTGGCTCAACAGCCTCCAAACCCCGCTAACGTGATTCCAGTAAAGTATACTGTTGCAGAAGAAAACCTGAATAGGGCCATTGTACCAGTAACCCCATTGATCTCAGAAAGTGACCCAAGTGACCATAGCTTTGATTCTACACATGTCGATAGTCCCTAGGCTTACTACATGCAGTCTCCAGAACATGGTGAGTCTTACTATAGTGAAGAACCAAGTGAACCTAGTTGGGAGTCAGATTACACGAACGTCATGTATGCAAACCCCAACCCCAGGCCTCAACCTAGGCAAGTAAGACCTCCATTCCCAAGAGGACCGTGCTACAGATGCCAAGGAGATCATCTCATTCGTGATTGTCCCTTGCCTCCACCTACACAACCCCAGTCAGTGACTATCCAAGGTTTCTGCCAAGATTGTGGAAAAGAACATCTCTTACGAGATTGCCCTAAGAACCCCAATAATATGCCAAAAATCACTCCTATCAATGTGATCGGTTTGGTTGTAGATCCCTCAGGAAGCGTCACTTCCACTGCACCAGTGCAAGTAGTCACTAGAGCTCAGGCATTGCAGCAAAACCAAGAGACAAGCAAGGAAAAGGGCCCAGAGGCTAGTGAAACCGAGAGCGTAACAAAGAAAAGGACTAGAGCATGGAAAGATAGTCGAGAAAGAATGAAACGACAATGGGCCAAAAAGATGAGTGAGCTTGAGGAAAGCATAAGAGAAACCAAAGCAAGGATAACTGAACTCACAGCTCAAACTCCCTCTCACATCACCCCGCCTCCACCACTCCCATCTCCATCCGACTCACCACCTTCCCCACCGCCTCATCAAATCCCACCACCCCCTAGAGTAGGATCAGTCCTAGCAGATCCCACTCCTGAAGACCTAAACATGATGCTTAAAGCATATCAGGCCAGAATCCAAGAAGGGCCAAACGTCACGGATCATGACAAGTGCTATCCTAGAGCTGACCTAGAGATAGAAAGAACCAAACTGTGCGCGAAAATGGTCGCATTGGCTCAGACTATGTTTGAAGCCAGTCGCCTTTTCAATTACTCGGGCTCAGCCAAGACGCAATTACACTTGGATGGATTCCTAGAAAAGTTAGAGAGGATAATTGCCAGATCTGACAAGGAAGAAAAAAATCAGGAGAAAGAAAAAGCAAGCAAAAACCTGAGCCATTCCCCATCGGAAGTTTATGCAGCCAATTCCACTAAACCAGACAACTTCCCCTCCTTGGAAAGAATAGAAAGGCTAATTGCACAATCAGAAAAGGAACCTGTCCCTCAAAGAAAGGAAAGGGCAAGAGAACGGATAAGCCAGCCTCTTCAGGAAGCCCATGTGCCTCCTCAAGGAGCCTATCTTCCTCCCCAAAGGTCACAGGAGCCTCCCTCGAAAGCTTATGTACCTCCACAGGTAACCCACATTCCTTCCCGGAGAGCGTATGAGCCTGTTCGGAAGAGTAATAGAATAAGCAATCCTCCCCAAGAAGCTTGTGCTCCAGCCATTTATGAGAGCAAGGAGAGAGCCAACGGAAGAATAAGCCCTCCTTCCCAGGTTGCTTATGTGCCCAATTCTACGGAGCCGGACACTTCTTCTTCTATGAATCGGTTTGCACCAGACTTCCTACGAGAGATTCAAGAAGACAAATGGGATAACGAAAGTGAGGTCGCCCCTCCTTTTGAACTTGTGGACGATGCACACGACCAATTCCCACAAGACATCCCATCAATTTACGGGGAACATGAGAGTACTCAATCTCACGAGAGATTGGACTTTGAATCTAATTCCATACAAGAGTTACCCCACTTCACAGGCCCATGGGAAGCAAAATCCACGTGTATGAGAGCACCCACAGTCATGGTAAGGAACGACGACTCAGTCATACCGAGGAACACGGAGGTAGTAACGAACACCAAGATGCAACGCGATATCACTTTGGAAGAGCTGCCTGAGGATAGACCAAACGCGCGGAAATATGTAGCTAGTCAAGTAACTGAAACTGCAAAACCTCGTTCCCGGATAGGATCCCATAGGACAGTACCGGAAATTCCCTTGGATAAGATAGGAGATATGTGTGAAGGTGAAGAAGGGAACACCTACCTTCCCATCACCTACCAAGAGTACACCACCAAGGCAATTTTGGACTCAGGTGCAGGAGTTGCAATTGCCACCACCTCCTTATGGAAGCGTTGGGGCAAACCGGCACTCAGGCCGACGAGAATGAAATTGCAAATGGCCGATGGTCACATAGAGAGACCCCTAGGATTGTTAGAAGGGATAACTCTCACCACTTGTGGTGTCGAGTTTGAACATAGTTTTGCTATATGTGACTTCAGCAAAAATCATGCCTATGAGATGATTTTGGGAAGACCATTCATGCGACAGTTGCAAGTGGTACAGGACTGGGGAACCAATTCTTTGTACCTGCAGCACTTGGGTGTTACAACCAAAGTCAATCTCAAGGATTATTCCCATAGAGATGTCCCTCCTATCCAATGGAATCCCATCCATAGAGCCAAAGATGATACAGAATCTGTGCATTCCATAGGATCAGGATCCTCCTGGATGCATGAAGACACCCACTTATGGATGTGCAAAGTAGCAGTAGAAGAAGAGAAGAGAGAGAAAGCCAGAGAGGTAGGTGCGAACGAAACTCATAGACCCATTCAAGACCCAGCCTATGCACCTGTAGTTTTTCCAGACGAAGAATTTGAACCTCACGGTTGGGCAGAAATCTTAGCAACAATGGACGTAGCCATCAACGAAGAACAATGGACACCTCACTGTGATGAGGATGGCTATGATATTTCAGTCTTCTCCATAGAGCCAATCATGGGAGAGGCAGTTTTAGAAGAATGCGAACCTAGCCCTGATGCATTTGAGGATGCAAGTGACTCCGATCTAGAGTCAATCATTATGGACCCACCATTTGCATCAGATGAAGAATACTTCCATGAAGTAGAATTTCAACCCCAGAGGCATGGAGAGGTTACAAATGATGTAAGATTAGCAACGCATATGACCCCTAAGGAAGAAGGAAAGAAACGAAAGAAGAAAGAAGTCTCACCAGAGGAGGAAGAATCTTTGTTTGAGGTCCCGGAAAATTTTAAGAAATATGAGATTGACGACAGGAGAGTCATGATAAGAATGCCTAAACGAGAGGCACAATCAGGAGAAGCCTATGATAACAAAGAAACCACAAAGAAAATAGTAGTGGCCATAGAAGAAGGAGAGGAGAGATGCACGTATATAGGCCATGACCTGACAGAAGAAGAAGAGTACGAATTGATTACCTTGCTAAGAGAATACAGAGATGTATTCGCTTGGAGTTACAAGGATTTGAAAGGTGTTGACCCTGACATATGCTCACACACCATCCCCATGACCTCAGATGCCAAACCCTCTAAGCAAAAGCCTTACACATATAACGATAACTATGCTGCTAAGATCAAGGAAGAGATAGATAGACTGGTCGAAGCTGGATTTATCTATGAAATTGAGCACACTGAATGGGTATCCCCCATCGTAGTGGTGCCCAAGAAGAATGGCAAGCTGCGTGTGTGCATTAACTTGAAAAAGGTTAATGCCGCCACGATTCGAGATAACTATCCGCTTCCCATCACAGAGCATCTCTTAGAAAGAGTGGCAGGCAAGGAAGTGTACAGCTTCCTTGATGGATTTTCGGGCTACAATCAAGTAGCCATAGCTCCAGAGGATCAGCATAAGACAGCCGTTGCCACAGAATGGGGCATTTTTGCTTTTAGAGTAATGCCATTTGGGCTTACCAATGCACCAGCTACCTTCCAAAGGCTGATGTGCCATGTGTTTAAGGAGCTTCTGAGGAAGAGTTTAGAAGTCTATGTTGATGATCTTTGTGCTCATTCTAATGTTAGACAAACCCATATTCCTGAACTCAAACAAATCTTTGACAAATGTAGAGAGTACCAAGTCTGCCTGAACCCAGAAAAGTGCGTTTTTATGGTAAGGCAAGGCAAGATTCTAGGACACATAGTGTCAAAGAATGGCATATCTACCGACGAAGAAAAAGTGAGGGCCATAGCAGAGCTACCTAGGCCAAAGAATGTCAAGGAAGTACAAGCTTTCATGGGGCATTGCGGTTATTATCGACGATTTATACACATGTATGCTGTCATTGCAAAGCCCATGTACGGGCTCTTGACAAACTTTGAGTGGACGGATGAATGTGAGAATTCCTTCCAAGAACTTAAACGAAGATTATGTTCAGCTCCAATCTTGACCACACCAGATTGGAATAAGCCATTCCATGTTCATGTGGATGCATCCAATTATGCTATTGGATGTGTGCTCGCACAACCTACTGGTGAAGGTAATATGGATCTTCCAATTGCCTATGCCAGTAGGCAATTGAATGCGGCTGAACGGAATTACACCACTACAGAGCGCGAAGGATTAGGCATGGTATATGCAGTCAAGAAATTTAGACACTATTTGCTTGCAAATAGGTTTAAATTTTTTACTGATCATCAGGCATTGTTATATCTTGTAAACAAGCCATGCAATACAGGAAGATTAGTAAGATGGTTTCTCTTGCTAATGGAATACGAATTTGAGGTTGTGGTAAGAAAGGGTAGGACTCATTTGAGAGCAGATCACCTCTCTAGACTCACATCGGGAGAAGCCCCACAAGGAGTGTCGGATGACCTTCCTGATGCTTACTTGTTTAATTTGGAAGTTGTGCCGCAGTGGGCCAAGCCAATAGTACCAGTACTGACATACGGGCCTAATCATCCAGTGGTGAACACACGGAGTAGAGAGATAGTAAAAGCCCAAAAGTACCATATCATGGCAGGCAGCATGTACAAGCACACAGATCAAGGGATCTTGGCTTGTTGCGCAGAAGAGGATGAGTACGCTAAATGGTTGCAATTAGCACATGTAGGTGCATTAGAGCAACACCATTCAAAGCAACGAACTTTACAGACTCTAAAGAGATTCGGAGTGCATTGGCCAACTATGGAAGCTGATGTCCAAAAGTTGTGCAAGGAATGCCCAATCTGTTGCACTAAACCACCAGTGGAACATGCCACTCTCTATCAAGTATCCATTGCGCCAGATTGGAGCGAACCACTAGTATCATTCCTGAGGACAAACACATTCCCTCCAGACATGACTCTAGCTAGAAAAAGGAGTTTGGAACAAGAAGCCCAGGATTATTCACTCATAGGTGATAATCTATATAAGCGCGGTAAAGATGGTTACCTGAGATTATGTGTCCATGAGAGTGAATATCTTAAGATCTTAGAAACTGCTCACCAAGGTGCAGCAGGAGGACACTTTGGACCAGATCGGGTGATCAAGGCAATATTGTTTGCGGGCTTCTGGTGGTCCACCCTTCACATGGATGCACATACCTATGTGAAACGGTGTGATATCTGTCAAAGGACTCAGTATCCTATACGCAAAGATGAGATGCCACTAAAACCTATGATGGGCGGACGAGCATTCTCTAAGTGGGGAATAGACTTCGTAGGTCCTATTAATCCCCCAGCTAAGGGTTCTCATGCGGAATACATCATTGTTGCAACAGATTATCTCACCAAGTGGGTAGAGGTAAAGGCTACGACAAAGAACGATGCTCAAACAACTGCCAAATTCTTGTTTGAGAATGTATTCACGAGATATGGGCTACCTATAGAGCTTGTAAGTGATAGAGGCACTCATTTCTTGAATGAAGTAATTGAAAATCTACTCCAAGAATTCTTGGTAATACACAAGAAGTCTGCCCCTTATCACCCTCAAGCTAATGGACAAGCTGAGAGCACTAATAAGATTTTATGCAATGTACTGACGAAATTAGTGAACACTAAACGCTCTGATTGGGACAAACAGCTACACCATGCTGTTTGGGCATACCGAGTTGCCTACAAAACGGTACTCCAAGCCACCCCCTTTCAGATGGTATTCGGCCAAAACGCTGTGCTACCCTTGGACTTCCTGATCCCCACATTGAGAGTAGCACAAGAGCACGAATGGACAGGTCATGAGCTCTCCTCTAGGATTTTTGACCTTGAACGATTAGGGGAAACAAGACTAAGAGCCGCTGCAGGAATATATGCTGCCAAGAAGAGACAGAAGGCATATTTTGATGCCCATGTGAAGGATAAGGGCTTGAAAACAGGAGATCTAGTTTTAGTCTATACACTGAAACAACACGCAAGGAAGCTAGAGAAGAGAGGCTACGGACCTATGATCATCAATAGGATCTCCACAAGTGGAGCAGTACAATTGGCCACATTAGAGGGTGATGTTCTCCCTAACTATATTAGCGGATGCAGAGTCAAGTTGTATCAGGAACCCCTCACGGAGGAAATGCTGAGCCGACTCAATACTGCTAAGAAACGCAAAGAGGAAGAAAAGAGAATTAGAGAAGAAGCTCAAGCAGAAGCTTTAGAACGCATCAGAAGGATGAAATTACGAAGGCAAGGTAGAGAGCAGCCTAGGACAAATGACTGTGCAGATCAAGGATATCATATGGCAATGTGTGAAGTCGCAGGAACCAGCTCACCTAGGATAACTGATCGACGTCCTTTTGTAACCCTAGATATAGGACAAGGAAAGAGTACAAGGACCGTAAGAGCCTTGATTGACTCAGGTGCTGCCACTAGTGCTGTTAAGTTGTCTTACTGTCAAGAGCTACAGTTAACTGTCCATCCTGTGGAAGCATACCTCATAGGATTGGGAGGCGTGGAAACCCCTTGCATGGGCGAGGTGGAACTTCCCCTCTACATTCACGAGGAGGCAATGACCGTTAAAGTACTAGTGTGTCAAGATGAGGATCTCACTGAACCTCTCGTCTTGGGTCAGGATTGGATCTATGACCAAGCAGTCAATCTAAACCTAAGAAGTGGACTTCTCCAGGTTTGGGTCAATCATAGTCGAGTTACAGTAGAATTAGACAATGGAGCACTCAAGGAACTAGGAAAGGCACAGACTCCTGGTCCTTCCAGGGGTACACATGAAGATGACCATGCTGTTCTTGTCCAAAACTATGTGTTGCAGAGGAATGATATTTGCAAAAAAGGAGTCAGGAATGCAACGGAACTCCCTTCTTTTCCAAAGGCTAGAAGGAGGCAGCAACCCAAGGTGGATCAAAGGCAGAAGGAGCAGGGTACTACCTATGTCAGAGATCAAAAGTACCTGCGCAGCAGCACAGCCCAGAAAATAGACCAAGTATGGGTGCGGAAAGGCGAACGACCGGGTACACCACCGTCAACTACAGGGGCAAAGCCTCTTATTAGTGACCAACAACGCAACGCTAATAAGAAGTCTTTCAGAAATTCTTCTGCTAAAGTAAAATCTATTTGGGTGCCCAAGAAGTCGATGAAGGCAAGCCCACAATCAAGACAAATTTGGGTGCCTAAGGCTTGCTTGATGGCACAAGTTGCTACGCTGAGGCCACAACCTAAACGGCATAACGCAGTCATGCATGCTGCCAGATTTCACTCGTTCTCGACACTCATGTACACACCAAAACCCAAGAACGTGCATGTAATCAATTGTATATGGGTCCCAAAAAGGCCTCGTCTTCAAACCACGACACCGAGAAAGCTCTGTAGAGACTCTCAGAAACCGAAAGCAAAGCCCATTCACTGCATTTGGCAGCCTAGGGCCTGTAATAAACCCCCCGACCCCAATTTGTAAATTCATAACCCACTTACTAACTGCAATAGTTTCTTAGGACAACACAATCACTAACTACACACACTGTCTTCATGCACTTACTAACCACTAACTCACCATCTACCTGATGTAATGTTGTAACGGGGACAACAACGGATTTATTTTGTCCATTACAATGTTAACACTTGGTTCTATATTCTCACAGAACCAATCAGCAAACAGGGCCATGGCAGAAGCAGGTACCAGCTCTCAAGCCGGATCTGGTCCCCAGATCGTGGACATAGAAACACTTCTCCTTGAGCCACGTCTCACTGCAAGACCGCAAGAGCTTCAAGAAGTGCATGTGCTCCCCATCCAGGATCCTCCTCAAGGACACACTTCTCAAGTAGGTAAGCATGCGCATTGGTTCAGTGATGTTGCTGGACCACTGGGCGATGGAACCTACTTCTGGGAAGCAGAATTGGAGTTCAATGGCAAATGGGGTCGATACCACTTTTTCACACGCGAATTTGAAAGCTACCAAAATGCCGAAGTCATGAGATCAGTTTGGGTCAAAGCGGGTGTGGAAAGTTATTTCAGGGCCCACATACCAAAGCCGGATTTTTTACGATGCTCTTATCTGATCAGTACCATCACGCCAAGCAGAGCCAAGGGCGGCGACAGCACCTTTGTGTTGCCATCACTGCTGCCGGGTAATGAGCTCAAAAGATTCAAGTTGACCCTCAATCTGGTAAGAGAAGCGTTGGGTATGTATGGCATGCACATCCCAACAGAAAAGGAAACCATGGTTCCAGGTCGAATGAAGCACAAGGATCTTAATAAGCTCAAGGACATGGTGGCGATGACACCTACCATTGCGCTTCACCTGCGAACCATCATGCAACATTTTGCGTTTCCCGCCCAAGAACGATTCACAATGCCCCCGAAAAAAATATGGTTCAGTTTATATCTAGCAGAAACCGAAAGCCTGCCCATCAATGTACCACACTGGATCATAGATCAGATCCACCTAGCGCATCAAAGGTGGAACAAAAAACAGAAGAATGTGCTCCACGGGTGTTGTGCTTTGACCAGAATAATCTATAGATGCTTGGCTTATGACGTGCCTGTTCAGCGGGCACTCGTATGGTCCCGAGTCCAAGAATTCCAGAGAAGACTATCAGCAGCAGGTCCCCCATCAAAGAAGATGAGGGGGGGAGTCCAACTACCCTGTGCTCAACCAAGGGGAGCTACCGCTACACCAGAAATCACTCCTCCCCAGACACGACGAGTTCGGCCATTCACAATCCGGTTACCAAGACCAAGCACAGAGGGGCCTAATCTGGTGTTTCCACCCATTCCATCCGATTTGGAATTTCCGCAGGGATTTACTCTTGAGGACCTCACGGATGAAGAAATTGCCAGATTAATCTATGACTCTAACCTCGAAGCCGAAGCAGCGCGAGCTCAGGAACCGCGACCCCAAACAACATCGGCCCCCACCCAACCACAAACTGTAGAAGTCGATGTAGATGAACAAGAGGCAGGAGGAGATGAAGAAGAGGCCGACGAAGAACAACATCAAGAATATGACGAACTCTCCGAGTTAGCAAGTGCCCCAGCATATTCGGCACAAATCAAGAGACTATATCGAACCATGCGACTGGTTCAGGAACAGCATCAGATGTCTCTAGAACAGGGCAAAAGACTCATGAACGACTTACTAGCTGAGGAAGGTGTGGACGAGTTGTTCATTGAGTCCATGAACCTTCATGCCGACGCTGTAGGACTGGACGAGGCCATTCATGAGGCAATGGCCTACATCCACAGGTTTGAAAAAAGAGTTCCCGTTCGTCCCAGGAGGTCCGGGAAGCAAATTCACATCAATACATCAGCACCAGGCGAGGCAGCGCAAGCAGAAGAATATCAGGAAGCACCGTTGTTACCACCATCCCCACCTCACACTACACAATTCACTCCACCACAGGACACTAACACTACCACATCCACTACCACTACCGTTGTCATGGGCATCCCACTCTCTCCGGGAATCCAATACGGGGGAGTCACCATGCCCACCTTCACCACCCTGTTCACCGATGTCACATCCACTCCACCAACGATTCCCATCTACACCGTCACTCAAACAGTTGACACGATGGAAACATCACCTGCCACAGCACCGCTCCCTCCCCCTATGCCACCTTCATCACCCATACCCCCTCCACCCACATCTCCACGTACATCCACATCATTCACCTCTCCCATTCCCGCCCCCATTCCCCCTGCATCTTCACCCTTCCCAGCATTATTTAATGTAAATAACATATTCTTAGCATTAAACCAATGTGTATACCAGCTCCAGCATGAGTACAAAGCTCTGGACAACCGGTATCAGAATCTGGAAACGCACCATCAAAACTTACAAAGACAATTTCTCATTCTACAAACAGAAAATGCAGAACTGAATCAACGCTACACGACGCTTGAGCAGGCTCACCAAACCTTATTGGCGGCACCCCAACCATCGACAGAATCAGGTGCCAAACAACTAGAAGCCTTGCTCGAGGTATACCAAGCCGATAATCTCAAAGTCCGGCGTAACCTGGCACTTCTCAGAAAACACATGGCGGCCGCCCTAGAAGAAAACAAGAGGCTGCAGCAGCAAAATGAAGCAAATCTAGAAGCAGCAATGGAAGGCTCTCCACACGAAATTGATCCAGAGCAGTTTAAAGCTGTGCCCTCAGAGACAATGAAGACCATCTTGGACAGCTATGCGGATCTATTAGAAGCTCATGATGACTTGGAAAGGGAACGTGATGCGCTGCGCAATCAACTCCAAGAGCAACAGACAGCACCCAAGGTCACAGAAACGACCACGACTTCAGAGGAAGTCAAGGCATTGAAAGAGCAGGTGGCCGAATTACAGGCAAGATTACTCACACATGAAAGGCAACCCTCTCCAGTTGTCGAACCTGAACCCGAGGATTTGGTACCCATCGAGGTAGATGAGACGTATGAGGAACCTTACGTTCCTATGCCAATGCCAGGTGGTGAGCAAACCGCAGAAGGAATGGATACGTTAGAAATTGAAGTACCTGAGTGGCTCCAAACACTAGAGAAAACGGCATCCACTCATGAAGATCGAGTGGCAGTTCAGATCCAATCTATGGCAAAGATAGAGGACACTATTATTAAATCAGAATACTTCCGCAGCATGTCCCACCATAGATGGATCGGAACCAATGATGATCAATACGTGCCATATTGTATACTTCTGGCGGACTACAATGCAGAAATCCAACATAGATGTGGCAAACCTCCAACATTTGCTACACAATTTGGGCCAGATGATATCCCAGAGAGTGCCAAAAAAGGATCCATTCATCAACCCACTTGGAGGATCCGACTCCTCGAAACCTACCCGGAGATGGTTCGCACCTGGACGAATATGCCTCTTTTTATTAAATATAACCCTTGTTATGTTCCTGTACTCCGCAGACGCACATGGCCAGAGTTTACCATTGCAGTCAAGAATATCAAGGGATGCGCCAAATGGTTAAACTACGTCTATCTAGCACCCCCTCAAGGGCCTCCCACCGTCAATTACATGATTTCCACTATACGGCACTGGAGCATCCGATTAAAGAATACCCCTGATGTAATGGCCCAGATGTGCATGAAAATTTTTGAGCTAATGCTTATTACATTCAGGACATTCAAGAATATCAAGGACCCACACTTCTCAGGCGTCGGATTCCTTACCGGAAACCAAGATTTAGTTTATGACATGAGCACCACTCCTTCTATAGAGGTGATATACGCTTGGCACGCCAGAATAAAATACCTCCCAGCCTGCTTTAAACAAACATTCGAAGAGATGTTCATAACAGGGTTCTGGGAATACCACTCAGAAATATTTGTACCCAGACCCTCACATCTCCTCCATTTATTTGCTGTGGAGCGAACCATTCACTCAGAGCAATTACGGGTGCCACATCCAGATGTCCCAGGGCCAGTCAATTGGGATGCATTGCTGACAGCTCTAGCAAGGGGACTCAGGTTAGAAGAACACCACCTCGCCGCCGACGTTGTACAATACTACGTCCAAAAAGCAGCTAGACAAGGGTCTGTCAGGGGCGACAGACGCGAGAGTGGGGGGGGTGTTGGCAGTAGCCTCGGTACACCAGGACGTACAAGACATGAAAGTCAAAGAAGGGAGTCAGAGCGAAGGGACAGCACAAGCAAACAGGGCAGTCAAAGAAGATCTGGCAAGTAGGCCAATATTTTTCAAGACAAAGAGATGGACATGCAGGGAGGAAGAGCAAGTAGGGAGCTCGAAGATATGTATGACAGATCACTAGAAGAAATCCCTACAACAACAGTGATTTTTATCACTAACCATCATTGTAAATATCATTTCACATTTTTGTAGCTCCATTTTGTGCAAGCCAAGGAGTCCTTGAGCTTGAGGAGCCTTAGAAGTAGTTGCGTACCAATTTTCGTATTTTTTAGATCTCGTTTGAGCCCCCAAATAAGCCCTGGAACCTAATTTTTAACTAGGCCGGACACTAGGTCTGGACAGGACCAAAAGCTAGTCAAAAACTATAAAAGGAGCTAGAGAGCTCATTTTTGAGGTTAGATTGTAATTGAAACGAACTTGTAAGAGCTTGTGAAAGTAATCTAAAGAACTCCATTGATTCTCTCTCTTTGTCTTGCCGTGTGTGCGCGTGTGTGTGTATGTGTGTGCATGCTTGTGTGCTTCTCACTCACGCACTTGTGCCGCCACTTGCTCGAGGTCTTCACACCATCCTCACGTCTTCCCGGATTGACATTAAAGGAGGTGCTACTCATCATTGAGCTACACCAAGTCTCCAAAGTGACCAAATAGATGTGAAAGAATCCTGGGAAAAATTCGACAGAGTATCCCTGAAAACTGAGCAATCAAACAAGATAACCAATCACCAAAGAACAATGAATAATCTGTCACCACCTGTCACTGATGTAATCAAGGATAATGGAAAATACATATACCCATAAACTAATGGCAATACATGCCAATACAATGGCAATACAACTCCCACTCAAGAATAAATCCTGCAAGATGGTCCAATCTATCACAAATAACCTGTGACCAAGTCTAAGTGAATGGAGATAGTCAATGATCCAAAGCTATCGCACAAGCTTCAAGATCCACTAGAGCTCTCTTCTAGCATAAAAGTCGATGAAATTTGGACAGCATCTCCTTTGTAAAATGGACTCTAGAACCAAAATAACCATGTGGGAATCACCATCCATATATGCCAAGAATCACATTGGCAAATAGATATCAATCAATGACCAAATGCTAATAATGGTGATAGACAAATGTGTAATTGAGGCTCCAATCTGGATCCTGTACCTACAAAGAAAATAAAGATACAAATACCAAACAAGATCCAAAATCAACTCTCATAAAAGTATGTGCAACCGGCAAGTAAATCCATAACCAAATGGCATAAGCAAGATATAAACCACAATGCCACTATACATCCATGATCGAACTTATGATGACATAAACCTCAAAGAAGAGTATACCACAATGTCATCTTACATGCCAAACACGTGACAAGATCATGCTCTACTCTCATATGGAGGAGCTACCACAGTGATCATACATGTACAATGCTTTGAAGCTCTGAAAATAAGAGCTTGCACACCATAAATTCTCTCTCGAAGAAGTTCCAAAGCAAATTCAACCTCCAAGTGCAATTAGGGTTCGTTTGACAAAAATCTGCTGCTCTGTGTTTTGCTGTTTCAGAGGTGATAACCTCTGAATCTGAACTTTTGGTCTTCAACAAACTTCAATATCTAACTCTTGGCTACGTAACGAGATAAAGAACACCTCAATCGGAGGTGTATAGCTCAAGATATGCTCAAAACAAGCACCTGTTGTCAATTTCAATTTCACTTGCAACAGTACTACTCTGTATTCTGCAATTTCGGCAACCTAAAACTCAGAATTTGGATCTGAGTTCTTCTACAAAGTTGTAGCTATCTTTCCAAGCTACGAGCAGCAAGTTGAATCATCGCATTTCGAGCTGTAGAACTCAAGTTATGACAAAAAAACCGACCTGCTATCTTACTCAATGTAGATTCGCCTTTTACAATTCTCTACGTTTTTCGAATTTTCGGCACTTCAAAGTCCGAACCAGATTCTGCGCCCTTGTGAGAAGTTGTAGTTCTCTGTGTTAGCTATGCACAGAACTTTAAAACGCGTCAATCCGAGCTTCCTAGCTCGAGTTATGACTGAAATATTGAACAGCTGTCAAGAGATGCTGACCTGCACTTCTACCTCTTCTCACCTAAACTTCCATTGAAGCTTCTTGCACACCAGCCTTCAGCATGCTCTGATACCAATGAAGGGCTTTGGTGTGGAGAACAAGAGGAGGAAGGAGGAGATGGAGGGAAAGAGAAGAGAGGAACGACGCGCGGACATGCGTGGGAGCCTCGAAACCCACATAATGATCTCTCGTGAGGCAATGCTCTATATATGATGTATATATATGAATATGGGGGTAAGGTCACATGACCCTTACATCCCCAACAATGTCATCTCAGTGAAATATGCTGCTGCAGAAGAGAACCTAAGTAGGGCCTTAGTGCCTTCTTCACCTTTGATCACAGAGGGTGACCCGAACTCAAACAGTTTTGACTCTACTCATGTAGATAGTCCACCCGCTTATTACACAGAGTCACGAGAACACGTGGAGACATATCATTATGATAGTCCACCAGTGGAACTTAGTTGGGAGCCAGACTATGCTAATGTGATGTACACAAACCCAAATCCACGGCCCCAATTGAGACAGCAAAGACCACAGGGCCCTAGAGGACCATGCTTTAGGTGCCAAGGAGATCATTTCATAAAGGATTGTCCACATCCTCCAATAGCAGGATAGTCACAGTACTATAACATACAAGGCTTTTGTGCCGATTGTGGCAAAGAGCACATAATCAAAGATTTTCCTAAGAACCCAGTTAACGCTTCAAATGTGACACCGATCAACGTGATAGGTATTGTAAACAATGCAGATGGATCTAACCCTACATACGTACCTATCCAAGCTATAACAAGAGCCCAGGCGCTCTTACAGAACCAACAGCTTAATCAGGAGAAAGTAGCTGGAAGTAGTGAAGTTGCAGAATCTCGCAGTAAAAAAACAAAATCTTGGAAAGATTCCAGAGAAAGAATTAAGAGAAAATGGAGTAAAAGGATAATTGAGTTGGAAGGAAGTCTCAAGGAATCTAGAGCCAAAATTCTATAATTGACTTCACAGGAATTGATCAAGAGAACCCAGCTCAGAAATCAGGATTAGTTTTAGCGGAACCCATACCAAAAAATCTAGACATGATGTTTCGCGCATATCAAGCTAGAATAAACGAAGGACCTCAGGTAGCTGAAATGAGTAAAAACTATCCTCGAGCTGATCTAGAAATTGAGAGAACTAAACTTTGCATGAAGATGGTAGAATTAGCACAAGCTTTGTTCGAAGCCTCTAGATATCTTAATTGGAATAACATGGCAAAACCGGAATTACACTTTCAAGGACTAATGGAGAGGCTAGAATACTTGATAGAAAGCAAAGAGAAAAAGGATCAGCATAGGAATCTTAGTGTCCCACACACACAGGAAAGCAATGCTCCATCCCTGTCTCAAGTACCCAATACAGAAAGTCAAGACAATTTGTCTTCCATACATAAATATTCACATGAATTTTTGAGAGAAATCGTAGAAGAGAAATGGAGAAAAGAACAAGGAACCCATCCTCCTATTCAAGAAATAGACGACTTGCAGGAACAATTTCCACAAGATATCCCCTCTATTTACGATGATGTAGAGGAAAAGCAACGGAGTGAACATACAGGTTTTGAATCTAATTCTTTGCATGAATTACCTCAGTTCACAGGACCTTGGGAAGCAAAGTCTATTAGTATGAGAGCACCCACGATAATAGTGAGGAATGAAGAATCAGTAATCCCTAGAAACACGGAAGTGATCAAGAACACTAAAGTACAATGTAATCTCACTCTAGAGGAATTGTTAAAGGTTAAACCAGAATTGTGGAAACATGTAGCAAATCAATTCCCTGAGCTTGCTACAACTTCCTCTCAGATAGGATCACATAAGAAGGTACCAGAGATACCCGTAGAAAAGATTGGAGACGTAAGTGAAGGAGAGGAAGGTAATACTTATCTTCCAATAACTCATCAGGGCTACACCACGGAAGCCATCTTAGATTCAGGAGCCGGAGTAGCCATAGCTACCACCGCTTTATGGAAACCATTAGGCTTACTAGAAGGCATATCTCTCACCACTTGTGGTGTGGAGTTTGAGCATACCTTCGCCATTTGTGACTTTGCGAAAAATCATGCTTATGAGATGATATTGGGACGACCATTCATGCGTCAATTGCAAATTGTACAAGATGTACTCATGCATAATTATGTTCCTATGGATTGAAATGTTTCTTTCCAAAAATTAGATGTGAACCTTGCATCCCTATCAGAAATTATACTTTTGGGTATACCATGTAACCTAAAGATTTCTTTTATGAAAATTTTAGCAACATCCAAAACTGTATCAATTTCCCTCATGGCAAGAAAATGTGCCATCTTTGTAAGACGGTCCACAACAACAAAGATGGTATCATGCCCACTTCTGGTCACATGCAACTTTGTTATGAAATCCAGATGGATCCCCATTTTTGATCTGGCACATCTCATGGTTGTAACATGCCAAGACTCCTTTTAAATTCGGCCTTAACCTGTTGACATTTTAGACATTCTTCCACATACCTCTTAATATCATATTTCATACGTGGCCAGTCAACTATGCTTTTAACTTTTCAAGATCTATATGAATCCCTTCCTTACAAACAACTCTCCCCAAATAAGTCACTTCCCCTTTTGCAAAAAAACATTTACGCATCTTACCATATAGTTGATACACAGTTTTGCGACTCCTCATAGATGCAGAATTGCCACCTTTGTTTTTGATTCCTCACTAAATACACGTAGGTCAAAGAAATCTTCAAGTTCCTCAATCCATGCTTCAAGATCCTCTCCAGTTTTCTTCTCACCATCAAATTCATTTAATTTTGCTCTTTTAAACACTTGCTTAAGTGCAGATTCACCTGCATCATCGTTCTCTTCGAGTTCACGTTGACGTCTAGCTCTACATGTGTTCGATGTGCCCGCACCATTACCACCTTCATTATTGAGGTCCGTGGAAGCATTTGCAGTACCCTCTTTTTGTTTGTTGGATCTTTCTTTATGTAATTCTGCATTCAATCTACGGATAAGCTCCTCTTGTTCTTCTATCTTCTTCTTCAAAGCCTGCATCTTGTCCCGGAATCCAATTCTGCTCTGATACCACTTGTAACAAGTCTCCTAATCTTGAATCACAATTTCACACAGAATAATAGGCCTTTACACCACAAGATATAAAGAAGGAAAACAGAGTATACACAGAACAAGAATAGAAAGAATTTTATTATCTGTGCAGATTTACAAGTAGTACTGATCTGCGTTACAAAATCTATCAGATACCTTCAATGTGAAGCCTCATCCACCCGACCACCCCCGAGCTGATCTCAATCCAATCTCAATCACAATCACAATCTCAATCCCAATCTCAATCACAATCACAATCTCAATCTCAATCTCAATCTCAATCGCAATTCTAGAAGCCAAAAAACGATCGTAATGACTGTACGACCATCCTTCTTTTCTATCTCTCAGTCTTCGTCTTTTTGGATCTCCACCTTTCGCCAGCGCACGACCAATCACGCCTTCCTAGACCCGCACTTTTAGAATCTGCATGCTCCAAGATAGTGTCTTTTCACATGTCTCATGACCACCCATGCATCTACTTTTCATGTGCACCATCAAGAATCATACCTGCAAAAATAGAGGTGATCCCTACAATGCACTCACACACACGTCAATCACCCAAAAATAACCTATATACCCATGTGCGTTTTCTAAATCCGCGAACATGAATAAGATGAATGAATGAAGGCTTCTTCTTTTTTTTTTTTTAAGTGTTGGAAGATGGCATTTTTCCAAGCCCTGTAACTCAAAAATGATGAGGAATCAGCTTGAGCTTGTGAGAGATAAAAATATTCAGTTCTTAAATCTGTACAATAGCGTTAGAGATGCCTCAGGTCCAAATCTGCTTCCAGATATCACTTTTGGGCCCTACAAAATCGAAAATTCTAGAGAGAGATGAAAAAACATTAAAAATCTCTTCATTAACCTATCTTCATGGAACCAAATTAGACATAAAACATAGGAACTAGAAAAAATTCAATCAGGTAAAGTTTTTTTACTAAGAGTACTCTACCTTTCTCTCATACAATACTTTTTCAGATTCCTTCATCTTCATGCTCGAAATTAACATACAAATTTCATGCGACAACTTTCTAGAGAGAGAATGTAAAAACTTATTGCTACAAAATTTTGCAGACATGATCAGAATATCCTAAACATAAAATTTCATTATTACCTACACATCATTTTTTTTTTCGGGTAGAAAATCAATGTGGCATCTTACAATTCTCCCCCTCTTTTAAGAACTCTGTCCTCAGAGTTGGAAAGAACGATAATGTTTCCATAAACTCATCTAAACCAACCCATGTTGAATCTTCAATAGGATATGCAAACCATTTTACTAAAATTTCCACTATTTCACGATTCCTAAGATGTCTAATTCTCCTATCCATTATAACTTTTGCTTCAAGCTCAAAAGTGGCATCTTCCTTCAACTTAGATTTGTCTTGCAAAACATGATCAGCATTAGGAACATACTTTTTAAGTAATCCAACATGGAAGACTGGATGAATTTTCAAAGTGTTAGGTAGGTCAAGTAAATATGAAACAGAACCAACTTTCTTTAAGATTTTGAAAGGACCAGCATAACGAGGAGACAATCGACAATTTTGCGTAAAACCAGATTTGATTTAGAAGGAATCACTTTCAAAAAAACAAGATCATTTGTTCTAAATTCCAAGGGTCTCTTTTTGAGATCATGATATAATTTCTGACGTTTCAATGCATCTTTCATGTTTCTCCTTACCTTATTTAGCTCCAAATCCATGTTTTCAAGCATCTCTTTGGATATTTCAACCTGATTCTATGAATTGAAAAGTTAATGCGGTAGCAAGCAATTATAACCATACATTGCTTCAAAAGGTGTCATCTTAATAGAGGAATACTATGCTCTATTATATGCATACTCAACCAAAGGCAAATATTCAGTCCAATTGTTTTGCTTGTCATTCACATACATGCGTAACATATCCTTAAGCACCCTGTTAACCCTCTCGGTCTCACCATCGGTTTGAGGATGAAATGCAGTACTCATGCGTAATTATGTTCCTATGGATTGAAATGTTTCTTTCCAAAAATAAGATGTGAACCTTGCATCCCTATCCAAAATTATACTTTTGGGTATACCATGTAACCTAAAGATTTCTTTTATGAAAAGTTTAGCAACACGCAAAGTTGTATCAGTTTTCTGCATGGCAAGAAAATGTGCCATCTTTGTAAGACGGTCCACAACCACAAAGATGGTATCATGCCCACTTCTGGTCACAGGCAACTTTGTTATGAAATCCATAGAGATGGATTCCCATTTTTGATAAGGCACATCTAATGGTTGTAACATGCCAGGACTCCTTTTAAATTCGGCCTTAACCTGTTGACATTTCAGACATTCTTCCACATACCTCTTAATATCATATTTCATACGTGGCCAGTCAACTATGCTTTTAACTTTCTCAGGATCTATATGAATCCCTTCCTTACAAACAACTCTCCCCAAATAATTCACTTCCCCTTTTGCAAAAAAACATTTACTCATCTTACCATATAGTTTATGCTCTCTTAGTTTTTGTAAAGTTTTCTTGAGATGCAATGCATGTTCATCATCATCCTTAGAATACACAAAAATATCGTCAACAAAAACCAATATAAACTCATCGAGATATTCATGAAATACATTATTCATCAAACACATAAATGTTGCAGGAGCATTTGTCAATCCAAAGGGAAAAACCGTGAACTCATAATGACCAAATCGTGTTCTAAAAGCGGTTTTGGGTATGTCCTCAGACTTTAGTCAAATTTGATGATATCCTGATCTTAAGTCAATTTTAGTGAATAGTGTGGCACCACTCAATTGACTCAGTAGTTCATCTATGTGTGGGAGTGGATACTTGTTCTTAATGGTTTTCTTGTTCAATCCCCTATAGTGGATACAAAGTCTGTATGAACCATCTTTCTTTTTTTGAAACAAAACATGTGATCACCAAGGTGAAACACAAGGTCTTATCAACTCCTTCTTCAATAAATCCTCTAGTTGGATGGAGCTTCAACTCTTTCAATTCATCAATATTGAACCTATAACGTGCTCTGGAATAAGGCTCACTTCTTGGATAAAGGTCTATAGCATGGTCAATTTTCCTAGGAGGAGGCATGCCTGGTAGATCATCAGGAAATACATGTGCGTACTCATCTAAAAGTTTTCTAACATATTCAGGTATTACCTCTTCTTTCTTCTTCTCCTGTAGGTCATGCACATAAACCAAATATGTCTCACAACCCTGTCGAATACCCCTAATCAACTTTATTGTAGAAATAGGAGAAAAACTTGAATTACACTTGCCTTCAAGACGACGTTCCTTCCCTTCTATTTTCAAAGTAAGGATCCAACTTTCACAATCAATCACGACACTGTTATGAACTAACTAGTCCATTCCAATGATTACATCACATTCTCTCATTTCAATTACATGGAAGGTACCCAAAAACTTATGTTCTCCTAACATAAAATCAAGATTCTCAATACAGCCTTGAGTATAGTGTATCCTACCATTAGCCATCTGTACAGGTCTTTTAGTCTGCATCTCAATATGCAACCCTAAAGCTTCTTTTATCTTAAGTGAAAGGAAACAATTTGTACTACCCAAATCAATCAAGAAACTAACCTTACATGAGGATATGTCACCCATAATCCCATTCACCGATGCCCTTGAATGAGAAGAAGTTTTCATGCATTGATGTCTAGGGCTAGAACACTTACCTTGATCATCCGCTTCCTCAATTGTCATGTTTTCTTCTTGTAGATGAGCTATCTTCGCTTGCATAAAACGGTTGATGGCCTTGTTTGGACATTCAAAAATGCGATGTCCTTGTTCTCCACATCGAAAACAAAGTCCTAGACTTTTAGCCCGCTCTAAGAAATCAGAATCACGTTGCCATTGCACAACTTCTTTCTTCTTAAGTGTATCTGTTTGCTTCGGCTTAGTTTTTCCTCCTTGACCATTAATAGAGTTAGTCGATCTCTGTCCATTCTGACTTATTGAAATAGGTCTTGGGGGCGATGTCCTGTTGAGATAAACCTTGATTTGGATGCCTTTTTCGTGGTAAACTTCTCCATCTTCTCAAAGTTCTCTGCTTTTGCAACCGCATCAAGAAAATCTACACATCCGGACCCCTTTACTTGATAGCGAAGCTCTTCCCGCAAACCCTCAATAAACTTGGTGTTTAGGGCATCTCCAGAAACTTCTAGTGCATACTTGTGTAAACGCAAAAATTTCTCCTTATATTCTTCAAGAGACAGGTTATACCTATCATCCTCATACTGCTTGAAAGAGTAGAATTCCATTTTCTTTTCCATCCGATAATGTGGAGAACAATAACGATTCTCTGCTTGCTCTCGAAACTCTTTCCAGAGGATCGGACCTTCACGTGTTCTTGTCTGTATGTATGATTTCCACCACAGTTTTGCAACTCCTCGTAGATGCAGAATTTCCACCTTTGCTTTTGATTCCTCACTAAATACGCGGAGGTCAAAGAAATCTTCAAGTTCCTCAATCCAAGCTTCAAGATCCTCTCGAGTTTTCTTTTCACCATCAAATTCATTTAATTTCTCTCTTTTAAACACTTGCTTAAGTGCAAATTCACCTGCATCATCGTTCTCTTTGGGTTCACGTTGCTGTCTAGATCTACGTGCGTTGGATGTGCCCGCACCATTAACACCTTCATCATTGATGTCCGTGGAAGTATTTGCAGTACCCTCTTTTTGTTTGTTGGATCCTTCTTTATGTAATTTTGCATTCAATCTATGGATAAGCTCCTCTTGTTCTTCTATCTTCTTCTTCAAAGCCTGCATCTTGTCCCGGAATCCAACTCTGCTCTGATACCACTTGTAAAAAGTCTCCTAATCTTGAATCACAATCCCAGACAGAATAATAGGCCTCGACACCACAAGATATAAAGAAGGAAAACAGAGTATACACAGAACAAGAAGAGAGAGAATTTTATTATCTGTGCAGATTTACAAGTAGTACTGATCTGCATTACAAAATCTATCAGATAGCTTCAATGTGAAGCCTCATCCACCTGACCACCTCCGAGCTGATCTCAATCCCAATCTCAATCACAATCACAATGTTAATCCCAATCTCAATCACAATCACAATCTCAATCTCAATCTCAATCGCAATTCCAGAAGCTGAAAAACGATCATAATGACTATACGACCATCCTCCTTTTCTACCTCTGTCTTCCTCTTTTTGGATCTCCACCTTTCGCCAGTGCACGACCAATCACGCCTTCTTAGACCCGCACTTTTAGAATCTGCATGCTCCAAGATAGCGTCTTTCCGCATGTCTCATGCAAGACTTCCAGACCACCCATGCATCTACTTTTCATGTCCGCCATCAAGAATCGTACCTGCAAAAATAGAGGTGATCCCTGCAATGCACTCACACACACGTCAATCACCCAAAAATAACCTATATACCCATGTGGGTTTTCTAAATCCGTGAACATGAATAAGATGAATGAATGAAGGCTTCTTTCTCTTTTTTTTTTTTAGTGTTGGAAAACGGCACTTTTCCAAGCCCTGTAAGTCAAAAATGGTGAGGAATCAGCTTGAGCTTGTGAGAGACAAAAATATTCAGTTCTTAAATCTGTACAATAGTGTTAGAGAAACCTCAGGTCCAAATCTGCTTGCAGATATCACTTTTGGGATTTGCAAAATCGAAAATTCTAGAGAGATGAAAAAACATTAAAAATCTCTTCATTAACCTATCTTCATGGAACCAGATGAGACATAAAACATAGGAACTACAAAAAATTCAACCAAGTAAAGTTTTTCTACTAAGAGTACTCTACCTTTCTCTCATACAACACTTTTTCAGATTCCTTCATCTTCATGCTCGAAATTAACATACAAATTTCATGCGAGAACTTTCTAGAGAGAGAATGTAAAAACGTATTGCTACAAAAGTTTGTAGACATGATCAGAATATCCTTAACATAAAACTTCATTATTACCTACACATCTTTTTTTTTTGCGGGTGGAAAATCAATGTGGCATCTTACAATTCTCCCCCTCTTTTAAGAACTCTGTCCTCAGAGTTGGAAAGAAGGATAATGTTTCATAAACTCATCTAAACCAACCCATGTTAAATCTTCAATAGGATATGCAATCCACTTTACTGAAATTTCCACTATTTCATGATTCCTAAGATGTCTAATTCTCCTATCCATTATAACGTCTGGTTCAAGCTCAAAAGTGGCATCTTCCTTCAACCTAGATTTGTCCTGCAAAACATGATCAGCATTAGGAACATACTTTTTAAGTAATCCAACATGGAAGACTGGATGAATTTTCAAAGTGTTACGTAGGTCAAGTAAATATGCAACAGAACCAACTTTCTTTAAGATTTTGAAAGGACCAGCGTAACGAGGAGACAATCGACGATCTTTGCCTAAAACCAGATTTGATTTAGAAGGACTCACTTTCAAAAAAACCAGATCATTTGTTCTAAATTCCAAGGGTCTCTTTTTGAGATCATGATATAATTTCTGACATTTCTGTGCATCTTTCATGTTTTTCCTTATCTTATTTAGCTCCAAATCCATGTTTCCAAGCATCTCTTTGGATATTTCAACCTGATTCTGTGAATTAAAAAGTGAATGCGGCAGCAAGCAATTATAACCATACATTGCTTCAAAAGGTTTCATCTTAATAGAGGAATGCCATGCACTATTATATGCATACTCAAGCAAAGGCAAATATTCAGTCCAATTGTTTTACTTGTCATTCACATACATGCGTAACATATCCTCAAGCACCCTGTTAACCCTCTCGGTCTCACCATCGGTTTGAGGATGAAATGCAGTACTCATGCGTAATTCTGTTCCTATGGATTGAAATGTTGCTTTCCAAAAATTAGATGTGAACCTTGCATCCCTATCAGAAATTATACTTTTGGGTATACCATGTAACCTAAATATTTCTTTTATGAAAAGTTTAGCAACATGCAAGGCTGTATCAGTTTTCCTCATGGGAAGAAAATGTGCCATCTTTGTAAGATGGTCCACAACAACAAAGATGGTATCATGCCCACTTCTAGTCACAGGCAACTTTGTTTTGAAATCCATAGAGATCGATTCCCATTTTTTATGAGACACATCTAATGGTTGTAACATTCCAGGACTCCTTTTAAATTCGGCCTTAACCTGTTGACATTTCAGACATTCTTCCACATACCTCTTAATATCATATTTCATACTTGGCAAGTCCACTATGCTTTTAACTTTCTCAGGATCTATATGAATCCCTTCCTTACAAACAACTCTCCCCAAATAAGTCACTTCCCCTTTTGCAAAAAAACATTTACTCATCTTACCATATAGTTTATGCTCTCTTAGTTTTTGTAAAGTCTTCTTGAGATGCAATGCATGTTCATCATCATCCTTAGAATACACAAAAATATCGTCAAGAAAAACCAATATAAATTCATCGAGATATTCATGAAACACATTATTCATCAAACACATAAATGTTGCAAGAGCATTTGTCAATCCAAAAGGCAAAACCGTGAACTCATAATGACCATATCATGTTCTAAAAGCGGTTTTGGGTATGTCCTCAGACTTTCCTCTAATTTGATGATATCCTGATCTTAAGTCAATTTTAGTGATTACTATGGCACCACTCAATTGACTCAGTAGTTCATCTATGTGTGGCAGTGGATACTTGTTCTTAATGGTTTTCTTGTTCAATCCCCTATAGTGGATACAAAGTCTGTATGAACCATCTTTCTTTTTCTGAAACAAAACAGGTACTCCCCAAGGTAAAACACTAGGTCTTATCAACTCCTTCTTCAATAAATCATCCAGTTGGAGCTTCAACTCCTTCAATTCATCAATATTGAACCTATAAGGTGCTCTGGAATAAGGCTCACTTCCTAGATAAAGGTCTATAGCATGGTCAGTTTTCCTAGGAGGAGGCATGCCTGGTAAATCATCAGGACATACATCTGCGTACTCATGTAAACATTTTCTAACATATTCAGGTATTTCCTTTTCTTTCTTCTTCTCCTGTAGGTCATGCACATAAACCAAATATGTCTCACAACCCTAGCGAATACCCCTAATCAACTTTATTGCAGAAATAGGAGAAAAACTTGAGTTACACTTGCCTTCAAGATGATGTTCCTTCCCTTCTATTTTCAAAGTAAGGATCCCGCTTTCACAATCAATCACGACAGTGTTATGAACTAACCAGTCCATTCCGATGATTACATCACATTCTCTCATTTCAATTACATGAAAGGTACCCAAAAACTTATGTTCTCCTAACATAAAATCAAGATTCTCAATACAGCCTCGAGTATAGTGTATCCTACCATTAGCCATCTGTACAGGTCTTTTAGTCTGCATCTCAATATGCAACCCTAAAGCTTCTGCCATCTTAAGTGAAAGGAAACAATTTGTACTACCTGAATCAATCAAGAAACCAACCTAACGTGAGGATATGTCACCCATAATCCTAATCACCGATGCCCTTGAATGAGAAGAAGTTTTCATGCATTGAAGTCTAGCGCTAGAACACTTACCTTGATCATCCGCTTCCTCAATTGTCATGTTTTCTTATTGTAGATGAGCTATCTTCGCTTGCATAGAGAGATGGATCCCCATTTTTGATCAGGCACATCTAATGGTTGTAACATGCCAGGACTCCTTTTAAATGCGGCCTTAACCTGTTGACATTTCAGACATTCTTCCACATACCTCTTAATATCATATTTCATACGTGGCCACTCAACTATGCTTTTAACTTTCTCAGGATCTATATGAATCCCTTCCTTAAAAACAACTCTCCCCACATAAGTCACTTCCCCTTTTGCAAAAAAACATTTACTCATCTTACCATATAGTTTATGCTCGCTTAGTTTTTGTAAAGTCTTCTTGAGATGCAATGCATGTTCATCATCATCCTTAGAATACACAAAAATATCGTCAGGAAAAACCAATATAAATTCATCGAGATATTCATGAAACACATTATTCATCAAACACATAAATGTTGCAGGAGCATTTGTCAATCCAATAGGCAAAACCGTGAACTCATACTGACCATATCGTGTTCTAAAAGCGGTTTTGGGTATCTCCTCAGACTTTACTCTAATTTGATGATATCCTGATCTTAATTCAATTTTAGAGAATTCTGTGGCACCACTCAATTGACTCAATAGTTCATCTATGTGTGGCAGTGGATACTTGTTCTTAGTGGTTTTCTAGTTCAATCCCCTATAGTCGATACAAAGTCTGTATGAACCATCTTTCTTTTTCTGAAACAAAACAGGTGCTCCCCAAGGTGAAATACTAGTTCTTATCAACTCCTTCTTCAATAAATCATCCAGTTGGAGCTTCAACTCTTTCAATTCATCAATGTTGAACCTATAAGGTGCTCTGGAATAAGGCTCACTTCCTGGATAAAGGTCTATAGCATGGTAAATTTTCCTAGGAGGAGGCATTCCTAGTAGATCATCAGGAAATAAATCTGCGTACTCATCTAAAAGTTTTCTAACATATTCAGGTATTTCCTCTTCTTTCTTCTTCTCCTCTAGGTCATGCACATAAACCAAAAATGTCTCACAACCCTGTCGAAGACCCCTAATCAATTTTATTGCAGAAATAGGAGAAAAACTTGAATTACACTTGCCTTCAAGACGATGTTCCTTCCCTTCTATTTTCAAAGTAAGGATCCCGCTTTCACAATCAAACACGACACTGTTATGAACTAACCAGTCCATTCAGATGATTACATAACATTCTCTCATTTCAATTACATGGAAGGTACCCAAACACTTATGTTCTCCTAGCATAAAATCAAGATTCTCAATACAGCCTTGAGTATAGTGTATCCTACCATTAGCCATCTGTACAGGTCCTTTAGTCTGCATCTCAATATGCAACCCTAAAGCTTGTGCCATCTTAAGTGAAAGGAAAATATTTGTACTACCCGAATCGATCAAGAAACTAACCTTACGTGAGGATATGTCACCCATAATCCTAATCACCAATGCCCTTTTAATGAGAAGAAGTTTTCATGCATTGAAGTCTAGGGTTAGAACACTTACCTTGATCATCCGCTTCCTCAATTATCATGTTTTCTTCTTGTAGATGAGCTATCTTCGCTTGCATAGAACGATTGATGGCCTTGTTTGGACATTCAAAAGTGCGATGTCCTTGTTCTCCACATCGAAAACAAAGTCCCAGTCTTTTAGCCCGCTCCAAGAAATCAGAATCACGTTGCCAGTGCACAACTTCTTGCTTCTTAAGTGTATCTGTTTGCTTCGGCTTAGTTTTTCCTCCTTGACCATTAATAGAGTTACTCTATCTCTGTCCATTCTGATTTATTGAAATAGGCCTTGGGGATCGATGTCCTGTTGAGATAAACCTTGATTTGGATCCCTTTTTTGTGGTAAACTTCTCCATCTTCACAAAGTTCTTTGCTTTTGCAACCCCATCAAGAAAATCTACACATCCGGACCCCTTTACTTGATTGCTCCTTATATTCTTCAACAGAAACGTTATATCTATCATCCTCATACTACTTGAAAGAGTAGAATTCCATTTTCTTTTCCATCTGATAATGTGGAGAACAATAACGATTCTCTGCTTGCTCTCGAAACTCTTTCCAGAGGATCGGACCTTCACGTGTTCTTCTCTATATGTATGATTTCCACCACAGTTTTGCGACTCCTCGTAGATGCAGAATTGCCACCTTTGCTTTTGATTCCTCACTAAATACGTGCAGGTCAAAGAAATCTTCAAGTTCCTAAAACCATGCTTCAAGATCCTGTCGAGTTTTCTTCTCACCATCAAATTCATTTAATTTCGTTCTTTTAAACACTTGCTTAAGTGCAGATTCACCTGCATCATTGTTCTCTTCGGGTTCACGTTGTCCTCTAGCTCTACGTGCGTTCGATGTGCCCGCACCATTACCACCTTCATCATTGAGGTCCGTGGAAGCATTTGCAGTACCCTCTTTTTGTTTGTTGGATCTTTCTTTATGTAGTTCTGCATTCAATCTACGGATAAGCTCCTCTAGTTCTTCTATCTTTTTCTTCAAAGCCTGCATCTTGTCCCGGAATCCAACTTTGCTCTAATACCACTTGTAACAAGTCTCCTAATCTATAATCACAATCCCACACAGAATAATTGGCCTCGACACCACAAGATATAAAGAAGGAAAACAGTGTATAAGCAGAACAAGAAGAGAGAGAATTTTATTATCTGTGCAGATTTACAAGTAGTACTGATCTGCATTACAAAATCTATCAGATAGCTTCAATGTGAAGCCTCATCCACCCGACCACCCCCGAGCTGATCTCAATCCCAATCTCAATCACAATCACAATCTCAATCACAATCTCAATCACAATCACAATCTCAATCCCAATCTCAATCACAATCACAATCTCAATCTCAATCTCAATCTCAATCTCAATCGCAATTTCAGAAGCCGAAAAATGATCGTAATGACTGTACGACCATCCTCCTTTTCTATCTCTCAGTCTTCGTCTTTTTGGATCTCCACCTTTGGCCAACGCACGACCAATCACACCTTCCTAGACCCGCACTTTTAGAATCTGCATGCTCCAAGATAGCGTCTTTTCGCATGTCTCATGCAAGACTTCCAGACCACCCATGCATCTACTTTTCATGTCCACCATCAAGAATCGTACCTGCAAAAATAGAGGTGATCCCTGCAACGCACTCACACACACGTCAATCACCCAAAAATAACCTATATACCCATGTGCGTTTTCTAAATCCACAGTATGAATAAGATGAATGAATGAAGGCTTCTCTTTTTTTTTTTAGTGTTAGAAAAGGGCACTTTTCCAAGCCCTGTAACTCAAAAACGGTGAGGAATCAGCTTGAGCTTGTGAGAGACAAAAATATTCAGTTCTTAAATCTATACAATAGTGTTATAGACGCCTCAGGTCCAAATGTACTTCCAGATATCACTTTTGGGCTTTGCAAAATCAAAAATTCTAGAGAGATGATAAAACATTAAAAATATCTTCATTAACCTATCTTCATGGAACCAAATGAGACATAAAACATAGGAACTACAAAAAAATCAATCATGTAACTTTTTTCTACTAAGAGTTCTCTACGTTTCTCTCATACAACACTTTTTCAAACTCCATCTTCATGCTCGAAATTAACATACAAATTTCATGCGACAACTTTCTAGAGAGAGAATGTAAAAACTTAATGCTACAAAATTTTGCAGACATGATCAGAATATACTAAACATAAAGATTAATTATTACCTACACATCTTTTTTTTTCCCGGGTGGAAAATCAATGTGGCGTCTTACAATTCTCCCCCTCTTTTAAGAACTCTATCCTCAGAGTTGGAAAGAAGGATAATGTTCCATAAACTCATCTAAACCAACCCATGTTGAATCTTCAATAGGATATGCAAACCACTTCACTAGAATTTCCACTATTTCACGATTCCTAAGATGTCTAATTCTCCTATCCATTATAAATTCTGGTTCAAGCTCAAAAGTGGCATCTTCCTTCAACTTAGATTTGTCCTCCAAAACATGATCAGCATTAGGAACATACTTTTTAAGTAATCCAACATGGTAGACTCGATGAATTTTCAAAGTGTTAGATAGGTCAAGTAAATATGCAACAGAACCATTTTCTATGCATCTTTCATGTTTTCCTTACCTTATTTAGCTCCAAATCCATGTTTTCAAGCATCTCTTTGGATATTTCAACCTGATTCTGTGAATGAAAAAGTGAATGCGGCAGCAAGCAATTATAACCATACATTGCTTCAAAAGTTGTCATCTTACTAGAGGAATTCCATGCACTATTATATGCATACTCAACCAAAGGCAAATATTCAGTCCAATTGTTTTGCTTGTCATTCACATACATGCGTAACATATCCTCAAGCACCCTAATAACCCTCTCGGTCTCACCATCGGTTTGAGGATGAAATGTAGTACTCATGCGTAATTTTGTTCCTATGGATTGAAATGTTGCTTTCCAAAAATTAGATGTGAACCTTGCATCCCTATCAGAAATTATACTTTTGGGTATACCATGTAACCTAAAGATTTCTTTTATGAAAAGTTTAGCAACATGCAAAGCTGTATCAGTTTTCCTCATGGGAAGAAAATGTGCCATCTTTGTAAGACGGTCCACAACAACAAAGATGGTTTCATGCCCACTTCTCGTCACAGGTAGCTTTGTTATGAAATCCATAGAGATGGATTCCCATTTTTTATTAGGCACATCTAATGGTTGTAACATGCCAGGACTCCTTTTAAATTCGGCCTTAACCTGTTGACATTTCAGACATTCTTCCACATACCTCTTAAGATCATATTTCATATGTGGCCAGTCAACTATCCTTTTAACTTTCTCAGGATCTATATGAATCCCTTCCTTACAAACAACTCTCCCCAAATTAAGTCACTTCCCTTAGTTTTTGTAAAGTCTTCTTGAGATGCAATGCATGTTCATCATCATCCTTAGAATACACAAAAAAATCGTCGAGAAAAACCAATATAAATTAATCGAGATGTTCATTAAACACATTATTCATCAAACACATAAATGTTGCAGGAGCATTTGTCAATCCAAAAGGCAAAACCGTGAACTCATAATGACCATATTGTGTTCTAAAAGCGGTTTTGGGTATGTCCTCAGACTTTACTCTAATTTGATGATATCCTGATCTTAAGTCAATTTTAGTGAATACTGTGGCACCACTCAAATGACTCAGTAGTTCATCTATGTGTGGTAGTGGATACTTGTTCTTAATGGTTTTCTTGTTCAATCCCCTATAGTCGATACAAAGTCTGTATGAACCATCTTTCTTCTTCTGAAACAAAACAGGTGCTCCCCAAGGTGAAACCCTAGGTCTTATCAACTCCTTCTTCAATAAATCATCCAGTTGGAGCTTCAACTCTTTCAATTCATCAATATTGAGCCTATAAGGTGCTCTCGAATAAGGCTCACTTCCTGGATAAAGATCTATAGCATGGTCAATTTTCTTAGGAGGAGGCATGCCTGGTAGATCATCAGGAAATACATCTGTCTACTCATCTAAAAGTTTTCTAACATAGTCATGTATTTCCTATTCTTTCTTATTCTCCTGTAGGTCATGCACACAAACCAAATATGTCTCACAACCCTGTCGAATACCCCTAATCAACTTTATTGCAGAAATAGGAGAAAAACTTGAACTACACTTGCCTTCAAGGCGATGTTCCTTCCCTTCTATTTTCAAAGTAAGGATCCCGCTTTCACAATCAATCGCGACACTGTTATGATCTAACCAGTCCATTCCGATGATTACATCACATTCTCTGATTTCAATTACATGGAAGGTACCCAAAAACGTATGTTCTCCTAACATAAAATCAAGATTCTCAATACAGCCTCGAGTATAGTGTATCCTACTATTAGCCATTTGTACAGGTCTTTTAGTCTGCATCTCAATATGCAACCCTAAAGCTTGTGCCATCTTAAGTGAAAGGAAACAATTTGTACTACCCGAATCAATCAAGAAACTAACCTTACGTGAGGATATGTCACCCATAATCCTAATCAGCGATGCCCTTGAATGAGAAGAAGTTTTCATGCATTGAAGTCTAGGGCTAGAACACTTACCTTGATCATCTGCTTCCTCAATTGTCATGCTTTCTTCTTGTAGATGAGCTATCTTTGCTTGCATAGAACCGTTGATGGCCTTGTTTGGACATTCAAAAGTGCGATGTCCTTGTTCTCCACATCGAAAACAAAGTCCCAGTCTTTTAGCCCGCTCCAAGAAATCAGAATCACGTTGCCAGTGCACAACTTCTTGCTTCTTAAGTGTATTCGTTTGCTTCGGCTTAGTTTTTCCTCCTTGACCATTAATAGAGTTAGTCGATCTCTGTCCATTCCGATTTATTGAAATAGGCCTTGGGGGTCGATGTCCTGTTGAGATAAACCTTGATTCGGATGCCTTTTTTGTGGTAAACTTCTCCATCTTCTCAAAGTTCTCTCCTTTAGCAACCGCATCAAGAAAATCTACACATCCGGACCCCTTTACTTGATAGCAAAGTTGTTCCCGCAAACCCTCAATAAACTTGCTTTTTAGGGCATCTCTAGAAACTTCTAGTGCATACTTATGTAAATGCAAAAATTATTCCTTATATTCTTCAACAGAAAAGTTATACCTATCATCCTCATACTGCTTGAAAGAGTAGAATTCCATTTTCTTTTCCATCCGATAATGTCATCATTGAGGTCCGTGGAAGCATTTGCAGTACCCTGTTTTTGTTTGTTGGATCTTTCTTTATGTAATTCTGCGTTCAATCTACGGATAATCTCCTCTTGTTCTTCTATCTTCTTATTCAAAGCGTGCATCTTGTCCTGGAATCCAACTCTGCTCTGATACCACTTGTAACAAGTCTCCTAATCTTGAATCACAATCCCACACAGAATAATAGGCTTTGACACCACAAGATATAAAGAAGGAAAACAGAGTATACGCAGAACGAGAAGAGAGAGAATTTTATTATCTGTGTAGATTTACAAGTACTACTGATCTGCGTTACAAAATCTATCAGATAGCTTCAATGTGAAGCCTCATCCACCCGACCACCCCCGAGCTGATCTCAATCCCAATCTCAATCACAATCACAATCTCAATCCCAATCTCAATCACAATCACAATCTCAATCTCAATCTCAATTTCAATCTCAATCACAATTCCAGAAGCCAAAAAATGATCGTAATGACTGTACAACCATCCTCCTTTTCTATCGCTCAGTCTTCGTCTTTTTGGATCTCCACCTTTCCCCAGCGCACGACCAATCACGCCTTCCTAGACCCGCACTTTTAGAATCTGCATGCTCCAAGATAGTGTCTTTTGGCATGTCTCATGCAAGACTTCCAGACCACCCATGCATCTACTTTTCATGTCCACCATCAAGAATCGTACCTGCAAAAATAGAGGTGATCCCTGAAACGCACTCACACACACGTCAATCACCCAAAAATAACCTATATACCCATGTGCCTTTTCTAAATCCGCGAACATGAATAAGATGAATGAATGAAGGCTTCTTTTTTTTTTGTGTTGGAAAACGGCACTTTTCCAAGCCCTATAGCTCAAAAACGGTAAGGAATCAGCTTGAGCTTGTGAGAGACAAACATATTCAGTTCTTAAATCTGTACAATAGTGTTAGAGACGCCTTAGGTCCAAATGTGCTTTTAGATATCACTTTTACGCCTTGCAAAATCAACAATTCTAGAGAGAGATGAAAAACATTAAAAATCTCTTCATTAACCTATCTTCATGGAACCAAATGAGACATAAAACATAGGAACTACAAAAAAATCAATCAGGTAAAGTTTTTCTACTAGGAGTACTCTACCTTTCTCTCATACAACACTTTTTCAGATTCCTTCATCTTCATGTTCGAAATTAACATACAAATTTCATGCGACAACTTTCTAGAGAGAGAATGCAAAAACTTATTGCTACAAAATTTTACACACATGATCAGAATATCCTTAACATAAAATTTCATTACTACCTACACATCGTTTTCTTTTCCCGGGTGGAAAATCAATGTGGCATCTTACAATTCTCCCCCTCTTTTAAGAACTGTGTCCTCAGAGTTGGAAAGAAGGATAATGTTCCATAAACACATCTAAACCAACCCATGTTGAATCTTCAATAGGATATGCAAACCACTTTACTAAAATTTCCACTATTTCACAATTCCTAAGATGTCTAATTCTCCGATCCATTATAACTTCTAGTTCAAGCTCAAAAGTGGCATCTTCCTTCAACTTAGATTTGGCCTAGAAAACATGGTCAGCATTAGGATCATACTTTTTAAGTAATCCAACATGGAAGACTGGATGAATTTTCAAAGTGTTAGGTAGGTCAAGTAAATATGCAACAGAACCAACTTTCTTTAAGATTTTGAAAGGACCAGCATAACGAGGAGACCATCGGTTTGAGGATGAAATGCAGTACTCATGCGTAATTCTGTTCCTATGGATTGAAATGTTGCTTTCCAAAAATTAGATGTGAACCTTGCATCCCTATCAGAAATTATACTTTTGGGTATACCATGTAACCTAAATATTTCTTTTATGAAAAGTTTAGCAACATGCAAAGCTATATCCGTTTTCCTCATGGGAAGAAAATGTGCCATCTTTGTAAGACGGTCCACAACAACAAAGATGGTATCATGCCCACTTCTGGTCACAGGCAACTTTGTTATGAAATCAATAGAGATGGATTCCCATTTTTTATCAGGCACATCTAATCGTTGTAACATGCCAGGACTCCTTTTAAATTCGGCCTTAACCTGTTGACATTTGAGACATTCTTCCACATACCTCTTAATATTATATTTCATATGTGGCTAGTCAACTATGCTTTTAACTTTCTCAGGATCTATATGAATCCCTTCCTTACAAACAACTCTCCCCAAATAAGTCACTTCCCTTTTTGCAAAAAAACATTTACTCACCTTAGCATATAGGTTATGCTCTCTTAGTTTCTGTAAAGTCTTCTTGAGATGCAATGCATGTTCATCATCATCCTTAGAATACACAAAAATATCATCAAGAAAAACCAATATAAATTCATCGAGATATTCATGAAACACAGTATTCAACAAACACATAAATGTTGCAGGAGCATTTGTCAATCCAAAAGGCAAAACCGTGAACTCATAATGACCATATCGTGGTCTAAAAGCGGTTTTGGGTATGTCCTCAGAGTTTACTCTAATTTGATGATATCCTGATCTTAAGTCAATTTTAGAGAATATTGTGGCACCACTCAATCGACTCAGTAGTTCATCTATGTGTGGCAGTGGATACTTGTTCTTAATGGTTTTCTTGTTCAATCCCCTATAGTCGATACAAAGTCTGTATGAACCATCTTTCTTTATCTGAAACAAAACAGGTGCTCCCCAACGTGAAACACAAGGTCTTATCAACTCCTTCTTCAATAAATCATCGAGTTGGAGCTTCAACTCTTTCAATTCATAAATATTGAACCTATAAGGTGCTTTGGAATAAGACTGACTTCCTGGATAAAGGTCTATAGCATGGTCAATTTTCCTAGGAGGAGGCATGCCTGGTAGATCATCACGAAATACATTTGCATACGCATCTAAAAGTTTTCTAACATATTCTGGTATTTCCGCTTCTTTCTTCTTCTCTTGTAGGTCATGCACATAAACCAAATATGTCTCACAACCCTGTCGAATACCCCTAATCAACTTTATTGCAAAAATAGGAGAAAAACTTGAATTACACTTGCCTTCAAGACGATGTTCCTTCCCTTCTATTTTCAAAGTAAGGATCCCGCTTTCACAATCAATCACGACACTGTTATGAACTAACTAGTCCATTCCGATGATTACATCACATTCTCTCATTTCAATTACATGGAAGGTACCCAAAAACTTATGTTCTCTTAACATAAAATCAAGATTCTCAATACAGCCTCGAGTATAGTGTATCCTACCATTAGCCATCTGTACAGGTCTTTTAGTCTGCATCTCAATATGCAACCCTAAAGCTTCTACCATCTTAAGTGAAAGGAAACAATTTGTACTACCCGATTCAATCAAGAACCTAACCTTACGTGAGGATATGTCACCCATAATCTTAATCAGCGATGCCCTTGAATGAGAAGAAGTCTTCATGCATTGAAGTCTAGGGCTAGAACACTTACCTTGATCATCTGCTTCCTCAATTGTGTTGTTTTCTTCTTGTATATGAGCTATCTTTGCTTGCATAGAACGGTTGATGGCCTTGTTTGGACATTCAAAAGTGCGATGTCCTTGTTCTCCACATTGAAAACAAAGTCCCAGTCTTTTAGCCCACTCCAAGAAATCAGAATCACGTTGCCAGTGCACAACTTCTTGCTTCTTAAGTGTATCTGTTTGCTTCAACTTGGTTTTTCCTCCTTGACCATTAATAGAGTTAGTCGATCTCTATCCATTCTGATTTATTGAAATAGGCCTTGGGGGTCGATATCCTGTTGAGACAAACCTTGATTTGGATGCCTTTTTCGTGGTAAACTTCTGCATCTTCTCAAATTTCTCTGCTTTTGCAACCGCATCAAGAAAATCTACACATCCAAACCCCTTTACTTGATAGCGAAGCTCTTCCCGCAAACCCTCAATAAACTTGCTTTTTAGGGCATCTCCAGAAACTTCTAGTGCATACTTATGTAAACGCAAAAATTTCTCCTTATATTCTTCAACACAAGTTATACCTATCATCCTCATACTGCTTGAAAGAGTAGAATTCCATTTTCTTTTCCATCCGATAATGTGGAGAACAATAACCATTCTCTGCTTGCTCTCAAAACTCTTTCGAGAGGATCGGACCTTCACGTGTTCTTGTCTGTATGTATGATTTCCACCACAGTTTTGTGACTCCTCGTAGATGCAGAATTGCCACCTTTGCTTTTGATTCCTCACTAAATACGCGCAGGTCAAAGAAATCTTCAAGTTCCTCAATCCATGCTTCAAGATCCTCTCCAGTTTTCTTCTCACCATCAAATTCATTTAATTTTGGTCTTTTAAACACTTGCTTAAGTGTAGATTCACCTGCATCATCGTTCTCTTCGGGTTCATGTTGCCGTCTAGCTCTACGTGCGTTTGATGTGCCCGCACCATTACCACCTTCATTATTGAGGTCCGTGGAAGCATTTGCAGTACCCTCTTTTTGTTTGTTGGATCTTTCTTTTATGTAATTCTGCATTCAATCTACGGATAAGCTCTTGTTCTTCTATCTTCTTCTTCAAAGCCTCCATCTTGTCTCAGAATCCAAATCTGCTCTTATACCACTTGTAACAAGTCTCCTAATCTTGAATCACAATCCCACACAGAATAATAGGCCTCGACACCACAACATATAACGAAGGAAAACAGAGTATACCCAAAACAAGAAGAGAGAGAATTTTATTATCTGTGCAGATTTACAAGTAGTACTGATCTGCGTTACAAAATCTATCAGATAGCTTCAATGTGAAGCCTCATCCACCCGACCACCCCCGAGCTGATCTCAATCCCAATCTCAATCACAATCACAATTTCAATCCCAATCTCAATCACAATTACAATCTCAATCTCAATCTCAATCTAAATCTCAATCTCAATCTCAATCGCAATTCTAGAAGCTGAAAAATGATCGTAATGACTGTACGACCATCCTCCTTTTCTATCTCTCAATCTTCGTCTTTTTGGATCTCCACCTTTCGCCAGTGCACGACCAATCACGCCTTCCTAGACCCGCACTTTTAGAATTTGCATGCTCCAAGATAGCATCTTTTCCCATGTCTCATGCAAGACTTCCAGACCACCCATGCATCTACTTTTCATGTCCACCATCAAGAATCGTACCTTCAAAAATAGAGGTGATCCCTGCAACGCACTCACACACACGTCAATCACCCAAAAATAAACTATATACCCATGTGCGTTTTCTAAATCTGCGAACAAGAATAAGGTGAATGAATGAAGGCTTCTCTTTTTTTTTTTTAGTGTTGGAAAACGGCACTTTTCCAAGCCCTGTAACTCAAAAACGTTGAGGAAACAGCTTGAGCTTGTGAGAGACAAAAATATTCAGTTCTTAAATTTACACAATAGTGTTAGAGACGCCTCATATCCAAATCTGCTTCCAAATATCACTTTTGGGCCCTCCAAAATTGAAAATTCTAGAGAGATGAAAAAACATTAAAAATCTCTTCATTAACCTATCTTCATGGAACCAAATGAGACATAAAACATAGGAACTACAAAAAATTCAAATCAGGTAAAGTTTTTCTACTAAGAGTACTCTACCTTTCTCTCATACAACACTTTTTCAGATTCCTTCATCTTCATGCTCGAAATTAACATACAAATTTCATGCGACAACTTTCTAGAGAGAGAATGTAAAAACTTATTGCTACAAAATTTTGAAGACATGATCAGAATATCCTAAACATAAAATTTCATTACTACCTATACATCTTTTTTTTTTCCCAGGGTGGAAAATCAATGTGGCATCTTACAATTCTCCCCCTCTTTTAAGAAGTCTGTCCTCACAGTTGGAAAGAAGGATAATGATCCATAAACTCATCTAGACCAACCCATGTTGAATCTTCAATAGGATATGCAAACCACTTTACTAAAATTTCCACTATTTCACGATTCCTAAGATGTCCAATTCTCCTATCCATTATAACTTCTCGTTCAAGCTCAAAAGTGGCATCTTCCTTCAACTTAGATTTGTCCTGCAAAACATGATCAGCATTAGGAACATACCTTTTAAGTAATCCAACATGGAAGATTGGATGAATTTTCAAAGTGTTAGGTAGGTCAAGTAAATATGCAACAGAACCAACTTTCTTTAAGATTTTGAAAGGACCAGCATAACGAGGAGAGAATCGACGATCTTTGCCTAAAACCAGATTTGATTTAGAAGGACTCACTTTCAAAAAAACCAGATCATTTGTTCTAAATTCCAAGGGTCTCTTTTTGAGATCATGATATAATTTCTGACATTTCTGTGCATCTTTCATGTTTTTCCTTACCTTATTTAGCTCCAAATCCATGTTTTCAAGCATCTCTTTGGATATTTCAACCTAATTCTGTGAATTAAAAAGTGAATGCGACAGCAAGCAATTATAACCATACATTGCTTCAAAAGGTGTCATCTTAATAGAGGAATTCCATGCACTATTATATGCATACTCAACCAAAGGCAAATATTCAGTCTCATTGTTTTGCTTGTCATTCACATACATGCCTAACATATCCTCAAGCACCCTGTTAACCCTCTCGGTCTCACCATCGGTTTGAGGATGAAATGCAGTAGTCATGCGTAATTCTGCTCCTATGGATTGAAATGTTGCTTTCCAAAAATTAGATGTGAACCTTGCATCGCTATCAAAAATTATATTTTTGGGTATACCATGTAACCTAAAGATTTCTTTTATGAAAAGTTTAGCCATATACAAAGCTATATAAGTTTTCCTCATGGGAAGAAAATGTGCCATCTTTGTAAGACGGTCCACAACAACAAAGATGGTATCATGCCCACTTCTGGTCAGAGGCAACTTTGTTATGAAATCCATAGAGATGGATTCCCATTTTTTATCAGGCACATCTAATGGTTGTAACATCCGAGGACTCCTTTTAAATTCGGCCTTTACGTGTTGACATTTCTGACATTCTTCCATATACCTCTTAATATCATATTTCATATGTGGCCAGTCAACTATGCTTTTAACTTTCTCAGGATGTATATGAATCCCTTCCCAACAAACAACTCTCCCCAAATAAGTCACTTCCTGCTTTGCAAAAAAACATTTACTCATCTTACCATATAGTTTATGCTCTCTTAGTTTTTGTAAAGTCTTCTTGAGATGCAATGCATGTTCATCATCATCCTTAAAATACACACAAATAATGTCAAGAAAAACAAATATAAATTCATCGAGATATTCATGAAACACATTATTCATCAAACACATAAATGTTGCAGGAGCATTTGTCAATCCAAAAGGCAATACCATGAACTCATAATGACCATATCGTGTTCTAAAAGCGGTTTTGGGTATGTCCTCAAACTTTACTCTAATTTGATGATATCCTAATCTTAAGGCAATTTTAGTGAATACTGTTGCACCACTCAATCGACTCAGTAGTTCATCTATGTGTGGCAGTGGCTACTTGTTCTTAATGGTTTTCTTGTTCAATCCCCTACAGTCGATACAAAGTCTGTATGAACCATCTTTCTTTTTTTGAAACAAAACAGGTGCTCCCCAAGGTGAAACACTAAGTCTTAACAAGTCCTTCTTCAATAAATCATCCAGTTGGAGCTTCAATTCTTTCAATTCATCAATATTGAACCTATAAGGTGATCTGGAATAAGGCTCATTTCCTGGATAAAGGTCTATAAAATGGTCAATTTTCCTAGGAGGAGGCATGCCTCATTGATCATCAAGAAATACATCTGCGTACTCATCTAAAAGTTTTCTAACATATTCAAGTATTTCCTCTTCTTTCTTCTTCTCCTGAAGGTCATGCACATAAACCAAATATGTCTCACAACCCTAGCAAATACCCCTAATCAACTTTGTTGCAGAAATAGGGGAAAAACTTGAATTACACTTATCTTCAAGATGATGTTCCTTCCCTTCTATTTTCAAAGTAAGGATCCCGCTTTCACAATCAATCACGACACTGTTATGAACTAACCAGTCCATTCCGATGATTACATCACATTCTCTCATTTCAATTACATGCAAGGTACCAAAAAGCTTATGTTCTCCTAACATAAAATCAACATTCTTAATACAACCTTGAGTATAGTGTATCCTACCATTAGCCATCTGTATAGGTCTTTTAGTCTGCATCTCAATATGCAACCCTAAAGCTTCTTCCATCTTAAATGAAAGGAAACAATTTGTACTACCTGAATCAATCAAGAAACTAACCTTACGTGAGGATATGTCACCCATAATCCTAATCACCGATGCCCTTGAATGAGAAGAAGTTTTCATGCATTGAAGTCTAGGGCTAGAACACTTACCTTGATCATCCGCTTCCTCAATTGTCATGTTTTCTTCTTGTAGATGAGCTATCTTTGCTTGCATAGAACGGTTGATGGCCTTGTTTGAACATTCAAAAGTGCGATGTCCTTGTTCTCCACATTGAAAACAAAGTCCCAATCTTTTAGCCCGCTCCAAGAAATCAGAATCACATTGCCAGTGCACAACTTCTTGCTTCTTAAGTGTATTCGTTTGCTTCGGCTTGGTTTTTCCTCCTTGACCATTAATAGAGTTAGTTGATCTCTATCCATTCTGATTTATTGAAATAGGCCTTGGGGGTCGATATCCTGTTGAGACAAACCTTGATTTGGATTCCTTTTTCTTGGTAAACTTCTCCATCTTCTCAAAGTTCTCTGCTTTTGCAACCGCATCAAGAAAATCTACACATCCGGACTCCTTTACTTGATAGCAAAGCTCTTCCCGCAAACCCTCAATAAACTTTCTTTTTAGGGCATCTCCAGAAACTTCTACTGCATACTTATGTAAACACAAAAATTTCTCCTTATATTCTTCAACACAAGTTATACCTATCATCCTCATACTCCTTGAAAGAGGAGAATTCTATTTTCTTTTCCATCCGATAATGTGGAGAACAATAACGATTCTCTGCTTGCTCTCGAAACTCTTTCCAGAGGATCGGACCTTCTTCTTGTCTGTATGTATGATTTCACCACAGTTTTGCGACTCCTCGTAGATGCAGAATTGCCACCTTTGCTTTTGATTCCTCACTAAATACGCGGAGGTCAAAGAAATCTTCAAGTTCCTCAATCCATGCTTCAAGATCCTCTCGAGTTTTCTTCTCACCATCAAATTCATTTAATTTCTCTCTTTTAAACACTTGCTTAAGTGCAGATTCACCTGCATCATTGTTCTCTTCGGGTTCACGTTGCCGTCGAGCTCTACGTGCGTTCGATGTGTCCGCACCATTACCACCTTCATCATTGAGGTCCATGGATGCATTTGCAGTACCCTCTTTTTGTTTGTTGGATCTTTCTTTATGTAATTCTGCATTCAATCTATGGATAAGCTCCTCTTGTTCTTCTATCTTCTTCTTCAAAGCCTGCATCTTGTCCTAGAATCCAACTCTGCTCTGATACCACTTGTAACAAGTCTCCTAATCTTGAATCACAATCCCACACAGAATAATAGGCCTCGACATGACAAGATATAAAGAAGGAAACCAGAGTATACACAGAACAAGAAGATAGAGAATTTTATTATCTGCGCAGATTTACAAGTAGTACTGATCTACGTTACAAAATCTATCAGATAGCTTCAATGTGAAGCCTCATCCACCCGACCACCCCCGAGCTGATCTCAATCCCAATCTCAATCACAATCACAATCTCAATCCCAATCACAATCACAATCACAATCTCAATCTCAATCTCCATCTCAATCTCAATCGCAATTCCAAAAGCTGGAAAACGATCATAATGACTGTACGACCATCCTCCTTTTCTATCTCTCAGTCTTTGTCTTTTTGGATCTCCACCTTTCGCCAATGCACGACCAATCACGCCTTCCTAGACCCGCACTTTTAGAATGTGCATGCTCCAAGATAGCGTCTTTTCGCATGTCTCATGCAAGACTTCCAGACCACCCATGCATCTACTTTTCGTGTCCACCATCAAGAATCGTACCTGCAAAAATAGAGGTGATCCCTGCAACGCACTCACACACACGTCAATCATCCAAAAATAACCTATATACCCACGTGCGTTTTCTAAATCCGCGAACATGAATAAGATGAATGAATGAAGGCTTCTCTTTTTTTTTTTTGTGTCAGAAAACGGCACTTTTCCAAGCCCTGAAACTCAAAAATGGTGAGGAATCAGCTTGAGCTTGTGAGAGACAAAAATATTCAATTCTTAAATCTGTACAATAGTGTTAGAGACGCCTCAGGTCCAAATCTGCTTCCAGATATCTCTTTTGGGCCTTGCAAAATCAAAAATTCTAGAGAGAGATGAAAAAACATTAAAAATCTCTTCATTAACCTATCTTCATGGAACCAAATGAGACATAAAACATAGGAACTACAGAAAATTCAATCAGGTAAAGTTTTTCTACTAAGAGTACTCTACCTTTCTCTCATACAACACTTTTTCAGATTCCTTCATCTTCATGCTTGAAATTAACATACAAATTTCATGCGATAACTCTCTAGAGAGAGAATGAAAAAACTTATTGCTACAAAATTTTGCAGACATGATCAGAATATCCTAATCATAAAATTTCATTATTACCTACACATCTTTTTTTTTCGTGGTGGAAAATAAATGTGGCATCTTACACCCAACCAAGTGCTGGAGAACTGTGGTCGATAAGTCACGATAGATCATGATTAGATCCAAGAAGATGCTCGAGATTGTGTGGTGGGCTCATAGAGAAGCTCTATATCGTAGACTCTAGAGGCTCGAGGAGGAAGTGAACAAAGGAAAATCTCAAGCCCAGAAAGATCTCGAAAAATCAGAGCGCTATTGAGATACGAGGAAGAAATACAAAGGAAAAATTTTCAAATTTTCTTCAAGGAGTGGTGGGTTGGCAAAGCCAACAAACCCACCAAAGAGATGTGCCGTATCCTTAAAAGGAAACATAACAGAGAATCGATCCCCTTATTGCTAGACTTAAATGGCAATGTATGCAATACGGAAGAGGATAATTTTGGAATCATTGAAGGCCACTTCACGAGACTCCTGGGGACCTCGAACCCCCTCTCCCACCATAGAAGGGACTGTATGGCAGCCATATCTAGGGTTTCCCCCCATAGGATACGACTCAACCTTCGCTCCCTGCTACATGCCCCTATCTCTGAAGCAGAAATCATTGAGGTCATTGATGCCCTCCCTTCTGGTAAAAGCCCGGGACCCGATGGGCTCACTAATGAGTTCTTTAAATCCTTCAAGTTGGTGGTTGCCACCCCTCTTCGTCTGCTTTGGCAAGAGACACTCAAGTTTGGCATGCTTCCATCTTGTCTCAACAATGGCATTATCAAGTTAATACACAAAAAAGGGGAAAAGAACAGAATAGAGAATTGGCGTCCTATTATGATGCTCCAAATAGGATACAAGATCATTGCCAAAGTCATTGCCAACAGAATCTCTTGCCACTTGAGAGCGTGGTTAAGCGAGGACCAAAAAGGTTTCATCAAAGTCAGGTCAATTTTGGAAACCATTATAGATATCTGGGAAGGTCTTGAATTTGCAAATGAGTCTAAACAAGACGTGGTCTTCCTCAAGATCGACTTTGATAAAGCCTATGATAGGCTGGAATGGGACTATATTCTGCAGTCGCTCCAAGATCTTGGATGTAGTCAGAAATTCACCAAGATGATCGCGACCCTTCTCGAAAACGCATTGACCCAAATTAACATTAATGGCAAACTTTCGAAGGTGATCAAACTTAGAAGATCTATCAGACAAGGATGCCCATTGGCTCCCCTTCTCTTTGCCATTGCCACGGAAGGGCTTAGCAGGCTAGTGGAGCATCAGGTGGAAGTTGGTAATATCAAAGGCCTCCATTTGCCTCATGACCACAGTCAGATCACCATGAGACTTTTTGCCGATGATATGAACACATTTGTTCACAATGATAGTACCAGCCTGGAGACGTTCTGGAGGTGTCTGGCTACTTTTTGTGTAGCCTCTGGATCCACAATCAACCACTCTAATACCGCCTTTATAGCTATTGTTGGGTCACAACCCGACCTTCTCATTGATCATGGCTGTCAAATCATTCCGCAGGGCCAAATTCTTCAGCTTCTTGGGATTCCCTTGGGGTTTGGCGTGTCTATGGAACAGCGGTGGAATTGGGTGCTGGCCAAACTTGAAAACAAGCTTAACTATTGGATAGGTATGCAAATCAATCTTGCTCGTCGTTCTATGGTTATCAACAAGTTCCTCTTATCAGCTACCATTTAATTTCCTTTCTTGATGGAGACCGAAAGAGCAAGATCTGTCCAAACTGGATAGTATTTGTAGAAACTTCCTTTAGACGGGCAACCACAATAGGAGGGGGGTGCCTAAAATCAAATGGTCCATTTGCACCAACCATAGAGATAGTGGGGGACTTAGTATCCTAGACATTGGGTGCATGGCTAACAAACTGGCGGCCAAATGGATGATTAAGGCTTGGTGCAACAGGGAGGCCTCGTGGGACAAGTTGATCTTCATAAACAAGAATGAGTTGGCTGGGTTTCCCAAATTGAAAGAATCTTGACATCTTGACCTTGTTGTTTTCCCCGATCCCCGTCTTCCCGAAAGGCTCAAATCTCGTGTGCTCCCTATGGAAGAGTTGGAATAAAGTCAAAAGCTACACAAGAATAAGTGAAGACTGGAAGTGGGCAGCCGATATCAGACAAAACGCCTCTATCTGGTTTCCAATCCATGGCATCCGGAGTGTGGAATCTTGGAACATTTAAAATGCCAAGAAATTATGGAACAAAGGCTTCAAAAAATGGAAACATCTCTAGAAACAAGACACCAACCGCTGGATCAACTTCGAGGATATTGACCCTTGCGTCAACATTTCGTACGAAGAATGGAACACTTTGCAAAGCAGATGTCTCGCCTGGGACCGACACAAAGTTCGCCTTCTCATGGGACATGACACGTCGAGCTCACTTGGTCTCAAATGGCACAATGGGAATAGCCTATCAAAAATCCCGAACATCAAAGAAACGATTGACTATCAGGTTAACCTCAACAAGAAGTGGTGCCTATCATGGATGCGGCTTCGGTGGGACATGAAGTTCATGGCTATCTGGCACCCCCTCATAGAAATCAAAAAGTCTGTCCTCTTATGGCAAATTCTTCATCATGGAATCTGGACCAACCTTAAGGCTAGCAAATTTTGTGGGATTCCTCCTTGGTGCAAACGCTGCTACCGGTCTATCGAAGATGTTTCACACCACTTCTTTACTTTCCCCAACTCCAACAGACTTTAGCAAACGGTTGGAAAGAAAATTAGACTTCAGAAACATCTCAATTGGTAGCAGGCCCTGCTGGGAGAAGCGATCGGCTGCTCCCCAACTCTCTCGAACGCCATCAGAGGGGAGGTCCTATGGAAAATCTGGCGGGAAAGATGTGCTTTCAACTTTGATGAATCCCCCAAAGAGTGGTCAATTGAGAAATCGTTGTTCCTCCTTGGCAAAAGGATTGTTAACTGTAAGAAGTCCCCCCCCCTTTAGGCATCATCAAGTACTCCTTTTGATCAATAACAAGCTTAAACCCAAGTGGGCCCCACATGAGGGTGATGAGAGGGTAATTAACCTTCTTTGTAATGCCATCTAAGCTCCGTAAAAGCTTCCCCTGCTTTGTGGGATTTGGGGGGTCCTATGGGCACTAGTCCCCTTCTCTTGTACTTCTCTTTATTTAATTCAAGTCCGGAAGAGTAGGCTAATGCGAACTTCCTTTATATTAAAAAAAAAGATAAGTAGCCCGTTAGGGCAATGGGCATATATACAAGTCGGGGGAAAAAAACCTCCTAAGGAGGGAGAAAAGTGCCCCGACAGTCCTAAATTGTTCACACACATCACCACCTAAATATATCAACATGAGTGAGGGTAAAGAAAAGGTGCATCTAACTTATTATCTCTTAAATTCTACAACCATTTTGGCATAGATTTTGCCTCATGAATATTTGCATCAGAAATGGAATTCTTATTTTTTCATTCAAAACCTACATAGGTTGATAACTTGCTTCATTTGGGAATACATCTTACTATCCCCAATGAAAAGATGATATAGTGTATCATACACATCATCTTAGCTCATTAATGTCTCCTCCTTGATATATGAAAGTAGTTGCACAACATCCTCCACAAAAAACTATATCATCGATAACAAAAATTGTTTAATTTGTGGATGACATAGGTAATAGCCTTTGCTCTCCAAACTCTATCCACATTTCATATCCTTATTATCCAAAATCCTACATTTTTTTGGATGCACTAATGCATATGCCAAACAACCAAAAACATGTATATGAGCAAAAAATGGCTTGCAACCATGCCACGCTCCATAATGATTTAGAGATTATAATTAGGACACCTATGAAGTTCATATGTAGCACACATTACAGCCTCAAGCTAAAAACTATGAGTCAAATCCCAACTTTTGACCATAGACCTTGCCATCTCCATGAGAGACTTGTTTTTCCTCGCTAACTGGAGGACTAGTATCCTCAAACACCAGTCTTCTCACTTCAACCTCATTAGTGGGTTGTTTATGCATCTTAGATTCATTGAAAATGCCATCACTACTTCTAATCACTAACTGTGTTTCAAGATCCCATAAGTGATATCAAAATTGTCCTTGTTGACCATATCCAAGAAAAATGCATTTCTTTGAATTATGGTCTAACCTTTGTCTAAGTTTCTTGGGTATATGAATATATGCTTCACACCCAAAAACTTGAAGATGATCATAAAATGGTGGCTTCCCTATCCATAACTCTTATGCCACTTTCAGACCTTTGGTAGTACTAGGTGAAAGGTTAATCACATGAACTATAGTCAATATTGCTTCTACCCAAAAGCCTTGTGAAAGGTTTGCATGATGCAGCATAGAGACTAGTCTATTCTCAATAGTTCTATTTATCTTTTCAGCTACACCATTCTATACTGGGGTATAAGGAGTTGTAAACTCTCTACAAATTCCTATAGGCTGGCAGAAAAGGCTAAATTCATGTGAGGTATACTCACCCCCATTATCAGAACGTAAAGCTTTGAGATTAGTACCATTTTTAGTCTCAACTAAAGCAAGCCATTTTCTAAAAGTAGGGAATACCTTATCCTTCGATTTGATAGGATATACCCAGCTTTTCTAGTAACATCATCTATGAAAGTGACAAAGTAAAGAGAACCACCCAATGACCTTGTGGGCATAGGACCACACACATCTGTATGAACAAGATCTAAAGGCTGAATTGAAGATTCAATGTGGATTTTATCCACATTTCTGGTTTGCTTTCAATATTGACAATGCTCACAAAATGAAAAAACAAAGAAAGACGACACAAGTAGCCAAAATGAGAAAGATTTTCCATTCCACCACAATATATATGGCCCAAACAACCATGTCAAATCCAAGCCATAGGTTGTTCAGTATTAGCTAACAAGTGTTCTTTCTATGATACAAATAAAGGATAAAGTGAGCCAACTTTGCTTCCTTTTGCAAAAATCATATTTCCCTTTAATATGCGAAAGGATTGAGCAAAGAAGACCACCTTGTAACCAAGGTCATCAAGTTGACCAATTGACATCAAACTGCATGATAACTCAGGTACATGGCATACATTATGCATAGTAAATTTTGAACCATCAATGAACTACACAACCACATCTCCAATCCCCACAATGTCACATTGGTAAGAGCCACCAAGTCTCATGGTTCTTGGGATCATCCTACAAGGAGTAGCAAAAGTGGAGTATATGTTATTAAAACCTAAGACTAACATTCTTGAAGGTTCTAACTCTAATTAGCTAGACAACTTGGAGCACATGTAGTCACATGGGTGACATTTGGTTGTGTACTATCAACATGCCCGAGTTGCTAGGCCCTTAGAAATAGTAATGAATAAAGACATTAGGTTTAGAGGAGAATCATCTCTCTAGTAGGTGGTGGTCATAATCTTCTCCTTCATAGTTATCTAGTAATGGTGTTTATAATTCTCTAATGCTACGTTATCATTTATAGAATTATTCGAGTTATTGAATTCTAATAATTCTATTTGTTGCATAATAATGACATTGGACACATTATGCTTGGTAGATAGATGAATTTAATATGGTTTTTGTTTTTGAGTAGCAAGTCAAGGATCATGAAGATGTGGGCATTTCATGGTCATTCTAACATATATTTATATAAATAATTTTTTTTTGAAAGAAGCATTATGTAAGAAGGTTTGACTATCATAAATTTATGATCATTTTCAAAATATAGGGACATACACATTTTTCTATAAGTAGGCATATAAACTACCTTTTATGCTGACTCCTATAAAAAGTAGTGGACCAAGTTTTTTCTTTTTATGTGAAAATCTATTTTTGAACGAATGAAAATGCCCTATAAACACATGTTCTTCAAGGCAAGTGTGTGAGCACATGGGGGGACATTGTACTTAGTACTATGCAATGTTCTTGTCTCTCTCTCTCTATGCTTTTTTTTTATGCGGCCATGCTTGAGTCAATAGCTTCTGGGTTAGCTTTGCTCTATATGTTGCCTTACATCACATATTTTCTTTCATATTCTCATTAAGATTATCTTTAGCTTCAATATAAACTTTAAATGGGAAGATTTTGTTGAGTAGCAAGGGAGATATGATCATTTTAGTGATCAACTGCATATCAACCATCATCTCTCAGTGCTATCAACTTTGGATGTCCATCATCCATCATCTGTCGTGTGATCTCCCTTGATTGCTTGCTTTGAATTTGAAAATTTGATGTGGAAGATTTATAAGATAAACGTTTCAAAGAGCTTATCCATCTCATCTTCCTACTACTACATTCTACAACTAGATTTAGATCTAATATCTTTTGATTGATAAATTAAATGTGTACATAGGTGCTACTATCACAACAATCACACAAGCTAGTTAGAAATGAAATTGAAGATCAAAGTCTTTAAAGAAAATCCTTCATGATGCTAAATGGAGGACTCCTAATTCAAGAACCTACTTATATATATGTTTTTTACAAGTTTTATTGCTCTGAATTTTTCATTGCCACTAGTGCGCAACATATCATCTACATAAAAGACAATGATAAGAAGTACATGATCTACACACTTTACATATAAAGATGTTTTTATTTGAACTCTGAAATCCATGTGAGATATAATTAAACATGGTATCTTCTTATACCAAACATATGGTTCTTGCATTAGTCCATAGAATGCCTTCTTTAAAGTACATATGCATTACCACTAGTGTGTGTTGGAGTTTGAGGTATGCAAAAGCACGTGAACAACACAAGGAAGAAGAAGAACCTTTGAGCACAACACACAATATTGAATGTACTATCAAAAGAATATGCAAAGACTAGTGACCCATTAGGGTTATAGCCATATATACAAGCCATGGGGAAAAACCTCCTAAAGAGGGAAAAGTGCCCCAACGGCCTAGTGTGTTCACACACATCACTATTGAAATATATCAACAAATCCCCCCTAGGCGTGATGTGGTGAACAAGGAGCTGAAACTCATGTATAAGGAAGTGCCAAGCTATGTGGGATGAATCCACAAAAGGTAGTAAGCCCAAAACTTTGCGGAAAGCTTCAAACTTCTTCCTAGGCAGAGCCTTTGTGAAAAGATCTACAACATTCTCCTATGTGGGCACATATGCCAAACTGATCTCTCTAGTAGAGAACCTCTCCCTGACATAATGATAGTGCACCTCAATGTGCTTAGTGCGGTCATGGAACACAAGGTTCCTCACAACTATCAATGCACTCGCACTGTCAATGAAGATGGTGGTGGCAGAAGGCTGAGCAACACCCAAATCAGCCATAAGGCATCGAATCCACACACAGTCAAGAGACACTGTGAAAGCTTCCCTATACTCATCCTCACAACTAGAAGTGTCCATAGTAGGTTGCTTCTTGCTCAACCAAGATATGCATGAGCTACCAAGCATGAAGAAAAAACCACAGGTGGGCACATGAGTGTCTTAGCAACCAACCCAATCAGAGTTAGAAAAAGTGTGTCAATATGGTGGTAGTGATCCCCCCTTGGTATAAAACAATCCTAGTAGTTAGGTACCACTGAAGTAGCAAAAAATGCACTTAATTGCCTATCAATGCTTGACACATGGGCAATGCATAAACCTTCTCATATGTGAGATAGCAAACTGAATATCATGCCTAATTATGCATAAGTAAATCTAGCATCCAACAGCTTGCTAATAGAGAACAAAACCAAATGCATCTCCAACATCATGAAGACTCAATCGCAAACCTATTTCCATAGGAGTGGCAATAGGTTTGAAGTACTCAAGGCCAAAATGCTACAATAATGTGTCAATACATTCTGTTTGAAACAAAGCTATTCCCCAATCAACTTGCATAAATTGAATGCCCAAATAATGATGTGAATGCCCTAAATCAGACATCTCATATGAGCCATGCAAATCAGCCTTAAAATCAGCAATATGATTCTCATTAGGACCACTAAGCAACATGTCATCATCATAGAAAACAATGATCATAAGCACATCATTTGCATGCTTAACATATAAGGTGCTCTCAGTTGGAGTGTTCTCAAAACCATGTGCAAGCTAGTAGGCATGTATCTTTTCATACCTAGCATGTGGTGCTTGCTTCAAACCATATAATGCCTTTTTCAACCTACACACTTTGTTTTCATGCTCTTTGTGCAAAAAACCATGATGTTGAAAACATACACTTCTTCATGTAAATCACCATTCAAAAATGCAGTTATGATGATGAGCTGCAAGTGCACTGATGCTACAAACAGTAGTCATTTGGCATGTGGGGAAAAGGTCTCATCAAAAGAAATGCCTCTTTCTTGAACATAACCTTTTGCAACAAGCCTAGCCTTATACCTATCAATTGTTCCATCACGCTTATGCTTCAGCTTGTATACCCACTTAGTGCCAATAGCCTTCTTGCCAAGAGGCAAGTCACATAAAGGCCAAGTACCATTCTTCATAATAGAATCATATTTTGATTAAAATTTATGAATTTTGTGCTTAAGCAAATGAAATAGGCTCATTCTCATGACAAAGACTAGAGGCAGCCATAGCATAGCAATTTGATGCAAAAGAAGCATGAGAGCTTGAACGAGTATGATATGATAGGTGTGCATCAAATTTGATATCTCACAGAGTCTACACCATCCATTTTGGCATAGCTTTTGCCTCCTCAATATCAACTCTCTCATCAACAACTGCATCATGTAAGTCCGCATCAGAAATGGAATGATCTACATCATCACATGAAACTTGTAAAGGCTGAGAAATTGCCTCATTTGCACCAACAATATATTGTCCACTTATAAAAAGAGGCAACAGGTGTCATACACATCTTTGGAGCTAATCGATGTCTCCTAAGTACATGAAAGTAATAGCTGAATTGCATCTTCCACAAAAACAACATCATGGCTAACCAAAATGTGTTTAGTCTATGGATGATACAGATGATAGCCTTTGCTTTCAAAACTCTACCCAACAGAAATACATTTCACTACTTTATCATCCAATTTCGTGCATCATTGTTCAGGCACTAATGCATATGCCAGACAACCAAAGACATGTAGATGAGAAAAAAATGGCTTGGGACCATGCCAAGCCTCATATGGAGTGATAGATTGCAATGCTTTAATGCTAAATCATTCATACATTTTGCATAATCTATAAGCTTATACAACCCATGATATAAAATACTAGAAGAAATTAATGACATCACCATTTGATAGGTCATGAACGCTAGATCTATCATCAACAAATTTTGCAACCAAGCTGGTCTTGGCTAATGCTGAAACATAGATTTTTCTTGATCCCTAGCACAAATAAAACATCTGACAAAAAGAACTACCATCAGCAATAGTCAAAATGATCTTTCAAACTCCCATTACATGATAAGAGGAGTTGTTGGTGCATATGATAGTATTTCTTGTAGGGGCACGCTCAAGTGAACTGAATAAACTATGTTGTGAGGTAATATGTTTGGTTGCCCTGTTATCAAAGTACCAAACATCTGATTCTACTATAGACATACTATTGACAAAGTACTTCAAATAGTGTTTTATCTTGATGTCTTGTAAATAAAAGCTCCAATTTTGTAACACTCAAGAAGAGTCTTCTTGTAGTGACGCAGGAGCATCCAACCCCAAGTAGATAGGAAAAAAGCCTTCCATTTGTGTGAAGAAGAGATTTACAAGAAGTCACGACTCTCTATTGGGCAAAAAAATCATGATTCTCTCCAAAAGGGTATAAAAGACACAAATGTGAAGAATTCCAAGCCAGTTCCTCTTATAACCTTTGCAGTAATGAGAAGAGAAGCTCATTTGGCTATGCTACATGTGTCATCTCTTGTTTGCTTTGTCCTCTCTGTGCTTTATGGAAGTGTTGTTGTGTTATTTGGTTGATTATGCAACTATGGGTGTATGTTCTACTTGTGTGTGAAGTCTTTGAGGAGTAATCCCTACTAAATATATCCTTTGTCATCACTTTTGTAAAGTCATCTGAGCATGAATCTTCTCGCCTTCTTGTTCACTCTAGATCTCTTTATTCCAGGGCCATATTTGAAATCTACATGAAAAATGGCATGGAAAAGGCACTTGAATCACTCAATTTGGTGCATGTATGAGGGAGCTATGACCTTTTGAAGTTTCCAGCTTTCATGTCTGCAGAGAGTCGTGTTTTCCAAAAAGTTGTGTTTCATACTTCATGGATCTTCTCACAAGTGTGCTTGCTTGCATCCTTTGTGCATGATTAATGTGTGTTTTATACGTATCACTCCTCATGGATCTTCTCACAAGTGTGCTTGCTTGCATCCTTTGTGCATGATTAATGTGTGGTTTGTGAAGCACTAGTCTCTAAGCACTAATCGGGTTAGCTGTTCTTGGATTGACAAATTGAAAAGGGATTCTCTTTCCCACTTCCTTGTCATCAAGTCCCTACTACTGCAATGGGACAGAGACTTGTTGGAAGGTGATGGTAAGGATGTCAACACATATATTGCTCATGAGAAGATGGGTTAAAACTAAAAATAGTAGTAAATGGCCATTCTTCATTTTGCACAAGATTAGCAAATTTTGTTCTAGGTGTAGAGGCCTCTGCAACCACCATTCTAGCCTCTTTCTTCTTTGCCTCTGTTGTATCTAGTTTTGGACAACTCTTTATGACATGATCATGTCCTTTAAAATACTTGCAAAATAATTTCAGCTTTTTTTATATCTTCTCATCTTTGTCTTCGTTTTTTTTACTATGCAACATTAGCAGATTTATGCTTGCTAGTAGATGAGCTTCATTTTCCCTTGCCCTTTTGATTAGCTAAGAAAGCTTGATCTGCAACATGCATAATGGACCTGTTCTATCTAGGCTGATCTTCTTGCAACCGAATAGAGACTAACTCCTCAAATGTTAAAGCATTTGGATTGTCTTTCATCATCAAACAAAGGGTAGAAGCAAAACTCTGATATGAATGTGGAAAACCATTTAGAATAGTCTACACAAGTGAGCTGTCTAGCAAGACTTCATCAACAAAAATCAATTGCTCCTTCAAATCTTTGATCTTTGTCAAAAAACTATCCATGGAATCTCCTTCATTCATGTGCTCACTCTCTAACTAGTTTTGAAGGTAAGCAATGTTGATGTATGAAACATCACAAGAAATGAATTCATGTGACACTAGAAAACCTCTATGGTCACCATTAACACAAAGCTTCTTCAAACTTTGAGAAATAATAGCCAAATCAAATACTTTACTTCTTCAAAAATTTATAGTCACTAAAATAACATACCTTCACTCTTTTGTTTATTTCTCTTAGCACAAATATTGTTTTTTGAAGATCTTCTGGTGGATAAAAATAGAAGAGAAGAGCTTTCCAATAAGCCACTATCTGAAAAAAACCTTGCACTGCACACCAAGTTATGGCCTTCACAAGATGAGTATGTCTGACTACCAAAATAGGAAGTGCTACTTGTTTTAATAAAAGTGCCTATCCATTTTTGAAAATTTTCAACTTAGCATCGACTTGCAGCAAGAATTCAATGCCAAGCATCGAATTGTGTGTTTTTGGCCACTTTTTTGGCACTTGAAATACCCCATTGAACACAGATATGAAGAAAAACACTTTTATGATAGAACTCGATGCTAGGCATCAAATTTATGTTGAAATGCGATGCTAGGCATCGAGTTGCTCCACAAAGCTCATGTTTTTAAGAAGATTCAACAATAGGTAAAAACTCAGAGAATAAAACAAGGACTTATCAGCACAAACTCGATGCTAGACATCACATTGCTTGGGAAACTTGAACTTTTGAGATCATTACACAGTAGGCAAAGTATGAACATGGAGGAGAGAGTCTTAACTTCTTCTCATAGCTATGAAAAACGTAGAAATTTACAAGCGCTTTCTTACTCAGAGAAGCCCGACTATACTTATTCATACAAAATCTCTCTTTCTCTCTCTCTCTCTCTCTCTCTCTCTCTCTCTCTCTCTCTCTCTCTCTCTCTCTCTTTTTCTTCCCGTCTATTGATACAAACTAGTTTATATAGATTTTCTCAATCTCATGACTTTCGAAAATTCTAGAACTAAAATTAATTCTAACTTTATAAATATGGTACATGTGTGAAATTGTCCCTTCACATAGGCATGTGCATTTCTTCTTAGACTATGACCTTCAACTTTATGTACAACTTGTGATTGATTCTTCAACAGCTCCCCATCAATTACTAATTGACATTCTTTGTTTATTCATATCATCTTCATTTCTTTTTACTCCTGCCATGCTTTTGAATCTGCTGGTCTTCACACCATCCAAGCTCTTTGTCATTATATCTGCTATCTGATCCTTTGTAGAAATGTACTCCACTTCAATTTCTTTCTTCATTACCTTTTCTTTCAGAAAATGATACTATATCTCTATATGTTTTGTTCTTGCATGAAATATTGGATTTACTGCAAGATGAAGTGAACTCATCTTATCTCGATGTATTGTAGGTATACCTTGATTAATGCCCAAGCTTTTGAATAATGTATGCATCCATATGACCTCCTTAGATGCTTCTAGAATTCATTTGTACTGAGCTTCAATTGATGATAATGCTACTGTATGTTGTTTCTTTGAACACCAACTCACAAGCTTATCACCAATGTATATCATGTAGCCATGAGTTGATCTTCTGTCATCTTGATTACCTACCCAGTCTGAGTCACTATAGGCTCTCAACTTCAAATATGAAGTAAAAGTATAATATAATCCTTCCTTTATGGTTCCTTTGATATATCTGTGAACTCTTTGACCTGCAATCCAATGTGGATCCTTTGGACAATGCATGAATTGTGACAAAACTCCCATTGCATAACTAAGATCAGGTCTTGTTAGTGTAGCATAAATCAAACTACCCACAAGAGATTGATATTTCCTCATACTTTTGTATTCGATACCATCATATTTACTGAGCTTGCGATTGACTTCAAGTGGACTCTACAATTTTCCATACCAAAATTCTTCAATAGGTTTAGAAGATATCTTTCTTGTGATACATATATGCTAGGATCTGTATAAGTGACTTCCATTACAATAAAATATGATAACTTTCCTAGGTCACTAATCTTGAATTCTTTCTCAAGTAATATCTTTACCTCCTTAATTCCTTCATTTGAAGTACTTGTGATTATAATGTCATCTACATAAATACAAATGTAGATTGTACCTTCCTCTATTCTTTTGATGAGTAGACTTGGATCTACTTTTGAACTTTGATATCCAAGATCATTGAGATACTTCACCAATGTATAGTTCCATGCTCTTGGAGCTTGCTTCAATCCATAGAGTGCTCTTCTCAATCTACGGACAAACTTTGGGTATCGGAAATCTATAAACCCTTAAGGTTGTTCCATGTATACCTCTTCTGATATGTATCCATTCAAGAATGCATTCTTTATATCCAATTGACTCAGAGTCCATCCGTTTGAAGCTGTAGTAGCAAAGATTGTCCTTATAGTTGACATCTTAGCTACAGGATTGAATGTCTCATCATAATCTATGCCATAAGTTTAGGCATAGCCTTTCACCACCAGTCTAGCTTTGTATCTAGCTATACTTCCATCTGCAAGCTTCTTCACTTTATAAACCCATTTATTTCCAATTACCTTCTTACCACTTGGTTTAGAGACAAGTTCCCAAGTTTTGTTCTTCTCCAGTGCATTGAATTCTTCCTTCATTGCTCCATTGCTTCTTCCCATTGCTTCTTACCTTTTTCTTCATCATAGTGCTGAGGTTCTTCATCATCTTTGACCATACATGCATAGTTCATCTGAGTTATGTAAGAAGTATCATAAGAATACCTTTTTGGTTGCCTTCTTGTCCTACTTTACCTCCTTGGTTCACATTCTTCATGTGTGTCTGGATACATCTCTTCATCAAATATAGGAGCTTCTTCATTTCTTCTTGTTAATCCACTTCTGGATGTACTTGCTTGCATATACTCTTCATCTCCATTCACCTGCACACTTGATTTTCCTTTCTCACATCTTACCTCTTCTTCAAATTCTTCAACTATATGACTTTGATCTACATACCAACTTTTTTTTTCATCATATTTAACATCTCTAGAAACAAGAAATTGTTTGGTTAGAGGATTCCACAACCTGTAACCCATGTGCTTTTCATCATAACCAATGAACACATATTTTTCTACCTTTGGTTCAATTTTATGTCTAAGTTGTGATGGCACATAAGTATAATATGCAATTGATTCAAACACTTTACAATGATCTACTATTGGTTTCTTACCCCACCAAGCTTCATATGGAGTCATTCCATTTAGAGCTGTACATGGTAATCTATTCACAAGATATGTCATTGTATTCATAGCCTCAACCCAAAGATAATTTGGACAATTCTTCTCCTTCAACATAGCTCTAGCAAACTCAACCAAAGTCCTGTTTCTTCTTTCTGCTACACCATTTTGTTGTGGTGTATACCTACAGGCTATTTCTCTCTTAATAAGTGCATTCCAAAGATAATCATTGGACCCTTGGGAGAAGTATTCTCCCCCTGCATCAGATTTTAGTCTTTTAAGCTTTTGACCTATGAATCTCTCTGCATATGCATGAAAATGCTTGAAAGCTCCAAACACTTTTGATCTTTCCTTAAAAGCATACAAAGTTATCCATCTTGTAGCATCATCAATGAAAAGAACATAATACCTTGAGCCACTGATAGATCCTTCTTTTCTTGGTCCCCATACATCTGTATGAATGAGCTCTAGTACTCCATCATGTTTGAATCCTTTCTTCTAAAATGGTAACATGTGTGCTTTTTCCATTTGACATGCTTCACATAGCTAAATGATTACTTAATCCATAGATCCAACTAGCCTTCTTATTGTTATTCTGATTACCTCTTCCTCTTCCAAAACCTCTTTCTCTTCCTCTTCCAGTGCTTCTACCTCTTGCATAATAGACTTGAGAAATTGATCCCTCTTCATCCTTTGCTTTACCTTTATCTTTTTTCTTCTTGTTCTTCATGTAACTTGCAGAACTTTGTCCTTTATCTCCATCTCCCTTCAAGTCTTGCTCAAATGTGAGCATCAAACCAACCAATTGATTCAAATCTGGAATATAATGATTCAAAGAAAGTTTTGTTGACAAGACAAAAGGTTTCCACCTTTCATCTCCTCTCAAACCTACAACCAATTGAGCAATAAATCTATGATCTTCAATATCTTCATCTATGGATCAAGATTATCTGCTAGATCCTTCATCTTAGTGACATAATCACTAATACTTTGACTTGGCTTCTTTTTTAATGTAGTAAACTCTGACCATAGACTTGCTTTCCTTACTTTGGTAGTACTTTGGAAATGATATTCAAATGCATTCCATATATCTTCAATTGATTATTATCTTCTGATGTGTGGTAGCAAATGATTTGCAATTGTATTATAGATGTAGGCCTTTGCACTTGCATCCTTCTTCTGTCAATGTTCCTCTTTCTTTGGTTGGCTTTCATCTTCAAATACCGACTTCTCTTCTTCACCTATTATGTACACCATGAGATCCTTATCATAAGTAAGGCTTCCATTCTCATTACCCATGTAGTCTAATTATCTCTGTCCAGTTTGTTAATGGAGATATGATCTTCCATAATTCTTTGCTTCTGCTTCAACCTGTGAGTTTAAAGGATAAATAATAATACCTTTTGGATTTCTTTGTGTATACATATACTTTTGAAGTAATCTTTGGATGCCTTGTGTCTTTGAATGCTTCAGCTTTCAAACTTAATGAAAACTTTCCAAAACTTCTCGTACCTTTGATAGCTTCTGCTCTCTAGAACCTTTTTGCTTTGATACCACTTGTTGATGTATGAAACATCACAAAAAATTGAATTAATGTGACACTAGAAAACCTCTATGGTCACCATTAACTCAATGTTTCTTCAAACTTTGATAAATAATAGCCAAATTGAGAACTTTACTTCTTCATAACTTTCTAGTCACCAAAATAACATACCTTCACTCTTTTGCTTATTTCTCTTAGAAAAAAATATTATTTTGCTAATATGTTCTTGTAGATGAATGTAGAAGAGAAGAGCTTTCCAACAAGCTATTATTTGCTAAAAATTTTGCACTGCACACCAAGTTATGACCTTCACAAGATGATTATGTTTGACTACCAAAATTGGAAATGTTGCCTCTTTTAGTAAAAGCGTCTGTCCATTTTTTTAAATTTTCAACTTAGCATGGACTTGCAACAAGAATTCAATGCCAAGCATTGAATTGGTGTGCTTTTGGCCACTTTTTTAGCACATGAAATACCCCCTTGAACACAGACATGAAGAAAAACACTTTTATGATGGAACTCGATAGTAGGCATCGATTTTACACTGAAACTCGCTGCCAGGCATCGACTTGCTCCACAAAGCTCATGTTTTTAAGAAGATTCAACAATAGGTAAAAACTCAGAGAATAAAACAAGGACTTATCAGCACAAACTCAAGGACTTATAAGACTCAAACTCAGCACAAGGTTCAAGCTTGGCATTGAGTTGCTTGGGAAACTTGAACCTTTGAGATCATTACACAGTAGGCAAAGTATGAAGATGGAGGAGAGAGTCTCATACATAGAAATTTAATTAGTTCTTCTCATAGCTATGAAAAACTCAAAAATTTATAGGTGCTTTCTTACTCAGAGAATCCCGACTATACTTAGTCATACAAAATCTCTCTTTCTCTTTCTCTCTCTCTCTCTCTCTTTTTCTTTTTTCTTTTTTCTTTTTTCTTCCCATCTATTTATATAAACTAGTTTATATAGATTTTCTCAATCTCGTGACTTCTCAAAATTCTAGAACTAAAATTAAGTCTAACTTTACAAATATGGTACATGTGTGAAATTGTCCCTTTACATAGGCATGTGTTTTTCTTCTTAGAAGTTGACCTATTGGAACAAAGCAATCACAAATTGATGATTATGAAGAGCTTGAAACGGGTCAGAAATCAAAATGAAGTCAAGAAGTCATTGAAGGAAGTGAAGAGACCTCAGAAATGTAGCTTGTATACATATGTACATTACAGATGAAAATTCTTGTACAATAGGTATAGATGATCATTAGAATGATAAAGGAATAATGTAATAGATCCATAATGAGTCTAGAATCATATGTATGTAAGTCAATAATGTAAAGAAATAAGTGAGAGAGTCATTAGAAGTCAAGATTTCATGTGATAGGTGTGTGCGAGTCATCTTCCTGAGTTAGCGTTGAGTCTTTCTCTGATTTCTCTCAACCTGATCAAGTGGATCAAGAAATCTTTTGTACACATCTAATTTAGAAGCTAATCAAGCTATATTCAAAGTTTCATGTCTAATTCCTTTAAGGTTGTATGTACGATCAATAGGAACATGTATATGTGAAGTTTGCAGATAAAGCTCTCAGAGTCACACACTTTTACGTGTCAGTGTTTTTCTTAGATCTCAATGGATAATGTAAAGTTTTTTATAAGTGAGCACTCAAAATCTAAGTTAGAAGGTACGGAAGCTATGGCTAAAAGCATTTAGCAAAACTGGACTTGTGTTGTGAGAAATCAACTTGAGAAGTTGCCTATGTCAAAGTCCCTTGTTTAGAGAGATACTTTCTAACATACATTTGATCTTAATGATCAAGTCAGAGTTTTAATGATTCTTTTGAAGATCTAATGAATGTTATGATTGCAAAAAGTACCAATGGAGGTATGTGCATCCTTAGATTGAAGAAATTTGAAGATGTTTGCAGGTAATGAAGTTAATTTCTGAAGTAGACTCTTTGAAGAAGAAGAAACTTCACACAGAGAAGTGTTTCTGCATGATTTTTTAAATCATGGTAACATTTGTGTAAAGTTTGGTCTATGATTGATATAGAACTATTCTTAAATCAGCATAGATCAAGCATTTGGAGATTTTAGAGGTCTACATCAGTGGTATCAGAGCCTAAGAAGCAATATAAAGTGAAGTATAGAGCATTTGAAGTCCCGACCTTGTAGACATTGAAGTTTCTTCAAATTGAAGGTGAACAAGATTAAAGCCTTGAAGACAACCTAAAGAAGTGTGAAGATTGAGCTCGAGAGGATCTGAAAGATTGAAGTTTTGCATTAAAGGTACAAAGCATATTCATTTATCTTAACATTTGCAAAGACAAAGATCAAAAGATGGGAGAAATCTTGCAGATTGATAAGCTAGATAGGGAAAACTATCCTGCTTGGTCCATGAGGATGGAGGCACACCTCATGAGCAAAGATTTGATGGCATTCATTACAGGAGAAGAAGAAAAGCATGAGTTTGAAGATCCTGGTGTTCCAACTAGGGAAGAGCTTGCAGATTTGAAGAATTGGATGAAGAAGGATGCTCAAGCTAAGAGCATCATTTACATGGTTGTAAATTATTATCTTCTACCTCATGTTAGAGGATTAGAAAGTGCAGCAGATGTGTGGAATGCTTTGGAAGAGCATTTTCAAAATACAACCAAGTCAAGGAAGTCCTAATTATGGGCTGAATTCACAACCTTCAAGAAGAAGAGCTCACAATCAATTTCTGATTATGTGGCAAGAATGAATGATATTGCAGATAGCTTGGGAGCAGTAGACAAAGATATTGAAGAGGACAAGTTGGTAAGACAATTACTTACAGGTCTAAGAGGAGATGAGAAATGGAGCCTTTCATATTTTCCATAGAATTGTCATTAGATCATTTTACTCCTGATCTTAATCAATTTCTAGGACACATGCTAACTTTTGAGCAGGACATTAAGGCAGATAATGATAGGAGTGCAAGCCAAGCTATGTACTCCAAGGATAAGAGAAAGAATGCCAAAGGAAAGCAGTCAACTGATGATGAAGGATCATCAAGCCAAGTTTATTTCACAAGAGGGAAGATGAATTCAAGATGCAAAGGAAGAGGAGGTAAGAATAAAGATAATGTTAAAGTTTGTTGGATTTGTGGTAGAACAGATCATTTGGCAAATGATTGTTGGTATAACAAACAAAATGGTGGAAGTCATAATCAGAGGAAGTAATAGGAGAAGATCAAAGGGTATTCTATATTGACTCAGGATGTAGTAATCATCTGAGTGGTAACATATCATTGATGATTGATATGGAAGCAAAGGTGAGTGGACATACAGTTCAAACAGGAGACAACACCAAGCATAAGGTGGAAAGCATTGGATTAGTGAAGACAAAGAGTGGAAGCACACTCTTAATAAGGTACTTTATGTTCCTACTATTCCTAAAAACATGATAAGTGTAGGACAAATTATGGAGAAGGGATATGAAGTCAGATTCAGAAATGTTGGTGTTTATGTGCAAGATCCAAATCAGGGATATAGAAGAATCATTACAGGTCAAAAAGAAGGAAGGCTTTTTACTCTCAAGATTCAAGGCAATGTGGGATATGCATTGTTTACTTATGGAAGTTAAAAGATGTCTGAGTTAGACCTATGGCATAAAAGGCTAGGTCATTTCAATGAGAGAGCTATAAAAGAAATGTCAAAGAATGATGTAGTGCTTATATTGCCAAATGTTGAAGGGCAACACATGGTATACAAGTGTGAAGCTTGTCAATTAGGTAAAGCTCACAGAAGCTCATACAATAAATTAGGATACAAGTATTCAAATGTGCTTGAGTTGGTCCGTACAAATGTGTGGGGTCCTTCAAGGGACTATAGCATAAATGGATCCATATATTATGTGTTGTTTGTTGATGATGCAACAAGATGGATTACACTTTATGTAATCAAGGACAAATCTGAAGTGTTTAAGACATTCAAGCATTATCATGCTTATGCAGAAAGGATTACAGGACAAAAGCTCAAGAGGCTAAGATCAGATGGAGGGGGAGAATATTTTTCTAAAGAATTTGATGATTATTTGTGGAATGCAGGCATAAAAAGAGAAGTAACTTGCAAGTACTCCCCTCAACAAAATGGAGTTGTAGAAAGAAGAAATAGAACTCTTGTAGAGTTTGCAAGATCAATGATGAAGGAGAAGAATTGTCCTAACTACTTGTGGGCAAAAGCTATCAACAATGCAACATACCTTGTGAATAGGTTTCCCTACAAAGCTTTGGATGGTAGAACACCTTATGAAGCATGGCAGGGTAAGAAACCTACTCTTGATCATTGTAAAGTATTTGGATGTTTGGCATATGCTTATGTTTCTTCTCAATTAAGACATAAGCTAGAGCCCAAAGCAGAGAAGTATGTGTTTATTGGATACGATGATAGACAGATGGGATACAAATTGTGGAGTCCATATACAAAGCAATTCCTTGTCACAAAAAGATGTTACATTTGATGAGCAAAGCACATGGTATACAGGGTCAACTAATGATTATGCAGATTTTGAAGAAATACAAAGGAAAGGGAAGACAAAAGTGGTGGATGAAGAAGATATTGATGATGATGATTGTAAAAGTAAATTGCAGGATAATGATGAAGATAGGCCAAGATTTGATCCATAATCAAATGTAGCTAAGACTTCAAGAGATGTAGAGGTCAAAAGATCTTTGAGAGAAAGAAAGGAACCTATTAGGTATAGCTATGATACATCTTTTTTAACAACAAAAGATTATGCTTATATTGTGAAGATAGATGAAGATCCAACCACATATGAAGAAGCTAAAGGAAAACAAAATTGGGAGAAGGCAATGCAAGAAGAGTATGATGCTCTACTTGAGAATGAGACATGGGAATCGGTGCCAAGACCAAAGAATCAGAAGGTAATTGGATGCAAGTGGGTGTAAAAGACAAAGAGGTTTGCAAATGGTGAGGTGTCTAGGTACAAAGCTAGACTTGTGGTTAAAGGTTATGCTCAAACTTATGGGGTAGACTATGATGAAACCTTTAGTCCAGTTGCTAAGATGTCTACAATTAGAACCCTAATTGCTATTGCTACTTGTAAAGGATGGAAGTTTTCACAATTAGATGTGAAGAATGCATTTTTGAATGGATATATTGCAGATGAGGTATACATGGAGCAACCAATGGGTTTCATGGACTCAATTGGATCAGATTATGTATGTAGCCTCAAGAGAGCTTTATATGGTTTGAAGCAAGCCCCAAGGGCATGGAATTACAGGCTTGTTAAGTTCTTGAATGAATTTGGATATCAAGCTTCAAAAGCAGATAGTAGCTTGCTAGTGAAGGCAAGTGAAGATGGGTTCATACATGTGTGTATTTATGTTGATGATATTATTGTCACAAGTACAGATGCTCAAAGAATCAAGGAGCTTAAGAAGAAAATAGAAAAAGAATTTAAGATAAGTGATTTGGGAAACTTGTCTTATTTCTTAGGAATGCAGATTGTATATACTCAACATGGAGTATATGTTACACAAGAGAGATACTTAAATAATCTTCCGATCAAGTTCAACATGGAAAATTGCAAGCCTTCAACCACACCATTAGAGGTAAATCATAAATTGAGTAGATATGGAGGAGAAGAATTTCATGACATGAAGAAATATCAGAGTTTGGTAGGTAACTTGATCTATGCTACCTTGACAAGACCAGATGTATCATGTGCAGTTGGTGTCTTATCACAATTTATGCATTGTCCAAAGAAAACTCATTGGATTGCAGCTCAAACGGTACTTAGATATATCAAGGGAACCCTAAGTGAAGGTTTGTATTATGGTTTTACTTCTGACATAAGAATCAAAGTGTTTAGTGATGCAGATTGGGAAGGTAATTCAGATGATAGAAGGTCTACTCATGGCTATCTCTGTTATATTGGAGATAAGTTAATCTCTTGGTGCTCAAAGAAGCAACATATAGTTGCTTTTTCATCCACAAAAGCTGAGTATAAAAGCATGGTAGAGGTTGCAAAGGAAGTGATATGGTTGAAGACCTTATTGAAGAGTTTTGGAGCAAATCAGAGTACTCCAATTATTTTTTAGGATAAAATGAGTTAATTATATTTGGCAGCTAATCCTGTTTTTTATGATAGGAGTAAACATATAGAGATTCAATATCATTTCTTGAGAGAAAAGGTACTTGACAAATAGATTGAAGTCTTGTATACACCAACAAAAGAGCAAATTGCAGATATGTTGACAAAAAGCTTAGATGGACCTAAATTACAGAAGTTCAAAGAGATGGCAGGAATAAAGAAGAATGGCATAATCACAATTAGTGATTGAGGGGGAGCTATTGGAACAAAGTAATCACTAATTGATGATTATGAAGAGCTTGACGTAGGTCAGAAATCAAAATGAAGTCAAGAAGTCATTGAAGGAAGTGAAGAGACCTCAAAAATGTAGCTTGTATACATATGTACATTACAGATGAAAATTCTTGTACAATAGGTATAGATGATCATTAGAATGATAAAGGAATAATGTAATACGCGTGGAATGAGTCTAGAAACATATGTATATAAGTCAATAATGTAAAGAAATAAGTGAGAGAGTCATTAGAAGTCAAGAGTTCATGTGATAGATGTGTGAGAATCATCTTCCTAAGTTAGCATCGGGTCTTTCTTTGATTTCTCTCAGCCTGATCAAGCGGATCAAGAAATATTTTGTACACATCTAATATAGAAGTTAGTCAAGCTATATTCAAAGTTTCAAGGTCTAATTCCTTTCAGTTTGTATGTATGATCAATAGGAACATGTATATGTAAAGTCTATAGATAAAGCTCTCAGAGTCACGCACTTTACATGTCAGTGTTTTGCTTAGATCTCAATGCAAAATGTAAAGTGTTCGATAAGTGACTCTTTGCTCAAGCTATACTATCGAAATAGAATGATAATGATTCTAATGTGTACTTAGGCCCTGCTGGCTGTTGCCTGCTTTGGGTGTGTGGTTTGGTGGGGATGTACTACCCTTGGTACTGATTTACAATTCCTTTTTAATTCATATTTTCTATTTCCTCAAAAACAAAAATCTAAGTTAGAAGGTAAGGAAGCTCTGGCTAAAAGCATTTAGCAAAACAGGACTTGTGCTGTGAGAAATCAACTTGAGAAGTTGAGTATGTCAAAGTCGCTTGTTCAAAGAGACAATTTCTGACATACATTTGATCTTAATGATCAAATCAGATTTTTAATGATTCTTTTGAAGATCTAATGAATGTTATGCTTGCGCAAAGGTAGCGTGGAGGTATGTGCATCATTAGATTGACAAAATTTGAAGATGCGTGCAGGTAATGAAGTTAATTTTTGAAGCAGACTCTTTGTAGAAGAAGAAACTTCACACAGAGAAGTGTTTGTGAATGATTTTGTAAATCATGGTAACATTTGTGTAAAGTTTGGTCTATGATTGATATAGAAGTGTTCTTAAATCAGCATAGATCAAGCATTTGGAGATTTAGAGGTCTCCATAATGACCTTCAACTTTATGTCCAATTTGTGATTGATTCTTCAACAAGCAACATGAGCCTCATTCCTTGGCTGGTATAAAGTGGCAAGTGTATCCCAAGCATCCTTTGCTATTTTGTATGAGCAAATGTGAGGAATAATGGCGTGCTTGATAGATTGTTACCTTTGTGTCAATGTGAAAGGCCAAATGGCCACCAAACACCACTTCTTTGTATATGTTGTTTAATAAAACATAAAGTGGCATGGTTAGCCATAGACTATAAGTTTGACCGCATTTGTAACACATAAGAAGTTTGTGTTCATGCTCCCTGTGTACTGTGTTTTTTTGTGTATTATGCAGCCTCTGTGTAGAGTCCCGTGTGTGGCACTTGGAGCTCAGTTTTCTACTATGAGGATATCATTGTGGAGCTCTCGAGACATTTTGTTGTGGTGTATATCAAACTTTATCCGACACTCAACCAAAAATTCATTGAATTCAGAAGACATATGCCCCTAGCCCCCAAGTAGAACAAAGGGTGCCCATTTTACATGTAAACATATTTATAGCCATAACCAAGCCCTAAAAACGTCATAAATTTAAGTGACAAAGTAAAGATAATTTCCAAAAGACGTTGTGTGCATAGAAGCACATGCATCACTATGAACAAGCGTGGATCTTTGTTTAGTTGTTGTTGTTGTTGTAGTACCATCTTTTGGAAATGACGAATGCTGCATCTTATCCGAAATGCAACCCCTGCATACATGTTTGGATGGTGCCTAAAGTTTATGAAAAGAGGACACCATATTATACTTTTGTAGGCATAAAATTTGACAAAATTTAGATGAAAAAAAAAGGAATGCCAAAGTTTTGCATGTGAAATGCCTTGAAAATCCTATACTACACATGGAGAATCATCCATAAAATTTACATAATTTGTAAGCTTATATAGCTTATGACACAACATACTAGATGAAATATTTTTCTTACCATCAAAATGATTGTGAGTTGTACATGTTCGAGCAAGACAATCATCAATTAATGATTACATGAAGCTTAGGAGTGAAGAAATGAAGAAAAGGTTGAAGCTTGAAGTATGAAGTGAAGTGGAGGTTCAAGAAGAGATGGTCTTTTTACACATGTACATTAACCTTGTAAATGCTTCACCTATACTTTGAAATAGTATCGAATGCACACTCATATGTATGAGAGATGAAGACTAGATGAGAATTAGATGATTAGATCATAAGTTGAATGTGTAACATCCATCAATGAACTTGTTATCAGAATAGAAGAAGTTTTCAAGAAGTTGCACCTCAATGTTTTTCTTCTTTCTCCTTATGTGCTTAATCAATTGAGAAATCCTTTTGTGTGTGTCTAGTTGATGCATCTATGGGCAAGTTTTAAGAGTCTAATTGTAATCAGGATGAGAGAATTGTGTGTAGGAACATTCATATGTGTAACAAGTGATGTGTGACTCCTGAAATAGGCACAATCTCGATGGTCAAAGATTTGATCAAGTCTCAGTCTACAGTGTAAAGTTTTGCACAAATAACACAAATTTAAGTTGGAAGGTAAGCAACCTATGTCTAAAATCATTTGATCAAATGGGGTCTAGATTGTGAGAACCATGTCTTTAAAGTTGCATATGTGAAAGTCGTTTGCAGAGAAAGCCAGTTTCACACATAGGTTTACTTATTGAAGTATATCTGAAGTTTTACAAGTTCTTTTGAAGAACTTTAACTTAGAATAGTTGCTTAAACATTAGGAGAGTGTTATATAAAAGTTTCATAGAAAATTTTAATCATTTCATAAATCAATGAATAAGTTTTGTGAAGCAGGCTTTTCTGAGTAAAGCCATAGTTCACAGAAGTATTGATTGTTCATAATTTGGTAAAGATTTCCAAAATTGAAGGAGCTTTTGAGTTTTACTTCATATAGAGGTGTTCGAAATTCATGTATAGCTTTTCTTTTGGAGATTAATCATCTCCATCAATGGTATCAGAGCAGGTTCTATCAAAGTTGAAGGAAAAGAGGACCCCAACTGTTGTAGATATACAAAATTCAATATCTAAAGATTCAAAAGGACAAAGTGTGAAGGAAAAGCTAAAGGGATACACATGAGAGCAATCAAAAGGATCAGAAGGAGTAATTTTTGAAGCAAACATATATTCATTACTCATAAGGTTGAAGATTTGATAGTATAGGTGAAGAAAAAATGGGAGATAGTCTCCAAATTGAGAAATTGGATAGAGAGAACTATCCAACTTGGTCTATGAGGATGGAAGCTCATATCATGAGAAAATATCTGATGGGATACATCACAAGAGAAGAAGAGAAGCCAAAATTTAAAGATCCTAGTGTTCCAACTAGGTAGAAGCTTGCAGACTTGAAGGTTTGGATGAAGAAGGATGTTCAAACAAGGAGCATTATCTATATGGCAGTGAATGATTACTTGCTTCCTCACATCATAGGACTTGAAAGTGCAAGTGATATATGGAATGCTTTGGAGGAGCATTTTCAAAATAGAAAAAAATCAAGGAATGCATCACTATGGGCAGAGTTTACCACATTCAAGAAGAAAGCCTCATAATCAATATCCGATTATGTGACAAAGATGAAAGACATTGCTGATTCTTTAGGTGCAGTTGATGAAGACATTGAAGAAGATAAATTGATAAGACAAATTCACATAGGTCTGAGAGGAGATGAGAAGTGGAAGCCTTTCATACTGTCAACTGAACTTTCATTCAATCATTTGACTCTTGATTTGAATCAATTGCTAGGACATATGCTAACTTTTGAGCATAATATCAAAGGGGATATTGATAAGAGTAAAGGTCAAGCAATGTATTCCAACGATAAGAAGAAGGCTAGCAAAGGAAAGCAACAAATAGCTGAAGATGAAGGTATTCAAAGTCAAGCAAATTTCCTAAGAGGAAGAGGAAGTGACAGAAGTAGAGGAAGAGACAGAAACAACAAGGATAATATCAAAGCTTGTTGGATATGTGGTAAGACTAATCATCTAGCTCATGAATTTTGGCATAATGATCAAAGTGTTAGCATCTTTAATCAAAATTATAATCAAAGAGGCAGAGGTGGAAGAAATCATAGAGGAAGCTTCAGAGGTAGAGGTAGTAGAGGCTTCTTTGGAAGGAACGGTGGAATAAGCTTTCAAGGTCAACCTTACAATAACACCTACTACAACTATGCATCAGATCAGAAGGAAGATTCAACTCTAATCATGAATGCAACATGTGAAGTCCCAAGTGAAGACCAAAGAGTGTTTTATATTGATTCAAGATGTAGCAATCATATGAGTGGCAACATTGTTTTGATGATTGATTTGGAGAATAAAGTAATTAATCATACATTTCAAACACGTGATAATACAAAGCACAAGGTGACGTCTATTGGATCAGTGAAGTCCAAAGATGGAAGTACTCTTTTGAGAGAGGTTCTATATGTTCCTAAAATTCCAAAGAATTTGATCAGTGTAGGGAAAATTGTAGAAAAGGGATATGAGGTGAGGTTCAATAATGATGGATTTTACATTGAAGAACCTAACCAAGGATATAAGCAAATTGTTATAGGAAAGAAAGAGGGAAGGCTTTTCACATTGAAGGTACAAGGCAATGTTGAAAATGCCTTGTTCGCATATGGAGAGCAAAAGATATCTGAGTTGGATCTTTGGCACAAAAGGCTTGAACACTTCAATGAAAGAGGTACTAAAGAAATGATTACCAATGGTTCAGTACTTGGATTACCTAATGTTGCAGGTCAACACTTGACATACAGATGTGAAGCATGTCAATTAGGTAAGGCTCGTAAGCAATTATATAATAAACAAGGTTTCATGTATTCAAAAAGACTTGAATTGGTGCATACAGATGTGTGGGCTCCTTCAAAGGACTTTATTATAAATGGTTCAAGATATTATGTCATTTATGTTGATGATGCTACTAGGTGGATCACTATTTATGTGATCAAGGATAAGTTAGAAGTGTTTAGCACATTTAAACACTTTCATGTATATGCAAAGATGATTACAGGACAAAAATTGAAGAGATTAAGGTCAGATGGAGGGGGAGAGTATTTCTCAAATGAATTTAGTGATTATTTGTGGAATGCAGGTATAAAAAGAGAAGTTACTTGCAGGTACTCTCCTCAACAAAATGGTGTAGCAGAAAGGAGAAACAGAACTCTTGTTGAATTTGAAAGGTCAATGTTGAAAGAGAAGAATTGCCCTAACTATTTGTGGGATGAGGCTGTAAATACAACTACATACTTGGTTAATAGGCTACCGTGTAAAGCTTTGCAGAGTTTGACACCATATGAAGTGTGGTGGGGTAAGAGACCTACATTAGATCATTGCAAAGTATTTGGTTGTTTAGCCTATGCTTATGTTCCTTCTCAATTAAGACATAAATTGGAGCCAAAGGCTGAAAATATGTGTTCATTGGTTATGATGACAAGCAAATGGGATACAAGTTGGGGAGTCCATCAACAAAGCAATTTCTTGTGTCAAAGGATGTTACATTTGATGATCAAGGTACTTTGTATACAGGTACAAATAGTGCTTATGCAGGACTTGAAGAAGTATTGGGTCAAAAGAAGGGTAAATCAAAGGTTCAAATCTTTGATGAAGAAGAGAATGTTGAAGCTCCAATTGATGGTGAAGAATTGCCAAGGTTTGATCCAGAATATGATGGACTAGAAATTTCAAGGAGTGGAGAACTCAAGAGATCGTCAAGGAACAAAAGGCAACCCATAAGGTATAGCTATGATACTTCATTCTTGACTACTAAAGACTATGCTTACATGATAAAAACAAATCAAGATCCTTCTACATATGATGAGGTAAAAGGAAAGGAGAATTGGGAGAAAGCTATGAAGGAAGAGTATGATGCACTCATGGCAAATGAGACTTGGGACTCAGAAAGTGATCGGATGCAAATGAGTCTACAAAACAAAGAAGTATGCAGATGGAAGTGTGTCTAGGTATAAAGCTAGACTTGTTGTAAAAGGATATGCACAAACATATGGTGTGGACTATGATGAAACCTATAGTCCTGTTGCTCATGCAAAGGTTGGAAATTGACTCAATTAGATGTGAAGAATGCATTTTTAAATGGTTATTTTAGATGAAGTTGACATGGAGCAACATTGCTAGTCAAAGCAAGTGAAGATGGATTTATTTATGTTTGTATTTATGTTGATGACATAATACTTGTTGGTGCATTTTGCCCAAGCCTACATGCTTGATATGCTTGATATTATCCTCATTTGTAAGTCACATGAGTAGTCATGTGAACACCTCTTGTAAAAGAGTACATTTTATCTCTTGTAAATGGAAAAAGAAAAAAGTAAAAGGATGGCTTACCTCATCCATGATGTAAAAGCAAATTCGTGGCTCCAACTACCAAAATCACGAATTTTTGAGCTGAGGGAATCTCTCCTAACTTTGGGGATCACTTTTAGGTGGAGCCATTCGAATTCGAATTCAAAACTCCCTCCAAGAATTGCTATAAAAGGAGCAAGAAGGAAGAGGCGATTAGCAAGCCTTGTACGTGACCACTTCATGTCATTTTGTAGAGATTGAAGAGCTTACTCCATAGCTCTATCATTCTACTCCCATTGTGCAAAGATTCATTGCCAATGTGGTTGTAATCATATGTGAATCTATACATTTATTATCATCTACCTCTCTGTTTTGTTCTCTGCTATACTCACTCAGAGCAGTAACTTCAGAAGGTCATATCTTGAGTTTTACTGAACATTTTTCAGTGTTTTAAAGTGCGTTGGATAGCTCTCACTGTCTAGTTTTTACCTATAAATTTTCAAGGTCATTGGATTTATACGTTTGGAGATATCTGCATTTTACTGCTTACTGGTCTATCTCTGCAGAGCCCCGAGAATTGTGGGAATGTTCCAGAACTTGATGAAACTTGTTATCAGTGCTCAGTCCATCATTTGAAGTGTTTTAACTTGGAATAGGAAGCTTGCTAAGTCTATTTGCTATGCCCAAAAGGCGTTTTTCTAATTCCTTCCAGGTTGAGAGCACTGTTCATTTTTTCCAGCAGGTGTATGTCCAAAAATAGCAAGTTTTGGGAGCTAGTCATTTCGCAACTAGCCTGTCTTGACTTAAACTTTTGGGATACATGTTCCAAAGTACTTGGCTGATATTTTGGTGGATTTAGGAAGCTCAAAGGGTCTACTAATCAACTCTGAAGTCTCAGTTGGCTGGTGTGAAGCTGGTTGTAGCGGCACCTACTCATCTTTGGATTGCATCCACCATCTCTCTTCACAGTGGTATCAGAGCATAGTCAAGCAACATGGGAGATGGATTTCCATCAACAATTGACAAATTGGATCGAAACAACTATCCGGCATGGTCTCTAAGGATGGAGGCTTACCTTCAAGGGAGGAATCTATATGGATTCATATCCGGAGATGAAGCAATGCCAACCATGAGGAACAAAGGGCAACCATCACATGAAGAAGTGGAAGGACTTTCGAATTGGTGTTCGAAGGATGCACTTGCAAGGTCCTATATTCTAAACTCAATCTCTGATTTTCTTTTACCTCATGTCAAGGGATGCAAGACATCAAGAGAAACCTGGAATGCACTTGCTTCTTTCTTCTCTTCCAACACTCGAGCAAGGAAGAACCAATTGTGGATGGAGTTCACAACAATGAAGAAAAGCCCGAAGCAAAATGTGACTGATTATGTCACAAAGATGAAGGAGATTTCCGACCAACTTGGAAGCATTGGAGAGGTAATTGAAGAGGAGCAAATCATAAGACAAATCATGAATGGAATCAAAGCAGACGACAAGTGGGAGTCATTCACAACAGCCATGGATTTATACATGGATATGCATGTACCCGACCTCAACACACTCATGGGCCAACTCTTCACTCATGAAGCAAAGATTAGCAAAGGTGGTGAGTCCTCAAGAGGTAATCAAACTTCTGCCTTATATTCTGATAAAGCTAAGGTCAAGGACAAGTCAAAGAATAGAAAGAATGAAGATGAAGGAAGCTCTTTCCAAGCAAACTTTGCAGGTAGAGGACGAGCTAGAGGAAGAGGCAGAAGTGGAAAGCAAGGCAGGGGGAGATTCCAATCATCTCAACGTTGCAACATATGTGGCTTATCTAACCATACTACTGAAGAATGTTTCAGGAACCCGAGGAACTCAAGAGGAAGAGGATTCAATAGAGGTGGCTATGGATCAAATAGAGGCAGGTACAATGGAGGCTACAACAACAACTACTACAACAACAATTACAACAACAACAACAACTATCAAAGTGGCCATAGAGGAAGAAGAGATTACAATAACTATGCAGAGGACCAAAGTCAAGAAGATTCATTATTGATTATGAATCTATCAACGAAGAAGGGTAAGGATGATGATCACATATTTTACATTGATTCGGGATGCTCGAACCATGTAGCAGGAAATGTGGCTTTACTTTCTGATTTGGAAGATCCTCATAACAAGCATGAAGTGCAGACAGGAGATGACACAAAGCACTCAGTGGAGAAGATAGGTAATGTGAAGACATCAGATGGGAATATGAACCTCTTAAGCAAAGTCTTGTATGTCCCTACAATTACCAAAAATTTAATAAGTGTTGGACAGATTGTTGAAAAAGGATTGCAGGTTAGATTCAATCGATTTGGAGCATATGTTGAAGACCCAAGGCAAGGCTTTCGAAGGATTGCCAAAGGAGAAAAGACAGGAAGGCTTTTCACTTTTGAAGTGGAAGATACAAAGAACATAGCTTTGTTTAGCTATGGATCTCAAACTCTAACAGAGTTGGAGATATGGCACAAAAGGCTTGCTCACATTGGTGAGAAGACACTCAAAAAGATTTGCAGGGACCAAAGTGTACTTGGTTTGCCTAATATCACAAGGCAACACATGATTTATAAGTGTGAAGCTTGTCAACTCGGCAAGGCTCATAGACAACCTTTCAATAAGAAAGGATATATGTATCAAAATCCTTTGGATCTAGTGCACACGGATGTGTGGGGTCCAAGTAAGGAGCCATCTATATCAGGCTCAAGATATTATGTGTCTTTCATAGATGATTGTAGCAGGTGGACCATTCTGTTTTTCATGAAGCACAAGGATGAAGTGTTTAATTGCTTTAAGAAGTATATTGCTCTTGTTGAAAACCAAACAGGTAGGACTTTGAAACGACTCAGATCAGATGGTGGAGGAGAATACTTCTCTTTTGAATTTGATGCCTTCTTGCATGAAAGAGGCATTAAAAGGGAAGTCACTACAAGGTATACACCCGAACTCAATGGTGTAGCAGAGAGGAGGAACAGAGCTATTGTCGAAGCTGCAAGGTCCATGCTCAATGAAAAGGGATTGCCGAACTACCTATGGGCAGAGGCTGTGTCGACAGCCACATATCTCATAAATAGACTTCCATCTAAGTCACTAGATGGAACCACTCCATATGAAGTGTGGAATGGAAGAAGACCTAGTCTAGAGCATTGTAAAATCTTTGGATGCTTAGCCTATGCTCACATTCCTTCTCAAGTAAGAGGGAAATTGGATCCCAAGGCAGAGAAGTGTGTATTCATTGGTTATGATCAAAACCAAAAAGGATATAGATTGTACAATCCAACCAATAAAGGATTTTCTGTGAGTAGAGATGTAATTTTTGATGAAAACAAATCATGGTTTGATGATGACAGGAAAGTGAAGCTGCCATATGACTTGGATGAAGATTTTCCATCACTTCAACCAAAGGAGCCAAAGCAGATTGAAGAAAGTGATTCGGAGATTGACCTAGAAGACTTGGAAAGACTAAAGCTATGGAAGAACAAAGGTAAAGCAAAGATGCAGGATGCTACATATGGACCCGAGAGCTCACATCAACCACTTAGAAGGTCTTCGAGGGAGAAGAAGAAACCAGAAAGGTTTGGTTATGATACTTCTTTGGTCACCAAGCACTCAATCTACATTGCAAAGGATTCAACCAATGAAGAACCTACCACATTTGAAGAAGCACAAAGCAAGAAAGCTTGGAGAGATGCAATGGATGAAGAAATGGAAGCCTTGAAGGAGAATGACACTTGGGAGCTTGTACCTAACAAGCCATCTATGAAGATAATCGGATCTCGATGGATATACAAAATCAAGAAGAATCCAGATGGAAGTATAAATAGACACAAAGCAAGGTTAGTTGCTAAAGGGTTTGCTCAAACCCATGGTATTGATTATGAGGAGACTTTCTCTCCTGTTGCAAAAATGCCTACAATTAGGGTTCTCATTAGTCTTGCTGCATCTAGAAATTGGAATCTTTATCAACTTGATGTAAAGAATGCTTTCTTGAATGGATGGATTTCTGAGGAAGTGTATATGGCACAACCTCCTGGATATGAGGATGCACATCATCCTAACTATGTATGCAAACTAAAGAAAGCTTTGTATGGATTGAAGCAAGCTCCAAGAGCTTGGAATTTCAGATTGGTTACTTATTTGCAGGACCAAGGATTCAAAGCTAGCAAGGCGGATACCTCTTTGTTCATAAAGAGGAATGGATCTGAAGTGATCTATTTATGTGTGTATGTTGATGATATTATTATCACAGGCAATGATCTTGAAGGAATCAAACAGGTAAAGAGTCAAATGAAGGAGGAGTTCAAAATAAGTGACCTCGGACCACTCACTTATTTTCTTGGATTGGAGTTGATCTACACAGATTCAGGTATATACATCACACAAAGGAAGTATGTCCATGACATGCTCGTCAAGTTCAAGATGGAAAATACCAAGTGTGCAGGTACACCTATGGAGCAAAATCATAAGCTTAGTGCTTATGAAGGAGAGCCAATTGAAGACATCACAAGCTATCAAAGCTTGGTTGGAAGTTTGAACTATGCAACACTCACAAGGGTGGATATATGCTATAGTGTTAGCATATTGAGTCAGTTTATGCATAAGCCGAGAAGACCACATATGGAAGCGGCCAAGCGAGTCCTCAAGTACCTAAAGGGGACCATGAATGAAGGTTTGTTCTATTCATATACTTCAGATATTGAGCTAAAGGTCTACTCAGATGCAGATTGGGCCGGATCTAAAGATGATAGAAGAAGCACATCAGGGTATATATCATTTGCAGGTTCAAAAATCATTTCTTGGTCATCGAAGAAGCAACCAACCGTGGCATTATCTTCTACTGAAGCTGAATATAGAGGTTTGGCTAATGCAACTCAAGAAATCATGTGGTTAAAATCTTTGTACACAGATCTTGGACTTCATTCTTCAACACCTCACATTTTTGGTGACAACACAAGCTCACTACATCTAGCAGCTAATCCGGTATACCATGCTAGAACCAAGCATATTGAAGTCCACTACCATTATGTAAGGGAGAAGCTAATGAGCAAGGATATTCAACTATCCTACGTCTCTACAGATATGCAATGTGCAGACATGTTGACGAAAGCTCTTGATGGTATGAAATTAAGTAGATTCAAGTTGATGATTGGTTTGCAGGAAATCAAGGACAATTGAAGACTTATTTGGAGGCCAAGCATGTTAGGCTTGAGGGGGAGCTGTTGGTGCATTTTGCCCAAGCCTACATGCTTGATATGCTTGATATTATCCTCATTTGTAAGTCACATGAGTAGTCATGTGAACACCTCTTGTAAAAGAGTACATTTTATCTCTTGTAAATGGAAAAAGAAAAAAGTAAAAGGATGGCTTACCTCATCCATGATGTAAAAGCAAATTCGTGGCTCCAACTACCAAAATCACGAATTTTTGAGCTGAGGGAATCTCTCCTAACTTTGGGGATCACTTTTAGGTGGAGCCATTCGAATTCGAATTCAAAACTCCCTCCAAGAATTGCTATAAAAGGAGCAAGAAGGAAGAGGCGATTAGCAAGCCTTGTACGTGACCACTTCATGTCATTTTGTAGAGATTGAAGAGCTTACTCCATAGCTCTATCATTCTACTCCCATTGTGCAAAGATTCATTGCCAATGTGGTTGTAATCATATGTGAATCTATACATTTATTATCATCTACCTCTCTGTTTTGTTCTCTGCTATACTCACTCAGAGCAGTAACGTCAGAAGGTCATATCTCGAGTTTTACTGAACATTTTTCAGTTTTTTAAAGTGCGTTGGATAGCTCTCACTGTCTAGTTTCTACCTATAAATTTTCAAGGTCATTGGATTTATACGTTTGGAGATATCTGCATTTTACTGCTTACTGGTCTATCTCTGCAGAGCCCCGAGAATTGTGGGAATGTTCCAGAACTTGATGAAACTTGTTCTCAGTGCTCAGTCCATCATTTGAAGTGTTTTAACTTGGAATAGGAAGCTTGCTAAGTCTATTTGCTATGCCCAAAAGGAGTTTTTCTAATTCCTTCCAGGTTGAGAGCACTGTTCATTTTTTCCAGCAGGTGTATGTCCAAAAATAGCAAGTTTTGGGAGCTAGTCATTTCGCAACTAGCCTGTCTTGACTTAAACTTTTGGGATACATGTTCCAAAGTACTTGGCTGATATTTTGGTGGATTTAGGAAGCTCAAAGGGTCTACTAATCAACTCTGAAGTCTCAGTTGGCTGGTGTGAAGCTGGTTGTAGCGGCACCTACTCATCTTTGGATTGCATCCACCATCTCTCTTCACAATACTTACAAGTACACATGACAAAGGTGTACAAATGCTTAAGAAGCAGATGGAGAAAGAATTCAAGATCAGTGACTTGGGAGATTTATCATATTTCTTGGGAATGGAGATTTCATATACTCAACATGGAGTATATGTGACTCAAGAAAGGTATTTGAAGAATTTGCTAATCAAATTTAAAATGGAAGATTGCAGGATAGCATCAACTCCAATGGAAGTGAATCACAAACTGAGTAGATATGGAGGAGAAGAATTCAAAGATATGAAGCTTTATCAAAGTTTGGTGGGTAGCTTGATTTATGCGACATTGACAAGGCCTGATTTATCACATGTAGTTGGAGTTCTATCTCAATTCATGCATTGTCCTAGAAAGGAACATTGGATTGCAGGTCAAAGGGTGCTAAGATATATCAAGGGCACACTTAAAGTAGTTTTGTATTATGGGTTCACTTCAGATACAAGAATCAAGATATATAATGATGCAGATTGGGCATGTAACTCTGATGATAGAAGATCAACACATGGATATTTTTGTTATGTGGGAGATAAATTAATTTCATGGTGTTCTAAGAAGCAACATACAGTTGCTTTATCATCTACAGAAGCAGAGTATAAAGGTATATAAGCTGCAAAAGGAGTCATATGGCTAAAACTCTCATGAAGAGTTTTGATATCAATCAGAGTACTCCTATCATTTGTGGAGATAACATGAGTTCTTTGTATTTGGAAGCTAACCCTCTCTTTCATGCCAAGACTAAACACATTGAGATTCAATATCATTTTTTGAGAGAGAAGGTTATTGATAAAGAGGTAGAAATCATGCATACTCCTACAAAAGATCAACTTGTAGATATGTTAACAAAGAGCTTGGATGGACCTAAGCTGTAGAGATTTAAAGATATGGAAAGAATAAAGAAGATGCAGGTAATCACAATTGATGATGGGGGAGCCGTTGGAGCAAGACAATCATCAATTAATGATTACATGAAGCTTAGGAGTGAAGAAATGAAGAAAAGGTTGAAGCTTGAAGTATGAAGTGAAGTGGAGGTTCACGAGGAGATGATCTTTATATGCATGTACATTAATCTTGTAAATACTTCACATATACTTTGAAATAGTGTCGAATCCACACTCATATGTATGTATGTATGTATATGTATATATATATATATATATATATATATATATATATATATATATATATATATATATATATATATATATATATATATATATATTGATGGAGAGTGTTAATCTCCAAAAGAACAAGTTAACCTTGAAATTAGATCACCTCTATATCAAGGTTAACCTTAGACTCCACCAAACTTAGAGATCATTCACCAAATTATCAGAAATATTGAAAGTTCTGAAAAATCAACTTCTCAGAAAAGTCTGCTGCAGATTAGTCACTCATTGACTAATCAATCCTGTAAAGTTTTTGATAAAACTTTGCACAACACTTCGCCTTAAGGTTGCGCAACTTTGCCAAGTTAAATCTCTCAAAAAGATTAAGTACACACTGAGAAATGTGTGAAACACTTTACCTATGTCTGAAAGTACTTCTCTGCAATGGCGACTTTGACACCTGCAACTTCTTAGCACTGGTTCTCCCAACTCTAAACCCGTTTCATCAAGATCTTCTAGCCATAGATGGCTTACCTTCCAACTTAGATTTTGAGCCCTCACTTGTGTAAAACTTTACACTGTGGACTGAGCACTGACCATTTCTTTGAAGATAAAATGTGCGCCAGATTTCTCGACTCTTAGAACATCTTCACATATGAATGTTCCTAAGCAAAATTCTCACAACCTGATTGAAATTAAACTCTCAGATTCTAGCCATAGATAGATTAGCTATGGACTTAGATATGTGCAAAAGGATTCCTCAAAAGATTAAACACAGAAGGAGAATGGGAGAGAAGATCGACGCGCAGAATTCTACTAAATTTTCTTCTTCATTACTTTTCACACATATGGTTGATGATACATACAATGTTCATCACCTCTTCACCTATTCTTCTCTATCTGATCTATATCACTCTCCATATCTATGAATACGTATCTGTAGATATATATACGAGTCTAACTCGTCATCTTTTTCCAAAATACATTGAACTATTTACAAGAGTAATATACAAAAGAAACATTTCTGATTCCATTTTCTTCCTCTGAAAACAATCTTCATTCTTCCATATGTCTTCTCACTTTGATCTTCATAAAATCACTATTGATGATTGTTCTGCTCCAACAGCTCCCCCTCAATCTTCAATTGTGATTGCCTGCATCTTCTTTATTCCTGCCATATCTTTAAATCTCTGCAACTTAGGTCCATCCAAACTTTTAGTCATCATATCTGCAAGTTGATCTTTTGTAGGGGTGTGTATGACTTCAATTTCCTTCTCAATGACCTTCTCTCTCAGAAAATGATATTGTATTTCAATATGCTTAGTTCTAGCATGAAATACAGGATTAGCTGCCAAGTATAATGAACTCATATTGTCTCCACAAATAATAGGAGTACTCTGAATCACATCAAAAACTTTCAAAAGTGTCTTTAGCCATATTACCTCTTTTGCAGCTTCCACCATACCTTTATATTCTGCCTCTGTAGATGACAAAGCAACTGTATGTTGCTTCTTGGAACACCATGAAATCAATTTGTCTCCTACATAGCACAAGTATCCATGTGTTGATCTTCTATCATCCACATTACCTGCCCAATCTGCATCACTATATATCTTGATTCTTGTATCTGAAGTAAACCCATAGTACAATCCTTCTTTGAGTGTACTCTTGATGTACCTAAGTACTCTTTGTCCTGCAATCCAATGTTCCTTTCTAGGACAATGCATAAATTGTGAAAGCACACCAACTGCATATGACAAGTCAGGCCTTGTCAATGTAGCATAAATCAAGCTACCAACCAAACTTTGATAGAGTTTCATATCTCTGAACTCTTCTCCTCCAAACCTAGACAATTTATGATTCACTTCCAAAGGTGTAGGTGCAACCCTGCAATCTTCCATTTTAAACTTGGTTAGCAAATTTTTAAGATACCTTTCTTGGGTCACATATACTCCATGTTGAGTATAAGAAATCTCCATTCCCAAGAAGAATGATAGGTTCCCCAAATCACTGATTTTGAACTCTTTCTCCATCTGCTTTTTGATCATTTGTATCCCCTTATCATCTGTTCCTGTAAGTATTATGTCATCAACATAAATACACACATAAATGAACCCATCTTCACTTGCTTTGACTAGCAAGCTACTATCTGCCTTTGATGCTTGAAAACCAAGATCATTCAAGAATTTTACAAGCCTATAATTCCAAGCCCTTGGGGCTTGCTTCAACCCATACAAAGCTCTCTTGAGCTTACATACATAATTTGGACTCACTTGATCTTTGAACCCATCTGGTTGCTCCATGTAGACTTCATCTGAAATGTAACCATTCAAGAAAGCATTTTTAACATCTAATTGAGACAACTTCCAACCTTTACAAGCAGCAATTGCAATGAGTGTCCTGATGGTTGTCATCTTTGCCACAGGACTATAAGTCTCATCATAGTCCACTCCATATGTCTGTGCATACCCTTTCACAACAAGTCTAGCTTTGTACCTAGACACACTTCCATCTGCAAATCTCTTTGTTTTGTAAACCCACTTACATCCAATAATCTTTTGACTATTAGGTTTAGGAACCAAATCCCATGTTTGATTCTCTATCAATGCATCATACTCCTCTTGCATAGCATCTTCCCAATTCTTCTTCCCTTTGGCTTCTTCATATGTAGAAGGGTCTTCATCTGCTTTTACCAAATAAGCATAATCTTTAGTAGTTAAGAATGAAGTATCATAGCTATACCTTGTAGGTTGCCATTTGTGCCTAGATGATCTCCTAACTTCTGCACTTCTTGAGGTTTCTGGTTCATCACATTCTAGATCAAACCTTGGCCTCTCTTCAACTTCAACCTGCACTTCATTACTCTCACTTTCATCAAGTAATTGAATCTTTGCTTTACCTTTCCTTTGTTCCACTACTTCTTCATCATCTGCATGTACATTATATTTACTTGCATACCAAGTACCTTGCTCATCAAATGTAACATCCTTGGATACAATAAATTGCTTTGTGGATGGACTCCACAACCTGTATCCCATTTGCTTATCATCATAACCAATGAATACATACTTCTCTGCCTTAGGCTCCAACTTATGCCTCAATTGAGATGGCACATATGCATATGCCAAGCATCCAAATATTCTGCAATGATCCAAGGTAGGTTTCTTACCCCACCAAGCTTCATATGGTGTCATACCCTGCAAAGCTTTACAAGGCAATCTATTAACCAAATATGTAGCTGTATTAACAGCCTCAGCCCACAAATAATTTGGGCAATTCTTCTCTTTCATCATGGACCTTGCAAATTCAACAAGTGTCCTATTCCTTCTTTCTGCTACCCCATTTTGTTGAGGAGAGTACCTGCAAGTAACTTCTCTCTTTATACCTGCATTCCACAAATAATCATTGAACTCATTTGAAAAATACTCTCCCCCTCCATCTGACCTTAGTCTCTTCAATTTTTGACCTGTAATCCTTTCTGCATATGCATGATAGTGTTTAAATGTATTAAACACTTCTGACTTTTCTTTAATCACATAAATTGTGATCCACCTGGTAGCATCATCAACATATATGACATAATATCTTGAACCATTTATACTAAAGTCCTTTGAAGGACCCCACACATCTGTATGCACCAATTCAAGTCTTTCTGAATACATAAATCCATGCTTGGAATAGGATTGCTTATGAGCCTTACCTAATTGACATGCCTCACATCTGTATGTCATGTGTTGACCTGCAATGTTAGGCATTCCAAGCACTGAATCATTATTAATCATTTCTTTGATACCTCTTTCATTAAAGTGTCCAAGTCTTTTGTGCCAAAGATCCAATTCTGACACCTTCTGCTCTCCATATGTGAACATAGCATGTCCAACATTTCCTTGTACCTTCAATGTGAAAAGCCTTCCTTCTTTCTTTCCTGCAATAACTTGTTTATACCCTTGACTAGGGTCTTCCACATAAACTCCATCATTGGTAAACCTTACCTCATAACCTTTTTCCACAATTTGACCTACACTGATCAAATTCTTTGGAATTGTGGGAACATAGAGTACCTTACTCAGAAGAGTGCTCCCATCCTTAGCTTTGACTGAACCAATTGACTTTACCTTATGCTTTGTATTATCACCTGTCTGAACTGTATGATTAATTGCATTATGATCTAGGTCAGTCATCAAAGCAATATTTCCACTCAAATGATTACTACATCCTGAATCAATATAAAACACTCTCATGTCCTCATGTGAAGTTTCACATGTATTCATAATGAGAGTCGAATCCTCCTTTTGATCTGATGCATAGTTGTAGTAGGTGTTATTATAGGATTGACTTTGGAAGCTTCTTCCTCCACCTCTTCCAAAAGAACTCCTACCACCTCTACCTCTGAAGTTTCCTCTCTGAAATCTACCTCCTCTTCCTCTTTGATTAAAGTTCTGATAATTACCATTGTTTTGATTATTATGCCAACAATCATGAGATAGATGATTGGTCTTACCACATATCCAACAAGCTCTTGCATTCTCTTTGTTGTTTCTGCCTCTTCCTCTACTCCTTCCATTTCCTCTTCCTCTTATGAAGTTTGCTTGGTTTGAAGTACCTTCTTCTTCACCTGATTGTTGTTTCCCTTTATTGGCTTTCTTCTTGTCTTTAGAATACATTGCATGACCTGCACTCTTATCAACATCTCCTTTGATATCATTCTCAAAAGTTAGCATATGACCTAACAATTGATTCAAGTCAGGAGTAAAATGATCTAATGAAAGTTCTGTAGATAAAATGAAAGGCTTCCATTTCTCATCTCCTCTTAGCCCTGTGAGTATTTGTCTTACCAATTTGTCTTCTTCAATGTCTTCATCAACTGCACCTAAAGAATCTGCAATGTCCTTCATCTTTGTCACATAATCAGAAATTGATTGTGAGGCCTTCTTCTTGAAGGTAGTAAACTCTGCCCATAGTGAAGCCTTCCTTGATTTGGTTGTATTTTGGAAATGCTCTTCCAAAGCATTCCAAATGTCACAAGCACTCTCAAGTCCTCTAATGTGAGGAAGCAAATAGTCATTGACTGCCATGTAGATGATGCTTCTTGCTTGAGCATCCTTCTTCATCCAATTCTTCAAGTCTGCAAGCTCCTCCCTAGTTGGAACACTAGGATCTCTGAATTCTGGCTTTTCTTCATCTCCTGTGATATATCCTATCAGATCTTTGCTCATAAGGTGAGCTTCCATCCTCATAGACCATGCAGGATAGTTCTCTCTATCCAACTTTTCAATTTGGAGACTATCTCCCATCCTTACTTCACCTGTAGTCTCAAAACTTTAACCTTTACAGATAATGAATGTACCTTTACTTCGAATGTTGCTCCTTCTGATCCTTTTGATACTCTTTGTATGTCTTCCTTCAAGTTTTCTTCAGCCTTTACCCTTCTGCACCTTCAAGATGTAATGATTTGTACTTCTGCAATAGTCGGAGTCTTCTTTACTACAATTTTGGCACAACCTGCTCTGATACCACTGATGGAGAGTGTTAATCTCCAAAAGAACAAGTTAACCTTGAAATTAGATCACCTCTATATCAAGGTTAACCTTAGACTCCACCAAACTTAGAGATCATTCACCAAATTATCAGAAATATTGAAAGTTCTGAAAAATCAACTTCTCAGAAAAGTCTGCTGCAGATTAGTCACTCATTGACTAATCAATCCTGTAAAGTTTTTGATAAAACTTTGCACAACACTTTGCCTTAAGGTTGCGCAACTTTGCCAAGTTAAATCTCTCAAAAAGATTAAGTACACACTGAGAAATGTGTGAAACACTTTACCTATGTCTGAAAGTACTTCTCTGCAATGGCGACTTTGACACCTGCAACTTCTTAGCACTGGTTCTCCCAACTCTAAACCCGTTTCATCAAGATCTTCTAGCCATAGATGGCTTACCTTCCAACTTAGATTTTGAGCCCTCACTTGTGTAAAACTTTACACTGTGGACTGAGCACTGACCATTTCTTTGAAGATGAAATGTGCGCCAGATTTCTCGACTCTTAGAACATCTTCACATATGAATGTTCCTAAGCAAAATTCTCACAACCTGATTGAAATTAAACTCTCAGATTCTAGCCATAGATAGATTAGCTATGGACTTAGATATGTGCAAAAGGATTCCTCAAAAGATTAAACACAGAAGGAGAATGGGAGAGAAGATCGACGCGCAGAATTCTACTAAATTTTCTTCTTCATTACTTTTCACACATATGGTTGATGATACATACAATGTTCATCACCTCTTCACCTATTCTTCTCTATCTGATCTATATCACTCTCCATATCTATGAATACGTATCTGTAGATATATATACGAGTCTAACTCGTCATCTTTTTCCAAAATACATTGAACTATTTACAAGAGTAATATACAAAAGAAACATTTCTGATTCCATTTTCTTCCTCTGAAAACAATCTTCATTCTTCCATATGTCTTCTCACTTTGATCTTCATAAAATCACTATTGATGATTGTTCTGCTCCAACATATATATATATATATATATATATATATATATATATATATATATATATATATATATATATATATATATATATATATATATATATATATATATATATATATATATATATGTGTGTGTGTGTGTGTGTGTGTGTGTGTGTGTGTGTGTGTATGTATGTAGACATGATATGTATGAGAGATGAAGACTAGATGAGAATTAGATGATTAGATCATAAGTTGAATGTGTAACATACATCAGATGAACTTCTTATCAGAATAGAAGAAGTTTTCAAGAAGTTGCACCTCGATGTTTTTCTTCTTTCTCCTTCTGTGCTTAATCAATTGAGAAATCCTTTTGTGTGTATCAAGTTAATGCATCTATGGTCAAGTTTTGAGAGTCTAATTGTAATCAGGCTAAGAGAGTTGTGTGTAGGAACATTCATATGTGTAACAAGTGATGAGTGACTCATGAAATAGGCACAATCTCGATGGTCAAAGATTTGATTAGATCTCAGTCTACAATGTAAACTTTTGCATAGATAAACATTCAAAATCTAAGTTGGAAGGTAGACAACCTATGTCTAAAAGCATTTGATCAAATGGGGTCTAAATTGTGAGAACCATGTCTTTAAAGTTGCATATGTGAAAGTCGCTTGCAGAGAAAGCCTGTTTTAGACATAGGTTTACTTATTGAAATAAATATGAAGTCTTACGAGTTCTTTCGAAGAACTTTCACTTAGAATAGTTGCTTAAACATTAGGAGAGTGTTATATTAAAGTTTCATAGAAACTTTAATCATTTCATAAGTCAATGAATAAGTTTTGTGAAGCCATAGTTCACAGGAGTATTGATTGTTCATAATTTGGTAAAGATTTCCAAAATTGAAGGAGTTTTTGAGTTATACTTGATATAGAGGTGTTCTAAATTCAAGTACATCCTGTCTTTTGGAGATTTATCATCTCCATCAGTACACTTGTCATAAAAAACTATATCACGAAGCCAATCTTGGATAGTGTTGGCAAAAGCAAGAGACAATGGAGAAGGCCTGTAGATCTGAAGTAAAGCTTTGATGAGTAGAAGGGGCCCATAAAAAATTTCCAATTTGGGATGAACTGAATGCAAGATCTCTTGGGACAAGTCAAGGGATACAAAAGAAAATCAAAATTCATAGAGTTGGTACCAAGATGCAACTAATATCACATTAAGACTATTTGGTATCATTTTTAAGCAATTGTTTTCCCTATAAAAAGAGGTACCATGTATCTATGCCACTTTTGTGAAGGCCAAGGTTATTTTGGGCCTATGGAGTACTACCCCATGGTTCTATAATTTTTAGAGAATTTTTAGGACTGATTTTCATGTTTAAGTAAGCTTTAGGGCTATCTTTTAAGTGACTTTACTTTTTGAGTCTAAGAAAGTGAATAATCGTACATCTTGATTTTTGGGATGTCTTCTTGAATCTCCTTCTTCCTTTGGAGCTCCCATGGAGTTCTTAGAGTATCCCAACCCCATATCTAGCAAGTGTAAGTAGTTTTGCATGCTATAAGTGCATATTTCTTATTGTTTAGGTGTGTATGTGGGCTGTTCTCTTCTAAAAATGATGTTTTTTTTCCACGTCTTCTACATACACTTGAATAGGTAAGTACTTTGATTCATAAACAAAGTTGAACCCCACCACTAGAAGCTAGTGAGCTTTGTGCTAACGGGTCTAGAACAACGTTTGACACCATTTTCGAGGAATGTGTTGCTTTTCATGGTCTCCACTAAGGCTTGAATATTGAAAGAAGGTGGTAAGAGGGTTCTTGAAGGTGTTGGTGAGAATATTCCCAAATCTTTCAAGAATTTTGTGTAAAAAATCAATATCTTTTTGTCTTCTTCTTTAGCTCAAACAATAGATATAATAGACAAGAGTAGTGTAGCACGTGTACGTTTCACTTTGGATTGCCTAGATTGAGTGGGAAATTTCGTCTAATTACCATCTTTAAAAAACTCAAAAAACGAAAAACAGGAACACTAAGTTAAACTCAAAACCAAAAAGTTCCCAAGTGAATGCCCATCAGAGAAATCACACGAGTGATATCTCATAGTACTTTTGAGAACACTTGAAAGTTGAGCTTGAGCTAGAGATATCACTCCACACACACACACACACACACATATATATATATATATATATATATATATGTATATATATATATATATATATATATATATATATGTATACAGAGAGAGAAGTGAGTAAGCTGGAGCTTTTGCACATTAATTCAAGAAGAATAGAGCCTTTGGACATCATTGTTAGCCCGAGCTTCAGAGATATCATCGGATTGGATGAGGAGATAGGATTAGTATTTGAGAATTTGTTTGTTGACTTGTTGTTTCCGGATTGAAGTGAGGAGCACATGAATGGTAGAGCACAAGAGATAATGGATTGATATTGACCCATAAGTGTGTTGTAAAGACATTGGTAGTACCGTGCTGTACAAAGACCTTGTTGTAAGAAAACACACAAAAGAGATCAAAGACCAGGGATATTATCTAAAGCACTTGAGTATTTTTTTTTAATATAAAGGAAGTTCGGCATTAGCCTACTCTCCCGGACTTGAATTAAATAACGAAAAGTACAAGAGAAGGGGACTAGTGCCCACGGGACCCCCCAAATCCCACAAAGCAGGGGAAGCTTTTACAGAGCTTAGATGACATTACAAAGAAGGTTAATTACTCTCTCATCACCCTCATGTGGGGCCCACTTGGGTTTAAGCTTGTTATCGATCAAAAGGAGTACTTGATGATGCCTAAAGGGGGGGGATTTTTTACAGTTGACAATCCTTTTGCCAAGGAGGAACAGCGATTTCTCAATTGACCACTCCTTGGGGGAGTCACCGAAGTTGAAAGCACATCTTTCCCGCCAGATTTTCCATAGAACCTCCCCTCTGATGGCGTTCCAGAGAGTCGCGGAGCAGCCGATCGCTTCTCCCAGCAGGGCTTGTTGCCAACTGAGACGTTTTTGAAGTCCAATTCTCTTTCCAACCACCTGCCAGAGTCTGTTGGAGTTGGGGCAGGTAAAGAAGATGTGTGATACATCTTCGATAGACCGGTAGCAGCGTTTGCACCAGGGAGGGCTCCCACAAATTTTGCTGGCCTTAAGGTTGGTCCAGATTCCATGATGAAGAATTTGCCGTAAGAGGACAGACTTTTTGATTTCTATGAGGGGGTGCCAGATAGCCATGAACTTCATGTCCCACCGAAGCCGCGTCCATGACAGGCACCACTTTTTGTTGAGGTTAACCTGATAGTCGATCGTTTCTTTGATGTTCGGGATTTTTAATAGGCTATTCCCATTGTGCCATTTGAGACCAAGCGAGCTCGACATGTCGTGTCCCATGAGAAGGCGAGCTTTGTGTCGGTCCCAGGCGAGACATCTGCTTTGCAAAGTGTTCCAT